>JACGWO010000005.1:0-649537 GCA_034509735.1 Sesamum alatum
CCTAAACCCTAAACCCTAAACCCTAAACCCTAAAACCCTAAACCCTAACCCTAAACCCTAAACCCTAAACCCTAAACCCTAAACCCTAAACCCTAAACCCTGAACCCTGAAACCCTAAACCCTAAACCCTGAACCCCTAAACCCTAACCCTAAACCCTAAACCCTAAACCCTAAACCCTAAACCCTAAACCCTAAACCCTAAACCCTAAACCCTAAACCCTAAACCCTAAACCCTAAACCCTAAACCCTAAACCCTAAACCCTAAAACCCTAAACCCTAAACCCTAAACCCTAAACCCTAAACCCCTAAACCCTAAACCCCTAAACCCTAAACCCTAACCCCCTGAACCCTAAACCCTAAACCCTGAACCCCTAACCCTGAACCCTGAACCCTAAACCCAAACCCTGAACCCTAAACCCAAACCCCAAACCCTTCATCACCTATCCATTTTCTCCACCTTCTCACTACAAGTGTGGAAGATTTACACACACAAACCTTTCCATCATCCACCACCACCCAACCACCACTCATATAGCCTCACTGCCACTGCCGGACGATAGCTCGCCACCGTCACCGCCGCGGTGCCGCCATCGGCTGGTCGCCGGAAAAGGCACCGGCGCGTACACGGCCACGCACGCCACCATCAGACGCGTCGTCGGCTGGCTGTCACGCCCAGCCAGCCCAGCAGACGACGTACGCGCCCGCACTCGCCGTCCGAAGATCGGAAAATCGCCCAAAATTCGCCCTCAAATCGCCGCGACCCTCTCTCTAGATTTCCGGCTCCGTTCCGACGAATTGCTGCCGGCCACCCATACCACTCGATGCCCCTCCTCAAGACGAGTATTTCCCCCCGATCAATTGTGGTTTTTATCGGCGTTTTCGAGTGGGCTCAAACCCTCGCCGCCGCAACTTTGAGCCGCGAATCCGCCGCCGTCCGAACAAAACTCGATCGCGGACCACCACCACTCTTCGCAGCACCCCAGTGCGAATCGAACGGGACCAGCCACACCCATTTTCTTCAAGATTTGAAGCAGATCGAAGAGTTTAATCCCTCTCCCATTTCGCTGTTTTCGCGTCGCCGAAGCTCCGCCGTCTGCCACCCGTTCGACGAAATTCCACCACCAGTGTGATCGCCCCTGGATGGACAACACTCCTATCCGATCAGATTTGGGCATCGCCCCCTCACCGGAGATGGGTTCTACAATGGATGAGTTTCCACCGTTCTGTGCTCAACCCGACCGAGTCAACTCAGCCCAGCCCGAGTCAACTCACCCCGGCCCAACCTGCAGAACCTGAATTCTCCTAACTCCATGCCCAACCAGACTGCTGCAACCCCGACAGCTGCTCAACCTCCGGCACAGAAATCGTTTGTTGAGGTTGTGAATTCTCATTCCACGGAATTCTCATTTCCAAAAACGATACAACATTCGTACCTTGCTGGAGGCCCTCCAACTGTGTTTGGCATAAAGACAGAATCCAATGGCATCCCCAAAACCACATTCTCCATGGCTGAAACTGAGAAATTGGCAGAAACTTTCAAATTTGCTATTGTGGGCAAGTTTTCACATGGTCGCCTCATCGGAATATGCATCGCCTCCTAACATCATTGAAGTTCAAGGGCCTCTTCACTGTTACAATGATAACCAATAGACATGTACTCATCAACCTGAAAAACGAGGAGGATTACGCAAAGCTATGGATACAAAGACTCTAGCACATTGATGGATTCCCCATGAGAACCTTCAAATGGACCCCCTCATTCAGTCCACAACAGGAATCGTCACTGGCACCGGTTTGGATTCGTTTCCCCACTTTACCAGCTCATTTATTTCATAAAGATGCCCTGCATGCTATTGCTAGTCTTGTTGGCACCCCTCTTAAACTTGATGAACCTACTTTGTTTCAATCCCGGCTTACGGCTGCTCGAGTGTGTGTTGAAATTGATCTCTCTAACAAACTGATCGATGAGATTGTCATTTGTATTGGGGAGGAAGAAATCAAACAGAAGGTCATCTACGAAAACCCCCCTAAATACTGTATGCTCTGTAAACACGTGGGACATGAAGCACAAGTGTGCTACACAAAAGGAAATACACCAAAACCACGACGACTCCAACCACAAAAAGGGAAAAAAGTGACTGCACCGGGATCGAATGAGGATCGGAGAAACATAACTGATAATGCAAGGTTTGAAATTGGTGGACCGAGCAACCAATTTCAGCAAAGGATGGAGAAGTCTACTGCTGCAGCCGCAATCGAAAGCACCAACTCATTTAATGCCCTCAACCAAATGGAAGAAGAGGAATCTCACCCTCCTACCGATGATCATCACAACCAACCAGTCGAAGCTCGTCACACAGAGGGGACAAAACCAACCGCCAAATCCAGGTACCACGCTGATCCTAAACACACCTCATCTCACAACGAGGCTACCCCTCGTGTTTTTTATATAAACACTGTTCTTAGTAATTCCCATGTACATAATGAGGCTGCCCCTCATGTTGTTGATTCTCTACTTAATTGTGCTGATGCCCTTGTGCGTAATGAGGTTGCTCCTCATGGTATTGATGCGTATGTTGTACCTAATGACTTACCTGCGCCTAATGAGGCTGGCCCTAGTGCTGAAAATTGTGAAACTGATGCTAATTTGAATGTTGAATCCTTACATGTTTCTAATGCTAGTAATGTGATTAATGCTGAACGGGTTTTACATGATATTGATATTGATGCTGAGCATATTAATAATGTTTCTGCTTGTTCTGAAAATGTTGTGAGAGTTGCGAGTGTTGTTGGGCATTGCGAGGGGGTAGCAATGGAGGCTCCCCTCCAATGTGTTGATCCCCTTCCCCCTAACCCCTTTGTCACCCTGCGTGCTGCAAGTGGAAATGATGGGCTCGATGTGGGTGGTTTTCGTAATGATGAGGAACCGGGATTGCAAGTTGTATTTAAGGAACAGGGTGAACAAGAAGGAATTGCCGACAATAACCGAGAGGAAAACAGGGAGAGTGATATGGAAGTCTGTGGGCTTAATGCTCAAACGTTCAGCCATTTGGAAGGAACTGGAACACACAGCTCTGAATTTCACAGCCAAAATGACAACTTGTTTGTTGTTGAAGATTATGGGAGTGAACCTCGGACAATTGCCTCGCCTTCAGGCTCGGAATGTGATTTTGCAGAAATAGAGGCACATCATAACTTACAGTGGACATCACCGAGGAAACTGCGTAGTGGTAAAAAACTTGCAGCCTCATCGAGAACACTTGAGCTTGATATCGCAGCTCGAGGTGGAAATCAGCGACGCAGCAACTCAGTGGAGGCGAGGGTCTCCTCAAAAGCACGAGTGTACCAGATCCCCTCTCAATCTGCATGAAAATCCTGATGTGGAATGTACGGGGCATTGGTTCGGCCCAAAAACAAAGAAATGTTGCTCGATTGTGTCGTAAACACAAGCCCCATATTTTGGTGATCATTGAACCGAAAGTTTACTTGGACTCACACTACTTCATCAGGCGTTTTGGTTTTGACTCTGTGGTTCCGAACAACACGAATAAAATCTGGTGTTTCCTTAAAAATGAAGTTCAGGTTGACGTTGTGATCAATCACGAACAGTTTCTTCATATGAAAGTTTGGAGCGAATGACACCCCCGAGGTGCACTTTGTACTTGGATTTACGCCAAGCACACCCGTGCTGAGCGAAGAATTCTTTGGGATTCACTTTGGAATATTGCATCTACTACGGAACCTTGGATCCTTGGTGGTGACTTTAATGTTACTCTGAGCACACGAGAACGGAAAGGTGGAGCGACACCACGGATGCGAGCAATGGAGGAGTTTAATGAGATGATGCTTGACTGTGGTCTCACGGATACAGATTTCGAGGGTGCACAATATACATGGTCAAGAGGGCGCCTGTGGCAGCGTCTTGACAGATTCCTCTTCTCCAGTGGCTGGACACAAACATACCCAAACACTAGGATCCAACATTTAGCTCGTGGAGTGTCGGATCACTGCCCACTGCTCCTCTCAATCCTGCCTGAACGCGGCACTGGTCCTGCACCATTTCGCTTTCAGAATATGTGGGTTAAGCATCACCAGTTTTTCCAATTTGCTGAAGAGGTCTGGCAGCTCCCTATTGACGGCACGGGCATGTATAAACTCCAACAGAAACTCTACCGAATGAAGTGGCATTTGAAGCAATGGAATAGAGATGTTTTCGGAAATATATTTCAAAACCTCGAACAAGCAGAGAGGAGGGTCATTGAAACAGAAAAAAACTTCGATGAAAACCCGACGGATGATAACTTGATGCAGATGAACAAAGCTACAGCGGAACTGAACCGGGCCCTCGCCGTCGAGGAATGCTTCTGGAAGCAAAAATCTGCGTGTAAATGGCTGCAGGAGGGGGAAAAAAACACCAAATATTTCCACTCGCTGTGCAAGAAAAAGAAAAATAAAGCCCGTATACACAAAATTCGGGAAGGTGAGAGTTGGATATCGAACCCCACAGCCATTCGTGAATCGGCCATCTCTTACTTTAAGAATATCCTTGCCCCCCCTCGAAGACAGGATGTGACTGAAATGAGGGAGCAGTGGACACCATACAAAATCACTAACAGTGATCAGATCTCATTAATCACACCACCAACTTCTGAAGCGATAAAAGAAGTTGTCTTTGATCTCTGTCCGGACAGTGTGGCTGGCCCAGACGGGTTTACAGCCCTCTTCTTCCAGCACTGCTGGGAGTTCATCGCCACGGACCTCATGGAGGCAGTATACGATTTTTTTGCTGGAACTCCTATCCCCCGGAATTTTCTTACTACTACGGTGGTCCTCATCCCAAAAGTAGACTCCCCAACGACCTGGAAGGACTTTAGACCGATAAGTCTCTGCAATGTGATCAGTAAAATATTCTCCAAAATCCTGAATAACGAACTCACAGATATCTTACCTCAAGTGATCTCACCAAATCAGAGTGGTTTTGTCAAAGGTCGGCTGAGTGCAGACAATATCCTGATGGCACAAGAGATGGTCCACTGCCTAGGACCTAGTAAGAATGATGGGAATGTGATTCTGAAATTGGACATGGAAAAAGCATACGACAGAATTGACTGGAAGTTCCTTTTTGAAGTGATGACAAGAATGGATTTCCCTAGACAGTGGATTAACTTGGCCAAGAATCTTGTCGAGCACTGTTGGTTCTCCCTTTTGATTAACGGGGAAAATGCAGGATTTTTCAAATCAACCCGGGGCCTTCGCCAGGGAGATCCTATCTCCCCTGCTCTCTTTGTTCTCGCGTCAGAATACCTCTCCAATGGAATTGACCAGCTCATGATAGACTATCCGAGGCTAAGGTACTATACTCAAGGTGGCATTAAAGTTACACATCTCGCCTTCACAGATGATCTGGTGATCTTTACTAGAGGCAAAAGACAAGACATCCAACACCTCGTGAAATTTCTGGAGGAGTATGAAACGGTGTCCGGGCAGAAAATCAACAAAGAAAAAAGTTCCTTCATTGTTGACAAATCCACATCCTCACTTCGCATCCAAGCACTTAAACATGCCACAGGGTTTTGTCATAAGAAGCTTCCCGTGCCCTACCTCGGAATCCCGCTGTTCAGAGGCAACAAAAAGAGCGCCCTTTACGGTGAATTACTGCAAAAGATTCGCAAGCGCATCAGCGGAGGGGACAAGGCCCTCCTTTCGCATGGAGGAAGGCTTATGCTTATCAAAAGTGTCTTGTTCTCAATGCCTTTGTATCTTTTACAAATCTTGAAACCTCCCAAATGCGTTCTCAAGCAAATTGAAAGGTTGTTCTCTAGCTTCTTTTGGGGCTCAATCGGTGGTCAGAAAAAGGTTCATTGGACCTCATGGAAAACTGTTTGCTACCCGGTTTCTGAAGGAGGGTTGGGAGTTCGAAGGCTTGAAGACATGGTTGAAACGTTCAATCTTAAATTGTGGTGGAGGTTTAGAAGTCAGAACTCGTTATGGGCTCAATTCACTCAATCCAAATATTGTGGAGCCTACCACCCCTGTTCGGTCAAACCTACATATCACACATCGCCATTGTGGCGAAGAATGTTTAAAAACAGAGCGGAGGCTGAACAGTACTGTTTTTGGACAATTGGGAGGGGTGACATCTCATTTTGGTTTGATCACTGGTGCGGTGAAGAAGCCTTCTCTCAGACATTTCCCAATAACCAAGTCACCCACCTTCAAGTCAAATCCTTTTGGAAGGAGGGTGATTGGGACTTTGACAAACTTGCTCAACATCTCCCCCACCAGACAATCTTAACGGTTCTATCCACCCCTTTCAGCATTGGTGCTGCAGACACACTCCACTGGAAGCTCTCCTTGAACGGAAAATTCTCTACTAAAGCAACATGGCAACATCTTAGACAAAGCAAAACAGAACAACAATTGCTCGGGGAGGTGTGGAACCCATTTATCACTCCCACGATGTCTGTTTTCATGTGGCGGTTAATCCATAACTAGCTTCCGGTGGATAGTAGACTACAAGCCAAAGGGATACAGCTGGTCTCAAAATGCCAATGTTGCTCGCAGTCCGAAACGCTTCAGCACTTGTTTTTTGATGGGCCGTGCGCACAGAGAGTCTGGAACGTCTTTGCTAATCTGTTCCAGATTTGCATACCTGATACAGGAAGTACGTCACTTTTTATCAATTGCTGGAAGATTTCCGGCGTCCGTTGCAGCAAATACCACATTCGTACTGTCCTTCCTATGATTATTTTGTGGTTCATATGGCTTGAAAGAAATGATTCCAAACATAGGTGCAAGACATTCAGCACAGAGAGGATTATTGAGAAGGTGCTTTAGCACTTAACCACAGTGGCCTGCTGTAATCGCTTCAAAAACTGAAAATTGGAAAGGGGATCTCACAATTGCAGAGCAACTCGGGTTTACATTCTCACAACCAAGACAGCCACGAATCACCATCATTAGATGGCTCACTCCATCACCGGGTTGGTTCAAACTTAATACAGACGGAGCTTCGAAAGGGAATCCGGGATTGGCAGGAGCAGGGGGCATTATCCGGGATGAGACAGGTCAAACAGTTGCTGCGTTCTATGAATTTCTGGGGCAGAAAACGAACACAATTGCTGAATTATCCGCCCTCAACAAAGGGTTGGAATTATGCAAAGAATACAATATTCAACGGATATGGATCGAGGTTGATGCGTTGATAGTTGTTAGCATGCTGAAAAAGCCTGAATGTACACAATGGAATTTCCAGCACATTCTCATGAAAATTCAGAAGAATTTGCTAGGTTGTGATCATAAGATTTCTCACATTTTTCCGGAGGGAAACAAGGCTGCAGATTGGTTGGCCAATGAAGCATGTCGAATGCAAAACAACACAATCCTTCAACCTACCGACATTCAAGGAGAGCTTAATGGCATTCTGAACTGTGAGAAAAATGGGATTCCATATGTCAGAATCAAGTAGAACGAGGAGGAAGCACGACACACAGCTCATTTTTGAATCAACCCTTTTGAGTGATCAACCCTTTCTGGCCATGATCCGTTGTTCAGGGAGTTATTTTCACTTTTCAATTCAAATCTTGGTGTTTATCAGTACTGGGACTGAACCTGTTGTCTTGGTGATCAGGAATATTGTTCGGGACACTTTTCCCCAAACTCTGCTGCTGAAAACACCTGGTGCAGCGAACACCCCCATGCTCCCCCCCTTTGAAATTGAACTAGCTGAATGTGGATTGATCTTTTGGCCTACCTCCAATTGCCCTCTTGGAGCCTCGTTTCAACCCTGCTGCTGCAGCAAAACCTCTGCTGCAACCCTGCTGCTGCTGCTACAGAGCTTTCTCTACTGTAACCAAAGATGCCAACAACACCACAGGACTTATGCTCCTCACGCAGCAATCACACTGAAGCTTCTGAACTACTGGTGCTGCAAAAATTCTGTGGATATAACAAACAAACCCAAGCAACCGTTCTATGGCGGAGATCGTACAGGGAGTTTCCTGTTCTTGAATCCCTGTTCTGTGTGCTCCACCTACTTACTTTTGACCCCTTTTGTGCAGATCTGCCACCAGCTATTTACTGAGCAGGCCGCTAACCACGCAGACCACACAACTCCACAATTAGACCATGAACCAACTCATAAATACAAAACAGGTTTGTCTCCCTGTTCTTACCTGTTGCTGACTGATATTGTTGATGAGAGGGGGTTGCTTGACTGTTTTGATGGAGTGTGTGGATTGAAAGAAATTTGGATTTTACATAAATGTTGTGCAGAAGTTTGTAGACTCAACAAATGGCCGGTTTGGCTCATTAGAATTCGAGCATTCCGCTGGGAGTCTCTGTCTTTGGCCCTCCTCTTTTCATTTATGTACTGTGTACCAGGGGATTGCTCCCTTTGCACACTCTTTGTGCTCTACAATCAGCATTCATTATTGATTCAACGTCCTCCTTCTTGCACCACCTCTTGCCCGAACACGATTCCTTGGGCACGGACCACCTGTTGGTTGAAACATCACCTTCCCTCACTTCTAATACACTCTCCCCTCTATAAACTCTGTGATACAAGGATTTGTATGCTTGACGGAAATCAGAACAACGTTAAACACACACAACCCCGGTACTTAGTCACCTTTAATGTACTAACTCCGTACATTAAAGCGTCCCTTTGGCCCTCATACTCCATTCAATTCCGGGCAGGTTTGTCTCGAGGCAGCCTGCCATCGTTTAAATCGGGGATCACTTTTGAATACACAACTTGCTCTTCTCTCTCATTTTGCTTACACAGTAACTTGCTCACTCTCTTCTATCATCTTGCACATATCGCTAATCCGTTCTCCCTACACCTACACACACGCATTATCTTACCTCTCTTTATAATTTTATTGACTCTTACCATACTTTTGGAATGTGCTCATCCTACACTTTACTCTGTTTGCTACTTGACACCACATATGTACAAGCATTGCCCATGGCTCACCTTGCTCCAGTGCTCGTCCCTTTGGTCTCATGTGCATGGCTTATTTGATTTGAAGATCATCAACCTTTTCTTAATTTCAAGTACTAGCACATTGATGCTATATTTTGCCTTTGGAGGATTTATTTTGGTTTTACTCTCCTTGGACTCATTTTGTCTCTCCCAACTTCCAATATTTTTTTGTTCCATTTGGTGCCTTTCCCTGTTGCTTTTGGCACAATTTTTATTGGAGTTCAATTTTATTTTTTCCTGGAATGAAGCAGACGATTGGATGTTGAAGCACAAGGAAAAAAGATTGGAAAAACAACAGCAAAGAAAAAAAAATAGAAGAAAGGAAAAAAGAGAAATAAAGAAAAAAGAAAAAAAGAGAAAGAAACAAAAAAAATAAAAGAAGAAGAAAAAGAGCATTTTTGAGAGGTTCAAAAACATTTTTGTAGTCTGCTTTGGTCCAGATTTTTACTTCATTTTTACTTGATTTTGGGTCTTGATTTAATCCTCCTCGGGCTCCTCTCCCTTCCACACAATTGGGCTAGTTTTTGAAATAAGGAAATGGGTTGATTCTCTTCAAATTTCTGAGGCCTGCAACCTTTGGACCTCCCTAAACTCTGCTGCCGCTGGACTGCAACTGGACCGACAGGCCAAGTGGACCTGCAATTTGCTGGGCCGCGCTACCATGGGCCGCTGGGAATGGGGTGCCGGTCTGCTGGGCGCACAACTCACTGGGCCGCGTCCATGCCTCTTCACTTTGGGCCGCACTTTTCACCACTGGGCTTCCTTCAACACCAGCCACTGGATTAGGCTGCTGCACCACTGGGCTTCTGTGACGCCCCCAAATTTTTATACATAATTAGGAGGTCAATTGGTAATTATTTAAGAAAATTTAGTTAATTAGTAGATATATTATAGATTAAATTTTGATCATATTAAGACTTGAACGGAGCGAATTGGAGCTTTATATAATATTTGGGAGAAAATTATATTAATTAAGAAATTAGAAAGGACGTAATGGGTATTTTGAAAATGTTTATTAAAATTTAAAAAAAATAAAAATAAAAAAATAAAAAGGGTAGATAAAGATGGGTGCTGACGCACCCATCTGATTGCTTTACAAACACACACACACACACATTATAAATTAAACTCACACAACACATACTAAACACACACACACTTTCGCGAAAAAACAGGTACGAAATATTTTAATTTTAATTAGTTTTAATTTATATAATTATAGTATTTAATAAGTGCATTTATTAAATATTAATTATACTATTCAATTTAGTGTTTAATCGGAAAATTTTATTAATTTGAGTATTTATAATTAGTGCCTGGTTAAATGTCTCAATTAAATTAGGGGTGTTATAATTAATAGCTTAAACTGCTTAATTTACTAGATTTAATAATTTCTACAATTGATTGGTTAGTTTAATCGGGTTGAAAATTTTATTTGAGAAATATTATAGAATATAATTGAAAATGTTATATTTAGTAAAGATAAGTATATTTTGAGATAAATATAATCCAAGAATTGTTATTATGAACGGTAGTTATAATAGGATGAAGGGTTTAGTGAAATATTGAGATATTGGTGAAATATATATATATATATATATATATAAATACTATTTAATATTTTATTTAGAAATTGGCATTCTAGATATTAATTGTACGCATTATACCTTATGATAGGACACGGGGATAAAGTAGATGATCGTACGACTTCATATCAGCTAGCTAAATCTGTATAAGATCGAGGTAAGTAAATAATTGATGCTGCTTATATATGTTCCTTTTTCCTATTAGTGTTGTGTACGTAAATAATTAGTATTATCTATATATATTTTATTTCTTGGTAATATTACTTTTATGTGAGCCTACGATTCGTGTTTGACTAATCTATTTTGAACTGTACGAGTGGTTGATGATTACTTTGAAATGATTATGTCGTGAAAGTGAAATGAGGAAGATATGCCATTGGCTGTTTGATACCAATGTTATGTGTTTGTACGTGAAAAATGTTGCTATGTGATTTTATGTGGCTAGTTAGCTTACAAGAACGGTGATATGTGGAATCGAGGGAGTGATGGAAATTAAATGTAATTATGATATGAATACCCCTTGATGTTGTTGAATAGCCTATGTGGCAAATGAAATGAAAAGAGCTATGATGCGATATGAAAGAGCTATGATGCGATGTGAAAAGAGCTATGATGCGAAATAAAAAGAGCTGTGATGCGAAATAAAAAGAGCTATGATGCGAAATGAAAGAGCTTTGATGCGAAATGAGATTGGTAAGCCGGTGTGGCATGCCAAGGGGATTCATGTATATATATGAATGAATAGTGAGGTTGAGTTGGTGGAGAAAAACACTATATCACCTTTCTGGTAAGCCAACTAGGAAAATACAAGTTTGATTGGTTATCGTATTATTGAATGACTACGTGGAGAAATAAAATGAAATGTGCTTGATTAAGTTGATTATATTATATACGTTGCTTGTCTTTGTCTTGTTGATATAATTGAGGTGCGTGTATAGTGGTACCGGTTATTTACTTATTGAGTTGCAGGCTCATCCCTCTGCTAATAATTTCAGGTGTAGATTTTGCTGTGCCTACTCACGACAGCTAGGTCCACATTTTGCATCCCAGTCAGGTCGGGCCAGTATGCAGTTTTCTCCTCCTTGTAAATAGAAATAGAAGTCTCATTTTGAATTAAAGGCGAGAATAGCATGTGAACTAGTTATAATAGTCCCATTTTTGACGTACTTGATATATATGTATATATGATCTTGCGGATGAGATATTAAATATTCTTGTTGTGATGATGAGACTATGTGTATATATACTCAACAGGGGCTACATTATGTGCCTAATTATACATATAATTAGGGTTTACATTAAGTGTGATATTTAGGGAAGATATAGTCGTAGTGCCGTTAGAGGGTGCTACATTTGGTGGTATCAGAGCAGGGATTAGATTCTCTGGGGTTAATTGATAGTATGTGGTATTATACTTAACATATATATTATGAGTCTAATTATGCATATGCATTTCATATAGGATGGAAGCGTCAGGTGAAAACGCTGCTGGCCCAACTGAGTCATTAGAGTCTGTACAGGGTCATGATCATGCATCTGAACATCAGGGGTTAGAAGACCAGAATAGAAACGTTCCGCAACCAGAAGTGAATCCTTTTATGCAACAATTCCTAGAGTTTATGCAGAGGATGGCTCCACCACCACAACCCCAACCCCAACCACAAGATGTAGTCATTGATAAAAACTATGAGATAGTTAGAAGACAGGGTGCGAAGGTATTTGCTGGTACAACTGATCCTGCAGAAGCAGAAGAATGGTTGAGGAATACGGAAAGAGTTCTCGACAGAATTGAATGCACTTCTGAACAAAAATTGAGGTATGCGGTGTCTTTATTGGAGAAAGATGCGTTGGATTGGTGGGAAACTGTTCCAGGGAATAGGAATCGACCAATCACTTTAACATGGAGTGACTTCTTGAGAGAATTTGCTGAAAAATACACTCCACCGGTCTACAGAAACCGTAAGAAAGTTGAATTTCTTGAGTTAAAGCAAAATGATTTATCTGTTGCCGAATATGAGCTACAATTTGTGAGGCTATCCAAGTATGCTCCAGAAGAGGTAAGTACTGATGAATTGAGGAGAGACAGATTTGAAAGAGGCCTGAGGCTTGAGATACGAGAGAAGATAGCAATCAAACCTCCGAGTTACAGTGCACTTTTCGAAGCAGCATTGCGAGCTGAAGAGACATCCATAGAAAGGAACTCTGCTGAAGCTAAACGGAAGAAGTGGACAGGTAATCCTAACTTTACAGGTGGACCAAGCGGTGTAGTTTCTTTTAAGAGTTCTGGTTTTCAGAGAGGTGGGTACAGAGGCCGAGGAATGAGTCAAACTAATAGGTCTCCATCAGTGTCGTCAAGTAGAGGCGGGTCTACCTCAGTCGGATTTGGGGGAAGACAGGGTCCAACCAGATCGTTTAGTGGAAGGTCTATTCCCTCGTGCACGAATTGCGGTAGGAAACACGTCGGTGAATGTTGGGGAGTCCAGCCAATCATATGTTATCGTTGCCACCAACCGGGGCATATCGTCAGGGATTGTCCTACGTGGAGAGTTGACGCCAGTGGATCCCAGATTTCAGGACCAAGTAGTGTAGGGGAAAATGTGCAACGGGCTAGTACAAATAGGGGTCGAGGCAGAGGTGGTCGAGGTAGCGGGACTATTTCTACAACATCGACTGGACAGAGTAGTCAATCTCAACCGCAAGCAAGGGTGTACGCCATCACCAGGGAACAAGCTCCTACTGCACCTGAGGTTATTACTGGTTCCTTTTCTATTTGCAATTCTGGTGCGCATGTGTTAATTGATCCAGGATCTACTTGTTCATTTATATCATATGATTTTGCATCACGTGTGCATGCTAGTATTGAACAGTTGGGGCATGACTTATGTGTATCTATGCCTGTTGGTGGGGTTATATTTGTTAATACTGTTGTGAGATCTTGTCCAATAGTAGTGGATAGTGTCACACTATATGCAGATTTGGTTGTGATAAACCTTAGGGAGTTTGATGTTATCCTAGGGATGGATTGGTTATCTAGTAATCATGCTTTGGTGGACTGTCAAACAAAAGAGGTGGTTGTAGAAATCGATGGGCAAATGAAGACGGTTATAGTGGGAGAGAGAAAAGTTATACCTAATTGTTTAATTTCTGCTATGACTGCTTTTAATTTAATTAAGGAAGGGTGTGAAGCATATCTAGCTAGTGTACGTGATACTACGAAGGTCAGTCCTGGTGTGTCAGATATTCCAGTAGTTAGGGAATTTCCCGATGTTTTTCCAGAAGAATTACCTGGGTTACCACCTCATCGAGAAGTGGATTTTGAAATAGAAACTATTCCTGGGGCAGCTCCTATTTCGATTGCACCATATAGAATGGCTCCACTTGAACTGAAAGAATTAAAGAAACAATTAGAAGAATTACTCAATAAAGGGTTTATACGACCAAGTATTTCGCCTTGGGGAGCACCAGTATTATTCGTAAAGAAGAAGGATGGGAGTATGAGATTATGTGTTGATTATAGGCAGTTGAATCGGATTACAGTTAAGAACAAGTATCCTCTTCCACGGATAGATGATTTACTTGACCAACTGAAGGGTGCAACTGTGTTTTCTAAAATTGACTTGAGATCAGGGTATTGGCAATTGCGGATCGAAGAAGGGTCTATTCCAAAGACAGCTTTTCGAACCAGGTATGGTCATTATGAATTTGTTGTTATGCCATTTGGGTTAACGAATGCCCCTGCCGCTTTCATGTCGTTGATGAACAAAACCTTACAGCCATGTCTTGATCAATTTGTGATTGTGTTTATTGATGACATCCTCATATACTCTAGTAGTCACGAGGAACATGAACAACATTTAAGGACAGTTTTACAAATTTTGAGAGAAAAACAACTGTATGCTAAATTTAGCAAATGTGAATTTTGGATGAAGGAGATTGCTTTCTTAGGGCATGTTGTTTCGAAGCAAGGGGTACAACCTGATCCAGCAAAAGTTAAGGCTATTTTGGAGTGGGAGCCACCTAAAAATGCATCAGAAGTTCGCAGTTTTCTAGGATTGGCTGGGTATTATAGAAGATTTGTGAAAGATTTCTCTGTGATTGCGAGACCCTTGACGAATCTGTTAAAGAAGAATGCACTATTCAATTGGAATGACATGTGTGATAAGAGTTTTGAAGAATTGAAGAAAAGACTTACCTCAGCACCTATTCTTGCATTGCCATCTGGGAATGGAGGATATGTGGTATATACTGATGCTTCACGGCAAGGACTCGGATGTGTTTTGATGCAACATGGAAGGGTGATAGCTTATGCTTCGAGGCAGTTGAGGCCACACGAATTGAACTATCCGACCCATGATCTGGAATTGGCAGCGATTGTACATGCATTGAAAATTTGGAGGCATTATCTGTATGGAGAGACGTTTCAGATATTTACAGATCATAAAAGTTTAAAGTATATTCCAACACAGAAAGAGTTGAATTTGAGGCAAAGAAGGTGGATCGAGCTGTTGAAGGACTACGATTGTACTATTGATTATCACCCCGGAAAAGCAAATGTAGTTGCAGATGCGTTGAGTAGAAAGACGGTGGACCAATTAGCAGGTATGATTTGCTATAATGTGGAGTATTTAGCTGCCCTCAGAGCCATGAATGTGAGTTTTAGCGTTGGTGAAGATCTTTTACTTGCCACTCTTCAAGTGAAGCCCTCCCTTAGGGACAAAGTTAAGAATGCACAGAATAGTGATCCGTATTTGCAGAAAATGAAAGCCAAGACACAAGAAGGAAAGAACGATCAATATGTAATACAAGAAGATGGTATGTTATTAAATGGGAAGCGTATGTGTGTGCCGAATGTAGAGGAATTGAGAACGGAGATTATGCACGAGGCGCACTATGCACCGTATGCTATGCATCCTGGCAGTACCAAGATGTATCGAGATTTGAGACCCTACTATTGGTGGCCAACCATGAAGAAAGATGTTGCAGAGTTTGTGGCTAAATGTTTAACTTGTCAGCAAGTTAAGGCAGAACACCAAGCACCAGTCGGTAAGCTTCATCCTTTATCTATACCTGAATGGAAATGGGAAAAGAGTACTATGGATTTTGTCATTGGGTTACCACGTACATTCAGGAAACATGATGCTATTTGGGTAATCGTGGACAGATTGACTAAATCGGCTCACTTTTTGCCAGTAAAACAAAATGATTCTTTGGATAAGTTGGCTGAGTTGTATGTTTCGGAAATTGTGAGATTACATGGGGTTCCTACTTCTATAGTCTCCGACAGAGATCCTCGGTTTACATCTCATTTTTGGGGAAGCTTACAAAGGGCATTAGGTACCAGGCTGCACTTTAGTACAGCATTCCATCCTCAAACAGATGGACAATCAGAAAGGACCATTCAGACGTTGGAGGACATGATGAGAGCCTGCGTGATTGAGTTCAGAGGAAACTGGGATGATCATTTACCATTGATGGAATTTGCATATAATAATAGTTTTCATTCTAGTATTGGCATGGCTCCGTTTGAAGCTTTGTATGGAAGAAAATGCCGAAGTCCAATATGTTGGGACGTTGAGGGATTAAGACAACTTGAGGGGCCCGAATTAGTCCGAGAAACGGTGGATAAGGTACAAATAGTCAAAAAGTGTTTGAAGGCAGCTCAAGATCGGCAGAAGAGTTATGTCGACAAACATCGCCGGGAGATGGAATATGAGGTGGGAGAGAAAGTTTTTCTGAAGGTATCACCATGGAGGGGAATCTTAAGATTCGGTAAGCAAGGAAAGTTAAGTCCGAGATATATTGGGCCGTATGAAATCATTGAGCGAGTCGGACCACTAGCTTATCGATTAGCATTACCAGCAGAGTTGTCCCAAATACATGATGTGTTCCATGTGTCCATGTTACGTCGATATCGATCTGATCCTAGTCACATTTTGCGTGAACCAGAGATAGAAATATCAGAGGGGTTAACGTACATAGAAGAACCGATAGAAATTTTGGATCGGAGTATAAAGAAGTTGAGGAATAAAGAAATACCTATGGTGAAGGTAAAATGGAGTCATCACTCTCCCAGAGAAGCCACTTGGGAGGTTGAGGAGAGTATGAGAGAGAAGTATCCATACTTATTCTCTGAGCCGGTACGTTAATTAAATTTCGGGACGAAATTTTATTAGGAGGGGAGAATTGTGACGCCCCCAAATTTTTATACATAATTAGGAGGTCAATTGGTAATTATTTAAGAAAATTTAGTTAATTAGTAGATATATTATAGATTAAATTTTGATCATATTAAGACTTGAACGGAGCGAATTGGAGCTTTATATAATATTTGGGAGAAAATTATATTAATTAAGAAATTAGAAAGGACGTAATGGGTATTTTGAAAATGTTTATTAAATTTAAAAAAAAATAAAAATAAAAAAATAAAAAGGGTAGATAAAGATGGGTGCTGACGCACCCATCTGATTGCTTTACAAACACACACACACACACATTATAAATTAAACTCACACAACACATACTAAACACACACACACTTTCGCGAAAAACAGGTACGAAATATTTTAATTTTAATTAGTTTTAATTTATATAATTATAGTATTTAATAAGTGCATTTATTAAATATTAATTATACTATTCAATTTAGTGTTTAATCGGAAAATTTTATTAATTTGAGTATTTATAATTAGTGCCTGGTTAAATGTCTCAATTAAATTAGGGGTGTTATAATTAATAGCTTAAACTGCTTAATTTACTAGATTTAATAATTTCTACAATTGATTGGTTAGTTTAATCGGGTTGTAAAATTTTATTTGAGAAATATTATATAGAATATAATTGAAAATGTTTATATTAGTAAATAAAGATATAGTATATTTTGAGATAAATATAATCTAATCAAGAATTGTTATTATGAACGGTAGTTATAATATGTGTTTGATGAATGTTGGGTTTAGTGAAATATGTGAGAATATTGGATATGAAAATATATATATATATATGATATATATATATGTGAAAAAATGACGAAATATTAATATATGATGCGAAATGAAAGATTTAGAAATTGGCATTCTAGATATTAATTGTACGCATTTATACCTTATGAATACACGGGGACTTATTGAGTTGCAGGCTCATCCCTCTGATTTTGCTGTGCCTACTCACGACAGCTAGGTCCACGCATCCCAGTCAGGTCGGGCCAGTATGCAGTTTTCTCCTCCTTGTAAATAGAAATAGAAGTCTCATTTTGAATTAAAGGCGAGAATAGCATGTGAACTAGTTATAATAGTCCCATTTTTGACGTACTTGATATATATGTATATATGATCTTGCGGATGAGATATTAAATATTCTTGTTGTGATGATGAGACTATGTGTATATATACTCAACAGGGGCTACATTATGTGCCTAATTATACCGTGTGATATTTAGGGAAGATATAGTCGTAGTGCCGTTAGAGGGTGCTACAGCTTCCTCACAGGCAGACTGCACGGTCGGCCGCGCTTCTCGGTCTGGGCCTCACGCGACTGGGCCTCGCGTGGAATGCTGTTGTTGACCGCATGGGCCAAAGGCACATGGGCTGCCTCCATTTCCTCAGAGCTGGGCCTGCACTTATTTGGGACCACCGGTTGGGCCTACTCCTCCTTCAAAATGGGCCTGAGCAGAAAAAATACAAGAACAATGGCTGCCAATGGTTTTAATTGCCCAACTTTTGTATATTTCTTGGGCTTTTTTCTATTGTAGGATTTTTTGGCAAAATTGTACAAAACAATATGTACATGTTCGTTGTCGCTTATCGAGAAGGGACGGGGAACCCGACAACTCCCCGAGTTTTAAATAAAAAAAAAAACCCTAAACCCTGAACCCTGAACCCCTAAATCCTCAACTTTTTTTCTCTCTCTAAAAATTTTCTCTCCCAAATTTTCCGACTGCGGCCGCCGCCGCCACGGCCGGCCGGCTGCCGGAAAACTTTCCCGGCGGCAGTTTCTATCACGCGCGACACTGCCGGAATCGCCGTGACGTCCTCCGTTCCGCTGTCCCGCACGTGTTGCCGTCGCGTTGGCGCCGCGCCGGGAATCGAGGCCTGAAGCTTCTGCGGTTGTTTTTCAGATCTGCGTTTTCTTCTTCTGGTATGACTAGATCTCCGCCGCTGCCTTGCGAAACAGAGATTGGGGAACTGACAGTGGTAGTTCCGCCGCGCTGGTGTTGATTTGGCTTGTATTTCATCGTAGTTCATTCGTTGTATTTCCTGCGTTTAATTGTGGTTCCAGATCTGTAATTCTTTAACTCTGTCACTGCGATTATTGTTGTTGTTTTTCAATTCTAGATCTGTACACGCATGCTATTGTAATGGTGTTTCTGTATTGTGTTTGGTTTGTATTGTGCTGCTCGTTTGGCTGTTACTGATTCGCGATTCAGATCTGTGCGTCCTCGCCGCCGCCAGGACACCGTTCAGTGCTGCGTTGCTCTGCAATTTCTGGCTTTGTGTATCTGTGTTTTGGTTTTTTTGCTTGATCGAATCTGTATTGCGTTGTTGTTGCGATTGTCAATCGATTCTGTATTGCATTGTTGTTGCGATTGTAGATCGATTCTGTATTGCGTTGTTGTTGCGATTGTCGATCGATTCTGTATTGCGATTCTTGTTGTTGTATTCGCGGCGGTTTGTCGCCGGTTGGTTTGTATTTTCCGGCGTCTCTGTGAGTTCCGCCAGCGTCTGTTCGAGCTACGCCCAGGATCTGCTCTGTTCTGCCGTCTGTTCGTAGCCGTCGCCTGGCCGCTGCGCCAGTTCGAGTTCCGTCGCCGGCGTTTTGGTTGACGCTGGAGTTGTGGCAGACGCCGGAGGTTTCACCGGAACGCTCGCCGCCGGTCTGCTGACTGGGACTGGTGCTGACTGGGATTGGGTGCTGACTCAGCAGTTGACTGGGTGCTGACTCAGCAGTTGACTGGGTGCTGACTATGCAGTTGACTGGGTATTGACTGCCCACTATGGCTGATGCGGCAGGGGGTTTCCGCTCCTATAGGGATGCCGTTGCCGGTGTTACTGTGAGCCCCCCACCACCTCCGATCTCGTTTGATTCAGCTTCATTTAGGCCTATGGGTACGCTGACTCGGGATCAGGGGATGAAGGTTTTAAGGTTTTCGGACGACGAAATTGAGGACGATGTCTTTACGCAAATAGGAGCGGGCAGAGTTCAGATGGATGACGATGATGTGTCTAGAAGAGTGGCGAGTCACCGACGTGGTAGGTCCATGGAAGAGGATCCTTCGGGTGCTTCTGCTTCACCGAACTATGGGCAGGCGGCTTCACTGCCTCGTCGAAGAGTCACGAGGAGTATGGGCGCTAGTATAGGCTCCTTAGTTCTTTGGTAGGGTAGATTTTGATTTGTAAAGGGAGTAAGTACTCCTTGTTTACTGTTTTCAACATTGTACACAACCTGAATTTTTTTTTGGTAAAAAAAAAAAAAAAAAAAAAAAAAACCCTGAACCCCTAAACCCTAAACCCTAAACCCTAACCCTAAACCCTAAAACCCTAAACCCTAAACCCGAAACCCTAAATGTGATGGATTTGTTGGACTGAAAATATTTGGGGACCTTATCAATGCAGTGCAGAAGTTTGTGGACTCAAAAATGTTCGGTTTGTCTCATTCCAAGTCGAGCATACCACTGGGAGTCACTGTCCTTGGCCCTCATTTTGTTTTTGTGTGCTGTGTACACAGGGATTGCTTCCCTTGCACATTCTGTTCTCTGCACTCTGCACTTTCCCCGGGCTAAACTCCTCCTTGCTTGCACCAACCCTTGCTCAAATTTTGCTTCTTGGACATGACCTACTCGTGACATGAAACACCACCCTCTACTCTCACCTTAATGAACTTTGTAATGAATGGTCTGTCATGCTGAACGGAAATCAGAACAAGTTTAAACCCACACCCCCTCGGTTTTTTGTTTACCTTTAATGCACAATGGCATTCGTGCATTGAAGTGTCCCGTTGGCCCTCCTATTCCATCCAATCCGGGCAGGTTGTTTCGAGGCGGCTTGCCGTCGCTGTAACCGAGGATCACTATTTGACTCATGTCTTGTTTCTCAATCCTTTCCTGCCTCTACACCTATCGCTCACTCTCTTCTTTCATCTTGCACATATTGTTTATTCGTCACCTCCACAGCCCCCTTTGAACACAAACACTTATCCACTCACAACTTAACATCAACACTTCATTGCTCACTCTCTTCTTTCAGCAACAACACATTGCACAAACACCAAACCTCTCTCACACACATACCTGCTCATACATACTTCACAACCTACAATCTAACTACATCAAACATACTCATCCATCTCAACTTTCATTTTGTCCCTACACTAATATTTTGGTTTTTTTTTTGGGTTCTCAAGTGGTTCTTCTCATTGGTTCCTTGTGCATTTTTGTGACCTCATTGACA
Organism: Sesamum alatum; assembly: GCA_034509735.1. NCBI lineage: Eukaryota > Viridiplantae > Streptophyta > Magnoliopsida > Lamiales > Pedaliaceae > Sesamum > Sesamum alatum. The sequence goes on from JACGWO010000005.1 coordinate 21,015, forward strand.
AGGAGTCTTCATTGTCTTGGTCCTCTGTACATCCATGTTCATTGCCACAGAGTTGCTGGGATTTTGGCCTCAATTGTTTGCAAAATATCAACCTTTAGTCTCATGGTTTTACAAGGAGTGCCCCTTTTCATTTTTCCTCTTTACTTGGAGGAAGATCTTCACTTTTTGGAGGAAAAACCGAAGGAAAAAAAAAAAGAAAAAAAAAGGGGGAACTTTTAGAGTGAAAACAGGAGAATAGCAGAAAATTACAGAAAAAAAAAATATATATATATACAAAGAAGGGGCTACGTTTTTTTTTAGGAGTTAATTTTCGATTTATTTGTTGTTATGGTTGTGTGGACCTTCATCCTCCTTGGGATTTTTTATTTGTTTTGGGCATGAATTGTGTCTCATGATCTTGGGTTGATGTCTTGCAATTTTTTGAGGCCATTTGATCCAGCAGCTTCTGGGCTCCTCCACCTCTCGGCCCGTTTTTCTTTCTGCAGAAGAAAAAAAAACAGCCATTGGGCCGTTCTGCGTGACGCTGGGCTTCGCTCCTCGTTGGGCCGCGAGCATCAGTTGGCCCGCGGCCTTCTTTTTCCGCAACAATGGGCCTCACGCAACTGGGTTGCACGCTAATGCTGGGCCGCGCACCGCTGGGCCGCGCACCGCTGGGCCGCGCACCGCTGGGCCGAACGCACCGCTGGGCCGCGCGCACTGCTGGGCCGCGCGCCTTACACACTAACTTTCTCAATCTCTCTCATCTCATTTCACATCTTTGCTCACTTTGCACAGTCCTTGCACCTTCCTGCACACACAACAATCCTCCTCAAGCATTGTGGTGAGTGCAAGAGGTTTTGCGATCTTTTGCCCTCAACCCCGGCGGTTCCTACGCTTAGATGTATTTTCTTCGGTACATGTAAGCGTTTCTTGGCCCTCTGTCACTTCACTTTTTCCTGCGACAAAGTTGCAATTGTGCACTCTGTCATCCTTCCCATGCCGGGGACGTTATGGTTTCATCATTCCACCGTCGCACGTCTTGCTTTTTCTATTATCACCGTATCTGATTGCTCACTCTCTTCTTTCAGCCTTACACTGCACATACACCAACCTTTACACACAATTTACCTCACTCTGATCTTAACACTATTTCCCACACACACTTACAGGATTATCACATTTTGTCGTCAACCTACACTTATCCCTGTGCTTGGCAGCACATTTGTTCCCTATTTATTCACTGTTTGGTCCATGAAACTTTGCTGAAGAACTCATCATGTCTTGGTCTCATTAAATTGAACTGCATCAACTTGTTTTCTTGACTTCAAAAATTAGCCCAATATCTGTTAAATTTTGCTTGGAAGGTTGTCTTGTCGTTTTCTGTTGTTCATTCCAGCTTTGTTCCTGCTGCTGTTGTGATCACTGATTTGGTGAATGGGTGGTTGGTTATTTGCTTGTTGCTGGCGGTATTAAGGAGAAGAAGAAAAAAAAATGTTGCTATTGAAATGTTATGATAAAAGGGGGGACGGATATTGAAAAGAAAAAATAAGGAAAAAAGAGAAGGATTAACGGAAAAAACAGTGAGAAGAAAGAAGAAAAAAAAAAACAAGAAAGAAAAGGTCTTGGCAGAAATTGGTGGAGGAATGCAATCTTTTTGTTTTGGGCCTGGAATTATTTTGATTGGTTCTTGTTTTTTTCATTTTGCTGGTTTTTATTGCTTTAACATATATTGGGCTTTTATTTTGAGAAAAAGGAATTTGTTGATCTCTTCAATTTGCTGAGGCCCAACCGTGGTGGGTCACCTTTTTCCAGCCAAACCCATTGCTATCTGGGCCGCTCGCTGGACCCCTTTGCTGAACGGACCGCGCCGAACATCTCTCCTGCTGGGCTGCTTTCTGTTGGACCACCTATGGGCTGCCGCGCTGAATTTACCAACCTGGGCTGCTCATAAGCCCACGCCAACTCTGCTGAATTGCTGGGCCTCCTTACACTCTGATCCAACAGTTTCTTCACTGGGCTGAACGCCTCTAGGCCTCACCAACAATGCTGGATCACCCCTGCTGAGCCACCACTGGGCTACTGAACGATGGGCCTTTTTATAGGCTGCACAGACATGGATTGATTTTTTTTGGGCCTTTATTTTCGGGCTGCCAAGCCTTTTTCTGCAATTTTTTGACAAGCCCATTTTATTTGTGGGCTTTGGTTAAGTGTAGGTTTGTATAATTATACAAAACTTTGTGTACACGTTTTCGTTTATTTATCTAGACGGGATGGGGATCCCAACAATTCCCCATTTAAAAAAAAAAAAAACCCTAAACCCTAAACCCCAAACCCCAAACCCTAAACCCTAAACCCAAAACCCTAATACCCTATACATTCATCACCTGTGCATTTTCTCCACCTTCTCACTACAAGTGTGGGAGATTTACACACACAAATCCATCCACTACCCACCACCACCCAACCACCACTCATATAGCCTCACAGCCACTGCCGGACGACAGCCCACCACTGCCTCCGCCGCGGCGCCTCCGCCGCCGCGCCGCCGAAATCTTTACCGGCGTGTCACCGGCCACGCGCCTCACCTACCGCTTCGCCGTCCGACGACCTACACAACCGTCGAGCGCGTGTCCCCTTCCGCCCTCCGACGCGCCTCCAATCGCTGGTCAAAGGAGCAAATTTTCGCCCTAAAATCGCCGCCTAATTGCTTCCAACTTCTCTCTAACTTTCCGGCCACATCCCGACGAATCACCGGCCGCCACCCATATCAATCGACTCCCCAGTTCAGTGCGAGCATTTCCCCTCAATCAATTCGTATTTTCACCGGCGATCTCGACTGGGCATTAACCCTCGCCGTCGCGGCTTTGATCAACAAATTCGCCGCCGTCCGAACGCCGTTTGATCGCGGACCACCTCCATCATCCTCAGCATCTCACTGCGAATCGAACGGACCCCAACACGCCCATTGTCATCAATCCTGGACGCAGTTCGGAATTTTTTCCTCCCCCGTTTTTCGCTGTCTTCGAGTGGCAGGAGCACCGCCGTCCGCCGTTCGTTCAGTGGCGGACCACCACCACTGTGATCGCCTTTTCATGGAGAACACATACATCCGTCCAGATTTGAGCATAACTCTGCCAGCAGAAATAGCCTCCACTGACCCCAACTCAGCCGAGTTCCCACTGTGTTGCACACAACCCGTCCGAGTCAACTCACCTGGACTCACCTCACAGAACCACAACCTGCAGAATTCAGACCCAAAACAGCCTGCGCCCACCTCAAACTAGGCGTTTCCTCCTCTGGCTTCATTCAAGGTAGCCCCACAAGCGAGAAAGTCCTTTGCGGATGTGGTTATATCGCAAGCCTCTGATGCCCCACTCCCTAAATCAATCCAATTTTCCTACTTGGCTGGAGCTCCACCGCCAGCAATTGGGGAAAAAATGGAGTCTCTTGGGCGGCCTAAGATCAAATTTTCTGAAGCAGAAACGAACAGGCTTTCTGACCCCTTCAAATTTGCCATTGTGGGTAAATTCTCACATGGCTTCCCCCCTACAAGCACATGCATCGCCTTCTTTCATCCCTGAAGTTTCAAGGCCCATTCACTATTACTATGATCAATAACAGACATGTGCTCATCAACCTTAAAAATGAAGCTGACTACACAAAGCTGTGGCTTCGGAGACTTTGGCATGTTGATGGATTTCCTATGAGGACATTCAAATGGACCCCTACCTTTTGTCCAACACAGGAATCATCCCTTACTCCGGTATGGATCCAATTCCCTACTCTCCCGGCTCACTTATTCCAGAAAGATGCATTATTTGCAATTGCTAGTCTTGTTGGTACTCCATTGAAACTTGATGAACCAACACTTTTTCAATCACGCCTCTCTGCTGCACGCGTCTGTATTGAAGTTGACCTCTCTATCAAACTTGTTGAGGAAATTGTACTTGAAATAGGGGAGGAAGAGATTGTTCAGAAAGTGGTCTTTGAGATTTACCTAAGTATTGCATGCTTTGTAAACATTTGGGGCATGAAGAAAATGTTTGCTACACTAAAGGGAACGCTCCTAAACCACAACGGCCTAATCAGACACAAAAGGGGAAAAGGGTGGTAGAACCTCATATCGATGCCTACAACAATAGAACTTCTGGAAAAGTCATTTTTGAGGGAGGAGAACCTAGTCATCGGTGGCATAGAGTACAACCTAAGGAGGCTATGCACAAAACTGCAGAGAGTGTTAACCCCTTTGATGCCCTCAATCATATGAGAAACGAGGAAGTTATGCTTGGAACGGAGGATGATAAGGAGGAGCAGGCAGCCCACAAATCTGATTGCTCCGATAGTCAGCCACCAGCCTGTAAATTGATGAATTCCTCTGATCCTGAACATGAGCAGGGGATACGGGTGAGAACGACGCCAACCACTAATTCCAGGTACCATGCTGAACCTAACATTTCTTTTGTGAATAATGAGGCTGCCCCTCATGCTGTTAATGACATGGCTGTGCATACAAGTGATGCTAATGACTGTATTGTGCATAATAATGAACTTGATAATCATGTTGCTGAAAATACTGATGTGAATACAAATGATGCTAATATCTGCAATGTGCTTACGGCTGATCCTGATACACATGATGTTGATAATATTGCTGTGCATGTTAGTGAAGTAAATGAATGTAATGTGCCTATTACTGATCCTCTTAATCATGGTGCTGGGTATATTTTTGAACATACAAATGTCATGGCTGCATGTTTAGCGAATGAGAAGGGAAATATGAGTGTTGTTGGGCAATGCAAGGGGTAGCAATGGAGGATCCCCTCCAATGTGTTGGCACCCTTTCCCCTAACCCTTTTGTCACGATACGCGTTGTAAATGTGAATGTTGTGAATGAGGTGGGTGGTAGTCGTCATGGGGAGGGAAATGCAAATAGGGAGAGTGCTACGAAATTCTGCGGGTTTAATGCTCAAACATTCAGCCAATTGGAAGGATCTGAATCACACAACTCTGATTCTCATAACCACAGTGACAGCATGTTTGTTGTTGAAAATTGTGATAGTGAATCTCGGACTATTGCTTCAGCCTCGGGGTCGGAGTGTGACATCGACGATGCAGAACAGCTTCATAACTCACAGTGGACGTCGCCAAGGAAATTGAGAAGTGGCAAAACCCTTAAAATTGCATCCTCGTCGAGAACACTTGAGCTTGACACTGCAGCTCGATGGAAGTTTCGGAGACGTAGTAAATCAGTTGAGGCCGGCAAAGCTAGAACCTCGCAGACCCCCCCCCCCCCAATCTCCATGAAGATCCTGATGTGGAATGTACGGGGCATTGGTATGGCCCCAAAACAAAGAAATATTGCTCGGTTGTGTCGTAAACATAGGCCCCTTATTTTGGTGATTATTGAGCCGAAAGTCCTTTTGGACTCACAGTATTTTGTCAGGCGTTTTGGTTTTGATTCAGTGGTACAGAACAACAGTAATAAAATCTGGTGCTTTTTCAAAAGAGAGGTTCATTTCGACGTTATGATTAACCACGAACAGTTTCTGCATTTGAAAGTGTGGAGCGAGTGCCAACCCCACGGTGCACTTTGTACTTGGGTATACGCCAAACATACCCGTGCTGAGCGCCGAATCCTTTGGGATTCACTTTGGAACATTGTATCTGTAACAGAACCTTGGATCCTTGGTGGCGACTTTAACATCATTCGGAGCACACAAGAGAGGAAAGGTGGGGCGACGCCACGAATGAGAGCAATGGAGGATTTTAATGAGATGATGATTGACTGTGGCCTCACGGACACCGAATTTGAGGGTGCCCGATATACATGGTCAAGAGGACGATTGTGGCAGCGCCTTGATAGGTTTCTCATTTCCAGTGGCTGGACACAGGCATACCCCAACACTAGAATCCAGCATTTGGCTCGTGGGGTTTCAGACCACTGCCCTCTCCTGCTGTCTATTTTGGCTGAACGAGCCACGACCCCGTCACCGTTTCGTTTTCAGAACATGTGGATTAAACATCATCAGTTTCTTCAGTTTGCAGAAGAAATTTGGACTCTACCAATCGAAGGCATGGGCATGTATAAATTTCAACATAAACTCTACAGAATGAAGAGGCACTTAAAAAAATGGAACAAGGATGTATTTGGCAATATTTTTCAAAACTTGGACAAAGCTGAGAGGAAAGTGCTGGAAACAGAAAAAATCTTTGATGAAAACCCTACGGATCACAATTTGATGCAAATGAATAAAGCCACGGCGGAGCTTAACCAAGCACTCGCGGTTGAGGAATGCTTTTGGAAACAGAAATCAGCGTGTAAGTGGTTGGAGGAGGGGGAGAAGAATACAAAATACTTCCATTCACTTTGCCAAAAAAAGAAGAACAAGGCCCGCATTCACAAAATTCGAGATAATGAGTCATGGATCTCGGACCCTACAACCATCTGGGAATCCGCAGTGACTTACTTTAAGGACATCTTTGCACCCCCCCGGAGGCAGAACGCTTCGAAAATTAGGGAGGATTGGATGCATTCCCAAATCTCTAGCAGTGATCAAAACGCACTGCTCGCGACCCCAACACCTGAAGCAATTAAAGCAACTGTCTTTGATCTGTGTCCAGATAGCGTGGCTGGCCCGGACGGCTTCACAGCACTCTTCTTTCACCGATGTTGGGACTTCATTGCTACGGATCTTTTTGAGGCAGTCTATGACTTCTATGCTGGAACCCCTATCCCTCGAAATTTCTTGGCAACTACGATGGTCCTTATTCCAAAAGTTGAATCCCCGGCTAGTTGGAAAGACTTTAGACCGATAAGCCTTTGCAATGTGATCAGTAAAATCTTCTCCAAAATTCTAAACAACCAACTTACGGACGTGCTACCCCGGGTCATATCACCGAATCAAAGTGGTTTTGTGAAAGGCCACTTGATTGCTGACAATATTTTGATGGCACAAGAGATGGTTCACTGTCTAGGACCTAGTAAAAATGATGGTAATGTTATCCTGAAACTGGACATGGAAAAAGCATATGACAGAATTGATTGGAAGTTCCTCTTTGAAGTAATGACAATAATGGGATTTCCTAGGCAGTGGATCAATTTGATCACGAACATTGTTGAGCATTGTTGGTTTTCGCTTCTGATTAATGGCGAACAGGTTTCTTCAAATTGACACGAGGCCTCCGACAGGGCGATCCTATCTCACCCGCGCTTTTTGTCTTGGCGGCCGAATACCTCTCTAATGGAATTAATCAACTCATGATGGCACATCCGAAGCTGAGATATAGCACACAAGGCGGCATTAAAGTGACTCACCTCGCCTTTGCAGACGACCTTGTGATATTCACTAAGGGCAAAAGACAAGACATCCGATACCTTATGGAATTCTTAGAGGACTATGAGAAGGTGTCTGGACAGAAAATTAATAAAGGCAAGAGCTCTTTCATGGTTGACAAATCTACTTCCTCCTTTTGCATTCGATCCCTCAAATAGATAATAGGGTTTTGTCATAAGAAGCTCCCCGTACCCTATCCTGGAGCCCCGCTGTTCAGAGGGAATAAAAAGAGTTCTCTATATGACGGTCTGTTGCAAAAAATCCGTGACCGCATAAGCAGATGGGATAAAGCTCTCCTATCCCACGGCGGAAGGCTTATGCTCATTAAAAGCGTCCTGTTCTCAATGCCTCTCTACCTCCTTCAAATATTGAAACCCCCAAGTGCATCCTCAAGCAAATTGAACGACTCTTCTCTAGGTTCTTCTGGGGCTCAATTGGTGGACAGAAAAAGATCCACTGGACTTCATGGAAAACGGTTTGCTACCCAGTCTCTGAAGGAGGGTTGGGAGTTCGAAGATTGGAAGACATGGTGGAGGCGTTTAACTTTAAATTGTGGTGGAGGTTCCGAAGTCAAAACTCCTTGTGGGCACAGTTTACTCAGTCCAAATACTGCGGAGCCTTCCACCCTTGTTCAATTAAACTTGCATACCACACGTCACCATTGTGGAGGAGAATGTTTAAAAACAGAAACGAGGCTGAACAACAATGCTTTTGGACAATTGGGAGGGGTGACATTTCTTTTTGGTTTGATCACTGGTGCGGAGACGAGGCCTTTTCTCAGCAGTTTCCAGACAAACAAGGTACCCACCTACAAGTGAAATCCTTTTGGACTGAAGGTGAATGGGACTTCGAGAAGCTTACGCAATTTCTCCCACACCAGACAGCCTTAACAACACTGTCCACTCCTTTCAGCATTGATGCTGAAGATAGACTGTACTGGAAGCTCTCTACGGACGGTAAATTCTCTACGAAGGCGACCTGGCAACACATAAGACAAAGCCAAATAGAACAACAGCTATTTGGAGAGGTGTGGAACCTATTTATCACTCCCACGATGTCTGTTTTCATGTGGCGGCTAATCCATAACTAGATCCCGGTTGATAGCAGACTTCAAGCCAAAGGAATGCAGTTGGTTTCAAAATGCCAATGTTGTTCGCAGTCTGAAACGCTCCAACACCTGTTCATCAATGGTGCATGCGCACAGAGAGTCTGGAACTTCTTTGCTAATCTGTTCCAGACTGGCATTCCTGAAACAGGGTGTATTTCACTGCTCATTAATTTCTAGAAGAATTCGGGAACCAGTAGCCACAAATATCACATTCGCACTGTCCTCCCTATGATTATCTTGTGGTTCATTTGGCTTGAAAGAAATGATTCCAAACACAGGTCCAAGAAATTCAACGCAGAGAGAATTATTGAGAAGGTACTTCAGCACCTAACCACAGTGGCGAAATGCAATCGTTTCAAAGCTGAAAACTGGAAAGGGGACCTCACAATCGCGGAACAACTCGGGTTTACATTCTCACAGTATAGGCAGCCACGCTTCACTATTCTCAACTGGCTCAATCCATCACCAGGCTGGTTCAAACTTAATACGGATGGAGCCTCGAAAGAGAATCCAGGAGTTGCAGGAGCAGGAGGTCTCATCCGGGATGAGACAGGTCAAGTAGTTGCCGCGTTTTACGAATTCCTGGGGCAGAAAACGAACATACTTGCTGAACTTTCCACCCTCAACAAAGGTCTGAAATTATGCAACGAATATAATATTCAGCGGATATGGATCGAAGTTGACGCGTTGGTAGTTGTTAGCATGCTGCAAAAATCTGAACGCACACAGTGGAATTTTCAGCACATCCTTATGAAAATTCAGAAAAATCTGCGAAGTTGTGAGCACAAAATTACCCATATGTTCCGTGAGGGAAACAGGGCCGCTGACTGGTTGGCCAATGAAGCATGCCGAATGCAAAACAGCAAAATCCTTCAGCGGGCTGACATCCAAGGAGAGCTTAAAGGCATTCTGTCTTGTGAGACGAAGGGGATCCCGTATGTCAGAATCAAGTAATACGAAGAGTAATCCAAGGAGGAAGCACTATAACAAGAAGGGAGTACTCTGCTTTCTTGTGTCTCTTGTTGTTTCCCTTCCGTGTACTCACATTCCTCCCTCATTGCAGGCCCACACTGGTATTCTAAAGCTACAAGCCTCCTGCTGCTGCAAAACCATGGCTGCAAATTTGCCTCAGAATACAACAAACCTTAACTATTACTGGCTCAGTCAAGGAGCACTTCTCTCTACCTCACAGTTTCGTTGTAATCCCCATGCTCATGAATTCATGTTCTTGCAGGCCAATAACGATGTATCTCTGCTACTGTTACAGAGGACACGCCAAAGATTTCTAGTCAACGAACAATCCACCACACAAACCTTACTGCTGCTGCTGCATAAACCTGATCCACCTTGCAGCAGCTGCATAAACTTCTCTGCTGCAGCACTCACTTCACTTTCTGCTGCCATAACATCAGAAATTAGCTGTAGTCGGGCTACTTGACACCTACCCCTTGATCACATGAATGGATATCAGGAATTTGGACTGCAATACTTCTGCTGCTGCAGCATCTCTGCTGCTGCAGCAATTTTGCTTCTGTTGCAGCATCTCTGCAGCTTCGAACTGATTATGTAAAGGCTGCAAGACAATACAAATGCAGCAACGAAGATGTCTCCTACTGCTGCTCCATGAGAGACTTGCTGCACAACTTCTCTTACACCATACAGGAAGTCTCTATCCCTCTACCTCCTTCTGTTGCTTTTCGCTAAATTCCCCTTCTTTCAACTTGCAGGGCATCATCTACGAACTAAACAAAGCGTGGGGATCACACAGAAAGAGACACTCTCTCTAGGGTTGTTTCTGTTACAATGCATTGTGCTCAATCTCCATGCATCCCCCGGTGCAGAATCAAAAGGGAGAGGCAGAATCTGACTGTCATGATTCAAGTTCAACCTTCCCGTTCAATTTCTGTGAAAACGATCCATCACGCCATAGGGTCGTTTTCCTGCAGCTGCCACAGGTTTGTTTTGCTTTTCCCTGCTTTTACCTGCTGTTGTTTGGTGTTATTGATGAGAAAGGGGTGATTGGTTGTTGTAACGGATTGCCAGGATTGAAATTACTTTAGTTGTGCAGAAATTTGTGGACTCAACAAATGCTCGGTTTGGCTCATTCTACTTCGAGCAAACCGCTGGGAGTCTTGTTTCTTGGCCCTCCATTTTCTTTTTTGATATTGTGTACAAGGGGATTGTTGCCCTCGCACGTTCTATACTCTCTGCATACAGCACCCACCTTTGCCTCAAATCACTCTTGCTTGCTCCAACCCTTACCCTTATACTATTTCCTGGACATGGCTCATTTTTGGATTAAACTACCACCTTTTATCACTTCTCATATACTATTGCTGTAATGGAATTTCCGTGGACTGGATTGGTATGCTGGACGAAAATCAGAATTTGGATTTGAATACACCTCCTCGATTTTTGTCTACCTTTGATGTACAAATAGTTTCGTGCATTGAAGCGTCCCTTTGGCCCTCCTTTATCATTCGAACTCGGGCAGGTCTGTATTGATGCGGCTTGCCGTCGCTTTTACCGGGGATCACTATTTGACTCACGTTTTGCACCCCAATCCCATTCTATCTACACATCTCCTGGCTCACTCTCTTCTTTCAGCCACAACATTATGCACAAACATCATACACATCACACACACATATCAACACTCTCATACATACCTCACTACATGCACCTTGACTACCTTAAATACACTTACCCACCCCAGTATACATTTTGTCCCTACACTAGTTTTGTTGGATTTTGGTTTCCCAAGTGGATATTTTTATTGGTTTTTTTGCACACCTTTGTGATCTTGGTCCTACATAGTTGTTGGTGTTTTGGTTATCTTGCGCAATTTTGTGATCTTGTTGCCTCGGATATGTTGGTGCTTTGGCTTCAATTACTTGCAAAATATCAACCTTGGTTCCATGGTTTATAAGGAATGCCATTCTCATTTATTTAAAAAAAAAAAAAAACCCTAATACCCTATACCCTAAGCCCTAAACCCTAAACCCTAAACCCCAAAATCCTGTCACCCCTTCATTTTTTTTCATGAACACGAACCTTTGTTGACTGAACCAGCACATTAAACGAGAACCAGAAAAGACACACGTTTACACCTCCTCGGCATTTGGTTACCTCTAGTGTGGATCAACCTAAAAATGATTCTGAACAAAACACAAATTACAATCCCCGGCTCCTGACTGCCTTTAATGCATAACGTCGTTCGTGCATTAAAGTGCTCCATTGGCCCTCTTGTTTTTTTCCTTCACTTGACGGCAGGATGGCTCTTGTGCAGCCTGCCATCTCGTTTACCGAGGATCCCAATTGGATTCACGACTTGCATTTCTCTTCAATTCTGCTTACACGTCTTGCTGCTCACTCTCCTCTATCATCTTACACATGTTGACTCTCTTCTTCTCCTTAACTACACACACGGTCTCTTCACTCACCAACTTCATTACACTTTACTTATTTCATCATACACATACCCTACACACCTCACTTTTGATTATGGTAGCTCACATGTATATATCCAAGTTTCTTCACCTTTCACGAAGCTTGTGGTCCGGATACTACTATCTCTTGGTCTCAGTTTCTTGAAGAGTATCAACCCTTTCAAGATTTCAAATATGTCCATTGTCTGTTTTTTGGTTCATGCCCAGAATTTGTTGTCTATTGCTTCTCAACTTTGTGTCTTTTCTTGTTTTTTTGCTGTTGGTTGGGTCTTTACTGGGGGTTGTTTGCTTTGTTATTGGTTGGGAATGTTGCATCCCCATGGATTTTTCATGTTGGTTTGGGCTGCAGTACAGGAGAAAAGGAAGAAAAAAAGCAAGTGAAAAGTGTGTTTGATAAAAGGAAAAAAGAGAAAAGAAGAAAAATAGTTGAAAAAAAAAGAGAAAAAGAAATAAGAAAAATCAGAAAAGAGTTATAATTAATTCTTGAAATTCTGGAAAATTGGTGTTGAACATGCTCGATTTTTCTCCAGTTGCAGTCCTTTTTTTTCCTTATTTTCCTGTTTTTTTTTTTTTTTTTGTCCCTTTTGCGGAACCTTTTGTGCTGGGCTGCCTTTGTTGGGCTTCTCTCTTTTATTCTTTGTTTCTTGGGCTACAATCTTGCACTGGGTTGAACCCCTTGATAGACTTGGGCTTTTTTGTCGTCTAGAAACTGGGTTGATGCCCTTCAAAATTTTTGAGGCCGAAATAAATTGTTGGATGCAACAGCTGGGCCGCCTCGCGCGCTGCTGGGCCACCCTCGCGCACTACTGGGCCGCACAGACAGACTCCCGCTGGACTCCTCTCCTTCCTCGCTGGGCCGCCGCAATTTTTTGCTGGGCCCAGCCTTGTTCTGTTGGACTGCACGCCGCTGGGCTTCTTTTCTTCCTCGCTGGGCCGCCGCATTTCTCCGCTAGGCCCAGCCATTTTCTGTTGGACTGCACACCGCTGGGCCCAGCCATTTTCTGCTGGATTGCACGCCGCTGGGCCTGGCGCCAAAACTAGGCCGCTGCTTTTGCTGATTCTGGGCCGCCCCTGCTACTGATTTCTGGGCCGCTCCTGCTACTTCAACAGAACCAGGATGGACCTCACCAGCTGGGCCGACAACCACTGGGCCAATCCGCCTGGGCCCATCAATGCTGGACAAAAATCAAGCTCCTTGTTTGGGCTTTTGCAAGCATCAGAATTTTCTTTGAGTGGGCTACCAACCCCTTTTTGTGGGCTTCTACTTGACCCATTTTTTGACTTAGTGTAGGAATTTTGTATATTGTACAAAACAATATGTACATGCTTTTCTGTTTTTATCGAAAAGGGACGAGGATCCCGACAATTCCCCGGTTCAAAAAAAAAACCCTAAACCCCAAACTCTAAACCCTAAACCCTAAACCCATTTCCGGCCACCAAATCTCTGGAGGCTGTAGCTTTGCATAGTCTGAATCGAAATGGCAGATGGTCATGAATCTGATAAAAACATTGAGATATGGAAAATCAAGAAATTGATCAAGGCATTGGAATCTGCTAGAGGGAATGGAACCAGCATGATTTCACTTATAATGCCTCCCAGGGATCAGATCTCAAGGGTTACGAAGATGCTTGGTGATGAGTTTGGAACAGCTTCAAATATCAAAAGTAGGGTCAATCGTCAATCAGTACTTGGTGCCATTACTTCAGCCCAACAGAGGCTAAAACTTTACTGTAAGGTGTCTCCAAATGGCTTGGTTCTTTACACCGGAACTATTGTTACTGAAGATGGCAAGGAGAAGAAGTCATGGATGGGAATGGCACCCTTTTTGGCACATTAAGTGGAAATACACGAGAAGTCCTTCATAAGTTTACTGTTGATCTTCCAAAGAAGCATGGAAGGGGAGGACAATCAGCTCTTCGTTTTGCACGTCTGAGGATGGAGAAACGACACAACTATGTCAGAAAGACTGCAGAACTTGCCACACAGTTCTTCATTAATCGGAATACCAGCCAGCCTAATGTTTCTGGCCTTATACTTGCTGGTTCTGCTGACTTCAAGACTGAACTGAGCCAATCAGATATGTTTGATCCCCGGTTACAGGCGAAGATACTTAATGTGGTTGATGTTTCCTATGGTGGGGAAAATGGTTTCAATCAAGCAATTGAGTTGTCTGCGGAAATTCTTTCCAATGTTAAGTTCATTCAGGAGAAACGCTTAATTGGCAAGTATTTTGAGGAGATCAGTCAGGACACTGGAAAATATGTATTTGGTGTAGATGATACATTGAAGACTCTGGAAATGGGTGCTGTGGAGACCTTGATCGTATGGGAGAATCTGGATATAACTAGACATGTTTTGAAAAACAGTGTCACAGGTGAGATAGTCATTAAGCACCTGAAAAAGGAGCAAGAGTCTGATCAGAGTAATTTTAAGGATATGGCCACCTCCGCAGAGTTGGAGGTTCAGGAAAAAATGCCTTTGCTTGAGTGGTTTGCCAATGAGTACAGAAGGTTTGGTTGCACGCTTGAATTTGTCACAAATAAATCACAGGAGGGGTCATAATTTTGCAGGGGATTTGGTGGAATTGGGGGAGTTCTTCGTTATCAGCTTGACATAAGATCATTTGATGAGCTTTCTGATGAAGGTGAAATATATGAAGATTCTGATTAGAGTTGCAGACCATTGAAATTTACAAAGAAGAACCACATGCTATTGCAAGTGATGTTATGTTGTACTAAAAGCCAGAATATAAAAATTTCCTAACTGCATTAGGTTGGTTGATCTTTTACTTAGAATGGTTGTTGGCACGACGGCAAACACTAGGCTGTTCTTCCCTTGATTTTTTTTCACTCCATTTGGTTGCTTGTGTTGCACTGTTGTAGGATTCCGACGTTGTTTATTGACATTTTCACTTTCCTTTCTTTTGGTTTTCAATTTATACTGTAGATTGTGGATGGCTTTTTCTATGGAATGAGAATATATAGTATCATGTTCTTCACTTAAAAAAAAAAAAAAACCCTAAACCCTAAAACCCTAAACCCTAAAACCCTAACCCTAAACCCTAAACCCTGAACCACGGTCACGCCGCTGACGAAGTGCAAGTTGCGGCTTTTGAAACTGGAACGAATCAAGGATTACTTGCTTATGGAAGAGGAGTTCGTGGCGAATCAAGAGAGATTGAAGCCACAGGAGGAGAAAACGGAGGAGGATCGGTCCAAGGTTGATGACTTGTGTGGCTCGCCGATGAGTGTTGGGAATTTGGAGGAGTTGATAGATGAGAATCATGCTATTGTTTCTTCGTCTTTGGAGCCGGAGTATTATGTTGGGATATTGTCGTTTGTGGATAAAGATCAGCTCGAGCCTGGATGTGCTATTCTTATGCACAATAAGGTACTTTCTGTTGTTGGACTGCTTCAAGATGAAGTAGACCCCATGGTTTCTGTGATGAAAGTTGAGAAAGCTCCATTGGAATCATATGCCGATATTGGTGGTTTGGATGCCCAGATCCAGGAAATCAAAGAGGCAGTTGAGCTTCCACTAACACACCCGGAATTGTATGAAGATATAGGTATTAAACCTCCCAAGGGTGTCATCCTCTATGGAGAGCCTGGAACTGGAAAAACTTTACTTGCAAAGGCTGTGGCAAATTCTACATCTGCAACTTTCTTGCGTGTAGTTGGAAGTGAATTAATTCAGAAGTACCTAGGAGATGGTCCGAAATTAGTGAGAGAACTCTTTAGAGTTGCTGATGATCTCTCACCATCTATCATCTTTATTGATGAAATTAATGCAGTGGGTACAAAAAGGTATGACGCGCACTCAGGTGGTGAACGTGAGATTCTGAGGACTATGTTGGAATTGCTGAACCAGTTAGATGGTTTTGATTCAAGAGGAGATGTCAAAGTAATTCTTGAAACAAATAAAATCGAAAGTCTTGATCCTGCCCTCCTTCGTCCTGGTAGAATAGACAGAAAAATTGAATTCCCTCTTCTAGATATCAAGACAATGAGGCGCATCTTCCAGATACACACATCAAGGATGACGTTGGCTGATGATGTCAACCTGGAAGAATTTGTTATGACAAAAGATGAGTTCTCAGGAGCTGATATTAAGGCCATTTGTACTGAAGCTGGTTTGCATGCTTTAAGAGAGCGCCGCATGAAGGTAATACATGCAGACTTGAAGAAGGCAAAAGATAAGGTTATGTTCAAGAAGAAAGAGGGTGTCCCTGAGGGGCTCTTTATGTGATAACTATCATCTTCTCTTTGGAAGTAGACGTGTATCGCTTGTTTTTCAATGTGTTTTTATCATCGCCTATCGTTCTTACGAAGCTTTGGGAAACTCAGTTTCGACAATTATCAATGGGAAGCCACACACAGTTGGCTGCAATTTGTTTGATACCCTAGTCTTCATATTTTCTTGAAAAAAAAAACCCTAAACCCTAAACCCTATAACCCTAAACCCTATAACCCTAAACCCTAAACCCTAAACCCCTAAAGCCTAAACCCTAAACCCTGGCTGTAACAAGGGGAAGAATGTGGTTGAGAAGAATCCAACAGTGACCGAGGTAGGCGAGTGTTCTAAAACTGCGGAAGATCATCACAGGTATGCCCCTGAAACTGTCAATGTTAATGATGTTACGGTGGATGACATGGATCACATAAGTGAGATGTCAAATGCTAAGGCCAATGATGAAGTTGAGAATGCCCAGGCTAAATATGATAAGTGTGACGCGGATAATGAACTCAATAGAGATGTTGTTTGCAATAATGAATTTGAGGCTACTATATGTGAGAATTATGTTGACAGCATAGTTGATCATAGGAACGTGGCTGTTGATGTTGAAATTGAGAATGATCATGGAAAAAATGAATGTGAAAAGGTTGTCACTGATGAAGTCACTGGTGTTGTCGGTGGTAATGACCTTGCTATTATTAGATTGGATAACACTGTTAGTAATATGAGAAAAGGCAAAAGTCCAAAGCATATCACAACCAAAAATGCTTTTAAACTACTCCACACCATTAAATATCTTGGAGTGATCGTGAAGGAGATTAGTTGTCGTGATGAAGCAGAGGATGAGGCTAAGGATAGCTCTAGGAGACTTGTTGTTGCTCCAGGTAGCGCATACCCAGAGTGTATCAAAATTTGCCACCCCACATCTCTTTAAATATGAACCCCGCTGATATTGGAGAAGGAGGATTTCTCCAATAATTCTGCTGCTACTGATGCTCTTCGCTGTTTTTTACCTGCTTATTTGTTGCCGCTCTGCTATTCTTGCTGCTGAATGCTGAGTTTTGTTGCTGCTTCCGTTGCTGTTTTTTGGTGCTTGAGCTGCTGTTGTTGCTCTTCCTTTCCTGACTCGATGCGGAGCTATTTTGAGGGCTGTTGTTGACTGCTTTTCCTGTTGATTTTGGATGCTGTTAATGCTGATTTTGAGGGCTGCTGTTGCTGTTTTAGGGCTGTATTTTTGCAGCTGGAATTGCACTATTTTGATGTTCTGTTTCATGGTTTTGTTGTGGTTGTTTTCTGCTTTTTTTGCTGCTGTTTCTACCGTTAAACTGCTGCTGTTGAGCAATTATTGCTGCTACTTTGATAATTTGGGGGCTGAAAAGTGAGGTAGCAGCAGGTGTATGCTGGACTACTCTTGTGCTACTTTTTTTGCTGCGCTGTTGAATCCTTTATGCTGCTACTGCTGTTATTTCGTGCTGTTGCTGCTGATTTTATGTGTTGTTGCTGTTGCTTTTTTTGTTCTGTTGCTGCTGCTGTTTTGAACAAGAAAATGCTGATTTCTTTGTTGTTGTTAACTTGTTGTTGGTGTTGTTTTCCTGATGTTGCTGCTGCAGATTTTGGTGAATGTCTGTTCCTGCTGAATTGTTGACCTGTTGTGGCTAATTTTGCTGCGAATCTCCTAGAAAATCATGCTGTTGATCTGAGATTTTGGGGGCTGGAAAATTGTTGATCTACTTTGATGTTGTTGCTTGCCAATTCTGCTGCTGCTGAGTGCTTTTGCTGCCTGGAGATTGGGCTGGAAATGAAATGGGATGGTGTTGTTTTTTGGGCAGATTTGATGCGGCTGATGGGCTGCTTCTTTGGGCCGCACCCATTTATTTTTTCTTGCATTATTGTTGTCTTTAGAGCTGAAAATAGGATTATTGGGCTGCTTGTGCTATGGGCTGCGTTGTTCGGCTCCCTCACATGAGCTACACTGGGCTGCAATTTTTTCTGGGCCTCTTCTTTTGCTGCTGAAGCCTCTTTGACGGGTTGCTCTTGGGCCAAACACACATGGGTTGCATTTGGGCCTCACATACATGGGCTGTGAACATCTTTGGGCTTTCCTTTACTTTTTCGGGTCCTTTTTTGCTGAAAATTTTTTGTGGGCCTAGTGTAGGTCTGTACTCTTTTGGGCTTGTATTAAACATTTTGTCCATGGACCTTTTTTATCGAGAAGGGATGGGGATCCCGACAATTCCCCGATTTAAATAAAAAAAAAAAAAAACCCTGAACCCTGCTGCAGGTCTGTCTGCTGCAAATCAGCATGCCCATGACGACTTCCTTGGTGTTCAACCTGATTTTTTGTGTGCTTAGGTGTGTTTTTTTTCCAGCACATCAAAGCTTCTTTGGCCCTCTTTCTTTCCTTCGATACAGCGGACAGCCTTGCACTCTTGCAAACTGTCGCCGTCAATTCGCTACTCGTGCCCTTTTACTCACACGTACTCATTTCGCTGCTCTGTGCTGATTGCTTGCGGTGCATTTCCCCTCTTGGCTGTAACACTCAACACAGCCCCCCGGCGTCTGCAAAGCATTGACGTATTCTATTTCGATATGCCAATGCTCTCCTTGACCCTCTTGCATTTCTCTTGCTGCTGGACAGGTTTACATTTGTGTAATCTGTCATCATTCTCGTGCCGGGGATGCTTTTATTTTCAACCTTCCATGGCCCTACGGTCAACGGTCACACTCTTTGCTAGCTCACTCTCTTCTTTCAACACCCACAGCACATATACACCACCCTCTTCACTTATACATATCTTCTTTTCACATCCCTCACACTAACCACACCTACTCTCCTTCATACACACTTTGAATCTTTTGCCTTATCTCCCTATTTTGTACAAATCCTACACTTTCCCCTTGGATTTTGGCATTGTCCACTTACCCTGACCTTGCACGCCATGGTGATCTTCTTACTACATTGTGCTGCATTTTGCTTCATTTTTTGAAGACTATCAACCTTGGTTGTTTTTGGTTTTAAAAGGATTGCCCATTACATGTTGAGATTCTTCTTTTTGCCTGTTTGATGAGGAATTTTGCTTTGTTCTGAGGAAATCTTTTTGTTGTGGATGTTGGCTTGTGCTGTGGTATTCTTGAGGCTGAAGAAGCAGGGTAAATGATCAGTTTTGCAGAAAAAATAGAAAGGAAAAAAGGGAGAAAAAATAGAAAAAAAAAGAAAAGAAAAAGGAAAAACAGAAAAAAACGATAAAAGGAAAACATTGGAAAACAATATGATCATGCTTCTTCAGCCTTTGCATTGTCTTGTGTGGCTGGAATTTCTATTGTTTCTTTGATGGATCTTGGTTTCACTTTGAGGCTTAATGGAGCTCCATTTGCTTGGTTTGTTGGATTGTCTTGGCATTGGATCATCTCCTCTAATGGAACATCATTCTTGGGCTGTTTTCCTCTTTGGTTTTCCTTTCTCAATTGGTCTTGGGCAATTTTTTTGGATCATACACTTAGGTTGATTTTTTTCAATTTAATTTGAAGCCTTTTTGCAGCCCAAAATCACTATGGACAGTTTGGCTCGCTCTGGACAGCCCAAAAATACGCTGGGCCACCTCTCGCTGGGCTAAAACCGTTCCTGGACGGGCCGAACGCATCGCTGGGCCACGCGCTTCATTTGGCAGCGCAGTTCGCTGGGCCGTGCAGCTGCTGGACCACGCCTCTGCTGGGCTTCGACCATCCGCCCCTGCTGCTCTGGGCCGCCTGCTGGACTGCCTCAACTGGGCTCCCTTCGCCAGCCCACACACTGCCACCTCCTCTGTTGGGCCTCACCAGACCCTCCCGGCCCATTTTTCTCAAAGCGGGCTGCTGCTGTTGGGCAAGGCTCCCACCACTTTGGACTGACCTTCACTGGGCCGAAAATCTAGGCCCATTTCTGCTGAATTTCTTTTGATGGGCTGCCAATTTCTTTGCCAAGTTTTTTTTTCATGGGCCCAAATTTTTGTGGGCTATGTAGTGTAGGTATTTTGTATATTTGTACAAAACGATGTGTACACGTTTTTCTTGTTATCTAGATGGGATGGGGATCCCGACAATTCCCCGTTTAAAAAAAAAAAAACCTGAACCCTAAACACGTTTTAATTACACACCACTTTTTTTACTACAATGATACATAGTTGCTACATTTATCATTTGATTTCCGATGCACTCTGATTAGCAATTCCAGTTTGCTGATTAGTTTGATATTTGTATATAATAATAGGAATGATTCTATGATTGTGGGTGGTCATTAACTTTGAGACAGAGTGCTCCAATGTGCATTGTATTAATGGTGGGTGTTACTATTGCAATGAATAGGGATTAACTTTTTGTCTAATATACATGTTGGTTATATTGAGTGGAACAATGGCAGCTTATGTTTTGATGTTGTAAGATTGGATTTTGTGCAGTAGGAATTTGTGGCAGCTAATCAGAATCTGGAACTTTGGAATAATTTGGCTTAACTTGCTGTAGCTTGCATGATGCTGATTTTGGGGAATTTCAAGAACTGGAGCTGGGAGCCTGGACACACAAATTTTTCAATTCAAGCGTTTAGAGTGGTACTTGGACTTGTGCATCCGCTTTTCGACTAAACAGATCCTTGAGGTGTTGCAGTCACGGTCTGAATCTACAGAACCTTACTGTAGTTGTACTCGAGGGGTAGAACACAATAACAAAGTGGAATTTATCTAGAATCGTGCAACAGCAAGATCAACTGGGTGCTGCAGCAGCGGCTGAGCCAGACTTATAACACTGCAGAACTGACGCCGAGGATGACGCTTCAGCCCAGTTGCAGTTGGATTGGACACATTGCAGCTACAGTAAGTTTTGGAGAGTTAAATGGAGAGGTTGCTTGAACGAAAAGTTGGAAGAACAATGGGTATGCTACATTGAGATATGTGGCAGTAAAGTGGAATTTATCTAGAATGATGGTAGAAAATGCTGAGGATTGGAGGCACACAACTTCGGTTGAAATGAGACTTCAACAGGGCTATGACAAGGAGACTTCAATACGTGAGATAGATCCTGATGGATGATCTGGAATTAGATTAATTCAAAATTCCAATTGTACAAAATATTGAAACATGTGAGATAGAATTACAAACATAGTATTGGAGATACAAATTAGATAGAGCTTGATAGAACTTGTACTTGTAAAGGGAGAAGTACTCCTTGATTACTGCTTTTAAAATTGTACTCAAACTGCTCTTTGATAGTCAATAAATTCCTGCTTAGGCGGTGTTCGTTTAAAAAGAAAAACCATACGAACGCATGATGCGATTAGCAGACATGAGGAGGATAGAGGCACGAAAGGTCTGAATTTTAAATGCAGCAGCAGCTTTGTTTGTTGCTGTTTTAACGGACGAAGGAGCAGCAATGGCATCGAAGCACTACCAGGAATTTTTATGGAGTTGAGCGGTTAATAGAAGCTTCATGCTACAATGTGATGCCAAGACATTGCTACTAAAGGGACAGCCTGACTGAAACTGAATCTAGATATTTCAAAGTTGGAGCAGATAGCACACATAATCTTCACTAATTACGTAGGATTCCATTGGTGACTAGCAATAGGAGTTTTATTGCTTATCTTTGAGAGGTTGGCAAGTGCTATGTAGAGGGACTAAGTCCCCCTGGCTTACTACTTGTAAATTGTACACGTATTTTTGATAATCAATAAATTCCCGCTTAGGCGGGGTTTACCTCAAAAAAAAAAAAAAAACCCTAAACCCCAAACTCCAAACCCCTAAACCCTAAACCCTAAATCCTAAACCCCAAACCCTAAACCCCAAACCCTAAACCCTACACCCTAAACCCTAAACCAAACCACCCCATTATGCATCTACCAAAATCCTCCACCTTCTCTCTTCAAGTGTGGGAGATTTTCACACACTAACCACTCCACCACCCACCACCAACAAACCACACCATATCAGCCACCACCGCCACTGCCGACCGACAGCCCACCTCCGTCACCGCCGCCGCGCCGCCATCGGCCGGCCACCGAAAAATTTTCCGACGCGTTTCTGGCCACGTGCACCACTCCCTGGATCGCCGGCCGCCGATCTACAACCCCAGCCGGCGCGTTACTCCAGCCGACACCAGACGCTCCCACACTCGCCAGTTGAAGCTCTGAAATTCGCCCTCAAATCACCCAGAAATTCGCCGCCACTTCTCTCTTAATTTCCGGCGTCGTCCCGTCGATTCGCCAGCCTCCGCTGGTACCATTCGAACCCCCATCTCAAGCCGCACCTTTCCCCCTGATCAATTTCAGGTTTCGTCCAGATTTTAGGTGGGCTTTCAAACCACCCGTTTCCACTTTCCGGCGTCGATTCGCCGCCACCGGAACAAAAGACGGTCGCGGACCCCCCATTAGATTCGCCGTCACTTTCTGAGTTCAACGATGCATAGCAGTGCCATTTTCATCTACAATTGACGTAGATCGGAGTTGCTTAACCACTTTCGCCGTCGCTGGAATCGCGCGGCCGTAACTCCGCCGTCCGTCGGTCGTTCTGTGCAAAGCCGCCACCAGAGGGATCGCATCCGCATGGCGAACACATCTGTCCGGTCAGATGTGGGTTTAGCTCCTTTGCCGGAAATGGTGCCTCCAAGCTTCAACTCAGCTGAGTTTCCACCCCTCCGTACACAACCCGCCCGAGTTAACTCGGCCGAGCCAACTCAGCCTCCTGCAGAACAGAACCTGAATATGCAGAAGTCATCCCTAAACCAAGCTGTACCTAACTTGACTGAGGCCCACCCACAGGCGCATAAATCCTTTGTGGATGTTGTGAATTCACAATCATCGGACTCCTCATTCCCGATGTCAATCCAACACTCCTATCTTGCTGGAGTTCCACCGGCCAAGGTTGGAGTTACAACTGAATCACAAGGCATGCTAAAAATCCAATTCTCAACGGAGGAGACAGACAAGCTGTCGGAATAGTTCAAGTTTGCTATTGTTGGAAAGTTTTCGCACGGCTTTCCACCCTATCGGAACATGCACCGCCTTCTGTCGACCTTGAAGCTTAAAGGCCCCTTCACCGTTACCATGATCACCAATAGGCACGCCCTTATCAACCTGAAAAATGAGGCCGACTTCACAAAATTGTGGACTCAAAGACTCTGGCATATCGATGGATTTCCCATGAGAACATTCAAATGGACTCCTTCCTTCCGTCCACAACATGAATCCTCACTTGCACCGGTATGGATCCGTTTCCCTACCTTGCCGGCTCATCTGTTTCACAAAGATGCATTGTATGCTATAGCAAGTCTTGTTGGTAATCCACTTAAACTTGATGAACCTACACTTTTTCAATCTTGGTTGACAGCTGCGCGAGTTTGTGTGGAAGTGGACCTTGCAAATAAATTTGTTGATGAATTTGTAATTGGAATTGGAACTGAAGAGATTGTGCAAAAAGTTGTCTATGAAAACCTCCCGAAATATTGTATGCTTTGTAAGCATATAGGACATGAAGAGCAGACCTGTTATACGAAAGGGAATGCCCCAAAACCGCAGCGGTTTCAGCAACAGAAAGGTAAAGCAGCGGTTGCACCGAGACGGCATGAGAGAGGGGGTCAAAACGCTGAAAATGTGATCTTTGAAATCGAAGAACCAAGCAACTCTAAAACTGATAATCAGAGGAGGAAAAATGTTGTTGTTGCTGCTGGGATCGAAAGCAACAACAAGTTTGCTGCACTCAACCAAGTCGAGGGCGAGGATGAAAGAGGAGGAGCCAACCAACATGCTGAGAACTTTCAAGCTGCACGGAACACCAGGTACCACGCTGAACCCTTGAATCAAGTTATGCAAATATTCACTGAAAATGATGGATCCCCTACCCCACAAACACATATTGAAATTGCTACTCCTGCTTTTAAACCTAACGCTTGCAATGTTGGTATTGATGCTGATCATACCTGTGATGTCGCTGAGGTTAATCTGCATAATGTGAGTGCTATAAATGAACCTTGTGACGCTGAAAACAATGATAACAGATTGCATGTTACTACAAATGAGGAATATGAGGCTGTGATTAATGTTAATGATACTGGAATTGATGTGAATGATGTTAGTAATGTTGATCTTATGTGCTATCGTGCTGCTGATGTTGTTGATAATTGCAATAATATTTGTGAATTGAGTGATAAGAATGTTGTTGGCCATTGTGAGGGGGTAGCAATGGAGGCTCCCCTCCAATGTGTTGTCTTGGTCCCATGTCCCCCACACCCCGTCGCTGTATCCTCCCAACAGAATAACAGAGTGGAGGGGAAATCTGAACAGAGCAGAACTCAGCTCCAAATCTGCAACATTAATGAGGCTGCAGCTGAATGCCCGTCAAATGATAGTTTTGAACTTGATGGAGAATTGGATGAAGGAGAAGAAAATGAACTTGTCTCACAACCGGCCCCCGTCCAGCCAGCCTCAACACAGTTATATTTGGAAGACGCAGTGGTTAGGGGCAAACACAGACGGACACAGTCGTCGGGGGACATCTTCCAGCAGAATCGCAGCATCAGCCCCCCAGCCTCAGGTAACAAAAATTCGGATTCTGACACGGAGTAAAGCAAAAAATGGTGGTACCCCTCCCTCCGCTAAATGATGATTAACATCCTTCTTTGGAATATCCGAGGAATCGGAGCAACTCACAAGAAAAAACACATACATTGGCTCTGTCAAAAACATAAACCCAAAATCCTTGTCATCATTGAACCGAAGGTCAATCTGGATGAATCCTTCTTCTGCAGACGCTTTGGATTTGATAAGGTTGTGAGCAACTCCACCTCCAAAATCTGGTGTTTCATGAAAAGTAGCCTTGATTGTGACATTCTGCTTTCATGAGAACAATTCCTCCATCTACGATTCACATCAGACGTGCTTCCTTGTGATTTTCTGTGTACCTGGATTTATGCAAAGCACACTAGAGCTGAAAGACGTCAGCTTTGGGATGACCTCAGAAATATTGACCCCGGGGATGAACCTTGGCTTCTTGGAGGAGATTTCAACATTATCCTTTGTGCTAACGAAAGACGAGGTGGTGCCACCCCCCAAATAAGGACAATGGAGGATTTTGGTGATATGGTGCTCGACTGTGGATTGCAAGATGCAGGTTTTGAAGGAGCCCAATTTACTTGGTCACGCAGTCGCCTATGGCAACGACTTGACAGATTCATCTACTCGCACACATGGCTCCAAGCTTTCCCCCTCTCTCGGATTGAACATCTCACAAGAAACATCTCAGACCATTGCCCACTTCTGCTTACGGCCCAGGAAGACACTAAGAAAGGGCCAGCTCCATTCCGCTTCCAAAATATGTGGTCGAAACACCATGACTTCATAAATTGTGTTACAACATCCTGGCAGTACCCCATCAATGGCCAGGGTATGCTCAAGTTTCAGCAGAAACTGTTTCGGCTTAAAGCAGCGCTGAAAACATGGAACTTTGAGGTTTTTGGGAACATCTTTCAGAATATCACCAAAGCTGATCAGAAGGCTAAGGAAGCAGAGAAACAGTATGACGAGGACCCAACTGATGAAAACCCGATAGCTATGAACAAGGCAACGACGGCACTCACCTTTGCCTTATCAGTTGAAGAATCCTACTGGAAACAAAAGGCCGCATGTAAGTGGCTCACAGAAGGGGAACAAAACACAAAATACTTCCACTCCCTTGTCAAAAAGAAAAGAAAGCAATCCCGAATCCATGCAATCCAGCACAATGGACACACTCTTTAGGAGCCGGAGGAAATCAAAGCCTCAGTGGTTGACTACTTTAAACAAGTCTTTTCGGACGAGGAAGAGGTGATCCTTGACGATCTCAATTGGGTTCCGAGCACTCTTTCTGATGAAGACGTTATAGACCTCAAATCAGTCCCCACTCACGAACAGATTAAATCAACGGTGTTTGATTTGTGTCCACATAGCACAGCGGGCCCGGACGGATACACAGCTCACTTCTTTCAGTTTTGCTGGGATATCATTGCTGAAGACCTCTACGAAGCAGTCTTGGACTTCTTTTCTGGCACCTCTCCCCCCAAGAACTTTACGACAACCACTATTGTCTTCATCCCAAAAATCGAGAACCCACTTGCCTGGAAAGATTTCAAGCCAATAAGTCTATGCAATGTCACGGGAAAGATCTTGTCTAAACTTATCAATAACCAAGTGGCTCCACTCCTTCCGAAAATTATCTCTTCGTCGCAAAGTGGCTTTGTACAAGGGCGTATGATCGCTGATAACATCCTTCTGGCACAAGAACTTGTCCACTGCCTCGGTAAAAATGGAAGCATGAACAACACTATCTTCAAGCTTGACATGGCCAAAGCCTATGACAGGCTTAATTGGAACTTCTTGTACAGGATGCTCACGCGTATTGGCTTCCCGTCTCAGTGGATCAGCCATGTCCGTGCACTAATTGAAAATTGTTGGTTCAGCATTTTAGTCAATGGGGAGGGGACTGGTTTTTTCAAATCAACACGCGGTCTTCGACAAGGGGATCCTCTCTCACCAACCATTTTTGTCATTGCAGCCGAATGTCTCTCAAGAGGACTAGATGCTCTCTATTTGCAGCATCCTAGGTTGAGCTACTTTACCAAAGGGAACCTCAAAATCTCTCACCTTGCCTTCGCGGATGACATCATTATTTTCTCGAAAGGAACGCGTAAAGAGCTGGGAATTCTTATGAACTTCCTTAGGCACTATGAATCAATATCTGGACAGCGCATTAACAGAGAAAAGAGCTCATTCACAGTTGATAAGGGTACACCCAACTTGAGGATCCAATGCATTCAACAAGTCACGGGCTTCAGGCTTAAATACCTCCCCATCACTTACCTGGGTGCCCCGCTTTTCAAAGGCAATAAAAAAGGTGTCCTCTTCGATGACCTCATTCAGAAACTCCAACTATCTCACGGAGGAAGACTCCAACTTATCAAAAGTGTCCTTTGTGCCATGCCGATGTACCTGATCCAGACGCTGAAACCTCCTCAGTACATTATCGACCGCATTGAAAGACTCTTTAATAGATTTTCTGGGGTAATTATGGCAATCAGAAACGAATGATATGGGCCTCTTGGGAAACAGTTTGCTACCCGACTGAAGAAGGGGGCTTTATGTGCGGAAAATTGATGATGTTGTTGAGACCTTCCAGCACAAACTTTGGTGGAGATTCAGGAGCAAAAATTCACTCTGGGCACACTTTCTTCTGGATAAATACTGCAGAGGAAACCATCCGGTGACGGCAAACGCATCATACATTGCCTCTTCGAATTGGAAAAGACTGTGTCGCTATCGTCAAGATGCTGAGCCCCATTTATTTTGGAGCATTGGAAAAGGAAACCTGTCTTTCTGGTTCGATAACTGGGTTGGAGGAAAGGCCCTCTACCTTTCTTTTCCAGATCAGCGCTGGACGTCGGACTCGGTCCATCTCTTCTGGAAAGATAAGGCATGGGACATTGAGAAGCTGAACGAGATCCTCCCAAGGAATCTTGTGGACCAAATCAAACTCATTCCGTTTGATGAGGACTGCTGTGACACAACTCATTGGAAGCTAAGTGGCGATGGCATGTTCAGCACCAAATCCACGTGGAACTCACTTAGACAATCTAAAACGCAACAGTTCCTACGTAGAGAAATCTGGTGCTCCTTTATTACGCCGACCATGTCCATATTCATATGGAGAATCATCAATAATAAGATTCCTGTTGAACAACGACTCCAAACTAAAGGCATTCAGCTTGCATCCAAATGCATTTGCTGCGCCAATATTGAGACTCTCACGCACTTGTTCATTAACGGACCTGTTATTACTAGAGTTTGGGAATTCTTTGCACAGAAATTCAACATTCATCTCCCGACAACTGACAATATTGTGCTATTCGTCAATCATTGGAGAACTTCTGCACTTGGAAAGAACCATATCAGAACGATAACCCCGTTGCTTATCTTGTGGTTTTGTTGGACTGAAAGAAATGATGCAAAACACCGAGGCCTTGGCTTCAGATCAGATCGTATAATTTGGAGAGTCTGCCAGTTTATCAACACAATTGGGAGGAGCAAGCTGAGTTCACGCCTTAGCTGGAAAGGGGACCTCAATGTCGCTGTGAATATGGAATTCCCCACCTGTGAACCACGCAGACCCAGGCTTATGATTGTCAAGTGGAACAAGCCGGATAGAGGCTGGATTAAAATCAATACGGACGGGGCCTCTAAAGGTAATTCGGGCCAGGCTGGTGCAGGGGGAATTGCACAGGATGAGGGGCAACCACTCTTTGCATTCTATGAATTTATAGGAGAAGCTACAAATATGTATGCGGAAGTTTTCGGACTGTTCAAAGCGCACCAGCTCTGTCAGGAAGAAGGATACACGCGCATATGGATTGAGGTGGATGCCCTTAACCTAATCCAACTCATTAAAGAACCAACCAAATGCCATTGGTCACTGCAGCATATGCTCACTCATACTAATCTGATTCTTAAAAAAGTGGAATTCGGGATCACTCATATCTATCGTGAAGGAAACAAAGCGGTGGATTACCTCGCAAATCTTGCATGCTCAACCAAATCAGCCAGAATTCTTCGCGCTGAGGAACTCCAAGGTCACATTCCGGGTATCATCAAATGTGACCAGCAAGAAATTCCTTACCTACGTATGAAATGAATGTACTGCTGCACCCATCGATTTTGAGGGAGTTCTTTCTCACCTCTGTTCAATTTCTCCCTTTCTTAACCAATTGGACTGAAGTTTATTCTTGTCTCTGGTGTATAGGAAGAACTGTTCGTGGAAACTTCTGCTTCAAATCAGCTGCTGTAGCAATCTGCATGTTGTTTTCCTGCTGTTGCTGCAACACTGCTGATTCTGCCGCAGCACCTTGCTCAACAGCAGCATTTCTGTCTGCTGCAGCAACCCTGTTGTACTGCACATCCGAAGATGAACCAGGAACCTAAACAACCAGGGACAGGCAGAAATGAATGAACTTGCTGCTGCAGCAGAGAAATTCCTGCTGCAACAAGAAATTCCAGAGTGTCGTTTTGTGAGGGGCATCACACAGGGAGTCTTCTACTCTTGAACCTCAGAATCTTGGTGTTAATCTCACTTTTGGCTCCTTTTTTGCAGGCCTATCAGACGCACAACCATACATGGTTTTACAGCTTAACACTGTTGCCTGCAACCATTCGCGATGCATCTCTGTTACTGGTTTTTTCAGGTTTGCATTGCGCTGATCTTCTCGTTTAAACTGTGGTTGTTTCCGCCAATGTGATACAGGTTTGTAAGCTTTACTCTTACTTGATGTTGGTTGGTGTTGTTGTTAAGAGGAGAATGCTTGGTTGGTGTTGTTATTTCGGATTGAAAGAAACTTGGAGACCCTGTAAACGCTGTGCAGAATTTTGTGAATCCAACGAATGCCCGACTCGCTTCTTTGTCCAAGAGTTCGAGCATATTACGGGGATTCTTTTTCCTTGGCCCTCTCATTCTCAATTGTGTACTATGTACAAAGGGCTCGCAGCTCTTGTACAGTCTGTTTTCTCTGCATACAGCATCTACCCAATACTGCATCCGTTCCCTCCTAACACCCTTCCTGCCTGCTTCAACCTGCCCCCTCACAAAGCTCCTTGGACTCGCACGTTATCACACTCTGCCACCTCATCGCTTTTATCATGAACATGAACCTTTTGTTGATCGAACCAGCACATTGAACGAAAACCAGAAAAGAGACAAGTTCACACCTCCTCGGTACTTGGTTACCTCTATTGTACAATGGCTTCTGTGCAATGGAGTGTCCCGTTGGCCCTCCCTTTTCCTTCACTTTCTGACAGGCTCGAGTTGGAGCGGCCTGCCGTCTGTCAAACCGAGGACCTTTTTTTGGAATCACGCCTTGCACTCCAACTCCTTTATGCATACACACCAATATGCTCACTCTCTTCTTTCATTTTGCACATAATCCTCTCTCATTACATCATTTTCACTTTCACTTCAACTTGCACACTCTCTTCTTACACCTTGCACATAATGTCAATCCGTTTGGCTCCTTTCTTCTCTTAATACATCTCATCTCACTTTCATCATACTTTTGGCAATCTATCATCTTTCAGTCATTACCATACTTTTGCAATACAATCATCCTACACTAGACCTTTTTGGCTTCTTGACACCATGTACACACATCCCTTGGTCACGGCTCACTTTTCCGAAGCGTTCGTCCTTATCTTTTTTTGTCTCTACACTATTTTTGTGAATTTTGGCACCTCAAGTGGTTCTTGTAGTTGGCTTTTTGTATTTTGCATAATTTTGTTGCTTCAGCATTGTTGGTATTTTAGCTCAAATATTTGCAAAATATCAACCTGTGGTCACATAGTTTTAGAAGGAATGCCCTTTACATGTTGAGCTATTTTGAGGAGGTTTTGGTTTTCTCTTTTATCTCTGTCTCAGGTCCTTTTCATTGTATTCCAAGCAGCAGATTGAGGAAAGAAAAAACAAAGAAAAAAAAATAAAAAAAAAGAAGTCTGAAAATAGATGAAAAAAAGAAGGCATTTGTAGAAGGAAAAAAGGAAAATTCTGGAAATATTGAAGAAGAAGTAAAAAAAAAAAAAAGAAAAAAATATGTGTTGGAACTTCTCAGGGCTGCTTGGAATTTTCTGATCGGATCTTGTGGTTTTTATTTCAGATTTGTTGCTTCAGATGGTTGGGGCTTTTTTCCTCTTTGATTTTCATCCCTCAAGTGTTTTGGGCATGACTCTTTAATCATTTACATGGATTGATTTTTTGCAATTTTTTGAGGCCTCTTTCACCAAACAACATTCTGGGCTGCACCCTCCTTTGGCCCGTTTCTTTTTGATCAGGCCTGGACCGCCACCTCCTGAATGGGCTGCACGCATGGCAGCTTTTTGGGCCAACTACTCCGCTGGATCGCACGCAATCCTGGACCGCGCTCGCTGCTGGGCCGCGCGCACTGCTGGACTGCACGCACGCTAGGCCGCGCGCACGCTGGGCCGCATGCACTGGGCTGTCCCTTCGCACACACCTCTGGGCCGCCACTTCTGAACCTGCTGCTGCTGTGGGCTGCACGACGACCCACCTGCTGATGCTGTTGCCTCCATTGAACCTGGGCCGCATCATGGAACCTGGGCCGATGCTGAGCCATTTGGGCCGCACCACTCTGGCCCAAATTCTGTTTTATTTTGTATGTGGGCTTCCATTTTTGCAATATTTTGATTAGCCCAATGTATTTTGTGGGCTAAGATGAAGTGTAGGCTTTTTCTAAATTTGTACAAAACAATGTGTACTTGCATTTTCAATTTTATCTAGACGGGATGGGGATCCCGACAATTCCCCATTTTTATGAATTAAAAAAGGGATAATTGCATAAAACCCCCCTGTGTTTTCAAAATTCGGCTAAAAACCCCCTGTATTAAAAATATAGGCATAAAACCCCCCGTGTTTTTTAGAATAATGCACACTCTCCCCTGCTCTTAATTTTCTTTAACGGTGTTAAAGTTTTTAATGATTTGCCCATTATGCCCTTGTTTTGATAGCCATTGATATTCAACAGTAAAATTGAACGGTCTAGATCTTAACAATTTTAAAAATATATTTTATATTTATATATACAATTATATATATACTATAATACATATATATAACAGATATATATAATATAGCATATATACCATATATATATATATATGTGAACGACGGCGACGGCGACGGTGAAGCTCGCCGTCGCCGCCACAAGTAGGAGGGGGCAACGTCGCCGTCGCGGCGAGGTCGCCCCCAATCTTGAAAACTGAAGGTCGCCCAGATCGCCCTGGATCTGGGCGACGATGCGACGGGGGCGACGACGCCCGTCGCTGACCCAACTCGATCTGGGCGACGATGCGACGGGGGCGACGAGCCCGTCGCGACCCAGAGTTGGGTCGGCGACGGGCGTCGTCGCCCAGGATGTGGTGGAAGTGGCGAGGCGAAGGCGAAGGCGAAGGCGATTGGGCGGTGGCGGTGGGGAGGCAGAGGCGAGCAGGCGGGGGTTGGGGTGGGGGTGAACACTTGGGGAAGAAGACCATTGTTTTTTTTTTTTTATTTGTTGTTTGATTATTTATGTATTTTATATTTAAATATCATGTATTGAAATACTAAAATTTATTTACTGTAATTTATAATAATATAATTTTAAAATATATTCACAGAAAATCAAATTAGTTTATAATATTTTAAATTTATAAATATTAAATACCTAAAAATATCATATTTAAATGTATTTTGATTTTAAAATCTATAAATATTAAAATATCTAAAAATATCATATAATAATTTGTTTTGATGTAATAATATTTTTCATATAATTATTAATAAATATTAATTATTTAGTATTTATCTTATTTTTTTTAGTAAAATATGAAAAAGGTAAAGAGTTAATAAAAAAATAAAGAAAGGAAATAATTACATAAAAATAAAGAGGGGAATAATTATAATTCAACACAAAATTATAATTTAAATTAAGTAATAATCTTTATAAATTTTTAAAACTTATAAATAATATTAAAATATTTCATATTTAAAATATGTATATTAATTTAACTTTAATGTAATAATATTTTTTTACATATAAGTGTTGATGAGTATTATTTTTTTAGTATTTATCAAAAAAAATTCAGCAAAATATTCAAAAGGAAAAGAATTAAACAAAATAATGAAGAAAAAGGGTAATTGAATAAGAGAGAGGCAATCATGTCTATTCAAAGAATTCAAAGGTGAAAAATGGGTCAAAATCATATTCCACTCGCATTTGGAGCGAGTGTAGACCACTCTCCATTTTTTTTTAACGGAGAGGGTTTTTTTGCAGGGTTTATAATTATAGAGGGTCTTTTTTGGCTATTTAATTAACACAGGTAGGTTTTTAGCAATTTCTCTATAACACAGGGGGGTATTATGCAATTATCCCATTAAAAAAAAAACCCTAAACCCTAAACCCTAAACCCTAACCCCTAACCCCTAAACCCCAAACCCCAAACCCCAAACCCTAAACCCCTAACCCTATTGACAAGCTTAGAAAAAAGCTACAGGGTTGGACACAATCCTCTCTCTCTCATGGAGAAAGGCTGGCACTCATCAAAAGTACACTGTGCTCTATGCCTCTGCATCTCATTCAAGTCCTCAACCCACCTAAAACAGTTCTTCATTGCATTGAACAAATCATGGCAAGGTTCTTCTGGGGATCGTCAGAGAATCACAAAAAGATACATTGGACAGCTTGGAAGAACATCTGTCAACCTGTTGAGGAAGGAGGGTTGGGTATTCGGAAACTCTCGGATGTTGTTGAAGCTTTTTCCTTCAAACTCTGGTGGAGGTTTAGATGTGGTAATTCCCTATGGGCTCAATTTCTACAGGCAAAATACTGCAAAGGCATACCCCCTGGGCTTGTCAAAGTCTCTAAAAATCATAGCTCAACCTGGATAAGAATGTGCAAAGTCCATTCTGAAGTTCAAGAGCAGATATTTTGGACACTGGGCACGGGCAAGATCTCATTTTGGTGTGATAACTGGGTTGGAGAGAAAACACTGCAACAAATGGTTAACCCCCCTCAGACTGGACCTGAAAGTGTTAGATACTATTGGGCAGATGGTAAGTGGGACAAATGCAAGCTCGATCGGGTTGTTCCCTCTTATATCTCAGAGATCATTTGCAGCATACCTATCATCCCTGATTCATATGATCACATTAAATGGAAGCTCACCAAAAATGGTAAATTTTCAGTCTCCTCAGCATGGGAATTCACTCGTCAAAAGAAAACAGCTCAACATTTGTTTAAAGATATTTGGAACACATGCCTTACCCCCACCATCTCAGTCTTTGCTTGGAGGCTAATTCAGGATTGGATCCCAGTTGACAACAGAATCCGACGCATAGGAATTCAACTTGCTTCAAAATGTCAGTGCTGCCGATGCGAAGAATCAGTGGACCACCTCTTTCTTAACAGTGAGGTTTGTCGCCTTGTGTGGAGTCATTTTGCTAATCTGTTTAACTTTCAGCTCCCCCAAACAGACAACATTATATTTATGCTCCAAGCGTGGAAATTTTCCACAGCCTTTAGTTGTGGCCAACACATTAGGTCATTGCTTCCCATCCTTATTCTCTGGTTTATTTGGATTGAAAGGAACGACGCAAAACATAGGCAGTTGGGTTTTAGAAGCAAGAGAATAATCTGGAGGGTTCATAACTACCTATGGAGTCTCTATGCAAGCAAGAAATTCTGTCACAAAAACTGGAAATGGGATATGGAGGTGGTAGATAAACTGAAATTCAGAATTCAAATACCTACTAAAAAGAAGATTCAGATTGTGCATTGGAGAAAACCGGAGGAAAATTGGCTTAAGCTTAACACCGACGGAGCTGCTAAAGGTTCAACCGGTTTGGCAGGAGCGGGGGGTATCCTTAGAGACCACAGAGGGTGTCCTATCATTGCCTTTCAACAATTCATTGGTGCTGCCACCAACACGTTTGCAGAAATAAGTGCAGTCGCTAAAGGGCTGGAAATAGCACACAATTTAGGCTACCGTAATATCTGGGTTGAAATGGACTCTAGTGTGGGAATCACCCTTATCAAATCTCAAAACATAGGCCATGGGAAAGTGCAACACTTTCTTGCTAGGATCAGATCTTTTCATCAGTCATTGAATCTCACTTTTTCGCACATCTTTCGAGAAGGGAACGCAGAGGCTGACTTCTTTGCTAATCAAGCTATCTCCGATCAAACCTCTAAAGAAATCAGACCCAAGCATATCATTGGAAGGGCCAAAGCTCTCATTCGCATAGATAAGCTCAATGTTCCTTATATCAGAAATGGTTGAAGCTAAAAGGGGAGATTTCCTGTGGCTATACCTCATTTTAATTCCCTTAATTTGTTCTAGTGATTGTTTTAATGAGCATGGTTTTTTTTTTTTTTTTTTTTGCAGCTTTGGTTATAATCATATCTGAAGCTTCAGCAATGTCCATTGATTCGTCTTCTGACATTGATGAAGCTCTGTTGCAACCCACTACTTCTGAATTGCTCACAGACTGCTACTGCGGTTGTGCACCACATGCTACTGTTGAGCAGTATCTGTAACAGCAAAATCCAAGCTGCACGGATCAGACCCCTCTGTAAAGCAGGAAAACTCAATCGGGGAGTTTCAGCACTGCTTACTCTTTTCTGTCACTACGTTGCTCACTTGCTTTCTGAAAATTCTTGCTGCCCTCGAACTCTCTGTGATGCAGCAACTAAGGCACTGCGGCAACTCTGCAGAAGCTGCAGATCTGATCAGGAGCACGCTTCACAAGTCATGCATCTTCTGATCCTGTTATTCTTGAAGCAGGAATAAACACAACTTCAGGGAGCCTCTAGACCCTCTTCTCTGATTTTATTGCGCTGAAATGTGACTGGAATCTTTAAAATTGCTGCAGGAGGAGAATGAAATCACCATGTTGTGAGAGAGGACAAAACTAGCAACAGTTTCAGCTCGGACAATGCAAGCACGAGAATCAGAAACAGAAACAGAAACCCAGCTTGGTCATAAATGCCAAGAAGAAGCTCATCATTCGTCTGCAACTGTGGGAGCTTGAATCTGTTTTTCAGGTTCATGGTCTCATCGTTGCTGTTGCAATGCTCAGAAACTGTCCATAGCTCCAGCTCTTTTCAGCTGTAAACCAGGGAGTCCTCCTTCCCCCACTCCATTTGATGTTGTTGCAAGTTTCATACCTTCTTCCTTTTGCAGATTTTCCACTGTCAGCAGTGCAAGGAGACACCCAACACCATGGGCAACATTATGAAAATCTTTTCAAGTTTATGATGGCTGAAAGTTCTTACTATTAAAAATGGAAATGCACAGACCGCCCCGACTTTTGAACACCTCTGATGCACAGCCCACTCGTGCATTAGAGAGCTTCCTTGACCTTCATACTTCTGTTCTGTTCGGATAGGGACGCAATTGTGCGACCTGTCGTCAACTCCACCCGGGGTTTTTTCAGGATCATTGCGGTGATTCTTGGTCTCTTTCATTCATCAAATGACTTTTCTGTTCACACGGCTACGGCTCACTCACTTCTATAACTATGCACAGTCTTACCACCCTACACACACTAGCAACACTCACACTGCAAATACTTCACCATACTCACACACTCACACCTTCTGTCCTCATTGCTCATTCAGATTATCTCTCCACAAACTGATATTACTTCTGTTAACCTTCCCTTTGTACAAACCCTACACTACTTTTGACTACTTGGCAGCCCCTATTCCCTGTCTCAAATTCTGGTTTTGTTTGGATTTAATACACTGTTGGCTGAATCATTGGTGCTATGTTGGTCTCAATTTTTTGAAGGATATCAACCCTTACTTTCATGGTTTTAAAAGAAGTGCCCTTTACATTTTGAATGATTTCCCTTTTGTTTTTGGAGACTTAGCAGGTTTTTGTGTTCTGTTGGAAGCTTTTCGTTGATTTCTTTTGTCTTGTGTTCTGTTTAGAGGGAGAGTCTTTGCCCTCGTTGTTTCTTTTTGGGATTGCTTGGCGCTGAAACTGGAGTTGAAAAAGAAGGAGGTTGAGCAGGAAAAGAAAGAAAAAAGGAAGGAAAAACAAGGCAAAATGTAAGGAAAAATGGAAAAGAAAAAGAAAAAGAAAAGAAAAAACAAAAAAAAAGAGAAGAAAAAAGCAAAAAGTGAAGAAATTGAAAATTTGTGTTCAGAGGGAAGTTGTTTCTGCTCCAGCAATCCCCAGCATTTTCCTCACAAATTCAGATTTTCAAGTTTTGGGTGTTAATTTTCTTTGGCCAATCTTGGGCTGCTTTTGTTGGATTTTATTTTCTTGTTGGGTTTCTCTTTTTTTCAAATGTATTGGGCATCATTTTGGACCAAAAACGTCGGTTGATAATTTTCAATTTTTTGAGGCCTCCTTGTGCATTTACAGCTTCCTGGGCCGCCGCTGATGCTCTCTGCTCAAATGGACCGACACGTCGGGCTGCCCGCTGCTTCAGTGGACTGCTGCAAGCGGGCCAACACGCTGGGCCGTACCCCCTGGACCGAAGTGTTGGGCCTCATCTCCTGCTGTATTGCACGCCGCTGGGCCTGGCGCCAAAACTGGGCCGCTGCTTTTGCTGATTCTGGGCCGCCATCGCTGCTGTTACTGGGCCGCTCCTGCTACTGATTTCTGGGCCGCCCCTGCTGCTTTAACAAAACCAGGCTGGACCTCACCAGCTGAGCCAATCCGCCTGGGCCCATCCATGCTGGACAAAAAATCAAGCTCTTTGTTTGGGCTTTTGCAAGCATCAGAATTTTCTTTGTGTGGGCTACCAACCCCTTTTTGATGGGCTTCTACTTGACCCATTTTTTGACTTAGTGTAGGAATTTTGTATATTGTACAAAACAATATGTACATGCTTTTCTGTTTTTATCGAAAAGGGACGGGATCCCGACAATTCCCCGGTTAAAAAAAAAAAAAAAAAAAAAAAACCCTAACCCCTAACCCTAAACCCTAAACCCTCACAGATAAAGTTCCTAATCCTAAAATCTTCATTACCAAGGTAGTCTTGTTGTAGTCTTTGTGTTCCTTGCTTCGGAATTTTATAAGTCCCTGCAAAAGATTGACAAAACAGAATCTCCAAAACAATTTGGTAAGGGGTGTACCTCCATTGTACCGTTTGCTCAAGGGGTTGAAGTGTGTCATTCAGTCCTAAATTTGTGCAAGAACTACTAATTATAGACAGACAAACAGTTAGCAAAAATAAGGTCTGCAACTCCCATTTGGTATGCCTGTGTGAGTTGAGGAGTGTGCCATCCTTACAAAAATAGCGCGCACAAGTTTCAATGAGAGTCCTAAAGTGAGAGTTTTGAGGGGTTTCCGATGAGAGTCCTGAAGTGGATGCTTGACTTCACAACGACGGAGGAAACGTCAATTGCTCCTGTGTGGATTAATTTGCCTGGACTTCCAATACATCTCTTTGACAAAACATCATTATTTAGTATTGCGAGGCTTCTTGGGTCTCCTCTGAAAATTGATGAAAGCACAGAAAAAAAATCAAGACGGGGATGTGGCAGAATTTGTATCTAGGTGGATTTAACGCAGAAGAGAACTTCGGAGATTTGGATTGGTAAAGACAGTAAATGGGTTTGCACAAAAAGCCCTTTACGAGAATATTCCAAAATATTGCACCGCATGTAAACATGTAGGCCACGATGCAGATTCTTGCTACACTAAAGGGAAAGGGAAGGCTCAACAGCCCAAGACGAAGGAGATGCAAGAACCTGATTTGCAAATTTTATTGGATAAAAAGCACGGTAAGCAAGTCATGCAGGAGGAAAATGATGTTCAGAATATGATGGCAGCCACGGTAGATGAGGGGCAGCCTTCAAATGTTGGAGCACCAGATGAGGCAATTACTGCTGAGTAAGAAAACAACAATAACAGTAGTTTTAACAACGTAAACCCAAATTGCAGATTAGTTGGAGTAGGCCCAAGTGGTGTATTGAAAGCCATTAGGGGAGAATTGACAGCAAGAACTAATAATTCCCAAACCAATTTGACGAACCCTAATTATGGTGGTCAAGTAGAAGTAAATGGTGAGTTGGATTTGAACACTAGCAAGGAGCATGAAAGGGAGATAGAGAAGGCGAAGCAAATAATGGACGATGTTGTGCCGCTTCAGAATAACGTTGACCACTAGGTGGTTGCCTTATCGCTACACAAAGAGCATGCGCACAACGTGATTGATCAATTTCCAGACCAAAATGCTCTGAATTTGCTCACTGAAATGCACCCTGTAGAGATCCCGCGGACTGCACTACAAGTGTTCGACTGGCTATCGAACAGAAATGATTTCGAACAGCTGGTCATAAAACAAGGTGCAATGAATGAGGGTATAAATTGTCAGTTGAATACCAAATGCTGGGAGTTAGACTCTAAGTCCACGGCACAAACGATAACGAGTTACATCGAGCTCCTGCCCACTAAGTGTCTGATGGAATGTCTCAACCCCCGCAACGGCAAGCTAAAGACTTTGAGGAGGCTAAAACTAAGGCCATTCTAAGGAGAAAAAATTCAACGGGTGACTTGACAGGGAAACAGAGCAAGTCTACCCTGCCACCGTACCAACTTCGAACAAGCACAACTACTAAGCTCGCGTCTGACTCTAACTCGACTAGTTCTAAATTAAGTGCATAATCTAGAACATATGGGGTGTGGGTGTGAGAAGCAAGATATTGCACCAAATTTGTAAAGAGAATAAATTGAACTTCGTTGCATTTCTTGAGCCTATGTCCAGATTCGATGAACCCTTTATTTGTCGTAAATTTGGATTTAAGGCAGCTATCTCAGACAAATCTAACAAAATATGGTGTTTTTTTGATAACACAATTGAATATAAGGTTGTCGCCGATGATGATCAATATTTGCATATGAAATTAAGATATACCGAAGTAGCCGGGCATTTTTTTGTGACAATAGTATATTCCAAGTGTGATAAAGCGACAAGGAGAATTATTTGGAATGGACTAGGAAACCTGGCTGAAGAGTCAGGTCCATGGATGGTTGGAGGTGACTTTAATAAAATTTTACATTTATCTGAAAGGAAAGGAGGTGGAGTGCCACGACATCACTCGATGGAGGAGCTTGGACAGACCATATTTGATTGCGGGCTGATGGACATTGGCTTTGAAGGATCTCAATTCACGTGGACAGATAAGCGTATATGGCAGAGGCTTGACAGAATTCTGTTTTCAATGGAGTGGTTAGATCAGTTTCACAGTACAAAGGTGACTCATATGCCGAGATATAATTCAGACTTGCCCTATGTTGGTCTCTACTAATGCTGCTAGGAACCACACCTCTTCTTCGTTTCGCTTCATGAATGTGTGGTTGAGACATGACGATTTCATTGCAGTAGTGAAGAAAAACTGGAATATGGCCAGCACATGGAAAGGGATGAATTACACCAGTTAAAGCAAAAACTTAAATGGTGGAATTTTCTTAGTTTGAGGATATATTTGAGAGGATTAAGCTATCTGGTGCGGGAGTTAAAGATGTTGAACGTAGATATGATATGGATCCAACTGATTCAAACTTAATTACCCTGAATCGTTCCACTGCAATATTGAATCAGTCGCTCACCATTGAAGAGGAGTACTGGCGTAAAAAATCAGCATGTAAATGGTTGGTGGAAGGAGAACGAAACTCAAAATATTTTGATTCATTGGTTAAGAAGAAGAAGGGATGTAGTGATCCACGAGCCTGATCAGTTGCAGAATTCTGCTGTGAATTACTTCCAAAGTGTTCTGGGTGAATCAGATAATATGTCTCTGGCTGACATGGAAGATATTGTACCGCATTTAATTGATGAGAATGCAACGAATAGGTTGTGTGTAGCTCACTCTAGGGAAGAGGTGAAACAGGCAGTATTTGACATGGATCCGGCCAGCGCTGCGGGACCGGATGGTTTCAATGCATTATTCTATCAAAAATGCTGGGACATAATTGGAGAGGATGTGCATGATGCGGTACTAGAATTTTTTGAAGGGAAGGAAATGCCAAAGAGCTTCATGTCAACAATGATTGTGCTTATCCCCAAGGTGGAAAGTCCATCCACGTGGAAATATTTCCAGCCAATAAGTCTGTGTAACGTTTCTAATAACATCATGACCAAGGTTCTTAGTTGCAGGCTGAAACCTTATATGACGGAATTAATTTCAGCAAACCAAAATGGGTTTGTCCCTACAAGGTTGATTAGTGACAATATTCTCCTCGCCCAAGAGTTGGTGCATGATTTGGGTAGCAAAAAGAAATATGGGAATGTGGTACTCAAGTTGGATATGGCAAAAGCATACGATAGATTGAATTGGCACTTTCTGTATGCCGTGATGAGATGTATGGGGTTTTCAGGAGAGTGGATTTGCCTCATCCAGCATTCGATCCAAAACTGTTGGTTTTCAATACTAGTAAATGGAGAGTCATCGGGATTCTTCAAAGCCAAATGAGGATTATGACAGGGGGATCCTTTATTTCCTTTTATTTTTGTTATAGCTACAGAATACTTGTCTAGAAGTTTGAATAAACTATTCAAAAAAAATTCGGATATGTATTTTTATACTAAAAGTAAGCTTAAAATTTCTCATCTTGCCTATGCTGATGATGTGATGGTCTTCACTTCTGTAGGGTCGTCAGGTTTACTCAAACTCATAGAGCAACTGAGAGTATATGAGGCTTTATCGGGTCAACTTGTGAATATAGAGAAGAGCTCATTCGTGGTGGTTAAAACCATGCCTTCGTTGTTGGTACAAAGGGTAAAAAATATTATAGGATTTAAGATGAAGCACTTGCCAATTATGTACCTAGGATCTCCTCTATATACGGGTAACACGAAAATCTCTCTTTTTGACTCAGTTATTCAGTCGGTATCCTCCCATATGAATGGTTGGGAAAAGTTGGTGTTATCATTTGGGGGTCGATTACAATTGATTAGGAGTGTGTTGCTTGCGATGCCGTTATATTTGTTACAAGTGATTAAATCACCAAAGGTAGTTTTTATCCTCCTTGAATGAATGTTCAATCGTTTCTTCTAGGGCTCGTGCTCAAAAGCTAAAAAGTTGCATTGGACCAAATAGGATACAATTAGTTACCCTATGCATGAAGGGGGTAGAACTGAGGAAATTAGGGGATGTTGTTGAGGCCTTCTCGAGGAAACTATGGTGGCGCTTCCGATCGGAGGCTGCCCTCTGGTTTTCTTTTTTGCAGTCCAGATATTGTAACATACCGTGCCCGATATAGGTTAAAAAATGCAAAAATGATTCACCAGTATGGCGACGAATGTGTGATATCCGCATGCAAACTGAGTAGAACATGTTTTAGGCTCTAAGAGAGGGTCATATGTGTTTCTGGCATGATGTTTGGTTGGAGGATCTTCCTCTGGCTGCCGTAGTTGGAAGGCAGTATGAGACGCATGAATCAGTCAACTACTACTGGGTGGATAACCACTGGGATATGGATAAGTTATTAAAGCAATTACCATCTCATTTAGCTTTTAAGGTTGTCGTAGTGCTATTTGATAGGAGCAAGCAAGATAAAGCCTGTTGGAGATTAACTTCGACCGGGGAGTTCTCTACTAGATCTGCTTGGGAAGCAATACAGGGGCCGTCTTCAGGACAACATCTTTTAACGAGATTTGGAGTCCTATGCTAACACCAACCATGTCAATTTTCCTCTGGAGGTTGCTGCACAACTTAATCCCAACAGACTCTCGTATGAAGGCCAAGGGGTTTGCTATTGCATCAAAATGCTTATGTTGTGCACATGAAGAAACGGTCACTCACCTATTTTTGCACAATGTGTAAAGTTTGGCAGTATTTTGCAACAATATTTGGGATTCGACTACCTCAAACTAAGAGTGTGGTACTGATGATACAGGCTTGGAGATTATTTGTTGCTACCTCAATCAGAGGGCACATAAGAACAATCCTTCCTCTGCTTATCTTATGGTTCACATGGACTATGCGCAATGATGCTAAATACAAGGGTAAAAAGTTCAAATCTGAACAAATTATTTGGAGAATAATCCAACATGTTCATTTGGCATACACAACACGATTGCTCAAATGGTTGCACTGGAGGGGAGATACCAATATTGCAGACTTATTGGAGTATAAGTATGAGGCACAACAACCAGCTCAGCCCCAATTAGTGCGATGGATGCTCCCGGACATAGGTTGAATCAAATTAAACTCCGATGGGGCTGCAAAAAGGTAATCCAGGGCAGGCAGGAGTTGGTGGTATACTTCGGGATCATACATGCCACATGTTTGTTGCTTTTTATGAGTTTTTGGGGCTTCAAACTAATATATATGCAGAGCTTAGTGCAGTTTTGAAAGGCTTAGAAGTTACAGTAGAGTTGGGATTTTCGAAAATCTGGATTGAAGTGGACGCGATGACGGTCATATCAATTATACAAATCGAAATAGCGAGGGAACTGGAAATACCAACACCTACTTCTAAAGATACACGCCATGCTCCAAATGATTGACTATAGCATATCCCATATTTTTCGAGAAGGGAACAGTACGACAGACTTCCTGGTTAACGAGGTATGTAGAAAAAAAATAGAATCATCACCTCATACCAGAATCAAATTAGTAATATTAAAGGCATACTCAAAATGGACAAGTTACAGTTACCTAATTTTCGATTCTGCACTTAAGCTAATGTTTGTTGCAGGCTTGTAATCTGCAAATCATTACACCAGCACATCGGCTCCACTCATTCTGACACTGCAGAACCTTGCTACAGTCACTATTGTTAGTCACACTGTGAACTAGTCGTGGCTGCAGCAGATATTAACAGGGAAGTTTCATGCATAGAGCTGATTTCTGCATATTGCACCATATCTGCTTGAAACCTATTTATTGCTTAAGAGTTATGCATATCTCTTGCTATTGTTTGTTTTGTGCAGGACCAACAGCGACAAAACAACTTCAGGGGGGTTGCTGCTTGTCAATGGGAGGACACAGCGTATATGGGGTGCATCAGATTGAGTTTGCATTAATACAGGCTGGTCTAACAGAGACGCAGCAACATCACAGATGGTTTGGAGATGAGTTAAAGGGAAGTGGTTCGATAGCATAATGGTTATTTAACTGATTGTTGCGTAGAGTTAGTGGTGATTCCATAATAGATCATGCTTCAAGCAAAGTCTTCTCCTGCATTTAGAATTGAGTTTTTGGATATTTCTTAATAGATCGAACAAAGCCTTGGCTTATAATTGGTTTAATTGCGGTGGAGAGTTGATTTGTTTAAAAAAAAGAGAGAGAAAAAAACTGAACCCTAAACTGCAACCAGGAGTTGGGGGTGATGTATGTGGTGATTGCTTAGCCTAAGTAAGTTGTATGGTTCTGTTCAGTGTAATGCTGTTAGGAGTTGGAACTTTGGATTAGATTTGCAGCAGCTTGGCTAGATAAAATTTTACCAACACTAATTGCAGTTAACAGATTGCTTTTTAATGTTCTGGACATAATAAAAGCATGGATTAGTTTAGAGTACAATAAATACTTAATTTTTAGTGTTGGATATGAATTTTGTTTTAATATTCTTCAATCTCTTAATTAGCATCATTAGAGTGTGACCTATGTTAATATACTTGTTTGCTTAATTACATGATACTGTTGACTGTTGAATTAATTTGACATGCTATGGTGCGGATTTTGAGAATGTTTTTTTGA
Organism: Sesamum alatum; assembly: GCA_034509735.1. Classification (NCBI taxonomy): domain Eukaryota; kingdom Viridiplantae; phylum Streptophyta; class Magnoliopsida; order Lamiales; family Pedaliaceae; genus Sesamum; species Sesamum alatum. Next base: position 65,367 of record JACGWO010000005.1, read on the forward strand.
ATTTTTAATTGGGGAGGTATATTCATGTGATGCTTGCTTAGTTTCCATTAGTTGTATGTGTCTGTTGGTATACACTATCTATCTCAATTATCATAGCATTATTAGGTGGATAACTGGTTGTGTTGGGTGACTTGACTAAGATGCTGGAGATGCTTTGGTTTGTTTCTACGTGGTTACTGCGTATAGCGATGCATAGATGCAAACATTTCAACAGCAGGTCCATATCTTAACGTCGAGCATCAGGCTGAAGGATGTGCTGAGTTGCAATAGATTAGTCACAGACAGAAATGGTAGTACATTGAGCAGACTGAAATAGGTGAAGAGCATGTGGACACAATCCCAAGATGTGATCAAAAATTAATGCCATGGAATATGCGAAGCAGATAGTAGGTGGATAGTGTGCAGATTAAGGGGAGGATCTGGTTTGCTGGAGCATTTGTTCAGTTGAAATTGAAGTTACAGCAAAGAGGAGCAGCGATAAGCACCCAGTTGGAACATATGCTGCAACACAGAATAAAAAAAAAAAGGAAAACTGATGGGGGCAAAGTGCGGTTGCAGTAGATACTTTATTCGGGAGGTGACAAAAGCAACAGGAATTATCGATTACTGCTGGTGTGCTCAAAGGAACAGAGGCAGCGAGTGCTTTAGTGTGGGTAAGATTGAAGTAGGCAAGATTGAAGTTGGCTTTTGATCCCGAAGGATTGTTTATGCAATGCTCAAGAGAGCTGCAGCAAAGCAAAATGGCGCACCGCACTTAGGACAGCCACTGCAGCAGAACACTGTCGGTAGCAGCAGGGACAATGGCGCGTGATGGCTTACATATAATATATTAACGTCGAGAAGGAGTAGTTCAGGGCTTACGCGGACATGCATTAGAGAGTAACGAGCACTCAGAAAGGGAGCAACAACAGAATTATGGCAATTGCATAGCTGCTAAAAACGAATGAAAGTGAAGGGAATTCATCTTAGGGAAATTTCAAGAACTGGAGTTGAGAGCTTGGATGCACAAATTTCTCTTTTTAAGTGGAGTTGGCATGTTAGCACCTAAAGGAGTTGACAGTAGCACTGCAATATGGAACGAAACAAGGTGTCTATCACTTGGCAATGTTGGCGCGTGACTTAGAGGCTTTAAGGGATCTTTATACCAAAGCTTCTCTTATTTTACTATATTTTGAAAGGTCTACACTGTCAAATCTTAGGTTGTGCTTCAACAAAGAATTTCAGTCAGATAGATTTTTATACATAAAAGTGGTGGTAATTAGATAGAATTTATTAGAAACTTGATAGATTTAGAGGCAATTTGTGCTTGGATAGGGAGTAGCTACTCCTCGTTTACTGTTGTTCGAATTGTATAGGAACTATTCTTTTGATTACCAATAAATTCTCACCTAGGCGGTGTTTGCCAAAAAAAAAAAACCACCCATTCGACCACTTGTCGAACTCCCTCAGCGGAGTCGCACAGAAGAGCGAGCAATGGCGTTTGTCAAAGCCCATAATTCAAAATCTTACTTCAAGCAGTTTTAGGTTAAATTCAAGAGAATGAGACAGGGGAAGACTGACTATCGGGGCAAGGATTAGCCTGATTAATCAAGACAAGAACAAGTACAACACTCCAAAATATCGATTTGTTGTGAGATTCACCAACAAAGATATAATTGCCCAAATTTCATCTGCAAGCATTGCTGGTGACCGTGTCCTTGCCGCTGCTTATGCTCATGAGCTGCCTCGTTATGGCCTTCAAGTTGGCCTCACCAATTATGCTGCTGCTTACTGCACTGGACTTCTTTTGGCTCACCAAGTTTTGAGAAAGCTAGATATGGATAAAGAGTATGAAGGAAATGTTGAGGCCACTGGAGAGGATTTCTCAGTTGAACCAGCTGAAAGCAGGAGGCCTTTCCAGGCACTCCTTGATATTGGCCTTGTGAAAACCACAATCAGGAACTACATTTTTGGTGCGCTTAAGGCAGCTCTGGATGGTGGACTTGATATCCCTCACAGTGAGAAGAGGTTTGCTGGGTTAAGCAAGGACAACAAACAACTGGACACTAAAGTCCATCGGAAATACATCTATGGTGGATTGCTGCTTACACAAATACTTTGATGGAAGATGAACCTGAGAAATACCAGTCTCACTTTAGCGAGTACATCAAAAAGGGCATTGAGGCAGATAACATTGAGGCTATGTACAAGAAGGTGCATGCAGCCATCCGTGTTGATCACATAGAAAAGAAATCCAAGAAGCAGCCACCAAAGGAGCACAAGATATACAACCTTAAGAAGCTTACATACGAGGAGAGGAAGGCCAAGTTGATTGAAAGTTTAAATGCTCTGAATGCTGCTGCTAGAAATGACGATAAGGACGAGGGTGAGGATGATGACCAGTGAACATCACAACATTAGGAGTCTAAATTTCTATCAAATTTTGGTTTTGTTCTGTTATAATGATACATTTGTTGTCATTTTAGGAAAATGGCGGTTTTGTTTTATTGTGTGGTCCGGGCATAATAGATTGGGGAGTTAATGATTTCCGTTTGAATGTAAAAAAACCCTGAACCTTGAACCCTGAACCCATTTACAGTTGCTTGCTGCCTCCATATTTGCTGCTCCGCCTCTCCCAATTTTTTCTTTTGTTTTTAATTCAAGAACTTGTCTACCAAAGACAAAATGTCTGGTGAAGCACTTGTTGTTGTAGACACACCAGCTCCGGCAGCTCTTGGTGAGCCTATCGATATCATGACTACCTTGCAACTTGTGCTTAAGAAGTCTTTGACCCATGGAGGTCTAGTTTGAGGCCTGCATGAGGGTGCAAAGGCAATTGAGAAGCATGTTACATAGCTCTGTGTATTGGCCAAGGACTGCAACCAGCCTGACTACCTTAAATTGGTCAAAACACTGTGCGCTGACCACAATGTCAACCTGATTACTGTTCCAAGTGCTAAGACTCTCAGTGAATGGGCTGGCTTGTGTAAGATTGATTCTAAATGAAAGGCAAGGAAAGTTGTCGGAGCCTCTTGCGTTGTCGTGAAGGATTTTGGCGAGGAAAGTGAAGGTCTCCACATCGTTCAAGAGTATGTCAAGTCTCACTGAGGGTGCCAAATTGGAAGGGGCTACACGAAGGATTGGAGAAACTGGGTCTCAAAGAGGCCTTCACGGTCGGTGCAATTAATTTTCGACATGTGCTGATCAATTGTTCAAACAACAAAGACTACGCCAGATTGTGGATGCGTCAAATTTGGACGTTGGAAGGGATACCCATGCGATTGCTCAAATGGAGTCCAAACTTTACGATGACAGAGGAATCACCCATAGCACCGGTGTGGGTGAATCTCCTCGCACTGCCTATCCACCTCTTTGACAAAACTGCCCTCTTCAGCATCACAAGACTTCTTGGGTCACCACTAAAAATTGATGACACAACGACAAAAGGAAGCCGTCCAGGATGCGCCAAAATCTGTGTAGAGTTAGATTTGACACCAAAAACGGATACTAAAAATCTGGATTGGCAAGGATAGTAGGGGCTTTGCACAGAAAGTAATTTACAAAAACCTTCCCAAGTATTATGTTGGGTGTAAGCACATTGGACAGGATCTTGATGCTTGCTATGTGAAAAACAGAGGAGGGCCAAAACCTGTTGGGAAACCGTTTGTTGATTTGCTTAATTTTCTTGACAAAAAATGGGGTAAACAAGTAGTCCAAGATCAGGATGAACGAGGAGCGATCATTGATACTCACGTGGCTGGAACAAGTGGCGTGGTGAAGGACTCTAATCAGGATTAGAGGGAGGATAATCACGAAGAGGGGCGTGCTGAAGTCACCTTAAAGCCAATTGTAGATGTCGGAGACAAGGTGTCAATTGGTCAGAACAGAGAAGAAAATTTCATAGTAGAAGAGGGTGGTCTGAAGCCACATGATTTCTTGGTAAAGGATGCATTGCAAGTGGTTGATGGCTCGCCACAACAAGGGAAGACAATGTCGCCAATGGCCAATCACCAGCCCAAGAACATGATGCACATCAGGTGTTTGACAATATGCCTAAGCGAAGTCAAGGTGCAGTACAAGTGATTGATCCCTTGACGAACCAGGGAGGGGATGCACGTCCACCCTCTCGAGCACAAAAGGTGTCTGGCTATGTGAACAAGCAAGGGGCAGCGCCTGGGTCCACACATGGGCAAGTTCTGAATGCAGATACGTTGGAAGTGTTTGATGAATTGCCTTATAGATAAGATGTTGCACAAACAACGATGGAACAGCCTTCGCAAACAAGCGGTGATCTTCGCGAGACATGTACGATAAATGAAAGGTGTTGGGACTTTCAATCTGAATCGGGAGAACAGACAGCAAGTACAACTAGAATTCATCGGCAGCTGATCGGAGAAGGTGGTACAGTTGATGATAGCTCACACGTTGGTCCAGCCGAAACAGAGGGTTATGAGGCGCTGCAGGGGATGAAATAAGCACAGGTTGAGATGCGAGAAGATTTCGAGGAAGCTAAGAGCAAGGCGACTCTACATCGAAATAAATCTATTAGTGATGCTTCGAATGTAAAACAAGGGAAGACAACATACCAACTACGAACACGAAGCTCCAAGAATGTTGCTGAAGTGACTTCCCATCTTTCACAATGAGATGCACTATATGGAACATTCAAGGGGTGGGCACGAGGAAGAAGATACTCCAACATTTACGTAAGGAGAACAAGTTGAATTTCGTGGCAATTTTGGAGCCTAAGAAGTGTTTCGATGCTTCTTTTATATGCAGGTGGTTTGGATATTCAGAGGCTATGTCAAATTTATCTAATAAGATTTGGTGCTTATTCAATAATACCATAACACATACAGTTGTCGTGGATAATGAATAGTGTATACACTTGAAACTACAATCCATAGAGGTGGAAAAACCATTTTTTGTGACTTTGGTGTATGCAAAATGTGATAAAGGAGATCGACAAGAAATATGGCACTCAATGCGGGAATTCGCAGATGACATAGGCCCTTGGATGATTGGAGGGGACTTCAACACTATCCTACACTTATCTAAGCGTTGTGTGTGGGGTTACCTTAGACATCACTCAATGGAGGAATTCAGCCATGTGATATTTGATTGTGGTTTGCTCGATATAGGATTTCAGGGTTCTCAATTCTCCTAGACAGATAGGCGAATCTGGCAACGGCTAGATCGAATTCTTTTTTCATCTGGATGGTTGGATCTTTTTTAGCACACAAGAGTGACACCCTTACCTCGCAACACTTCGGATCACTGCCCTATGATGGTTACAATAGAAACCGAGAGAAAACGAACCTCATCGACCTTCATATTTATGAATATGTGGGCCCGACATCCTTATTTCTTTTTATAGTAACAGAGAATTAGGTGATGTCGTCGATGTTCCACGGTATGATGAAACTAAAGGACAAGTTGCATCGATTAAAACAACGTCTTCGATGGTGGAATAATGCATGCTTTGGCAACATCTTTGATCATATCACGCAAGCTGAAAACGAGGTCAAGGAGGCAGAGCATAGATATGATAGGAACCCGACAGACCTAAATCTGATAGCACTTAATCGATCAACGACGGTGTTAAATCAAGCTTTAACACTGGAGGAGGATTTCTGGCGTCAAAAAGTTGCTTTTCATTAGGTTATTGAGGGAGAAAGGAAGACCAAGTACTTTCATTCGTTTGTAAAAAAAAAAGGGTAAAATATAAAATACATCGAATCTCTGAAGGGGAGACTCTTGTTGAGGAGCTTGGGGAGATTAGCAAGTCAGCAATAAGACATTTTCGAGCTTACTAGGTGCTTCTACACAACCAATGATCGAAGGTATAGAGGATTTGGTCCCAAGAACCATTGCAGATGAGATAGCATTCCAAATGTGCAGCCCACCAACAATGGAGGAAGGCAGCTGTGTTTGACATAAACCCAGACAGTGTGGCTGGCCCGGATGGATTTAACACAAAGTTTTATCAAACCTGCTGGGATATTATTGCACAAGATATATACGAGGCAGTCCTTGATTTTTTCCAGGGGAATGAGATGCCAAAGAGCTTCACGGACACTACAATAGTATTGATCCCTAAAGTTGACAATCCGACGTCGTGGAATGACTTTCAGCCGATCAACATATGTAATGTTTCTAACAAACTCATTACAAAGGGTTCTTAGTCAAGGGCTCAAACCAATAATGCCTAATATTATCTCCACAACACAGAGTGGATTTGTACCGGGGCGAGTCATCAACGACAATATTTTGTTGGCACAAGAATTAATACATGACATCGAGATGAAGAAGAACGAAAATAATATGGTGATCAAGCTTGATATGGAAAAGGCGTATGATAGACTGGAATGGAGGTTTTTATACACAGTGATGAGGTGCATGGGGTTCTCAGATAGATGGTTGAAACTGATCCAGAATAGTGTTAAAAAGTGCGGATTCTCTGTACTAGTAAATGGAGAATCAGCTGGCTATTTCAATTCATCACGTAGGTTGCGCCAGGGAGATCCATTGTCGTCGTTTTTGTTTGTAATAGCGACTGAGTACCTGTACATGTACTATGGAACAAGGGGGAAAGTAAGAGTGTCTCACTTAGCTTATGCTGACGATATGATGATCTTCACATCAACATGAGCTGAAGGACTTGAGCTATTGATGGATACATTGTGCAAGTACGAATAACTCTCTGAACAGCTTGTTAACTCGTCCAAAAGTTCGTTCATTGTGGCTAAATCTACGCCTTCTCTGTTGGTTCAAAGAATTAAGAACATTACTGGATATAATATGAAGCAATTGTCCGTGAAATATCTGGGGACTCCTCTATATGTGGGAAATAAGAAAAGCAATCTCTTTGATCCGCTTTTACAATCTATGGGTTCATACATAAGTGGCTGGGAGAAATCAGTACTGTCACATGGGGGCAGATTACAGTTAATAAAGAGTGTATTTCTTTCAATGCCTACAGTTTGGCATCACGAGTTAAGTACATGGTAGCAGTCGACACCTTCCTCGCCTAGCCTCGTCACCAGTTACTGCTCCATGTCAAACAAGAAGTTCTCGACCTCCTTGGCATCTCTAGCCCCGTCATAGGCTTTTGGTTCAGGTATCCGAAGCCTAGCACTATTATCGTGGGCAGCAGAAGTGTTGCTCATCGCATGTTGGAGTATCTCAATCTGAATGGACATCTCCTCCATCCGACGCTGCATATCAGCGACACCACCCAGGCCATAAGCATCGCGGACTGCATGCTGACATTCCCCCAAATCGGAACTCAGCTCTGAGATGTCATGCTCTAGTGAGGCAACTTTCTCTTCCAAAATTTCGACCACCTCACTCAATCGGGAGATTTCATCCTCTGGGTTTGTGATCCTTTCTTGCGGCAACAATGCCGCTCTCGGACCCTGAGGATCTTGGTCCGACATTCTTGTAGATTTGGCTCTCGTACCTACCTCGGCCCATCTGGCAACCGAGGTTCTACTGCTTGTATATTTTTTATTAAAATAATTTTTTTTAAATATTGTGTTTTAAATAGTAGGGCTATACACAGTTACCACCTATGAAGTATTAAAGCCTTCAAAATTCCCCCTGACCTTGACAGTCAACGGTTGAAATTCTAACTCCGTTAATTTTAAGTTTGAAAATTTCATTTTCAAATTCTTTTTAATAGCTCAAAATGTTTAACAAAAATTACTTAATAACAGAAACCTTCGTGTACCCTCTTCCATTGTAGACTTTCATTCTTCTCTTGAAGGGAGTTTATATTTCTCTTTCCTTGCCTCCAAAAACCTAAGCATATTTCAGGTTCAATCCACTTCAAAAATATGAACTATGACAATGATTGAGTTTAGAAAAATTAAGAAGAGAATGAAATATAATTACATTTCAATTTATGCAACCCGCAAATTTTTGACTAGGATTATTCACAGTGGATCATGCTTGTACCGAGGCTAGCGTTTTACACTTGCAACTTAACCCTAAAAAATGAGATAAATAATGATTTGAGCGACGACAAGAGCTACAACTAAAACGTGTGACACAAAGCGTGTGATTTGAGTATATCGTTCTTCCTCATTCATCATTGTCATCTGAGAACCACTATTGTGAAGCCTGAATCTTGAATGGAAAAGATAAAATAGTTTCTTTCGAAGTAATGCTGTATCTGCATAAGGTAAAGGACAACGGCTCCTTAGAAACTGTAACGTTGTAGTAAAAAAGCAGGTGAACACACAATTTGAAGCATACAGTAGCTGAAAGTGCATCATGGACCCGAAAGTTCTTTACATGTTACGTTCTTGTGAGGCTGAGTCCAATGGACAAGATACCGTTTTTTGGTGAAAAAAAAAAAAAAAGCTACAACTAAAACGTAAATTTATAAAATAACTGGGCATTTTACAAATTATTATAATAAATAGAAGCTACAAGAAATTGACAAAAAAATTGTGTATTAGTAGAAATAATGAGGAAGAATAACTTGCTCAAAAGCCAGGAGCATTCTCCCACAAAAAATGATTGAGTTCATATAACTAGCACATGGGTTTTTTTGTCCACAAAATTTCAATGGCTATTTTGCAAGAAAAAACCGTCACATCAGCAAAAGGTAATGGCACAGTTAATTGATAGTTATGATCATGGGGCTTTCGAAGATTTTGATATTTCAGGGGTAATTGATGTGAGGCTCATACGTGGAGAGTAATTGTATTTAATCCTAAATAGTATTATAAAATTTACATATAGATAAGATGTGCCACAAATTACTAATATTAATTAAGAGGGAGATTGTTAGAAACTTAGAATAACTAACTTCGGTATACATTTAAGTATTGATTAAATTAACCCTATATAATACAAAAATGACAAAAGAGTTAATTTTCATGTATTTTCTTACTTACTCCTTCAAAATTCAAGTTATTTCTTTAAGGCATATTTTTAAATAATTGGTTCAAAATTATGCATTTTATTTTATTGAATTAAATAAATATAATGAAAGTTTTTAGATTAAGTACACTGCACCCGCATCGAGTGTTCACTGACTACTGGTCTTAATTATAAAACAAGATAGCTAACATTTATGTTCAAAAAATTATAGAACAAGATAGCTCACATTCAGAAATGCAATGAAGGGCTCCGAGTCTGTAAATTGAGTTTTAGTAACATCAATTTTATATTCCGGTCACGTATTTCATTTCATACACTAGGAATGCGAGTGTTCTATGGGACGAACACACGCAAAGACGCAGTTTAGGTAAACGCATATACAAGTGCTAGTACATAATGCTACCGTCTGCCGTTGTTGTTTGTTAATCTAATTAAAAATCAATACTTATTAGCAGCAGCAGCAGCAGCTGGCATCATCAGTAGGTTTGGAGTAATCAATCGCAGAAAAGGTGCGTGGGAATGGCAGCCCTAATTTACCAGATATTCTCATCGTCTGCACTGGTGTCGCAAGGGCTTTACCACCTTATCTGCACCACCAAGAACCACCTCAAGTCCCCCCGGGAGTATGTCGCCAAACCCTACCATCCCTTCCCCACCACCCACCACCATCACCACCACCGATTCCTCAGGCATTTGCAGCTCTATCTCCTCATCCTCTGCCTCTTCATCGCCCTTCTCCACCAACTCCTCGTCTCCTCGTACGCCGATCCCCTCCTCAAGGGCCGCACTCCTGTGCACCTTTTCACATCTCTCCAGGCCGCTGCCATACTCTTCTCCTTCCTTCTCCTCTCCCTCGCCCTTCTCCTCTCCGATGTCACCACCCTCCTCCCTCTTCCGCCCGATCTTTTTTTCGCCCTTGCCTCCGCCCTCTTCTTCCTCCAGTATTCGCTCTCCTCCTCCTCCGCCGCCGTGCAGACCTCAGATCTCCAGGCCAAGTGCGTCTCCGTCTCTGCCCGCATCTCCGCTCTCTCCTCCGCCTTATGCCTGGCCCTCGCGTGCCAGCCCAGGTTGTTTGTGGCTGATGTTGCGCTTGGCGCCTCCTTCTGCTTGCAGGGACTCTGGGCTTTGCAGACCGGACTCTCTCTCTATGTCGACGCCTTCATTCCCGAGGGCTGCCACAAGCTGCTAGACGTGGTCAGCGGCGTTGAGGGCTCCACCAAGTGTGATTTGGAGGACTCCAAGCTCAGGGCCGTGGCCATCCTCGATCTGGTTTTTGTTCTTCACGTCCTTTTTGTGCTCCTCATCTTCTTCGTGGTCTACAGTGTTCTCGCCAAGACCTTGGGTTCCCGCAGCAGATTCGGATCCTATGAAGCCTTGCCGAATACGGCAGTTGATTCTAATCACATACAGTTGAAGGCTATGACCGGCACTCAGGCCTAATCACTTTCATCATTCTGGTTTGCTTGTTGCTGACACTATTAGGTATCTCCCCTCTCTCGCATCCCCTTCCTCTTTCCTTGTTTACTCGCTAGAGTGGTTTGTGGCTGTTCTTGTTGGCTGTTATTGTGTATGTAGATGGAAAACGAGCTTCACTTCTGATATGATATTAAATTGTTTCTTCATGAGAAATTCTATATACTTAAGACTCCTGTGAAGAGCAAGCATCTATGGGTTTCTGTTGTTAAGTGTGCTGTTTATGATGCATTGGTTCTGTGCCAGCAGTGTTGATTTCTCTTCAAATCTAGGATGCATGCTTTGCATCTTATTCTCCTTGGTTGCTTTACGATTCCGTGATAATGATACGACTCCAGAATGTTGAAAACTTTATGTTATGAATTGCATTGATTCCTAGGACTGGATTTTTACCCTATAGCCATATATAGCACCATACACACCTGTTGTTTTCTGATGATTCTCCTTTTGCATTACTCCTCCTGCCGTTCCCTTGATTTTCTCTAACTTTTATCTGTTAAAAGCATTTACTTGGACTAACCTGTCCCTGCTTGGCGTGTTTCCTCAATATCTTGCCAATTATAGGATATGCGTCCTTATAGTCCAAATCAAGACACATGCACGCACAAACACAGAGAGCATGACCTGAAAGGAATAAAAGAGCATTCGATCAAATTGTGAGTGAAAATGATTGGAGTTCACTACTTAAAGGATGTGGTACTTTCGGTTGGCTTTCTGTTGAAGTAAATCTCTTAAACAAAGCTTTTTATCATGTCTCTCTAAAAGGGTAACGTACACTATTAACAAATTACCAGTATTTGTCTCTATCCTTGAGTTTTTGAGCCTTTGATCTGCTTGGGCATGTCTCATAATCTATGCAATGTTTGTACTGATATTAACTAAACTAATTTGTATTCTCTCTCCCTGTTCAGTGTATGTATGGTTCTAGGAAGACAAGAAGCATAGATTTTTCTACCTTGTTTGCTAGGAAGAGCAAGAGAGAAGAACCAGGGAAGGAGATACAAATTGTAAGAAGAGGAAACCGATTTACGCGTGCTTTCAATATATAAGGCATATCCTGTCTAAATCTTGTTGAAATGGGATATTTCATTAACAGTGGCTCTATTCATGTGAGATGTCCAATGATATAAGGAGTTGACTGTTATGCTTATGATACAGTAACCAGAAAAGGCTTATATGAAGGTTACGTCTTAAGAATTTGCTTAATTATGTTGAATTATCGTTTGCAGATAGATTCTTCGATCAGGTCCAATCTCGGATTGAGACCGACTGAGTGGTTGTAGGAACCTAATTTTAGATTCAATCTAATGGGTATCTCCTGTTGGTTTTTTCATCTGGATTCTACATGATTGAATTATGGAAGGTTGGTCCATTCTTAACCTCTGCTTATATTTTCTGCTCACATATATGTAACTGCCTGTTGGGTACAGGTGAATTGAGCTTCTCTGTCCAACTACCCTGACATCTTTGGCTTTGTATGCTTTAACATTTCCCTTCTGATGCATGTTAATCTTCTTTTCTAGGGGTGGGGGTGGGGCTGTAATTGGGAGCTTCTCTGTCCAACTACCCTGACATCTTTGGCTTTGTATGCTTTAACATTTCCCTTCTGATTCATGTTGTTCTTCTTTTCTAGGGGTGGGGCTGGGGCTGGGGCTGTGGAGGTATACATGTGGCGAATCAATCTGATTTATTATGCCACCATGAATCTGGTCATTACTTCAATTCGTTGTGATTAACCGAATTCAAGTTATGGAGCTTACTAGTGGCACTTGGTTCACAAACTGAGCAATATATTTTGAACTCGACAAACTCCTGGAACTATGCATTTCCTGCAATGCGTGCCTCAAAAGGCTTTGATGACTTGGTACCTGTGTGATAGATTTTAATATGAAGATCTAGAGTTCCCCTACTTGGATTTATGAAACAATTCATTGTTAGACTCTGCTTTTGGTTGATGAAACCTCATGATATATGGCCACTGCTATACTTGTTTGCTGCTCGTTTTGTTTTGCGGAAATTAACCATATTAATATATAGTATATCCAAAAAAGGTTATAATGCCCTACTGGAGAAAATGAATTTTAGTTTTTATCCTAATTATTCTCTTATTATGTTGTTGCATTAGTATATAGTCGGGAAGGAACTGCCTGCATGTTCACGATGATCGCCGATGCTAAAAAATATGCATACTCTTGGGGTTGCTTTTGGCTGGGGAGAACCTGCTTCTACTTTGATGCATTCTCAAGTACCTCATCGTCTATTTGGAAGTAAAGCTGCTCTTCGTTATGAAACTTTTGAACTGAGAATAATTCTAGTGTGTTACGCATATGTAAATGGCATTTTAATAAAAAAAGTTACAGAAAGGACGCAACTCCTTCAAACATTGCATAGTTAAATTTCAAAATGCACCAAGGTTTAAGTTCGTTTTATTGGGTGTTATTTGATCCATGACATGGTGGAGAGCTTTCTTAACTATAAATATTGGTAGTGTAGATGTAAATTTGAAGAATACACGAAGCAATCATGAAAAATGAGAATGCATATAAATATATACTTAGTTATCGTGATACTTTGTTTTTGTGTGTATATAATAAATAATTTTTAATATTTTAAAATGTATTATTAATAAAAATAAAATATATTAATTAATACATTATATTTTAAAAAAGTAAGAAAGAGAAAAAAGGCAACTTAGGGTATTGCGATTTGCTAAAGAATATAATTTGTTCATGCATACAAAGTCTGTCATTACTTAATAACATCACGTGCAAAGATAGCCTTCCCGCCCCAGCAGGTTGTTGGGTGGGTCTTACTTGGTAGATTTAATTTTTTTTTTTTATTTGTTCTATAAATATATATATAAAAATAAAATTTGATATATCAATTATGATAAAAATTGTTTATGGCATAAATAAAATTATTTATAACAAATCAACCCAACAATTCAGAGCAATTATATATTAGTAATAATATTTTGTTAGTATTTATTCTATGAAGATAAATAATGTATATATATATATTAAATTATTATATGGGGCGGGTCTCGAGGCAGGTCCTCAAGGACCAACTACCCGTTCCCGTACAATTGGGTTTGCACCATTGGATTTGCAACTCAATTAAAACGAATGTATCAACAACAGTAAAGGTGAGAAAGAAGAATGAAGAATTTTGTAATGGAACATGAGTATTGAAGAGCGAGCAGTTTGGAATTTGATGGGACTGTTTTATACTTCCGTTTGGCCGTTGGCTTTTTGGTTCCCCACTGACGTGAAGTTTTGTCGGATCTTCATTTCTTTACACCACAGTACAATTTTCCGACCCTGGAACTGTGTCTCGTTATCAAAGATCAAGGTCCTGGGAACTCAAACCTACACACTATGTTTTGCCAAATGAACTTTGTTGCCTCGCCCTCTATTATCCTCGCCACTGCCTCTGCTTCTATCTATTTGTTGAAATACTCGATTGCTACAATGATGAACTTCTTTTGCCCCTTGCCCTGCAGGAAAGTGCCCACGATATCGATGCCCCATGTATCAAAGGGATATGCTGCTTCGATTATTTCCATGTCCGTTGCTTGGGTGTGGATCAAGTTGGCGTACCTCTGCCATTGCCCGCATTTCCGAGCAAAGTTCTTTGCATCCTCCCCTAATGTCGGCCAAAAGTATCCTTGCTTCATGACCTTGTTAGCTAATGCCCGGCCTCCGGAATGGTTGCCACATCTACCTTCATGGATTTCCCTCTTCACATAGTTTGCTTCCTTTGGGTCTAAACATCACAGCATCGGCCCCTCAAAAGTTTTCTCGTATAATTCTCTATTGATCATTACGAACCTGGTAGCTCGCTTGATAAATCTAACCTTCTCCTATGTGTCCTGCTTGCAAACCCCATCGGTCAAGTGTCGCATCAAATCTCGTTTTCATCCCTCCAACGCACCTACAGCTACCAGTTCCTTCTTTTCCTGACTTGCTGTTTTTTCCTTAATCATGAAGGGATTTTCTTGGTCCTGGTTCCCACGACCATATTGGCAAATTTCGCCAGAGCGTCCGCTCTTTCGTTTTTCGACCTTGGCACTTGTTGCAACTCGAACTTTTCGAACTTGTTCTCGTGTCTTTTCACAATTTCCAAGTACTCTTTCATCCTTTGATCCTTAGCCTCCTACACACCTGAGAGTTGATTGATGACTAACGGAGAGTCGGTCAGCGCCCACACCTCCTTGGTGCCTAGTGATTTTAACATTTCTAAGCCCATGACTGATGCCTCGTACCCCGCTTCATTATTTGTCACTTGGAAGTCCAGTTTCACCGCAAATTTGTTCCTCCACGTTGGGCCCCTGGATCCATATGCCAGCACCTCCCAACCCAGACATAGATGAACCATCGACGTGCATCGTCCACCGATCTTCCCTAACTTTCATGAGTCTGACCTCCTCCTTACTAGATTCTGCTACAAAGTCCGCCAGTACCGTGCAGTGCCTTCCGTGGTCTGAATTCGATCGCAAACTCTCCCAACTCCACAGCCCATTTTGCCAGGCGACCCAATGCTTCTAGCTTGGCTAAAACGCCTTTCAGTGATTGGTTTGTCGTTACCACTATTTGATGTGACTAAAAGTATGGTCTAAGCTTTCTAGTTGTTGTGACCAATGCCAGTGCGAATTTCTCCATTTCTAGGTACCCTAGTTCAGCCCCCTACAACAATTTACTCACGTAGTAAACAGGCATGTGTTGATCATCCAACTCCTTGGTCATGACCGCACTGACAGCAAACTCCGATACTGCCATATAGAGCATCAACACTTCTCAGGTCTCTGGCTTCACCAATATCAGTGGGCGTGAGAAATACTCCTATAAACCTTGAAAGGCCTATTCGCATTACTTTGTCCATTCGAAACTTTTCATCTTCCTTAGAGTTTGAAAGAAGGCCAAACTCATGTCAGTTGACCTGGACAACAAACGACCTAACGATGTTATTCTTCCTGTGAGTTGTTGCACCTCTTTTACCGATCTAGATGACTTCATCTCCACAATGGCCCTTACTTTTTCTGGGTTCACTTTGATGCCTCTTTCTGTGACCTAGTACCCCAGTGTATTGCACATCTGATATGTAACCAGCCTTTAATAACTTCCCGACTTCCCTTGCTATAATCTCATTCCAATCATTCCCAAACTTCATCTTCCTTTACTCAATCGGTTTATCCTCGGGGTCAATGTATAGTCGATCCACTATCACTTTTGGGCTTATGCCCTGCAAATCTTCTGGCTCCCAGGCGAACATGTCTACATTAGTTCTAAAAAAATTTATCATCTTCACTTCGGCTGCATCAGTCAGCTGTGATTCGATACGGGTGACCTTCCCTAGGTTCCCTGGGTATAATTCAATCTCTTTACTTTCTATCGACAGTAATCTTTCCTCCCTTCCCGGTCTATACGTCGTCTCCTTCCACGACCTTTCCGACCTTTCAGAAGGTGGTGCCCCATGTTTAGAAACCATAAGGTTATAACATTGTCTAGCTACCTTTTGATCTCCATGTACTACCCCTACTCCTTGTGTAGTTGGGAATTTAATTTTCTGGTGAAATATGGAGATCACTGCTTGGAAGTAATGCAACCCCGGTCTTCCTAATATTATGTTGTATGCAAAAGGAACATTGACCACTAAATACTTGAGCATTATCGTTCTCTGCCTATACCCGAAACCTAAGGTGATAGGTAGGTCAATGGTTCCTAATGGCATAACTTTCGATCCTCCAAAGACTGTTAAAGGCGTTCTCACTAGTTTCAAAACCGTAATGTCTAGTTCCATCCTCCTTAATACATCTAACTGTTAGCTTCGTATAAGCCCCGAGACGTTAAACGCAACGAAAATTAAGATTTTAATTACAAAATAATATTATAATTAGCTATCAAATCGCCCGTCTCGTTGCTATTACAAGAGAAACCAACCTTTCTTGCTCTCGGTTGATGTTGATTACTTGAACTTTTCAAGGACGACTTCTTACCTTACAAATGGTAGAATGTCAAAACCGGAACCATTTTCGTTGATTGTTACGGTAGGAACACAAGTGTCTTTCCTCTAAAAACTAGTCCACACCACCTATGATGGAATCATCATCAAACCTATGCTAGTAGATATTGAAGGATTAAGGTAGATCAACTATTGATCTCTGGAGAAATCAAGGGAATCCTTCTCTTTTGGAGATGAGAAATGAACATAAGACCAAGGCTAAAGTGAAAGCTAGACTTTCTAGCTTTAAGGAGAGAAAGTCTAAGAGCTAGAAAGCAAAAGAAAAGCAAGAGTTTTTGTATCTTTGTATGTAAAAAATAGTGTTTAAATCTCTTGCCTTATACACCTTTTTATAGGCATTTCTTTGCACTAGATACAATGAATGTAGATAAGGCCTTTTGTCTTGCTCTTAGAACACTTGTCTTCTTCATAGACAAGTTCTAGTATGACTCATCTATTCTCCTTTCACACTTGTCTTCTTTATAGAAAAGTTTTAGCATGACTCATATTTTCTTCTTCATCTAAAGATGAAAACAAGTCATATCTATGTTCAATGAATATTGTCTTGTGGGCTTGGACTAAGGTCTTGGGCTTTACCTTAATTCTTAATTGGACTAAGTCCAATTTTAATTAATTCCCAACTAATTATTTAGCCCATGATATTTAATTTCTTTAATTAAATATAAGCCCAAATCAATTAATCTAATTATTGATTTTCAAGCTCAAATAGATTAATCTTAATTAATCTATCACAAGTCACACTTAATTAAATTAATGCTTGTGAATTTAGACTCCAAATTAAATAATCATATTATTTAATATTCTCATGAAATGATTTCATAAATCATTTCAATCAATTCCATCATGGATTTGTGTGTGGGCTTGTCACATATACAATTTAATTAGCAACTTACTTGCATTAGATCTTATCATAATTAATCATCCTCAGTTAACTCCTTAATTGGAGGGTACCTGTCACCATGGGTGGCCATCTAGCAATGGTCCATGACACTAGAGAATAGGTGACTTATTGCGTGAACCTGTGAGTTACGCGTACCATGCAGATACGGTCCCTCCGCTACTAACCTCCCGATCAAAGTCTAGGGCATGGAATTAGTTACCGGTTCCCATTATTGATTTTGATGTCTATGTATCAACCCTACAAGTTATGCTTCCAATTTATCAATATAGGAAAAACCCTTTCTCCTATTTGATCAACAGCCATGGCCATGGGCTTCAAGGAACGCATACTGTAGAGCACATTGGAGGTTCGTTATCATCTCATGATAAGCAGCAGATCCTATCTTGGAACTCACCAACATTCATGCATGCTTCAACCATGTCTGAAACTTGACCGTAGAGTAATCCAGGATGAAACCTAAAACCACATTGGACATGATCAAGTCATAGTCGTCCCATGCATAAGATTACTGTGGAACCTCAAGTCCAAGGACTAGTTAGTGCACTATCATAGCCTAGGAGTTCTAGTCATACCGATCATGCCATATAGGGCTTCCATATGAAAACTCCTGCGAGTCAATTCAGTGAACTTGATAACTCCTTATTAAGCACCCACTAAAGTGAGCAGACGTCATACGTCTCTGTCTATGAAACTCGACATTCATCATATGAACGCATCACTTAGTGCAAGTCTTTAAGGAACAGATGATGCCCTGTCTCGACCGATTCATCGACTTGAAAAAATTTTAGATCAAACCATAGAGGTTGGTTTCATGGTCGCCATCATATGCGCGAGCCAACCCCGTAGTATAATTGATTTAAGGGTTTCAACCAAATGCATACATAAATATAATGTTTAAAGCATATGATGAAGATGGCCAAAGAACATTTCTTAAATTAACATATTATTGTAAAAGATCGTCTAAAATAGTTTAGAAAGAGTCAATCAATTGGCTTGATGGTCACCTATTCTAATACTAACACTATGACATCTTAACTTGAAAATTTGCTACCTCAATTGCTATTACTAATGGGTCATCTTGAGGGGCTTCCACTCCTAACAAATCTCTATCGTCAAATGTTATTGACTCTTGACATTGCACTCTTTGAACAACGAAAGTAACATTCTCTTGGGGGTTATAGTGTCAGGCGTATGTTTTTGTGCATTCCTAGAGTTCCCTCCCGTGGGTCCTCTCGATATTGTGTTGATCACGCCCCTTCTTGGGCCTTGGTCGTTGTTTTTTGGGTATCACCCCACTCTATTGTCCTGGTGATTGTCAAGTTCCCTAGATCGACTTCTTTGTCAGCCATCACCTGGTCTAGGAACCCGACTCCCATATCCTCTGGGGCCTTCTTCTTTCATTCCCTGGCTCGTGAAGTGTTTCAAGTATCTTTGTCGGATGAGCCTCTCTATTTCATCCTTGAGCTGGACACATCCTCCATGTGCTCTACATCTTTGTGGAAATGACAATACTTATGCAGGTTCCTATGCACTTGACCTTCCTTAATGGGCATCAGCCAACGCAGAAATTTCGCTCTCTCTATAGCCATCAACGCCCTTCCCCATGGAACATTAAGAGGGGTATAAGTGTGATACTTTCCCGCAGGATGGCCTCTCTTTTGGATGTATCCCCCCTGAATGCACCTCGTTATGTTGTGGTCTCACCCTCTCCCGGCTTAGCCTCTGCAACTCCAACCAATCTTCCTTCATGGCTAGCATTTCTACCTCCCTAATGTATGTTCTACTATTTCGCTTTACTCCTCCATATTCCTCAGGGGGTTACGGGCTAACGCGGATGCAAATAGGCCTTTACCCAACCCGTGTATTAATACACTGGTAACCATCTCGATCTTCAGGTCTTGTACGTCCAACATTTCATTATAAAACCAAGGTATAAAACTCCTTAGTGATTCGCAAGCCATTTGCCTAATGGTAAATAAGTATGTGGCAGGCCTCTTCGACCTCCGTTTACTGGCAAACTGGTGCAAAAATTTACTTATCAACTGATTGAAGGAAGTGATAGCATCATTAGGTTGGGACGTGAACCATTCCTGCACCCAGTCTTGTAATGTAGTTACGAAAACGCGGGCATTCATCACATCGGAGAGCCCATGTAGTGGCATTACATGTTCAAAAGATGTGACATGTTCTTGGGGATCCCTGTTTCCATCGTACTTTGACAGATCTGGTACCTTGAATCTTGGGGGTGCCACCTCCACCATAGTACTTGCTGCGAAGGGCGACCCTTTCCTTATAACTCCACCCGTGCTTCCCTTCTTGTTCTCGACGTTTTCAGATTTTGCGTTATGGTTCGCCAGACCCTCCCTCGGTTCTTCAAACAATCTCCGAGGTAAGATTGGGCTAACTATGTTCCCCAAACCCCATGCTTTCTGTAATGCCTCTCTCACTGTGGTATACAACAACTCCTGGAGTGCCTCCTCGATTATGTGGTACATTGGGCCGGTCCCTCATTGACCAGAGGTGTTTCCTGGTTATCTTCCACTTCTTTGCCAAGTCGTTGGGTTGGGGAATCGGTAGGAGATAGCTCCCCTTCCTTGGACTGGTCCCTCCACTCCAACTTCAGAGTCGTGAATCAATCAGAGTTCCCACAGACGACGCTAAAATGATGGGACTGTCATTGGTCGAGGTCAATAAGTTGCCAACAACAGTCTAGGATCTTTGAAACTCCATATGGATTCTAAAAAAAGAGCAAACTGACTGGGTCGGGGCCATCATGAGCACTCCGACGCTCAAATTAGATAGGACATGAAGATGAATAATAAAGGTGGTAGATATATAAATGCACTGTTAATGCCTGCTTGCTTTTTAAATAATGAACTATATATAGTCCCCCACCAATCGTACTAAAGGTCTTGGATATTGAGCATCTGAATGCTCACGCTAAGCCTGACCCAGCCAGTTTGCTCCTTTTGTAGAATCCATCTGGAGTTCCGAAGATCTTTGACTGTTGTTGGTGACCTAGCGACCTCGACCAACCATCAGAATTAGAGTCAACATGAACCAGGATTGTTTTAGATTCCACTCGGGCCCTTCACTCTCGGATTTGGTGCTATTTAACTCTAAAAAGAGCTTCATTTTATGCGTTGATTGCAATTTACTCCCCAATGATATAAAAGTGTTCAAAAATCCCCCCTTAAAAAAGAAAAAAACTAACTCCTTGCTACGCACTATTTTCTAATTCTTAAATTATAAAAAAACTATTATGCTTTTATTTAAACTTGTTGGATTTTAATTAATTTAAAATAATGTTCAAAGCTCACAAATAACAATTTGTCGTTCATATTTGACATTTAAATCTATGATCTGGATCTCGTCTCTTCTCTTCAACTAATGGGCCGAATTTACTTTATTTTTGCAGCGTAATGAATGACTTGTGAGTTGATGGGTTTATGTTTTAATCAGAAGAACATGAAATAAAGATTTGGCGTGGTTAAAATATTTTAGAATATTAAGATATTGTACCCGCACTGAATATTCCTTATATATTATTCAATATGTTTTATATTGTAATACATCTACTAAAGCACTTCCACTAAAAATATAACGTTTGTCTTCTTCTGAAGATAAAATATTACAAAACTTATTTATTATTTTACTTATTCGAACAATTCGTATGGCATTTTATAAATTTTTAAAAACATTTGATTATATTGTAGATTTTGACATAAAGTTAAATATTTTTCTTATAAACATAAGGAATTATAAAATTTCTAAAATAATTTCACGTCAGAGTCCGGACTCCGGAGAGTGGTACTGGTAACTGCTGCTTCCCTATATTAATGACAATGTCATTAGTAAATAGATTGATTGAGGTACAAATAGAATCGAACACAATCGAGAAACCCACGACAGCAATCAAAGCAACAACCTTTGAGAAAAAAATTTCATGTCCATCTTGCCCTCCCTGAATCACGGTTCAACTTCGTCGTCTTCCTCCTCTCGTCCACCATCTCAATCTTCAACCTCAAATCATGGATCCCTCTCCTCTCCTCCTCCTCCTTCCCCTCCTCAACTTCACAAATCGGTCCAATCCCATGAAAACCTCCGAATCTCTGATACCCTCTCGCTGCCCGACCTTCTCTCAGGTTCTATTTCTACTTCTTCTCCTTCTTACATCGCTACTCAATCAATGTTCACTTGTGTATTTCTTTTCTTTATTTTTTTGTTGCATCATAACTTGAAAACCCTAGGTTTTCGTGGTTCAATTTTTTGCGAGTTGGCTGATATGTACAAATTTCCGTATGAGATTGACGTTAATAATCTTTCCTGCACCAGTAAATTCAATTTATTTGAACGATTTCCTTACTTTCTTCCTCACATTTTCAGTTATTTTTGTCCTTGGGGGAGGGGAGAGTGGTTGGGATATAACAATAAAATGTTTCAAGCTTGAGATCATATTGGGGCTTCGTTATATTGTTTGCTTTAGTAAACTAATATGAGGTGAAATTGGGTACCTTTTCCCTTCCTTATTAATTCCGCTCATGTTGATAGGTTCTAGAACCAACCATGAGGAATAAGGCTCAAGCTTAGTTTCTAAGTGAACACAGAGAACGGAAAAGTGCTTTAGATGGTCAACCTCAAGTCAAATTGAGTTTGGTTTGTTTTTCAGCCATAGGAGTGAATCATTTGAACTGATTACGTCCAAGTTGGTGTGACATTTCTACTTGTTTGGGCATTCTTAGTTGCTGTTGGAACTTGGAAGTGCTTACCTTTTTGCCTTTTCTGTTTCAGGACAAGTGGAGCCTGCTGCAAGCTATTCAGGTGGATCTTCCAAAGAGGTAATTTGTGGTAGCTTGGCTCAAAACAATTTTGGAGGAAAGTAGCTTCATCTTCTTTTTTTTTTTTTTTCATTTCTATTAATCACAAGTAGCAGGTTATCGGTATACCTATATAATTTCCTATTGTTTAGGTGAAAGAGACGGAGAGAGAGAACCATGGCAAAACTCCAATTCATCAAGATGGTGGCAGGACCTTGCATCCTGAGGATGCTGCTCATGTGCAGATTGCATCCATGGAGTGGCAAGGGAAGGTATCTGGTACCTTTGGTTCCCCAAGGAGTCATCAGAGTGCTGCATCTTCTAGTTCCCAGACGAGCTCTGGGCATTTAACTGGGAAAAAAACGCAGATGGTTAGCGGCAACCACTTGTTAAATTTTCATTATGATCCTATTCCTGTTTCTCGTCCACAGCCTAGGGCACCTCCTCGACGAAAAGAACAAAAGAGAAAACCTTATAACAAGGACTTATTTTTCCAAGCAAACTACAAGTTTGTAGTGCTAGATTCCGGGACCTATGCAGCTGCATCTCTGGATCCAGACAAGATGTTATCTTGGGACGATATCATTTGCTTGAAGTACTCCAGTCCTCTTCCTATCCAGTGTCCCATATGTTTGGATGATCCCTTATGTCCACAAATAACCTCATGTGGCCATATCTTCTGTTTCCCATGCATTTTGCAATATTTTTCCTTGGGTGAAGATGATCTTAAAGATGAATGCTGGAAAAAGTGCCCATTGTGCTTCACAATGATATCTTCAAAAGATTTGTACACCATCTTCATTGAGAATGTCAAACAGTACCACATTGGCGATGAAATAGAGTTTGTACTATTAACCCGTCAAAAAGATTCATTTAGTTCTTCTCTTAGAAAGAAGGGAACAATTGATATTGAGGAGGAGATCGTGGATACCTTCTCAAAGTTTACCTTGACTTCAGATGTGGAACTTTCTGTTCGAGAGGCAATGTCAGATCTAGATAGTTGGATTGCCAGAGCTGATTCAGGCCTAGTTGATGACATTGAAAAACTTCCATATGTTTGTGCTGCCATGGAACAGTTGGAACGGAGGAAGAAATATTGGATTCAGCATCGCCTTTCTAATGGTAACAAGGCTAGTGCAAGTTCGTATGGATCTTCACCACCTGCAAGTGCTACTGGTGCCAACTATGGTGGATGTGAATTTGCATCAGGAACAATATCTACTGTTAAGAATGATAAGTTTAATTGGTTTGAAAATTCATCTCCAAGAAAGGTGGGTGGGGAGTTCTGTTCGCCTCAAGTTGCAGAATTAAATGGATTGTTAGAAGATCACGACAGATTGCCATCTTCTTCATTGAATGATAATAAGTATTCGCAGACACTTTATAATGACATCAAGGATAGGAAAGATGGGGATTCATACAATTTCTACCAGGTCATCATTGATCTATATAGTACTCTATTTTTTTCCCAATTATTACCTCGGAAAGGTGAAACCTGTTAACTGAATCTAATAAGGAATGCTTAGTGCCCGGTGGAGGTCTGGGTGATCCATCCTTTGTTGGTTGGCTATGAATTTCGTTGTATTGAATGCCAATATATCATCATAATTTTCGTCTCTCTCCATTTGAATATTAGGCCATTGATGGTCAGCACATTATCCTTCATCCATTATGCATGAAGTGCCTTCTACATCATTATGGCTGCTATGAAAGGCTTCCTAATAGGTAAGTGGCAGGCTATTTTCTTTCACCCCTTTCTTTGTGTCTCTTTTCCATATGTAAACAACTCAAATAGAATCTCTGTCAACTCAAGCATAATTTTTCGTTAGAAGGTAAGAGAAGTAATAGGCATTTACATGACTCCGGTCTTTTGTGGAAATCGGACAAACGCATTGAAATTTTTGCTCTTTCCTGTGGTGAATTCTGTGTTTATGGTACCATAAAGATGAGCAGCAGACTTGGTCATCATTATCAACTGCTAACTGTGTATGCTGGTTACCTAAGAAACTGGTGTTCTGCTCTAGAGCAGGTCCTTTATTCTGATTTTGTGCAACAAAATACTTCTCAAAATTTAAAGGTTCATGAAGGGTATGTGTTTGAAGTCTTACAACCAAGCAATGGGAAATGTATACTTATCTCTCTCATGATCTGACAAGATCTAAAATTCCAGAATCACTGGAAAGATCCTGCAGTTGGAGACAGTGACACAATCGGAGGCTACGAGGCGGCGCTATCGCTTCTTAAGCCATTTCTCCTTAACAACAACATTTCAGGTGATTAGCAGTAAGATGTGTTTTCACTGTCACTAAGTTAACCGAGCAGAGCCCTTGTTTTCTTTTGTAATCTTCTGGGTTCTCCATTGAGTGTCTCCTGGATGGGGAGCTTATTTCAATTAAGCATCAGTAGTTGAACAATTACTTGTATTTGCTTTCACAGCTTTGTGAAATTGATCTGCGTGATGTATTACCTGCTGAATCCCTTTCTCCTTTTGTGGATGAAATCAAGAACAGAGAAAAGCAAAGAAAGCGGCTTGCTAAGAAGGTATAACCTTCATGCTTAACATCTATCTAATTTTTCAGTTTGTTGGAAGCTGTGCTTGATGATGCAGTTGTGTCCTCTTCCTATAAGTTGTTAGCATCTCCCTTTTTGTACCATCTGGATGAGAATTGTCTGTTATGTTGGTTTGAGAGGGCATTACAGTGAGACGCAGTTGGGTGATCTTTTAACCCAGATTAAATGTTCTGCTTAAACGATTTGTAGTTCGTTTGCAACTACAGTTGTTGCTTTTTACCCTGTGCACCTTTTAAGAACTAGTTTAGGCACTCAGATTTATTGTTTGAATTATTAGGAATTCCTGCTGTTTAACGTGTTATTACTGTATATAGGAACTCAAGGATAAAATTAAGGCTGAAGCTGCATGCAATCAGCTTGTTCCTGTGCCGTATTACTCGTGTGATGCTCCCCCCAGCTTTTCTATGGATGACTTTGAAGGTGATCTTTTGTTGACGTAGATATGAGCAAAGAGGTTGTCATATATTTTTAGATTTGAACATTGTGCGAAATTAATAGATAGCCTTGTAAGATTCAGTACTCTGGGCGTTTAGTTTAATTTGTTGGTATTAAATAATTACTCTGTTGGTCTTCTTTTTTTTAACCATTTTAATCAAATGGCACTTCTGTAATTTTTTATTGGTATCACGCATTCTGTTAAATCTTATTGAGTGGTAAATTAGCTGGTTATAGTTGATGTCTTTCTTGCGCATGAACACCATCATTGGGTTCGATTTGTCATCACACTATTGTGGACTCATTGTTGTTATTTATCTGCCCTAAGCTTTGGGAAGTCCTGCTGTGGCATCATCTAGCCACGTTGGGGAAAGGCTATCATTTTCAAGTGTTGCAAAGCTTGGTTTTGCTGCTGCACATGATTCTCCTGCTCTGAAGACCGACGATATTCAAGCTCCGCCGAAGATTGATCTGCCTCAGGAGTCTTCTAGTGCAATTGGTATATGCTAATACACCAACTAGGTTTTCTGTTTCATCTTTTGGATGGGTTCTAGATGTACTTATTAGCTTATATTTCGAAAATGTGTAAATAGTTTGCAGTTTCAATGAAAATTTCTGATTTCCTTCTGAAGTGGACTGAGGTTTCTGATGGTTGTTCATTCCCATAGGGTGGAGAAATGCTGGTGCCTCATTTGCCAACATAACTTCTAGAGCAAAACATGTGGAAGTCCAGCAGACACCGAAGGTGAATGAAGTAGGGAAGAAGGGGAAAAAGCCAAGCCGAGTTCTCCTCTCCACTGCAGGTGGACGGCGTTATTGAAGAAACTTCTGTATATTTTCCGAAGCTTTTATATTTTTTTCCCTGATACAACAAAGACTTCGATATACTGTTAGCATGCTTGCTATGATTGAGACCTTTGTTTTGGATTTGTTGTGATACGATCAGATGGCTGGTTGGTAATGTTTGGTTAGAATAACTTGTCTGGCTCCGTATTGCCTTTTCTTCTGATCAATAATTTGGTATTGATAATTTAACTTAAGATATTCTGCAGTGTTAAAATTCTGAGTGACTGAGTTTTTGGGGGCGAGTTTTGCAAGTTCCTAACTGCGAGATTGCGTACAACCAAAACCCCACAAGAATGAAAAGAAAGGAAAGAATGCCCGACAGGTACACTGGTGCAACTGCTGCTGCTGCTGCATTACTAAGCAACAAGGATAGAAATAATCAGAGATTATTTCTTATTGAAAGCTAGGCCATCTATCCTCATTATCGTCTTCTTTTATTGCACGATCATAAAAGTTTGTTAAAACTAAGGATGACAATTGTATCTGAACCCGTCAAGATCCGTCTTTAATAGGGTGGGTTCGGGTCCAAAAAAAATAGAAGTGGGGCAGGTTGTGGGTCTTGAAAATTGAGACCCATCCGGGTTTGGATTGGGTTTTGGGTCCATAAGAACCCGACTTGGACCTGCCCCGATATAATTAATATATATATATATATATATATTGATGTTTTATGTATCAAATCCTAAATTAGATTTAGGAATTTGAAATATTACTTGACCCTAGCTCTCTCTTTTCTCAGTTTTTCTCTCTGTAACATTGCCGCTGCCTTGCGGTCACCGTCATTTCTTCTCCCTCGTGTTGCTGTCATGTCATTTCGCCTCGCAGTTGCGTCTTCTCCTCTCGCGCCGCCGCCTCATCTTCTCCCCATCGCCTTGCCTCTTGCTGCCTAGCCTCACGTTTCTGCTCAGCCATCTCTCTTTTCTGCCTCCTCGCCTCAGTTCGCTGCCACCTCCCCATTGGTTGTGGCTTTTCCTTTTTTTCTTTTCTTCAGTCCAACAAAAACACCCACATCTACTGGTTAAACCCGCTCAGACGGATTTGGCAGCGGGAGGGGTCTTAATTCCACCCCAACCCGCCCCATTGCTGTCCCTAATTAGAAGAATGAATTCATTGCTATAATCAAATTATAAAATTGTTATCACAAACGAATTTGTATTTGAACTAATTCGAAAGCTTACACACTGGAATACAAAAGTTGATTACAATCACTTTTCGTAATGAAATTGTAGATTGCTGTAACATATTTAATTGATTCAACTTAAGATTTACTATACCATTCGATTAGCAATGCCACCATGTGGTGTGCAAACGAACATATTGGTCATGCTTGCTTGTCGAATGATTTCCGCCCCATTCCATTCGATTAGGCCAAAGATTTGTATGTTTAAGGGAACAAACCTCACTGCTCTAAAGAAAAATATACATCACACATCACTACATCCCACTTTTTTCACTACTCTCTCACTGAGACGTAATGCTATGGCAACCACAGGCATCGTCTCCCATCTCAGCCATCTACATCTCCGTATTTAACTTTCATCAAGAAAGTCACAACAAGGCAAATACAATTCAGAAAGCAATGCGCCATGAAACCGCATTTACTGCAATCTTTGAAAGTGACCAAGACCAGACAATACTGCAGTTTTCAAAGAGTTTATTAACCTTCCAACCACAACTAGCAAGACTAAAACAAAATACAAAAGAAAGATGACATTTCAATTGGAACAGCACTGTAAATCCACTAATTTTGCGTAGATAAGTTAACACATGACAAACATAATTGTCAACCCATTTTCTCGAAATAACACATCAAAGCCAATTACTTATTGCTCTTCTTCTTGTTGGAATCACTATTTCTGTTAACAACATCATCAGGAACAACCTTTAGAAGCTTCCGCTGCTTGGATTTAGCAATCTTCTTAAGCGTATTCGGATTTGTAATCTTCTGAAGCTTAGTCCCTGACCTTAGAGTATTCTCCTGCTTCTTCTTCTCCCTCTCCTCACGGCGTTTCCGTTTCTCCTGCTTGTTCTGACGTATCTCCTCCTTCAGCTCGTTCATCCTCTCTCTGTATGCCTTCTTTATCTCCTTTTCTTTCATCCGCTGCTCTACTGTCGTTCTTTTCTTGCTCACGTGCACTGCCGATGCTCGATGTGTCCGAACCTCTTTCCACTTCCTCCCAGAAACTTTTCCTGCTATAACACCATCGTACGTCGGCTTACCGAAAGATGGTTTGTTGGGGTCGTCGGAGGACTGAACGGCTAGCCGCTTCGCAGGGGGGCGATCACCCGTATCGACCTCCATCGAATCATGGTGAGGCGCCTCGGAAGATGGACTCAGAAGGTGCAGCTTGTCCGCTTCTTGTTCGGATCTCTTGCGCTTGAAGGTCTTCCCGCCGAATCCCTCGTCCAGCCGCCGGAAATCGATCGTGCAAGCCATTGTCAATTATGTATCGGTGGAAAATAAAACCTCAAGTTCTAGGTTTTGTAAGGAAGAGGGATTAAGAAGGGATTGTCTGGACTCTGCTAGAGGTGTACAAGCCCGTTGCACTGCTCCAACCAATCGGCCCAACCCAAAAAGTTAATTATATTGATTTGATCCACCAAAAGAGAAAAAATAAATCACAATTTGATAATCAGAATTATAACTTTATATATTTCATGGACCCGCACCAGACCACATTAATAACAATACTTGATGGAGAAGTGTAGTGAACCACCAAGGGCGTTTATTTTGTTTCATCTCTATATTTAGAAGTCAATTGTAACGTTATCCTATATCTTTTATTTGTTTTAATGTCATCTTCTGATCATATTGAAAAGGTTTTTTCTCTAATTTTTAGATATTTAAGTACTTTTCTTCTTATAACAATTAATTTAAAAAAACTAAAAAAAAATGACTATTAATTATTGTTTGATCATTTGAACCATTGTGATGAAGAAAAAATTTGACCAGGGACCAAAATGTTATTTCTGAAAGTATCAAAAGATCAAGACCACATATTTTTTAGTTATTTTGTAATTACTAGATTACCCCTAGTTAGTGAACTACGCCCACATGTTAGCGGTTAGTGAGGGGTAAAAACGAGTTTACACCCCCAGCATTAATTACCTAGAATAGTATAAATACCTTTGTATCATTGTAAAGGGGATTTTTGGAAGAGCAATTAGAGCAGGCTTGAAGTTTCTAGCTTGTGACGTGTGAAGTGTGTTTTGATCACAACCTCCTTGATTATTTCCCCATCAAATTTGGCGCCGTCTATGGGAAATGTGATCCAAGCATTGAAGATGAACACCCGATCGAGAGTCAGGAACGGGAATGCGGGACAAAGAGAACTTGAAGGAAGAGGTGGAAATCATGTGTAAACTAGCCACCTCCCTGAGAATCCGCCTGCTCACAATCTTCAGAACGAGCGGATGAGTAATCAAAACGAGAGAGACAATGAAGGTTTTGGCATTCCGCCTCCGCCACCAGTGACTCAGATAACTCCTGAGGCGCTCCGCCAGTTAGTGGAAGAAGCATCTGCCCAGGTAGCAGAGAGGGTTGTGGCCCAGTATATCGCCGAACACGCGTTACCCCTACGACCCCCTCGCCATCCTCGCAGAGGCCAAGACGCTCCCTTGGCCCCCGAGCAGAGGCCCGGGGACGCCTAGGAAGGGATGAACTATGAGGAAGAAGTCGACAGTAGGGCCACGCAGCCTGAAGACAACTATTACCCTCCACCTCCTCGAGGAGGTGTAGATGAAGAAGACTATTTCCTTCCACCACCTCTCCAGGGAGGCAGGCATGAAGACAACTATTACCCCCCACCTCCTCCAGAGGAGATACCACCATGAAGAGAAGAAGTGCATAGAGATATGGGTAGTCAAGTGCCTCCTCCACCTAGGTTCCCAAGCCCCATGAGAGCAAGAGGACTCCCAGCTCGGCCCTTGGCAGTTGCGCCCCCACAACGAAGTCCATTTTCTGTTCACATTTTAGCGGAAGCTATCCGGCCAGGGATCAAGATCCCAAAACTTAGCGAATATAATGGAGTGGGCAATCCTCAGGCTACTTGAACCGTTTCCTGGCTAGGGCTGACTTGCTGGACATTAGCGACGCGGCTTACTGCAAGTTATTTCGAACCACCCTCTCTGGGAAAGCAATAGCGTGATTTAATCAGTTGCCACCAGGAACCATCGAGACTTTCGAACAACTTTTCAGCGTTTCTTGCACCACTTCGCAATCAACAAATGATATCCCAAAACCACATTAATACTTGTTTGCTGTAGTCCAAGGAGAAAGCGACAGCCTAAGAGAGTATGTGTAACGCTTCTCCGAAACTGTGTTGGAAGTTCCCCACGTAAACCCAGAACTCTTGGCGAGCATCATGCAACAAAATTTGATGAGAGGTCAGTTCAAGGAGTCAATCGCCGAAAAGCCTCCAGCCACCCAGGAGGAATTGTTGTTGAGGGCGGAAAAGTATGTAAGAATCGAGGAGTCCACAGGCTCGAGATCAATGACTCCATCAAAACGGAGATCAAGTGAGGAAGAGAGGACGATACCTCCCAAAGCGGAAGAAAGTAGACGTGAGCAGAAACATATGCCCCCGAACAATTTATCACGATATACGCCATTGAACACTTCGCGAGCTGAAATCCTCGCCATCGCGAAACAACGAGGTCTAGTCTGTCGGTCGCCACCCATGCAAGACAACCCTAAGAGGATGAAGTTTGATCGATATTGCCAATTCCATAAAGATTGGGGGCATAGAACAGAAGATTGTTATAACTTGAAAGATGAGGTAGAAAGGTTGATCTAGAAAGGACATTTCAAGGAATTTTTGGATCACAGTGGAAGAATGAATGATTTCGAAGGAACCAAGATGGGTCGGCAGTAACTCACCAACAACAAGAACTTTCGGCACCATGTCCGGAATCCGGCGACAAAAATAAAGGAGATTGTGCATCAAAGAAGCAAATAATTAGGGAAGAGGGGTAGAAGGTTAAGAGATTTAGTACTTAGATGCCTCAAGACATATTAATTTCTTTACAATCACTTTTCAAGAAATAAAATGTCAAAGTTTCTTAATAGTATCTATTGCTACAACGTCCCCTGAAACGAATCAAAAATGGCTTCCTTGAGGTGTCATGCGCGACACCCCGAAGCCAGATGAAAAGCGGCTTCCTTGAGGTGTCAAAAGGGACACCCCGAAGTCAAAAGAAAAATGGCTTCCCTGAGGTGTCAAAAGCGACACCCCGAAGTCAAAAGAAAAATGACTTCCTTGAGGTATCATAAGCGACGCCCCGAAGTGAACAAAATTTGGCTTCCTTGAGGTGTCATAAGCGACGCCCCGAAGTCAACAAAAAAATTGGCTTCCTTGAGTTGTAATAAGCGACACCCCGGAGTCAACAAAAAAATTAGAAGCGATACCCTGAAGTCAACAAAAAATTGGCTTCCTTGAGGTGTTATAAGCGACACTCCGAAGTCAAAGGAAAGATGGTTTGCCTAAGGTTTAGTACGTGACACCCCGACGTCAACGGAGAATAAAAGCAAAAAATGTCCTCCCTAAGGGGTCATAAGCAACACTCCGAAGTCAAAATGACTTCCTCGAGCTATAATAATGCGAACCCCATCAAGAGATAAAATAAAAAAAAGCGAGTCTAAACTGAGGAACTGGTAATGCCTTTGTCTCATCTACGACAAACTCATCTAAATCATCATTGAAGAGAACTGAAACATATTGCTTGCAACGAGATTATAAAAAAAAAAAAAAAAAAGAAGAAGAAGAAGAAGAAGAAGAAGAAGAAGGGACGCGACCACAAAATCGGGCCAAGGCGCACCTCAATCAGGTTCAGGTCGAGGCATGTTGCCTCGACCTGAATGTGGGTTTTCCTTTTTCAAGGCTTGCTGAAGCCTTGAAAAAGGCAAACATATGGTCTAGGCAACACACCATGACCATAATGTGTTTTTCCTTTTTCTAGGCTTGATCAAGCCTTGAAAAAGGGAAACATAGTATATTTGGCCGACAAGCCTCGGCCAAATATAATTGCATATATATATATATATATACTAAAAAAAACAAAAAACAAAAAAAGGATAAGAATTTTATTTCATAACTAAATGCGTATGACATTGAGTTGTTTGACATTAATGCTTACACATGCACTTATTTACATTATTATTTTCAGCTATGCAATCAAATTTAACATTTCAATTCTATGTTTTTAGTTTAATTAGTTTTTATTATTTATGATTTAGCATTGATGATAATATTTTGTGGAAGAGCATGAAAAGTGATTATCGCAGAATATTCAATCAAAGAAGACGAAAGTTATTTAGACGAGGACAAATCATTAGTGAAGTTTCAAAAAATAAGGACAAGTGAAGACCTAGCAAGGGATTGAAGGAGCTAATCCTGCAATTGACAGAGCATATGCATTTGATTCAACTCCTAAATATTTTAGGAGTTGGGGGGCCATTGATGGAGAAAGAATTTGACCAGGGACCAAGATGTTATTTCCGAAAGTATCAAAAGATCAAGACCACATATTTTTTAGTTATTTTGTAGTTACTAGGTTACCCCTAGTTAGTGAATTACGTCGACATGTTAGCGGTTGGTGAGGGGTAAAAACGAGTTTACACCCGCAGCATTAATTACCTAGAATAGTATAAATATCTATTTGTATCATTGTAATTGAAGGAGGCTTGAAGTTTCTGGCTTGTAACGTGTGAAGTGTGTTTTGATCACAACCTTCCTAATTATTTTCCTGTCACATTGATTTGCTTAGGAAAATCGAAACAGGTAAATAAAGGTAAAATCAGAACCCAAAATTTACAAAATCCCTAGCTTGAAGAACCCTAATCCCCTTTATGCCAAATTTGATTTTTTTTTCTCCCGTAAATCACAATTTTTTTTTATAATATATTAAATCTATCGTTCCAGGAAAAAAAAATCAGCGGATTAAGTCCAATTTTAATTGGTTGAAGATCCGTTTTTTGAAGTCTATGGGAGCGAAGTTGAGAAGTGTTTGAGTGGATTTTCACAATCATCTCGGCGTCTTTCTTCTTTTGTTGAAATAGCTTAGTTTCTTCTTCTGTTTTTTTTTTTTTTCCTTAATGAAACAGTATGAACTATGTTTTCTCCATGTGATATTTAAACTCATCATTTGATAATATTTGAACTTGGTATGCAGTTCTAAAGGCAAAATTACAAACTTAGTCCCATAGATTAGGCCTATTTTAAATTTGACCTCACGTTTTCAAAATTTTAATATTAGTCTCATATTTCGTTAAAAATAACAAAAATAGTCCCAAACTTTGTAGAATACACCCTCCCCACTAACGCCGTTAAATAATTAACGGGGCTTCTGCACATTAGGGAAATTGCAGGAGAAATGAGACCAAAAAAATGGATTTTTTCGCTATTGATCGCTATTTTTCACCTGGTTTTTACATTTTTCACTTATATTTCATTTTTTCGCTATTGTTGAAGTAGCAATAAAATATTTCATCAATTGTTTTGCCAAGTCACAAACGACAAAAGTAATGGCATTGTTTCTGTATCATCAAAAACACTTAAACACTTCATCAAAGAAGCAAATGAACCTATCCCTAAAAGTTGACAAAAATATATGGCTTCCAGCCTAATCATAATAATGTAAACACAAAGCGAAAAAATAAAATAACGAAAAAATGAAATACAAGTGAAAAATAGCGAAAAAATCCATTTTTTTGGTCTCATTTCTCCTGCAATTTTCCTAACGTGCAGAAGCCCAGTTAATTATTTAACGGTGTTAGTGGGGAGGGTGCATTCTGCAAAGTTTGGGACTATTTTTGCTATTTTTAATAAAATATGGGATTAATGTTAAAATTTCGAAAAATGTGGGATCAAATTTAAAATGGACCTAACCTATGGGACTAAATTTGCAATTTTGCCCAGTTCTAAACCTAGTTTCATGTTGTTTACCATTGGTTTATGGTTTATTGTTGGGAAATCTTATATGTGATACGTATATATGGAATTTATAATCTAGTTTTTGTGTATAATTGTATAAATACATTGTTCCAGTTTTGGGTGTTAATTTTATTGCTGTCGGAAAATGAGATTTTTATTTGAAAACTGATTTTTTTTGGAGAAAAATTAGTTGTTACAAGTTCAGAACCAAATGATTATGGATATATATATATATATATATATATATTATCACTATTAAGTGATGTACATGCGGCTGCAATTGACAATGTGATTGAATGATTGTTGTAGTTGAAGGATACTTGTATCACGAGACCCAGTTTTTGGTGTAAACTTGCATGTGTCTGGATTCCCCTAACCAGGAAATAAATAGCCTTCTTTCACAACACTTGAATGTTAAAAGGAACGAATGGTCTTATCAATTGTGTATTGTTGTACAAAATAATGCCAGAGAAGGCACGTTACAATACAATTATCAAACAAATGCTGCTTAAGTACTGCAATTCAATCTATCTAAATGGGAGGAAAAGAAAAAAATCGACTAGGAAGAATCTTATTTAAGTTCCATAACAATCATGCAGTCAGTGTTTTTTGAGAAATTCTGTGCTGCCAGAGACCTAACTTAGCATCCGTCTTAACAGTTCTTCATACTGAACCATTTCCAGAATTACTTCCTGATACCAGTTCTGAGAGATCGGTCTCAAAGAAGGCAGAGTGAAGAGCTCTAACACATTGTTCTGCTTCGCTGTCATTTACGATCAATGATATGTTGACTTTTGACGCACCTTGAGAGATCATCTGAACATTTACACCATTCGCCCGAAGTACATGGAAAGCCTGCCAACAATTATGAATCACAAAAAGGATCGAGTTAGAGCAGTAAGAGCCACCTAGGAGTAACTAGACGATGACAATCTTTGCACTATGAATTTGAGACAGTTTGAG
This sequence comes from Sesamum alatum, assembly GCA_034509735.1. Classification (NCBI taxonomy): domain Eukaryota; kingdom Viridiplantae; phylum Streptophyta; class Magnoliopsida; order Lamiales; family Pedaliaceae; genus Sesamum; species Sesamum alatum. The sequence continues at coordinate 100,196 of JACGWO010000005.1, forward strand.
GGCATAGCCCCCAATTCGAACCATTTAAAATGCAATTGTAGAGCCTCCTGATGAAATGATGGATGAAAAACTATAGTCCTGTTCCGGTAGTTATATCAGGGAATCACTATGAGGTTGCCGCACAGAGTTTATGTGTATTGGACAAAAAAAGGAAAAACGGGAGATACAGAACCAGGGTCATTTTGAGGGGATCCAAAAATTGCACATGTACCATCTCGCTGAAGGAAAAATTAACACGTCTTCTTTAACTTCTTTTATTTTGGTTCTTTCTAGTGTCAGCCATTTTTTTTTTTCGGAAGTTCTCGTGTCAGCTCATTATTACATATATTCCAAATATTTCGAGGTATCTAAAATGTGAAATTACATTTTTCTCCAAAAAAGTTTAAGAACTACACTTACACCACCATCTGAGAATTCTCCTTTTACACTAATTCCCTTTTGTAAGAATTTGGACGGAAAATACTTACATCAGAAAAAAGAAAAATTACATGAAATTCTAACTTTACATAATATTTTTATATGTATAGGGGGTATATGTAATATATATAAAGACAAAAAGGTGCAATTGTAATAAAATATTATTCATGAATTATTGTCCTTCAATAAAATGTAGCCGTGATGATCAATAAAAAAACTAGTCAAAAAGGTAGTTTCCAAAGTAAGAATTTTCAGAGGGTGTAAGTCTAATTTCGTATTTTCAGGGGTACAAGTGCAATTAACCCTTTTTTAAATGTACAAAGCACTGAATTTAATATGATATACTAAATATTTATATTTTTGAACTACACAAATAAGAATTGCAACAAAACCATGATCATTGTTGTTAACTAAATACCAAATCCCTGAAAACTGATACTAAACCGTGGGTTTTTCTTAATTACATTTATCAATAATGAAATCAAAATCAAGACATCAAGACATCAAAAAATCGACACACACATTAACATAGTGTAGTTGTAAAACCAGACTGTCACTTTATGAAAAACCGCTGGATTTCAGGCACGGATATGTAATTATCCTAAAGAGGGGGGAAAAACTGCAGCATGCATTCTGGAGAGGAAATTAGAATTAAGGCATCACCTTTTCAAGTATCAGTGAGGACCTCTGCACATTTCCAATGAGAGAGATGATCGATCTGTGCTGGAGAAGATTTACAATAGCAATTTTTTCTAGTTCTTCCACCACATGATCTAGTTCCTGAACAAGCGTGAGAACCAAGGTAAAAGCTCATATTGGAAAAAGGAAAAACCAAAGCAGAGCAGAAAATAAAGCATGCGACCAGAGCTAAAATAAGTTGAAGCAAATTTGAAAAAAGGGTGAAACAACAGGTGGCTACTCGAACAGGAAAGTCATGTGGAGATTAAAAAAACTTTTAGCCTACAATCAGGTGTTTAATGGTAAAATGAAGCCTGATATCATGCGCTTGAGAACCAAGGTAAAAGCTCATATGGGAAAAGGAAAAACCAAAGCAGAGCAAAAAATATAGCATGCGATCAGAGCTAAAAAAAAAGAGTCGAAGCAAATTTAAAAAACAACAGGTGGGTACTCGAACAGGAATGTCATGTGGAGACTAAAAAACCTTTTAGCCTACAATCAAGTGTTTAATGGTAAAATGAAGCCTGATATCATACGCTTGCCTGCTGGATCAGTTCTCTACTCCAAAGCTTGGAAGGGTCCAACGTCAAGGAAATACTCACTTCACTAGTGGCAACAACATCAACAGATATGCCTAAGTCCTCAAAGATTGAGAAAACCTGAATAGACATTATCAAGTGAATTGCATTAGAAAATGGAATATCCATCAAGCTGGCAACCACTATCAGGAGTATCATGATCTGCATACTTCACCTTAGCTAGAAAACCAAATTGACCAAGCATTCTAGTGCTAACGATATCCAACATCGTAACATTCCGTTTCAGGACAATGCTAGTAAGTACCGCCTGGAAATTAGGGGGAAGAAAAGTAAGAGCTTAACATTTCTCATGATCAATTTTTTGTCTCTCAACAAAATTATGCAACTAACCTCGCTCATGTCTCTAGTTCGAGTAATAAGGGTTCCTGGAGCTTTTGGATTATAAGAGTTCTTCACTCGAACAGGAATGTCACCCTCCCTAGCAGGTCTCATGGACTGCGGATGGAGGACCTTGCAATCCAAAGAAACAGGTTAATTTTGCAGTAGAACATATCAAGACAAAATGAAGACCCACTTGGTGAATAAGTAATCTCAGTTCTTCAACCAATAAACTAGGGAGTAGTGTATCTTCATATGGCAGTTCCCAAAAATGTTATTTTATTTATTTGGAAGGTCAAGTAAAATTAAAGACAGTGTTTGAATAGTTTGTTGTGTACAACATCCTTCATAGGTTTAAAAAGTCTAATTTAATATGTCAAGCCAAGTTTAAAAGTATTCAACCTCCCTCTGAAGATTCCAAAACTAATTAAAGAACAATTTTATGTCCAGGAAACTTGTCCATTGGATGTTTAGCCATGGCAGACTCAAAAATACTAAAATTTGTTTCCTTTTTATTTTGAAAATCATACTGCATTAGATCCAAATTTATAAAGCAGACAGTACAAATAGATATTGGAAAATTGTAAATGATACCTGAGCACCAAAGTAAGCAAGTTCAGCTGCCTCATCAAAAGTTAGAAGGGGCACTGGGGCTGCTCGAGGGTATATATTAGGATCACAGGTCAGAACACCATCTACATCTTTCCACACCTACAAAGAAAAGAAAATAATGCTAAATGTGCAACATCAAGTGAACGCATTTCATTCAATTGAAACATGGCAGGCTAAAATGGATAGAAGATATTTATGTTTGGAGTACTTCCAGTTACACATATATACATGATGTTCCTGTGCATGTTTGAGTTATACAATTGCAATGTACCATATATTGCAAAACATATAGCACACCAAGATGGATATGGTCGGGAATTCCAGAGTAAGACTATAAAGAGTAGGTGACGGTAACCTGAATTTCCCTCAACCCCAATGCTTTACCAATTGTTGTGGCCGTCAAATCACTACCGCCCCTCCCCAGTGTGGTCACTGCACAACTTCTCCAACCCTACAATAGAATGTGATTGAGCCGATATATCATCACAATATATAAGGGAAAAGAAGATATGCATCAGAATAATAGCGAAGCAACCTTCCCAAGGAATCCAGTCACAATAGGAATAGCAGGATCACTAATCCAATCTCCGTGCAATCTCTTCGCAACAGCGGGATAGGTTGCTTCCAATATATCAGCATTTGTAAAATCATCAGTGGTTATGAAACCTATCTCGAAGGCATCATACTGCAAAAGATGTAAAATATAGCAGATTACCCGTTAATATCTTATTAATAGCAAGACACAGGAGAACAGAAACAATATGCAATGCTTTACAGAATACAACATATTGAAAAAACGGAAATTCTCTACACAGATCTCAGAGTCAAATAATAAGATCTCTTGTTCTAGGATGCTTGTCCTCAAGATCTGCAAATGCATTCCCCAGCTGACTCATGCAGAATTAGAAAGTAAGATAGCAACCAGAGTTAACTGAACTCAGTGCAGCTCCAACATGTACTTACATGGACATATGTGTTTAAAAAAATAAAATGAAGGAAAATTTCAAGAAGTTGGGTCTAACTTATCCGATCCTCTTGTTGCAAAATGTATGTTTCAATAAGAATTTATAGGGTAGAAGGAGAAAATAAGTTAAATGCTGACAAGCAAGTCCACAATCAAACATTTAATGACATCAACCAGCTTCTGTTGTGTAAGAGTCATTCTCTCATACACAGGTAGCCAAAAGAATTACTTATCCACGCAATTTTGTTATTTTTGGGTCATGCCAGTTGCCAGGAACAAATGAATAGTAGTGTTTGGTAGATCAAGCAGTGGAAATATCAAGCCAATTTTATAGAAAAAATGCTTATATGGATGAAGTCTTATCAACTTGAAGTACTTGCAGTCTTAAAGTCACGGTTAGACTGCCTTGCTAAGTGATGACCGCCCAGCTCCACATGCAACGTAGCATATTTGCTTTTAAGACTCAAAACTGAAATGGAAAAGATATCAAGAAAGAGAGGAAAAGGAAAAAGAAATCTAATGAAACTTTAGAGGATAGTGTATTTTGAATATATGAAGGCAAGCAAGAACCTTTAAACTAAGAAACCGAACGGAACTGCTTTCTTCATCATTAAAAGCATTATATTTAAATCGGCACTCCTCTTCAACTGGCATTAGAAACTTAAATTCACATTGACCAACTATGGAGTGGTGGAAAAAGAAAAACATACTTGACGAGCTTTTACGCCAATCTTATTCAGATAGGCAGCAAAAATCCTTGTGGACATGCACTCCCCAAAAGAGACTAGGTAGTCCTTTGTCCTTGGAGTCATCTCTTTCATCATAGCAATCCCGTTTAGAAGTTGCTCCAACTCAAAGAGGTGTTCTACAGAATTGTTTAGCACAAAGAGTGCGATCATAAACAAAACTGATAATAAACAGCAGATATGGAACAAAAACTGCTGAAGATGGTAACCTTATCCAGAAGTGATTTCATATCAGGACTTAACCAAACAGCAGAGAGTGCAATGTTAGTATAGAGTAATCATACACAAAGCATATGATGCATTGGAATGTACCAATCATATTAAGTAAGAAGAAAGTGCACATGCACAGTGGAAGCCGAGGACCTTATCTGATCAAATAGACTAAAAGGAAGTAAAAGCACGGTCTCATAACCTTCCTTTCAAGAGACCAAATTATGGATCAATCAGAAACCATATGAAACTTATGTAGATTATAAGGGCAGGATTCTTATAAGATTCAATATACAGTGGAACTGTTACTCACTAGATATAACAGATCTTTCTACCCCAAGCTCGTCTGCAGTCCTGAGTACAGCAATGCGGAACTCATTCAAAAGTATGTCCCCATGAAGAAATTGAAAGCATAGGAAAGTGCAAAGCAGAGAACACAAACCTCAAATGCAAATCTTTGATGAAGGTCAATTCTTCAAGATCAGACACATTAGAAACACCACAACTAACAGACTTTTCTCCAGCCTGGTATTCAAGCCAATATTGCCATCTCAAAATCTTAGCATTTAGGAAAGATGAATTGAGTAATTAAAATAAGAAAGCGCATCAAAAGCAGTACCAGTAAGAGCTTGTTGGTTGTTTTCCCCATGGCAGAAAGAACAATGACAGGCCTCTCTTCTGGAAAGCTGAGAATGAGGTCAGCCACTTCTTTCATTCTGTCTGCAGAGGCAACAGATGAACCACCAAACTTCATCACACAAGTTAACTCCTTTGCAATTTGGTTGGAATCTTGGTTTTGAGTATCATTCTTTTCAAGTACATCAACCTTGCCAGCGTCACACCTGAGTCTCAGGGCCAGCTTTCCACATAATCCACTGGGTGATATTGATGAACCAGTAACTGAAGGCAGGGATGCAGCAAAATGAAGATGTTGCTCTCTCCGAGTAGGTTGACAGCAGGAAGCTCTCTTGGAGAAAGACAGATGCGGAGTTTTGACTCCACATGATTGCAGTGTTGTTGACATAGTGAATAGTATGAAGAAAGTAGTAGTATTTCTCAATAAACAAACTAATTAATCTGCTGCCAGGAATGAAGAAGTTTCGACGAATAAATTCCAACAAGGTTTGTCCGGGAGCAGAGAGAGCCGATTGCGCAACTCTCTCCACAAGTACAGCCCGGAAGATGAACAATCAGAATGGAAAGCAAGCAAAAACACCTGCAAATCCAAGGACGACGTCGTCACATGATATGAAAGGTTAAAACACGAAATCACATTGAACCGGCTAATAAACAGTCTGCAAACTTCCGGGAAAACATCAAACAAAGATGCAAGAATGAATTGTTCCATTGATTTGATTAAACAAATTTCCAGTGAAAATCTCATTCTTATGAGTAACAAATGTTCCTTTCTGCAAATAGTAAAATGGGATAAAATGAACCTTCAAGTTCAAACGAACCTGTTGAACGGGAAAGAAAAGGAAGGGGTGGTGCCTGGTGGGAGCTGGCGGCGCTGAAGGAAAGCAATGCCAATGTGAGCGTAGACACAACCTCTGTCGGAGAGCACTCACCTTTTATTTTTGGGTAAATAGCAACTAGCCCTCGCGTGTTACGTGTATTTTGCAAAACGACCCCCATGTGTAATTAACTTTCCTATATTTTTTAAAATGGTGCAAATAAACCCCTGTGGCCAAGAGTGTGTAACACGTTCTACTAATGCGATCTTTTGTTGATTTTTTAGTATCAAAATCTTTTGTATTATATTTTATGAATCGTTAGATTTTTTGGGTACATATACACGGTCCGATTTAAAATTAAATATTTAGATTTAAAAATTATATATACAAATATTTATACATAGTTTTTTAAAATATTAACATTAAAATTAAAATATATAATTATATATATACAAATAGAGAAAAAAGAGTATATGCATGTCGGTACATGAAAGCAACGGTAGTGGTAGAAGCGGAGAAATTGAAGGGGAGGCAGGGAAGTATAGACAAAGATAGAGAACCGAAGCGCCGTGGAGGGGAGAGGGGGGAGACAACGCAAGGAAGGGGTAGGCCGGGACGGAAGGGTGAGGCAAGCGGTCGATCGGGTTAGGGAGGGAGAAAAAGACGAAGTGATTTGGAAAAATAAGATAAAAAACTATATTTATTATTAATATTTGTATAACATCTATTTTTAAATATAAATATATATTATTATAATATATTTATTACTATAAGAATATATAATTTTATATGTTAAAATGAGTTTGGAACGTAGATCTTTTAATTATAAAATACCAATTGTAAGTAAAATTTTATAGGAATTGTAGATTATTATTGACAAAATTTGAACTATTGATTTGCTTAAATAAAATTCAGGAGAAGGTTCTTTTTTTTACTATTATACCCTACATAGGTGGGGTGTTTACAATATGCCCTTTTTATTTTTATAGACAATCTCAATTGGATTGGGCAAACGCCTTTTCTTTCCGTTTTTATTTTAGTCTATTTGTTTATTGGCATATTTCCGTGACCACATGATTGATTGTGGAAGAAGAATTAAATTTATGGAGGAGTACTACTTAGTTGACAATCAGACTAATTTTTTAGACTCAAGTGAATGGGTTGAACCAAATACGCACACGGTTTAGTTTTCTTCCTTGATGCATGAACACAAATACTACGGCACGGATACTATTTGACATGAATACCATGACAAAAAAAAAAAAATTAAAAGAAGTAGGATACAATATAACATTGACACGATAAATATATATATATATATATTTATTATATACCTCAATTTCTCTTGAAGTTAAAATATACAAATATAAAAAAACTAAAATAACACATAATATAAACATGTCATACATCTAAGGGGTGATTAACATATACGAATGAATTTGGAGAAAATAGGATAAATTTATGAATGGAATAAAGGTAGGAATGAAATAGTTTTGGTATATCACCATATGTTTGGTATACCAAAGGAATGAAAAAGGGAATTGAATCAAAACTCTTTAAATTACTCATTTATACGTTCGGTAAATAACAAAATTTAAAAATGAAAATAAAAAACAACTAAGCTACGTCTCATTAATGACATAAAAAATATTATTTTGAAATGTTAATTTGATTATAAATTTATAATATATATTGTTGGATGTTTTCATATGCTTGAGTTTTTCTAATAAATACTTATTATTTGGTAAAATGCATATACTTATAGTAGTAATTGGTAAAATGCAATAACGATGTTAATAACTTTATATTATATTTAATAAAATATTTTAGCAATATAAAAAAAAAAATTATTCCCAATCTATTGGGAATAACTAAAACCATGGGTAAGTAGGGGAATGCTTAATATCATACTTATGGAAATGGGCATTTTGAATGGATATTGCTATTTCTAAGTTATACCAAACATGTGTTTGGAATAAGGTTGGAAATGTTCATTCCATTCCTAACCATTTTCTCATACCAATCATACCCTAATGTGACTTCAAAAAATAATATATATATATATATATAATAAGTTTATTTTTAAGTAACAATTTTTTTTTAATCATCCAAATTAGTTAAATCATCATTACTATATCTCGATTTTTTAATAATTTATTGCCAATGCTTTTAATGTGAGAGTAGTGAATTAGTTATTTCTCTTTTTCATTAAGTTCAAAATTGTTTTTTTTTTTTTAAAGACAACCCAAAACTTTTTGAAATTATAAAAAAACTCTAAATATTTTCAAAATGTGTCGGAGACACTTCTAAAAAACATGTCGGATACTCTCTTTTTCTTTTTTATTTTATACTTTCAGACATGCGGATGTCGTGTCAGACACGTGTCGTGTCTGACACATGTTCGAAGCATGTTCGTGTCTGACACATATCTATCATTGCATCAAGTAATTTTTTGGAGTGTTCGTACATTACAGGTTTTCATCCAGAATTCCCATTAACATCGCTTCCATGATTAAATAAGCTACGTTTCGGTGAAGTTTACCGCATAATACAACGAAATTACACTTTTATTCTTATATGACAGAGGATTCAACATTTTTAGTTCTCTATTTTACGAGATTTTCAAAATGGTCCCAGAATTAGCAAAACTTGACACCTTTAATCTTATGCTTTACGAAATTTTTAAAATGATCCCAAATTAAAAAAAATCGACACATTTAGTCTCATAAATCCCGTAAAGTAGATGATTAAATGTGTCAAGTTTTCTCAATCTAGGACCATTGAGGACTAAACGTGTCGAATTTTTTTAATTTTAGAATTATTTTTAAAACTTTATAAGTTAAAAGACTAAATATGAACTTCCAATTATATGGGATTAAAAATATAATTTGGCCTAAATAATACACGTGAATTAAGCTATAGTTGTGATTTTCTACAAGACTTCATTGTTTATTTTTTATATTGAGCGATGTACTATTAATTTGAAAGTACAATAATGTTTCTAAAGCATCAATTGCTATTACAATATTTAGTTTACGATATAACATCTGTTCAGTTCACAGTATAACATCTCTAAATCTATCAACAACAATCAAAGAAATAATGCAAATATTTTATAAACTAAACAATTTTATATATTTATAGTATTCAAAACCACGAACTCTTAGTTGTTACCAGTCAAAGAAGCGATAAATAGACCTCGTTGTTGTACATGGCATTATTGATGACTTCAAACCACGTCACTTTTTCTCTCTCCTTAATTATTGAGTATTAATGCAACACATACTCTTTCTCTCTCCTTAATTATTGAGTATTATTACATCACAGACTCTCCTCCTATCAATTGTATTTCGCAGGAATACTCGATCTCTCTTGGATAAAATAAAGGGTAAATTAATTACCTTTTATAATATTTGACATAATTACAACTACTCCTTGTTATTTAAAAAATGACAAATACCCTCATAAAGTTTATAATTGTTTAATAAATAATTTATTTTCATCCATTTTTATGGGGTAATTAACCAAAATGTTCTTATGTACTGAATTATTTTTTATTTAATTCTTAAAAAAAAATTGAACTACAATGTGCATGGAGAGGTTTCTTAAATTACTCTCTCGGTTAATTTTTCTACAATTTTAATAAAACTTCAAGGGCAAAATGATCAATTTCAGGCATTTGGTTAAAAGTTACAAGCCTCGTTGGGTATTTGTAATTTTTCAAACAACAAGGGGATATTTGTAATTATGTCAAATCTCAGGGAAGGTGATTGTAATTTATCCTAAAATAAATTTTAGTTCTTTGTATTTATGCTATTGTATGTACTTAACTTGAAATGTTAAATTATATTAATTTAATTTTTTTATACACTTCCAATAACTATTAGATTTTGACTGGGTTTAGCCACTACTCCTTGGTAATGTTTTTGTTGCATTTTGATTTGGATGTGGCACGTGATTATGGGTGGTAGATGAGTCGAATCGATACCTGAATTCTGTGAGTTGGCTCGTTGAAAGCTTGAGTCGAGCACACTCGAGCTCGAGCTCCTTGATAAATCAAACTCGAGCCAAGATATTCTTATTCGAAAGCTTGCGAATTTTTTAAAATATTTTTATATATTTAGCAACACATGCATATAATATTATATCAAGTTAATACAAAATCTTTATGATATATTAGTATTATATTCAAATAACATCTGATAATTTAATTTTATATCATCATAAAAGTATGGTATTTCAATATCTATCTAAATCAAGCATAACCAACACTATAGTATTTTATTATTATTAAGTAAATTATTGTTTTAACATAAAGCATTTCAATTTTATCGTTATATTTTAGTATTAATTTATAATTTTCCAACAATTCAGAATATTTTATATATTTATTTGAGAGTATATATTTGTACCAAGATTATGTGTAAATGCTTGGATAATTTCATGTACATTTTTATACGTCTAATAATTATGAGGTTGTATATTCCTAAGATTAGATCAATTTAATGTAAACATATGCTTTGTAATTTTATAATTAATTATTATATATTTTTTATTTTATATTAATATTATTAGTTTTTTAAATTATTTAATAGTTGAAGAAAATTATAAAAATATTGTTATTAGATGCGAAACAATTTGTGTTTGTCGATCTAATATAATTAATAAATATTCTAAAATAATTATTACTTTACGTATTAATACAAAAATATTTTTTAACAAGCTCAAATTGAGCCTACAAAATTTGAGCGTATCAAGCTCTAGATCGAGTTCAAAATCATGACCTTGATCTCGAGTTCGAGCCAAGATTACTAATTCATTGGGTTTGGGGCTATTCTTAATTTTTTAAATGTGTTGAAGTCTGTGGTCTATATATTTGAGAGTGTCCTTTTTTTTTAATCACATTTCTCACTTGAGATCGCTCGAGTACAAACCTTGAGACAGTACCCTTTCCAGAGGGGCACTTAGTTATAGAACTAGCTTAGGTGTAGCTATAATTGGGGAAATTATTTAATAACATAAAAGAAATTATAGAATTAGTGTGATTTTAAAAAGTTTACAAAATCATATAGCGGTTCTGACATTTTTTTTAAAAATAAAAATAAAAACTTAACAAAGTCTACAAGAGTTGACGCATGCATGCTTTTGTTGGTAGAGAGAAAATGCACAAGTTTAAAATTTTCTCTTCACCAGCAAAGTAGAAGTGAAAAAAAAAAAGAATAGCCATGGTGATTTTCCTATTTTGCTGCATACTTAGAATTCTAAAATTATATTATGACGAATTTTGATTTACGTAATAGTAGAGTATTGTACGGATAAATAAGTCATCGATCTAAAGATGTGCCTGGAGATTAGGACACAACTTTAAATGTACACCGTGATGATATTTCTTTCTTTCTTTTTTTTTTTTTTTTTGGGTTCTTTTGGGTTCTTCAACTGGTATCACGTCAAGTTCGAGTTTTACAGGTATTGCAGAACATGAGATTTTTAGGGGTTATCCAGTGTGGTCATATTGAGATTGACCAACACCTTATTATTGCATTAGTGGAGAGACGGCGACCCAAAACTCATATTTTCCATTTTCCGGTAGGTGAGACAATTGTTACACTTCAGGACATCGCCATTGTGTGGGCCCTTCTGGTTTAAGGTAATCTTATCAATTGAGTAGATAAAAAGTGGACTACTAAATAGTGTATATATTATTGCAATGGTTGGGGTTTGTTCCATATGACAACGGGTGCTGCCTACGTGCCACTTTTAGCCGTCCCTTCTGCCCCCCTAGCTAGGCCACGCATCACTCCACTTTTCAGTATGCCGCTTCACTTCGGCTAACGAGGGTTCCACGCGTCGCTTGAGGTGGACCGCCTACTTCTCTTCCCTAGGTAACTCCTTTAAATCTTCACCCTTTCTTCCCTCCATTACTTTTTACCCTATCCTTATAGAGTTATAGACTTCCATGAGCAACCTGCACCATCTTAGGTGCCCTTCTTCCTCCGCGTACCACAGGTATTTCATCTCTTACCCTTCCTCTTAAGATGATGAACATTTGTGATTTTGGTTAGTTCTGTTAGGTCATAGGTGTTTTTGTTCTTTAGTCCCCTTTGTATGGATAGTGAGACCACGTCCCGTGGGACATGCACTGGTTCTTCTAGCCCTATCTCTCATCCCTCATGCACTAGGATTTTATCCCAGAAAGTTAGGGGGAAGATGCCCCTCCGTACTAGAGCTTCTTCCTTTAGGGAGGACACACTGCCTACTGCGACGGTGGTTTCAAGTGAGGCCCTTTCTGTTATTAGTGCCACGCCTTCAATTATGTTTGAAAAAACAATTGTCGAACTAGCTGAACAGGTCGCCCTTTCTCCGCGTTATGAGTGGGTACATCCTTCTCCCTCCCAAAGTGTTAATAACCCCCTGGTTGTTTGGCCATGTATGCTGGCCAACTGACTTTTGGGCTCTGATTTCCTCTTCCCAATCTTTTGGTCCAACTTTTTAATGTCCTAGGGATCCCATCAAGCCAGCTTCTTCTAATTCATATAGGCTGGTAGTCGGGTTCATATTATGCTCGCAATTGTATAGGTTTGAATCCTCCATAGAAACTTTCTGGGAGTGTTTGCTACTAAGATCACCTCTGGAGAATGTTGCTTTTACCCATCTCCTCGTCCTGGCCTAACACTTATTAGGGAAAAAGTCATCCTCCCACGGGGCTTGGAAATCGTGCTTCTTTTTTATTAGGAGGGGTGAGGGGGATATTCCTACAATGTGGGCACTTCCTTGAATGCTCTTCCTTCTTTGAACTTGGGGGAGATAAAAGAGAGGATGAAGGGAGTAGGTTTAGTGGATCATGGTTTTAACGCTAAAGCATTTTAGAAAAAGGAGTTGCTTATCTTGGCTGGGTTGTATCGGGCCAGATCCCTACAATGGCCCTTTGGACACTGTCATCCGATTGAGTAAGTATTGTCCTTAGTTTGTTGTGTTTCCCTCTCTTTTATTTGATCGCATGATCTCCTCATTTTTTGCGGGAATTATGATGAATCGTGCTGCCGCTTGCGAATTTTTGCCGGGAGATGTTCCAGCTATTCCCTCCAGCTCCGGCACGAGGTCGGCTCCGAATACTTCTTCTGATCTTCCTTCTATGACACCTCGTTCAGCCACTCCCCCCCTTGCAATCGTATTCTGCTACGTTTCCTCAAGAGACCCCAGTGATCAAGATACTCACCTTTCCAGAGGAGGGTACTCCTTTCCAGACTCCACTCGATGCCCCTTCTCTTTCCCCTACCGCTTCTGCTTTGGATGGTTCGACCTCTCATAAAAGGCCTCGAACTGAGGAGGTACAAGCCGAGAGCTTTTCCTCCGAGGGGACCATTCTAGACCCTTCATCTTTCCGGGCAACTGTGATTATTCCAAGGCTGGACCCAAGAGCTGGTTTTTTCAACATGTCTCACACCATCCTTCGTTCTGACGTGGAAGTTTTATCAGCTCAATCCATGAAGGGTCTGTACAATTTTCTCTTGGCCCAGAATTGTACGGTACTTCTTCTTTGACAACCCGAGAGACTCTTTTTTTTTTTTTTTTTAATCCTTGTTAGGCCCCTGCTTTTAAGTAATTCGTAATGTTTTAAATGATTCAGAGACAACTCGCCTCGAACTTCAAGGGGCTCATAAAAATCTATCAGATCTGCAACATCTTAGCAAAGAGGAAATAACCCATTTTTCAGCGTCCGAGGCGAAGCTTTGTGAACAGATCTAACTCCTCAAGGCCCAAATGGCGTAAGGTGAGGGGCAGGTTGCTATGCTCACGGTCCAAAATAAGGTGCTCACATCTTCCACTCTCCAAGCTTATACAAAAAGGTAGAGATGAAGGGTTATCATCGAGAGTAAGTCTGTACAAGGATTCCCAAGAGTTTGTTGATGAGCTGCATAGGCATGGATCGACGTACTACATAGATGGCTTTGCCATATGTTTGGAGCAGTTCCAGAACTTATGGAATATTTTAGCTCATTTTGATTTTAATTTTTTGAATGTTAGGGTTGATGAATTTGGCTGTACGAGGGATGAGGGCCCTTCGGGTAGCTGACTCTCTTTTTACCTTTATTAGATGAGGATCCATTTTTTTTTACCATATTCGTAGGAACCTTGTAGGCCAGCATTATTGCTTATCTATTGTGGGGGGTTTTTTCGTCCCCTTTCGGCCTGCGGGTTAAGGGTTTTTGGCTAGGTGTTAGGCCTGCCGGTTAAGGGTTTTTATCCCTCTTAGATCTTTATCTATGCATGCTTTGTTTTACACTTAATGTGTTCAGTTTATTCATATAAAACTCGCTCGTTTATTGAGATCTTCACATTGACCTCTTGTCTTTCTAGACATGAATATCCGTATTCGTAAAATTTGACACCTCTACATGAGGAGAATTTCCCCTTCAACAATAAAACTTTTTCAAGTTCTGGATATTCCAAGTTCGTGGGATCTCATCTCCTTCCAAGGTGGCAAGCTTGTGAGTTCCTTCCCGTAGGATACCAATTATTTGATAAGGTCCTTCCCATTTATGATCCACTTTTCCCATATTTTTCTGAACTTCAGCCTTCCGTAGAGCTAAATCTCTACTTGGACCATTCTTTCCTTAACAATGGAATTATATGACCAGATGGTACGTCGTCTATAATTTTTCAAGCGAACCCTTACTTTGTACTTGTGTTCCTCTACTAGGTCCAAATCCAAACGATGAGCCTCTTCATTCGTTGTTTCCTCGTACTGTATGAATCGAGCCATTGGATTGCTGATTTTCGTGGGGATAAGAGCTTCGGATCCATGTACTAAAAAAAAAGGGGTTTCATCACCGTGGCGTAGTTATATAGGCCCACAATATACCAGGAATCTCATCGACCCACCCAGTTTTATATTTTCCCAGTTTTGTCTTGAGGTGATGCAACAACATCCTATCACTGACCTCCGTTTGCCCATTTGCTTTTGGATTTCCACCGCCACTATCAAGAATGTTTTCGGCCCTCGAGAAAGGGGAAAGGGTCTTACCAAGTCTATTCCCCAATGATCAAAAGGCCATGCCGGACTCGTAAATTCTATTTCCACCCATGGAACTCGACCAATATTGTTTGCATCTGGCAGTGAGCACATGTTTTCACTAATTGCATGTTGTCTCTATGGATGGTGGGCCAAAAGTATCCATTCCTCATGATCTTTAAGGCCAAGCTTCTCCCTCCATGATGATTCCATTCCTTCATGGATTTCTTTCATCACTTTTAGAGCTTGTTCCGGCTCTAAGCACCTAAGAGCAGGCATGGTAAGGGATTTCTTGAAGAGGTATCCCTTTATCTATAAAAAATCTTTCGGTTAACTTCTGCACCCTTTTGTCTTCATGGGTATTAGAAGGTAAGGTCCCTATTTCAAGGTATGTGCGGATGCCATCCATCCAATTAGGAATCACTATATATGTTCATACTTTTGAACTCCCCATTTCTTGGGCCAACTTCATTTTTGCAAGTAAGGCTTCGTGTTCAGCTTTATTGTTGGACAAAGCTACTTCAAATTTTATGGCAAACTGGAGTTCCTCCTTTCGGGGATTAATTAGGACTACACTCTCTTTGCCTATCCTTTAGATCCAGATCTATCGATGTAGTCTTTCCACTCTTCGTCAATTGTGTTATCTTCAAAGGGTAATTCTACTATAAAGTCGGCCATCACTTGAGCCTTGGTTGAGGTACGAGACTGGTACTCTAAATCAATCTCATTGAGTTCATATGACCATTTGGTCATTCTGCTCCCCACGCTATTCTGCAAAACGTGCCTCATGGGCTGGTTAGTAGGAATAGTAATGGGGTGGGCTAAGAAACATGGTCATAATTTCTTGGCCGCTTGCACGATAGCCAAGGCCAATTTTTTCAAAGGCTCTATCCGATTTCTACCCCCTGTAGCAGATGGCTGGTGTAGTAGATGGGTAGGTGTACTCCCTCTTTATCCTTAGTGAGCACCGCACCGGTAGCTTCTGGCGATATAGCCAAGTAGACCCATATTCTTTCTCCTGCCTCTGGTTTGCTCAAAACCGGTGATTGTGTTAGATAAGTTTTTAGATTTGCTAAGGCTTTACTGTATGTTTCGATCCATCGGAAGTTTTTAGCATTCCGAAGCACTTGGACGAAGGGAAGCCCTTTATCAGCTGAGCGTCCTGTGAGTTGTTGTACTTATTTCAACGTCTTTGGCTCTCTCATGATATAAATCTATTCAGGGTTTAAATCAATTCCTCGTTGTGTGACTAGGTACCCTAAGAATTTACCTCCTTTTACGCCAAATATGCATTTCTTAGGGTATAATTTCACCCTGTGGATCCGGAGTTGGGTAAAGTATTCCTTCAAATCCCCTAGGTGTTGCTCTTTGTGTATGCTTTTCACCAACATGTCATCCACGTATACTTTCATGTTTCTCCCAATTTTCTAGACGAATATTTTATTTACCATCCTTTGATAGGCTCCCCCCCTTCGTTCTTTAAACCAAAAGATACGTTGTAGCAATACAACACTCGCTCGGTGATAAAGCTGGTTTTCTCTTCATCTTCACTTGCTAGCTTAATCTGGTTATATCCCTTATATGCATCCAGCATACTGAGCCGCTCACAACAAGTGGTTGAATCCACCAATTAGTCTATACAGGGCAATGGGTATGAGTCATCCGGACAAGCTTTGTTGAGATCTGTGAAATCTACACGCATTCTCCATTGTCCCCCCCTTGTTTTGGCACAAGGATGACATTGGCTATCCATTCCGGATAGGCTACCTCTCGGATGTGTCGAGCTTTCGTTAGTTTCTATACCTCTTCTTGGATGATCCTATTTCTTTCCCACCCAAAGTTTCTTTTCTTTTGTTTCACAGGGGTGGCATCCTTTCTTACGTTTAGTTCATGCACAATGACCTTTTCATCAATGTCGGGTGGCCCTCCCTGTCCCCACTCAATTACTTGAGCGACTTCTCCGGGGGGGGGGGGGGGGTTTCAGATTTTTGCCTATCTAAACCTGCTGTTGTGGCTATCTCGGGTCTAATGTACCAGATTTTCTCTGTTGGACTAACTCGCTCCTGGGATCTCTTTGGAAAGGGTTTACTCGACGTCGGTTGTCCTTCCCTAATTTATTTCAGTGAGTGGCATCAACACTCCCGAGATTTTAACTGATCTCCTCCGACTTCTCCCACTCCGTTATTTTTGAGGAACTTCATTTTAAACATGAGGTGGACATGACGACTCGTACTACGTTCAAGGTGGGCCAACCTAATATGACATTGTAGTTGTGAGAACTAGGTTTGGGCTCGACCCACCAGGGTAGTTTGGAATATTATGCATAACATAGGGTCACTCGATCCAATTAGATCCATGGCAGCTGCAAATTGATCCACGTGATCTCGAGGGTCCCACTTATCTCCATAGCTTGTTAATTGAGGGAGTCGTACATCACTAGGCAATGGGAATGCCAACACTTCAGGAGAAAAAAAGGGTTACCCCGTCACACTCCCACAGCGAGAGGGGCGAGTTATTTACACAACTCTTCGATATCTTTTATTTGTATGTTGATTCGAGGGTCCTCAGGCAGGGCTATTAGGGTCCTAGTGGACGCCTTGCTACTCCCCAAGTGGTCTACCCGTTCCTTCGGAAGGGGAGAATCTTCTTCCATCTTTGTCGGGCGAGATGCCTCCTCATTTTCCTTCATCAATAGAAGGTCTGCCTGCGCTCCTCTTTTTGCTGCTTCATCCAATAAGGCTTCCATATTTTTCATTCGGGAGTAAGGTGGAATCGACGAATTAGGACGGATGTTACTTCCCAAATGAGGCTCAAGGTTGGATCCTTCCTTCCACCACACTTCCTTCTTCTCTTGACCTAACACCATTCTAGGGCTTGAATTTCCCACCGACAGTGCCAATTTCATGTGGGTAAATTGTATTTGCTCAATTGAATGGGATAAAAATATATGTTGAGGGTTTTTCCTGGATTGAATCTTATGCTCTTTGACATAGGGAACGCCCGCAAGTGGGCAAGTGGAGAGATATGAGGGTCCACCTTTGGATTAGTTGCAACTATTGGGAGATCGCGTCATACTTCCCGCCTTCTCGATATAAGGATCGTAGGCGTTATGCATGAACAGGATTCCTACCTCTTTTCGAATGGCTATGTTATTGATCCTAACCTCGAATGTGTATGAGCTCTAGTTCACTTTGCTTTAGACCGTTGGTATCGATCACGTGCTTTTAGATCCCCTCGTAGACTTTCTTCCGTTGAACATTCCCTCGTAGATCATGCATTTCGGCCTTTCTCGTACACAGGCTGCCTAATGCGGATTTAATCAATCTGCCCCCTCTTTTGTATGAGACCGACCTGATTCCTGTCAAGCCTCTTCCTTCGAGGGCCCCTTATTCAAGCATGCTTATATATTAGAAATTGCTTTTGCATGGTGTCATTGGCAATTTAGGCTTAAGCATGCTTCATGGCTCTCCAGCTATTTCTCATTGAACAGCTATCTTAATCTACATCAAAACTTTGATAAGTTATATTTCTGTCTCATAAGTGAATGCTTTTATATTTTGTTTTTGAGATGTCCATAAATAGTTTTGGAGAGAATACTTTTGTCATATGAAATTATTACCACTACATGATTAAGTTCTCATTGTCTGATTTAATGAGATCTGGTGATGATAAAATGAAATAACATTAATATTTATTTGTTTAAAGTTTGTAGCTATTTAAGATGGGTATGTTATTGTTGTTATTTGATAAAAACTAGTCGACTCGTGACACCTCTATTGGAAGTGTTCCACAAATCAAGTGTATTATTTAAATAGTTAAATAATATTATTAAACAAAGATGATAATTATTTAATTAACGGTAAGGAGTATTAATGCTTTGCTAGAAGCCACTTAATATTGTTGGGTTTAGTCCATAACTTAGTGTTAATTAAATTCTGTTGGGTCACACATTATAGTAATAAGTTATGGGTTATTAACATGGGTATATATATACACACACACACACACATATATATATATATATTATATAATGAAGGATATTAAGGTGAGTGACTTGTGAAGTCTTTTGGAGTTTTATAACTCCATTCACTCTTAATGTGGATCATGAAGACCTAATTAACATTAGGTACATAAAAAGGCACTACACCAAGAGTTTTTTATTTACTTTCACATTTAAAAGGATGAATGAAGAGTCACTTCCTTCTCCTTTTAAATACTAGTGTTGGCCATTTGAGAAGTGTGCATTATTTTGTAGAATGTGCTAATACATTCTAATGATCCTCTTCCATTATGCTTTTCCCATATTTTACCAAGTGAGTAGAGTGTTATCGAACCTTCTACGTTGGTGAAGATCCTAGCAGATCCCCATAGCCGATTGTTGCTTGTGGATACTAGCAGAGGAGCTTCATTTGCGGCTCTTATCTCTGAAATATTACACGTGGAATCACGCTTCAAGGGTAATATTTCTACTCAAATTTCATCATGGTACATTGTATGTTTATTAATTGGATCTTGGGAAGATTATAATTTTCCGCCCTGTAATGGTATAGGTCTAATATCCTAACAGTGGTATCAGAGCCCCTTTTAATAATATACTTTGATTATGATTAAAAGTTGATGTAAATTTGTAATTGTATATAAATTGGTTAATTTTAACATGAATTGTTAATCGCATGAACTATAGATTGGATCTTTGAAATAAAGTTAAGAACTTTATGAAGGATATTATCGAATTCATATGTGTAAAAGTTACACATTTCATGTTTGTTTGAAAGTGTTTAAAAAAAAAATGAAATTGATTTTAATTTATATAGTTATGTACTGTTATTGTTAAGTTCTATTTAATCTGGATAGGATCTATATTAAATTCCTTAACAATAAGATTAGTTACAAATGGATATAGTAAATCTTATAATAGGCCGACATTTTGTGATTTTCTTTTTTGATTTTTCAGTTAGTATAATTGTTATTACTAATTGAATTATTTATAATAAGATTACAATTACTGATTAAACAGTTATTCCATTGTTTTGTGTAAGTGGGAGTCGTTAACTGAAATCATTTGATTATGAATCAAATGTTTTCATGCAACATCAAGAGTTGGTGATCTTATTATTATTCATGTTAACATTAACTTAAAGACTATATAATTATAATTTATATTTCATGCTATATCCTTAAACTTGTTTAATTTTATATGCATGGGCCACTTACATATAGTAAGTGGGTGAATGAATTGTGTTTTTCTTTTGTTTTTGTGACTAGTATGGCCCAAATTAGTACAGATAGTACGTTTTGCTAGCTATCATATTTTGGATGTAATTTAAATGCGATCAGCGAATCGTTAAATGTTCTGAATGTAATAGTTAGACTAGGTTTAATTTATTGCATTTATATTTTATTTAAATTACAAGATCCTATGTATTCCATGGCGGTGACTTCAAGATGGATGGAGATCCAAGAGGTTCATAGCAATAGAGACTTGAAGATTAGTTCTTTAAGTATACGGGCCATACTAGGATCACTTGTGAATGCATTATTTAATTTTATTGCTTTATTGCTTTATTATTAGTATTATAATGCATGCTAAGTTGTTTAGAGTTAATTTTTAATTATAAGTTCACTTTTAAATGTATTAACTTAAACAACTAAGACCCTAATAATATTGAGTTTGTTTGCTATTCCATTTAGTAACACTATAAAGCCTTCAATCATCATTTGATAGTTTTCGCCAAAGCGAAGTGTCATTGATTATTTTAGGACTAATAGTTGGTGAAAATTGGTTAAACTCAACAAAGTAGGTCATGAAAAGTTGACACTTTGATGCAAGGGGCAAGAGTTAATAAGAGTTATTATTTGTCCGGCCAAGAGTTATTTTTGAATAATTAAGTATGAGATACTTTACCTAATGACCTTTTAGTTTTATGTTATCAAGCCAAAGCTTGCTTAAGCCTAAGAGGAAATGGGATCTTGGAATCATTAAAATTCTTTAGGCCATCTTAATCTGAATTTTAATGGAATAACATTAAGTTTTCGTTTTAAACTTAAACTTATTCTTGAATAATCCTTTGTTTTAATTAATATTGCATTCCCCTTTTATTTGTAGATGGCTAGTGACTCAAACTTTAGTTATCGCGCTATACTAGAAAAAGAAAAGCTTAATGGGGCTAATTTTCTCGATTGGGAAAGACAGTTGAGAATTGTTCTGAAACAAGAGAAAAAGATAGATGTATTGGACACACCACTCCCTGAAAAACCTGTTGATGATGCTCCTGCTACAGAAAAGACAGCTTATGAAGCTCGTAAAGAACGATCCCAGGATGTCGCATGCTTGATGCTGCTCTTTATGGTCCCTGAATTGCAAAAGCAATTTGAGGACATGGAGGCATATGACATCATCATTCAACTCAAAGCTATGTTTGGTAAGGCAGCTAGAGTTGAACGATTTGAAACTGTGACTGCTTATTTTGGAGAGCAGGCAGAAGGATGATGAACCTATTGGTCCTCATGTTCTTAGGATGATACGATTGTTTGAGAACTTGGAGAATTTGGGTGTTCCACTTGGAAACGAGCTTGCAACTGGCATTATCCTCTACACTCTGCATAAAGGTTATGCAAACTTTGTGGTTAACTACCACATAAACAACATGGATAAGACTGTTCATGAGCTTCTTGGGATGCTCAAAACTGCTGAAAAGAGCATCAAAGGTGAGCCAAAGAAAAATGTCTAAATGGTTCAAAAGAAGAAAAATGCTTTCAAGAAGGGAGGCAACAAGAACAAGAAGAAGGCTTCTGGGAAGCAAGGTACTGGCAAAACAATTGCTAAGTCTACCAAGGCTAAAAATGGACCTAGTCCTGACCAGAAGTGCTTCTATTGTAACCAGGGAGGGCATTGGAAGAGGAATTGCCCAAAGTACTTGAAGGACTTGAAAAACGGCTCTGTTGCTTCAACCTCAGGTATTTACGTGATTGAGATCAATGTTACAAGTTCTAGTTCCTGGGTATTAGATACCGGTTGTGTTTCTCACATTTGTTCCAAAGTGCAGAGACTAAGAAGGACTAGGGAACTTGGAAAAGGAGAAGTGGACCTACGCGTTGGCAATGGAGTCAGGATTGACTCTTGAACTAAATAATTATTATTACGTTCCGTTAGTGAACAGAAATTTGATTTCCATTTCAACTTTAGATTCTAAAGGTTTTCATTTTATGATTAGGAACAAAAGTTTTTCTATTCATAAAGATGCAATTTGCTATGGTACTGCTTATTGTGTGAATGGATTATACTTGCTTGATTTAGATAAACAAATATTTCACGTACACAATTCCAAGAGACTAAAATCAAGAGATTCTAATCCTACCTACTTATGGCATTGTCGTCTAGGCCATATAAATAAGAAACGCATTCAAACACTCCATAAGGATAGAATATTGAACTCTTTTGATTATGAATCATTTGACATTTGCGAATCTTGTTTACTTGGAAAAATGACTAAATCACCTTTTAGTGGAACAGGTAAACGAGCTAGTGATCTATTAGGGCTAATACATACAGATGTATGTGGTCCAATGAACACTGCAACCAGGGGAGGATATAGTTATTTCATTACTTTCACTGATGATTTAAGTAGATATGGATATGTCTACTTAATTAAGCATAAGTCTGAAGTTTTTGAAAAATTCAAAGAGTTTCAAAATGAAGTACAGAATCAACTTGGCAAGACGATCAAAGTACTTCGATCAGATCGAGGTGGTGAATATCTGAGTCAAGAGTTTATTGATCATTTAAAGAGTTGTGGCATTTTTGAACAGTGAACCCCATCTGGGACACCACAACTCAATGGCGTTTCAGAACGCAGGAACATGACACTTTTAGAAATGGTTCGTTCTATGATGAGTTTAGTTGATCTTCCGATATCATTTTGGGGTTACGCCTTATTAACTGCTGCTCACATTCTAAACAAAACTTCGTCCAAAGCTGTAGAAAAGACTCCATATGAGATATGGGTAGGAAGGGTTCCTAAGCTATCTTTTCTAAGGGTTTGGGGTTGTCAAGCTTATGTAAAATGTTTATAATCGGAAAACTTGAACCCAGATCTGAAAAGGTTTTCTTTGTGGGTTATCCCAAGGAAACCAAAGGCTATTACTTCTACAACCAAAGTGAGAACAAAGTATTCGTGGCTCGAGATGGTGTCTTTTTAGAAAGTCAACTACTTTCTGAAAAGCCAAGTGGGAGAAATATTCATCTTGAAGAACTTCAAAAGGATTAGCCACACACCACTTCTGAAGTAATTGCTTCTCCAGTGGGGGCTCAGGATGTAGCCATCAACTTCGGTTGAACATACTACTGATGTGGTTGAGCCTATTCGTAGGACAAGTAGGAAATCTAATCCACCTAAAAGGAATCCTTTAGAAGGGTACCTTGTCAATGTTGGTTATGACGTTTTCCTATTAGATATGGATGAACCTACTACCTACAAAGCAGCTATGGCGAGTGCCGACTCTGAAAAATGGCTTATTGCCATGAAATCTGAAATGGAATCCATGTATGACAACAAAGTTTGGAACTTAGTTGACTTGCCTAGAGGTACTAGGCCTATCGAGTGCAAGTGGATTTATAAGATAAAAACCGATATGGATGGCAAGATAGTTGTCTACAAAGCAAGGTTAGTGGCAAAAGGTTTCAAACAAATTCATGGTGTAGACTATGATGAGACTTTTTCGCCAGTAGCAATGCTTAAATCCATAAGGATACTCCTATCAATAACCTCGTATTTTGACTATGAGATTTGGCAAATGGATGTCAAAACCGCATTTCTAAATGGTTATTTGGAAGATGAGGTGTATATGACACAGCCAGAAGGTTTTGTCGATCCACAAAGCCCAAAGAAGGTATGTAAGCTTAAAAAATCCATTTACGGATTAAAGCAAGCATCCCGGAGTTGGAACCTTCGTTTTGATGAAGCAATCAAAGAGTTTGGTTTTCTCAGAAATCCTGAAGAAGCTTGTGTTTACAAGAAATTGAGTGGGAGCAACATTGTATTTTTCGTACTGTATGTGGATGATATACTGATCATAGGAAATTATATTCCTATGCTAGAGTCTGTAAAGGCTTGGTTAGGAAAATGTTTCTCTATGAAAGACTTGGGAGAGGCCCAGTACATCTTGGGTATCCGGATCTATAGAAATAGGTCCAAGAGGATGATTGGACTCAGTCAAGAAAATTATATAAATAAGAATCTTGACAGATTCCAAATGCAAAACTCTAAAAGGGGTTTTTTGCCCATGTCTCATGGTAAATATCTTAGCAAGAAGCAAAGTCCCACTACTCCTGATGAACTAGAGAGAATGAGCAAAATTCCATATGCTTCGGCAATTGGATCTATCATGTATGCTATGGTTTGTACTAGGCCGGATGTCTCGTGTGCTTTGAGTATGACGAGTAGATTCCAGTCTTGTCCTGGTAATGACCATTGGACAGCAGTCAAGAATATCCTCAAGTACCTTAAACGGACTAAGGATTATTTCTTGACCTATGGAGGTGATTATGAGTTATGTGTAAAAGGTTACACAGATGCTAGTTTCCAAACAGATCAGGATGATTACCGTTCCCAATCAGGTTATGTCTTTATTCTGAATGGAGGCGCGGTTAGTTGGAAGAGTTCCAAACAGAACACAGTGGCAGATTCTACAACTGAAGTTGAATACATTCCTGCAGCTGAAGCTGCGAAGGAGGCTATTTGGATCAAGAATTTTATTTTTGGGCGTGGTGTTGTTCCTAGTGTTGCGAGTCCGATTGAGCTTTATTGTGACAACAATGGAGCTATCGCACAAGCAAAAGAACCTACACTTAACCAAAAATCCAAGCATGTAGAAAGGAAATTTCACTTGATTCGAGAAATCGTTGATAGGAAAGACATTAAAGTCTGCAAAATAATAACGGATGAAAATGTTGCTGATCCGTTGACTAAACCAATGTCTCAGAAGAAACATGAGCAGCATCTTATTGAGATGGGCATCAAACCCATTAGACAATGACTTTGATGTCGTTATAGTTGTTTTACATTTAATCATGTTCTTAAATGTATTACAAACAATTTGATTATTCCGTAAAAGTTTCTTTTATTATTTGTTGTTCGGCATCAAATAAAAGTTCAAAATTTATCTATAACTCCATATAGGATACCAAGTGTGACTTGTTATATGAAATCCTATTTTGTGAACTGGTAACTATAGATTATTATTATAGCCTCTAATCAGGTAATTAAATAGGAACATTAATTACCTATAATGATTAGAATGTTGTTTGATTGATGATCTATTTCATGGGTCATGGGGACATGAGATGTCTAGTCAAAAACATTGATAGAAAAGTTGAGAACTTCTATTTAGACTTGACCCGTTTTGAGATTTTCTTTAAGAACATTTGTGACATGAGAATATCTCAAATAACTATTAAATCAAATCCTCATACCTGAGTTTTCTCCTTATTTCATGTGTGAGAATTGGTATTCTTAAACGTGCCCTAATGCCTTGCCGTAAAAGGGGGCAATAACCGTTACGATCAGGGATATTTGAATCATATGGTGAAATGGGGAGGAATAAGATGGGATTGTCTAACCTACTCATGGGTAATTGTCTCTGGCCACTCGGGGAGGTAGAACTGCAAATGCATGGCCGTGCTCAAATGGATTATTAATTTAATCATTTGTTTCACAATTCTTCTCTAGAGACCGAGAAACATGTTCAAACTTTATATGGATGATGGTAGTTCTTACCTTATTTCTGAATGGGACACATTGACAAAGGATTTGAGAATACACAACTTGTAGAAAGTTAGTGGGAGGTATCCTGCTACTCCGTAATCTTGTTTTCTGGAACAAGTGGGAGATTGTTGGAAGTGTTCCACAAATCAAGTGTATTATTTAAATAGTTAAATAATATTATTAAACAAAGATGATAATTATTTAATTAATGGTAAGGAGTATTAATGCTTTGCTAGAAGCCACTTAATATTGTTGGGTTTAGTCCCTAACTTAGTGTTAATTAAATCCTGTTGGGTCACACATTATAGTAACAAGTTATGGGTTATTAACATGGGGTATATATATATATACACACATATATATACATATATATATATATTATAATGGAGGATATTAAGGTGAGTGACTTGTGAAGTCTTTTGGAGTTTTATAACTCCATTCACTCTTAATGTGGATCATGAAGACCTACTTAACATTAGGTACATAAAAAGGCACTACACCAAGAGTTTTTTTTTATTTACTCTCACATTTAAAAGGATGAATGAAGAGTCACTTCCTTCTCCTTTTAAATACTAGTGTTGGCCATTTGAGAAGTGTGCATTATTTTGTAGAATGTGCTAATACATTCTAATGATCCTTTTCCATTATGCTTTTCCCATATTTTACCAAGTGAGTAGAGTGTTATCGAACATTCTACGTTGGTGAAGATCCTAGCAGATCCCCATAGCCGATTGTTGCTCGTGGATACTAGCAGAGGAGCTTCATTTGCGGCTCTTATCTCTGAAATATTACACGTGGAATCACGCTTCAAGGGTAATATTTCAACTCAATTTTCATCATGGTACATTGTATGTTTATTAATTGGATCTTGGGAAGTTTATAATTTTCCGCCCTATAATGGTTATAGGTCTAATATCCTAACAACCTCGTCTATGCGTGTATATAATAAATAATATTTCATGTATTAAAATATATTATTACAAATTAAAAAATATATATATAAACTAACACAAAATTTCAGGAACAAAAAAGAAGAAAGAAAGAAAGAAAGAAAGAAAGAAAATAAATCAATTTAGGGGCATTATTGATGTGACACAAAGAATTGGTGTAACGGTGTAAGTAACCGCTCTTTTTGAGTAAAAAATGGGTTTTCTTTTTATATTAGTATAGATGAAATGTGAATTGATGAAATGCCTCCCACGAGGAGCATATCGTTTACGAGAGAGAAGGTATTCTCTTAGGCGAATGGTGTACAATAATAGTAAGATTGTTACGGTTCCTTAGAGGTCATGGGTTCGGATCCCACTAATGCGTTGGATGATAAGTCTATTGTGTAGTATGATTGTTTGTATATTGTAATCGTAAGAGGTTGTTTAGATTTAATTTATTTGATATTGTATTATTGATCAATGTATGTTTGTTGTAATTGTCTCTATTAGAGATTGATAGTCGACAGGACCGATTGTAATCGATTTAATTCAATTAATAATATTCATCGATTTCACAAAAAAACATATTTGATTCGAAAGACAACATAATTATATGAGATCAGATAAGTTAATAGAAATCTTTGGAAGAAGGAACTTGGAAGGGGAAGGGGAAATTATTTAAAAATTGTAAATAAAAAAAATTCAAAATGGTGCGATTTCAAAAAAAATTTGAAATTTAGGCGGAGACGGGATGTTACTGAAAAGTAAACTTTTTATTGGAGACGGGATGCCAGATCCCGTCTCTAAGATACTGCATCATAGCATGTGTCTGATTTGATCGATGCATGCTTCACATTGTGAGGCACGCAAGACAGGTAAGGGTGCAAACGAGCCGAGCTCGGCCAAAAATCTGAGCTCGAGCTCGAGCTCGACGAGCATGCATCATACAGGCTCGAGCTCGTAGATCACGAGCCGAGCTTGAGTTTGGTTTTTTTTTTTTCTCTAAAATAAACCAAAATGCCATATCTCAATACCATCTAAAACAAAAATATGAATATTGACTAATAATTCTAATATATGGTGAATTTTGAAATAAATGCATTTTGCTGTAGTAGATATTGAAATTATAACGATAAAATTCATGTGAATTGTATTAAATATGTATTTACAAAAAAATTGCCGAAATGTACTAAATTGTTGATTAAGTTTGTTTTTAGATAATATCAACCAAAATACCACATTTTAATTTCATCTAAAACTAAAATATGAGACATTGACTAATAATTCTAATATATGATGAATTTTGAAACAAATGCATTTTGTTGTAGTGAATATTGATATACAACAATAAAATTCGTATGAATTGTATTAAATATTTATTTAAAGAAAATATCAAATCGTACTAAGTTGTTGATTAAGTTTGTTTTTAGATAATATAAATTAAAATACCATATTTTAATATCATTTAAAACTAAAATATGAGATATTGAGTAATAATTCTAATATATGATGAATTTTGAACAAATGCATTTTGTTGTAGTGAATATTGAAATACAACAATAAAATTCGTACGGAATGTATTAAATATTTATTTAGAAAAAATATCAAATCTTACTAAGTTGTTGATTAATCTTGTTTTTAGATAATATAAACTAAAATACCATATTTTAATATCATCTAAGAGTAAAATATGAGATATTGACTAATAATTCTAATATATGATAAATCTTGAAATAAATGCATTTTGTTGTAGTAGATATTCGAATTATAACGATATAATTCATATGCATTATATTAAATATTTATTTACACAATATTTACCAAATCATACTAAATTGTTGATTAAACTTGTTTTTAGATAATATAAACTAAAATATCATATTTTAATATCATGTAAGACTGAAATATGAGTTATTGACTAATAATTCTAATATGAATTTTGAGATAAATACATTTTATGGAGTGGATTTTAAATTATAACAATAAAATTCATATGCATTATACTAAATATTAATTTACAAAAAGATTACCAAAACTTACTTAAATGTTGCTTAAGCTTGTTTTTAGACAATATAAATAAAAATACCATACCATTTATTATATAAAATTAAAATAAAAGATATATTGTCTAATAATTCTGATATATAGTGAATTTTTAGTATAAACTTATTATAATATTGAAATGTAATTAAATATATAAAATTATGTATAAATAAAAAATTGAAAAAAAAATTAAAAAAAAAAAGCTCGCGAGCTCACGAACATAAATGGTTGAGCTCAAGCTCGAGCTCGAGCTCGCTAAGAGCTCGCATCGAGCTCAGACTCGAGTCAGCTCGCGAGCTCGCGAGCCGGCTCGGCTCAACTTGCACCCCTAAAGACGGGGATAGCAGCCATTGAGAACCAAGGCTCCTTGCCTTTATTTTTCTCTATAAAAGGGTGAAGTGAAGGTTTGCATTCTTCACTTCATCCACAAAAAATTTACCTTTATAAATTACATAGTATTTTTAGTGCTTTTTTTTTTTTTCCTATAGTTATATTATGGCGAATTTTGGTCCACGTGGTAGGAGTGCATTGTACGATCAAAGAAATCATCGTTGTAAAGATGTGTTCGGAAATGAGGACGCACATTTAATAGTACGGCGTGGCAATATTACCTTTTTTCGAAATCTTCAACTAATCCCACGTCATCCTCAAGTTCTACAAGCACTGTATAACAAGGGTTTTTTTGGGAGTTTTTCGGTGTGGTCATATTGAAATTGACCAACACCTAATCACCACGTTAGTGGAGAGATGGTGCCCCAAAACACATACTTTCCATTTTTCGGTAGGGGAGACGATTATTACACTGCAGGACATCGCCGTTATTTAGCACCTTTCGGTGGGCGGTAAACCTATCACGGGAGTAGATATGTGGCGCACAATTCCACAATGGCAGGAATATTGCTTTGAGTTTTTGGGGATTTTTCCAGATGAAAATGCATTTAAGGGCTCCTGGATAAGATTACATGTCTTACATGACTGGTTAGTGGTCAACACGTGTGATGATGACGGCCCCGAGAGGAAGTATTACAAGAGGCACATGTATGTGCTTTGTGCATTCTTGGTGGGTTGTTGTGTTCCGACGCCACCGACAACTGTGTGTCCCTATTGTATTTACAACACATGCAGGACACAAAAGGTGGTCCTGCTAACTGGGGTAGCGCAGTGTTGGGATATATGTACAAGGAGCTTTGTACTGCATTGCAGCGCGGTAAAATAAATATAGGTAGGGCTATGCAATTATTACAAATATAGGCATGGTCCCGTATTACAACCATAGCACCGATTCAGTCCAGTGATGTATTAAAGATATGTCCAACCATCATTAATGACGAAAATATTCTACATCTCCCGCCATATGCCACACGGTATACATAATTCATTTATAAATTTAATTGTAAACTATCTCATGTATTTTCTATTTTCAATTCATGTGGTACTTGTTGTTTTTTTAGGTGGTCTCGTCATATATCCTGGATGCATACCGCAAATAATGCTCTGCATATTATCAGGGCTATATTTGACAGGATGCAAGAAAATGAGGCAAGTGGGTCGGTACATACAATGCGATTCTTTAATATAGATTACCGTATTTAATCAAATGATTTTATGATGCAGTTTATTTGGAACCCGTATGATTGAAATGAGCCGGATGTCAGTTCATTGCCCCTATATGCCAGCCGTGTGGCATGGAATATAAGATGCCGATTGATTCATTATGTAATTGTCGAGGTGTCATACAGATATCCACGGAGTTAACAGGTACCTTGGCATGTGTCATACAAAAAAATGGAATAACATGATATAGAGAAGGCGGTTCAGATACAGTAGACATGTTCAAATCAATTGCCTGTTGTTGTTTACCTGTCGACTCAGAACCAACGCCTCCAAGCACATCAACATAACTGGAATGCTGACTTCATCGTCATTTTCAGGATCCTCATCAGCTTGCATCTCTTCTTCAACCTCATCCGGTCACTGTCGTCCTGGTGGTATGTGATGGACCTGCATGATCTTCATTTAGCCCAACCCTGTCCATCGCCTGAGTAACTGCTGGCAAGTTGGGTGCATCTTGTGTTATCATAGACATGTATGCGCCCCAATCACCAATAAATGGGTCATTTTGTACGATATTTTCACAAATCTTCTCTGTTTCAATAAAAATATCAACATACGAATTTCCACTTGCAAGACTGAAAAAAAAAGTTGCACATCCTGATCTGTCTTAA
This sequence comes from Sesamum alatum, assembly GCA_034509735.1. Lineage (NCBI taxonomy): Eukaryota > Viridiplantae > Streptophyta > Magnoliopsida > Lamiales > Pedaliaceae > Sesamum > Sesamum alatum. The sequence continues at coordinate 131,167 of JACGWO010000005.1, forward strand.
TATGTAAAACCGTTACCCACCATCGACCACCACTTCAACTTGTGTACTTAAAATATATTTGTAACTTACGATCAACCATACGGAGGCTAAGTTCTTCAAACAAAATCGACTTCAGTTCAACAAATATAGTACTACGATATATTTTCATAAATCGGACTGCAAGACGATCATAAACCACACAATCATATGACTCAATTCGTTGACCTCCATAAAATATAACAATATCAATATTGTTTTGCTCTGCCATATCTTCACAAAAAAAATTATAAATCGTCACTACAAAAATGAGCAAAAAAAACTTATATAACGTAAAATTTTAAGAAAAACAACTTACTATAATCTTAATCGGCAATTTTTTCGACTGATTTCTGTGCATTCCCGCCCCTTCTCCACTAAAACTAAAAAATCGCCTGAATATGCTATTTTTGTAGAATGAATGCGATTGGAGTGAAGAAGGCTTATAAGTACAATAAAAATCGGTGTTGTAAACACTAACTTTATTTACAAAGGGGGGGGAGGGGGGCGCATGCCATGCATGCGTCTCATATTCACGTGAAAGCTGGGCACCCCAGCTTTAACGTGAAGATTCTTAGAGAGACGGGATTTGGCTAAGAATATGTCAGACGGGGTTCTTAATCTGGTGTCTAGATTTCACCTGAAGATTCTTAGAGAGACGGGGTTCCAAACCCCGTCTCTCTAAGAATATGTCAGACGGGGTTCTTACCCCGTCTGACTGTCTTAATCTACTAAGAAGACAGGGGATAGAGATCCCGTCTTTCCTGAAGACGGGGTTTCTAATCCCGCCTTTGCCTATTTCTGAAATTGGTGTAAATGATACCAATTTTAATTTTTTTTGCATTTAAAAAATAATTTCCCCAACTTGAAACATGGTCTTCCCAATCCAGTCAATTCAAATTTCGTTATCATCGTCACCCTTGTATCGTGTACATGTGTCATGTATATAAAATAAAAAATGCAACATAATTTAGGATAAAAAATTCAATTCATTATTCTTTTGCAGTTCGCCGCATGATATAGAAAATGCAATCAGATGTGAAATAGAAAATGAAATTCCTCATTAAACACAAAATTACCACTTACATTAACGTAGTCCGTAAACAAGTTATACACACATTCAATATTCGATGCAAATAATTGGTAAAAGTTTATTTGAATCTAATTCGTTAATCTAATTAAATTTAAATAGTTAATTGTTTGTTTGATAATTTTTAAATTGGATTAGATTACTAGAATAATATAAAATATATTTAAAAATATTGATTATTCAAATCTCGATGCACAGTTGGTAGAAAAGCAGCAATTGAGAGGCGTCATATAATAGGTTAAACTCCAATTTACCTCCCTGTATTTTTGCGAAATAGCTAATTACTCCCCTGAATTATGCAAATTGACAAAAAACCCCTTTGTGTTTTAATAAATGCAACACAACCCCCCCCCCTTCCATTAGAAATTAACGGATGGTGGGGTGCAAGCGCTTGAAGTTTGGGGTTGAGTTTTTGCGTGTTTTGACCTTTTTTCTGACCTTAATTGACTAAAATACCCATACATTGTATCTAAAATTACCATGGTCCAAATTGACCTTTTTTAAGTATTTCTTTTGTATTTTTCTATCTCCTAAAAATATAAATAATTTTTGTTTTTAAATATATTTATATTAATATCAAAATACCAAAAAATAGAAAATTTATATTAAATTTTATTTTTCAAATTAAGATATCTATATGAATATATATATATGATAATCAATTGTATAATTACAATTTATAAATTAATTTAAATTATTTTTAAAAATTTTATTCAAAAATATATTATAGACGAAATAGTTAAAAATATCTAATAATCATTATAATTATTTGATTACTCTTAATTAATTGAAATATATATTGAATAAATATAATTAAATTAATTAAAAAAAATGAGGGTGACGGCAATGGCCCCGCCCCCGCACAAAGGAGCGACGGAGATGCCATCGTCTGGGGACGCCGTCTCCGTCACTCAGACCAACTCCAATTGGGTGACGTCGTCGTCGCCCCCATCTGCGAGGGTGGGGGTGCGGGGGTTTTTCTTTATTTCTTTCTTTTTTTAAAATTCTTTATATATAAATTATAATTTTATCTTTTATAATATTTAATTATTTGTATATAATATAAGTTAAAATTTATTGAATCCAGATTCTTCATTTTTCTAAGATCTAACGGTTGAGATTAATTGATTAAATTTGACGGTTATTATATAATCAAATGAGATCCAATGGTCATTAACATAAAAAAAAATAATATATAATAAAAAGAACATAACGATCAAACGAAAAAAAAAATTGACGCCATTAAGTTAATTTATGAAGAGGGATGATTGAGCTATGTTAATAAAACAAAAGAGAGTTTTTAGCTTATTTTTAAAACAAAAGTGAATTTTTAAAACACATAGGAATTTATGCAATTAAGCCCATATAATATTGGTGTGAAGATGTCTGGCCCCATATGGAAAATATTGGCAAAATTATTTAAAAATTGTTAAATAATAGAAAACATACCAAAATATGGTGTTTATGAAATTCTTAAAATTTTAGGTAGAAATGGGTTCTCTCATCCCGTTTTTGACAATTTTTTTCTAAACACATGTCAGAAACGGGGTTTGTCACCCCGTCTCTTGCAGGTACTGATCACATGCATCTTTTGTATATAAAAAAAGCATGTTGTTTATGTTGTTTAAGCTTTTGCTTGTGTAGGCGGGCAAAATTTAGTGTTAATTATTTATTGACATGTGCTATATATTTTCCCATCAATTTTCTATTTTCATAAAATGAAATATCTATTGATGGATAAAATCAAATATCGTCCTATATGGAATTGAAGTATTTAAGGCAATATGAATCTTGCCTTGCCAACAAAGGAAACAAATACCATTGATTTGGTAATTCTAGATCGCATCTTGTGATTAGGAAAATAAATGCCAAAACAAATTATGAAGGACCAATCAAATCTCGCCACATCATCAAGTAAATATGGCAAAGTCTTCCACCCTACAACTATAAATAGGGGTGCTTTTTCAACAATTGAGGATACACAAACAATGGAAGACAATTAAAGGTACAAGAAAGTGAGCATTCAAGACGTCTCAAATTCTCTCTAGCGCAAATCAAGGAAGATCCATAGCATTCAAGGCAAAAATCAAGGCGTTCGTCGTGGAAATCATCCAAATTCAATATTAGATTCAAGAAGAAGTCGAGAGACCCACGAATTAACGTTATCAAGGCACAAGTCCACCTTGGCGGAAGATTAAAGCGTCAATTCCACCAAGAACACCCAAAGTTCAAGTTATAAATTTTAAATTTATAGCGTTTAATCCGGGAATAAGTCAAAAGACCCCCGAATTAACGTTATTGAAGATCCAAGTCAACATCAAAGGAGATTAAAACGTCAAGTTCCACCTCCGAAGTTGCCAAAATTGAATATCGCATGCTTGAAGTGAAGAATCAGAGGCTGCAACTAGAGATTTGAGAGAAAGAACTCAAAAGGAAAAAATACGTAGCCATGGAAGAAAATGAGCTGAAGCTTTCAATCGTAGATGAAAAAGTAAGTAAGTACAGTGTAGTGAAGTCTATTTATAGACTTGATTAACAACTAATTAACTGCAAAAGCCTAACCACTTAACTGCCTAATTGAACTAATAAACGACTAAGTTGCCTTTCCACTTAAAGAGGTGCATTAGCAACTTTCAGAAACAAAAACCGATTTCCACGACAACAAGAAAACAAACAAGAAACACTAACACTAAGAATAACGTGTTTGGAGAAGTGCGACTTAGCAACTCTGTAGCAACTCTATGCACAACACACTTTCACCCCCTCCTCAAGCTGGGCGTGTAGGTAAGTCCAACATGCCAAGCTTGCCAAGCATGGAATGAAATACTGGACCTGTGAGTGTCTTGGTGAAGATATCCGCCAATTGCAGTCGTGAAGCAACATGTTGTGGAAGCAAGAAACCTTCTTTGTATTTATCACGTACGAGATGGCAATCTATCTCGAGGTGTTTTGTTCTCTCATGGAACACCGGATTAGCCGTAATGTGTAAGGCAGCTTGGTTATCACAGCAAAACGGAATCGGAGTACTACCTTTGATTCCTAAGTCCAACAGCAGATTGTAAATCCATATGAGTTCACAAGTGGTAGCGCCCATACTACGGTATTCAGCTTCAGCCGTTAACCTGGAGACCGTAGGCTGTTTCTTTGTCTTCCAGGAAATCAGTGAAGAACCTAAGAAAATGCAGTATCCTGTGAGGGATCTCTTGGTGTCAACGCAAGATGCCCAATCAGCATCGCAGTAAGCCATCAAGTCTTGAACCTTGTTGTTTGCTGGGAAAAACAAGCCCTTAGAAGTTGTCCCTTTTAGATACTTCAATAAGTGTATTGTTGCGTCCCAATGCTGCTTACAAAGAGACTGCATGAATTGACTCAGTTGTTGGGCAGCATGGCATACATCTGGTCTGGTAAAACCTAGATACAAAATACATCCAATCAGTCGTCTATAAGTTTCAGGATGACTGAGAGCATTACCTGCTTCACAAGTGAATTTTATTCCTGTTGGTAGAGGAGTTGTGGTAGCCTTGGCCAACAGGATTCCAGCATCTGCTAGCATGTCGGTGATGTATTTAGTTTGTGTGACTGCAATGCCTGCTGAGCTTCTAGCTATTTCCAGGCCAAGGAAATACTTGGCTGGCCCTAGGTCCTTAATAGAGTAAAGATCATTGAGATACCCCTTTACTTCCTGGATTTCTGGTTGAGAATTCCCTGCAATTAAGACGTCATCAACATACACCAATAAGACCATTAAACCAGTGGAAGTATGCTTGGTAAAAAGGCAATAATCGTGTTTAGATTGTATCCGAACTGTTCAATCTTGGAGCTGAATTCAGCATTCCACTGTCTGGAAGCTTGCTTCAACCCATAAAGTGACCTACGTAATTTGCAAACATAACCTTCTGGAACTGAGTAGCCTTCCGGGGGTTTCATATATAATTCTTCTTCCAAAGTTCCATGAAGAAACGCATTATTTACACCAATGTGATGTAGCTCCCAATTAAGGCTAGCTGCTGCTGCTAATAACAATCTCACCGTGACTGTTTTGGCTACAGGAGAGAAGTTTTCTACAAAGTCCACTCCTTCTATTTGTGTGAACCCCTTAGCCACTAGCCTTGCTTTGTACTTGTCAATAGAGTCGTCAGCATTGAGTTTAACCTTATAGACCCATTTATTTCCGATTGCACGTTTTCCTTCAGGCAAAGGTGTCACTTCCTAGGTTTTGTTACTTTCCAAGGCATCCAATTCAGCTTGCATGGCCTTATTCCACTCTTCATGCTTACAGGCTTGTCCATAGCTCCGTGGTTCCTGCAAATGTGTTAGTGCAGCCCAAAAACAAGCATGTGCAGAGGTGGAAACTATAGGCAAAGAGGTGTTAACAAAATCTGCAGAGTTACAATGAAAATCCTCCATCCAGGCTGGTTTGGAGGTAACTCTAGTGGACCTTCTAGGGGCGACAAAATCAAGCCTTTCTTCTGTTTCAGATTGGTTTACAATGGGTGCTGCAGGAGGGTGACTTTGGACATTTGAATCATCCAAGTCTGCATCATCAGAAGGCATAGGGAGAGGACATGTCACTGGATCCAATTGTCTACCTACATAAGGAAAAACCTCTTCATAGAAAACTACATCTCTAGAAACCATAAGAGAATTGGTTTTAAGATTAAAGATCCTATATCCCTTCTGCCTTGCTGCATATCCCACAAAAATTCCCTTAAAGGCCCTAGGATCAAACTTCCTTTTGTTTGGTTGAGTGTTTGTTGCAAAACAAAGAGTTCCAAAAACTCTCATGTGATCATAAACAGGGTCCCTACCATGTAGAAAAGCATATGGGGTCTGCCAATTCAGGTTTTGGGAAGGGAGTCTATTAATAATGTAGGTGGCAGTGAGTAGAGCCTCAGACTAAAAGAAACTGGGTGCATTACATTGAAACATCAAAGCTCTAGCAACTTGAAGTAGATGTTTGTGTTTACGTTCCACAACACCATTTTGTTGTGGTGTGTAGGTGCAGGATTTTTGATGTATTATCCCTTCTTTATCCATGAAAGCTTGACATTCTTGTCCTACAAATTCAGAGCCATTGTCACTTCTGAGAGTCTTAATTCTTTTATCAAAATGAGTTAGTACCATTTGATGAAATTTCTTTAGGATAGACAAGGTTTGTGATTTGTGTTTCATCAAAAAAGTCCATGTGCTTATGCTATAGTCGTCTACCAATGTCAGCATGTAAATGCATTGTGATAAAGAATGCTGATTATAAGGTCCCCAAACATCCATGTGCACTAAATCAAAAATAGTTTCAGATCTGGTACGGCTAACAGGAAACTGCAACCTATGCTGCTTTGCCAAAGGACAAGTCTCACACAAACTTAATGAAATTTTATTGCTTTTCAAGAAAGGTAGTTGATTGAGTACAAGGGGGGAACTGTGCCCTAGTCTTTTATGCCATAGATTGGCATCTATAACTACTAGCAGTGAGTCCTAATTCCTGCAAGTGCTGCAATGCAAGCCTAATAGTGTGTTGCTTAAAGGAATTGTCATCCAAGATATACAATTTTCCTATCAGCTTTCCTACAGCCACAACTTTGTTAATCTTGTGGTCCTGCAAGAGACAACAAGATGGCAGAAACTTGAACTTAATGTTAGCATTATCACATATTTTACTGACAGACAATAAGTTAAAACGTAAAGAAGGCACATGTAATACATCACAAAGCTTTAAATTGTTAGGAAGTAAAATATCCCCCATTGTGTCAACACATTGTTTTGATCCATCAGCAAGTTGTATGTATGGTTTGTACTTAGCAGATTTAATGTTGTTAACAATCCAACATCATTACACATATGAGAGGTGGCCCCACTATCAATAATCCAAGATTTAGCATGAGGAAAAACAGGTTGTGTAAGTGATGTACCTGCAAAGTCATTGTACTCCTCAAAGGTGTCATCCTCAACAGATGAATTTGCATCACTTTCTTCCTGTATTCTTCTCAGTTCTGTCCTGATGAATTCTGCAATAGACTCACTATCAATTGCATTTTGGGCTGATTCTTGGTTGTCAGTGGTACTGAGTGCTCTGCTCCCCATAGTTGATCCTTTCTTTCTTTGCTCTACGAGACTTTTATACCAGTCTGGAAAGCCATGTATCTCAAAACAATTCTCTCTTAAATGCCCAGTTTTCTTGCAGTGATTGCAATACTGTGCTTTCTTTTCTTGTGGGGTTTTCTTCCTCCATTGGTTAGAAGTGACATTTCCTTGGTATGCTCTAGTTTGCATAGCCATGTTCTGTGGCGTGGTGGCATAGGATGAACTTACTTCTCGTTGTCTCTCTATTCTAAACACAATGGCATAGGCCTGGGAAGCATTCGGAAGGGGATCCATCATCAAGATTTGACTCCTGATGGTGTCAAAAGATTCGTCAAGCCCCATCAAAAACTGCATTAGATGGTCTCTGTGGCTTAGGTCTGCCAGCTTCTTTGCTGCTCCACAACTGCAGGAAGGAGTAGCAACTAGACAACCCAACTCATCCCATAATTTCTTGAGTTTGTTAAAATAGGCCGAGACAGATAAACCTCCTTGAGTAGCTGATGCAATTTCTCTTTGGAGTTGGTATATCATAGGGCTGTTTCCAACTCCAAATCTTGTTTAAAGTTCGATCCAGAGATCTCTTGCTGTCTCGATGTACAAGAAAGACTCTACAATGTCTTTCGAAATTGAATTAAGAATCCAAGATAGCACCATGCTATCCGCCCTCTCCCACTGCTCAAAGGTTTCATCGGATTCATCAGGCTTGGGTTCTTTCCAGTAATGAAACCCAATTTCATTTTTGCCCGAAGTGCAATCCGAACAGATCTGATCCAGGATATAAAATTGGAACCATCTAGTAGATTTGACACAAGCACGGTTCCTGGATTGTCTGTGGTCTGAACCTTCCAGACATCTGCGTCGACCTCCATTTTATTCCCCTTTCCTTCTGCCTTAGGGTTTTCCATTTTGAAATTCTACAGCTATATCTATTGATTGTATTTAGGTGTATTGTAAGCAAGAAATAAAGTATCAAAGACCATTAAATGGTGGCTCTGGTACCATGAGAAGAGAAAGAACTCAAAAGGAAAAAATACGCAGCCATGGAAAAAAATGAGCTGAAGCTTTCGATCGTAGATGAAAAAGTAAGTAAGTACAGTGTATTGAAGTCTATTTATAGACTTGATTAACAACTAATTAACTGCAAAAGCCTAACCACTTAACTGCCTAATTGAACTAATAAACGACTAAGTTGCCTTTCCACTTAAAGAGGCGCATTAGCAACTTTCAGAAACAAAAACCGATTTCCACGGCAACAAGAAAACAAACAAGAAACACTAACACTAAGAATAGCGTGTTTGGAGAAGTGCGACTTAGCAACTCTGTAGCAACTCTGTGCACAACACACTTTCAAGATTTCGCACCCACAAGATATTTGATTAAATTCACAAATCATTTGTAATATTTTTCTTATTTCAATAAATTCAAAAACACGAAATTTGCATTACAAATTTCTGGCATGCCCAGTGGGACCATCTCTACCTCTCATCTCTTCGTCAAAGTTTTGAAGTTTCGCAATGGCCGCCAACAAGTATCGGAGTGATCACCAAAAGTATGTCGAAGAAGTTACAAACATACCAGAAGACTTTCCATGAAGTTGTTGAGAAGGATCTACTCCATCTTAGCAGAACTAACGAAGACGATGTAGACTTGAAGGATGACTCCTCTTTATCTACTCCTCGCTCGACATCAAGTGTAGCTCTCGTCATGGTGACAAATACCACAACTTTGGAAGAGCAAATTGCAAGCTTGATGAGGGTCATAGAGGGTCTAGCAAAGCATGTTCAGCAGCAACACTCTCAAATAAGCAAATTAATGAACAAAATTGACAATGCTGACACCAGTCATGTGGCCGGAAAACAAGTTGAGGTCCATGACTGATGTGGAAAAGAAATATTAAATAGTCTTTGATGTAGGATAAAAAGGAAAATTAGAAAAATGTGCTGAAGAATGATGGAGCCAGGGGGGATACGAGACAAAAGCCTCTGCCTCAAAATGGAAGAAGCCTTGTTTCCTCCTCTCTACATACGAGGAGGCCTCGAAATACGAAGGCTTTGTCTGGGAAGGAAAAACTAAGCCTGAAGAAGGTAGGAGGCCTCATCTTAAGAATCTCCCCCGCAGTGAACAAGGCAGTTAAAGAAGTCCTCGGCAATGAGGAAACACGAGGCTGAGACCTCGTAGAGAGGGAAACACCCCAAGCTCTTGTAGAGACATCGAAGCGGAGATCTTGTCAGAGAAAGGGAAAAGGGAGGAAGCGCTGCAAAGATAGGAGGAAGGCCTCGATGCGATCCCTCGAAAGAAAGAAGCGAATCCACTTGCCGGACAAGAAAATTTTTCAGCAGGGAATCAAATCCTAACGGTCCTAGCTGCTATGGCAAGTTGATCAAGATATGTTCATTTCACCAGCAACGAAATGTCCCCTCAAAACGGTCTATAAATACCTAGCATCAAAGTCTGCAAAAAGGGGAATCAATCCTTTTTTTTTTTTTTTTTGCCAGCTATTGAGTGAATAAAGAATCTATCCACATCAAATTGACGCCATTTGTGGGAACTCGAATTTTTCTTTTGAGTACGAGAAAATCTTAAACCCAAAACGAAAATCAGTAACCCAACTGCTAAATACCTAGAAGTCTACCGATTCCTCTGCTTCGTCACCACCGACAGGCCGCTGGAAATATTTCTGGTGCGTCTTCGGCCATGCACAACTTCTCACGACGATCTTGACCGGGCAACGCTTACTCCGAATGGTGTTTTAACGCGCCCACACTCGCGCTTAACGGACGAGATGCAAACCCAAGTTCCCCCATTCCTCCTCGTTGTCGATTCGACGTCCTCTGCTGCACTCACCGGAAAGGAGTACCACCAATCAACTCCCCACCTCAAGGCGAGTCGATTGAACCCCGACCCACCCTTTCTCGTTCGGTTTCCGACCGCTTCTCGTCTTCACCTCGTCGCGTAGATCGCCCCGGTTTTTTGGCCTTTTATCCGCCGTCCTTACGACCCACGCCCGCGGACCACATCTATTCAACTCGCCCTCGGTCGGCGAGTTGAACGCACCTACGTCCATCTCCTGTCGCGACTGACGGAGAGGTGAGGAAAAACTAAGGCAGAGATAACGAGAGGCAGAAACATAACAGTAATTCTCTCTCCCCTTTATGATATATAACTTTTATGTGATATATATACATATAATATAAGTGGTGTGTGTGGGAAAGTGAAACTAGGGAGTTAGTGGCGCTTTTTGATTAGACATTCCATAATTTCAATTAATATGATGAAGAAAACTTATGCACAATGACTAAATTAGGATTGCCTCAATTTTCGAACCTCAATATAATTTTTCCCTACAAAATCGAAATTTCAAAACTTATATTATTATTATTATTATTATTATTATTATTATTATTATTATTATTATTATTATCACCACCACTTGTCCTTATGACTTTAAAATGTCCTTTTTGTTAAAACGATGGTAATTGAAATCGTGAATTTAGTGGTCGGCAGTTACCACCTCGTATAAAGGCAAGAAAACGATGGCGAAAGAATTATCCAAAAGGAGACTTCTCTTGGGTCAGACTTATGGTTAATTCTGAGTTACTTGTATGGTGCTAATTATATTTTTATGAAGTGATACATGGCATGGATTTAAAATTATATATAGTATTTAATATGATAGATGTAAGGTGTCGCAAGATTACAAAAAAATACAAGTAAAATTTTGTATAAAAAATTAATTCGAGAAAAATACATAATTCAATAATACAAGTTATTTCTGAATAATATGGTCTATATCGAATTCCGTAAAAATAAATATGCATGATCAAGGAAAAATACTAAACATATAATAAGTGTTTAGCAAAATCTAAAACTAAAAGATGAATTTTAAGTCATTAATCCTAAAAACTTATCTCCATATCTTTAAATTTACTTGGAAATTTACTTTCAATTATATCCGGCATTTGTTGAAAGATACGAATGTGACTTATTCGAATCATTTTTTGTATGATGATTATTGACAAATAACTAAGTATTTTATGTTTCTCAAACTATTACGATTTGAACCTTTTCCTTTCTTTCTTGCTGATGCTCATCACTTTTTAAATACGACACCCGTCGTAACTGGAAGCGACACGGACCACGAAGTAGAGATGAGGAGGTTCCAGGAGTTGAAGCACTTATTTAGGATGGTGTTCGTCAGTGGACAAATAATGTGAAGTTGCCGTGGAAAATGCATGGACTTTTAAATACGACGCTCATCATGATTGGAAGCGATATGGATAGCATGAGTAGAGATTGGCCATCCAACAATCTATTCTAATTTCTCAAAATTCTCTGCATTCTGAAGCGACACAAGTTACGGTTGTCTACAAATTGGAAGCACACGCCTTATATGAACCGACAAAATAGCGATCGATAGAGCTACAAGCAAAAAGAAAGACGACTTCCATTCAAGATCGCCTAATACAAAACATAAAGATGCAACCTGATGGCCGAGAACAAGGCTAAAAAAAAAAAGGGGGATAACATGCACCCCATGCTCTAATACGAGCTATTACAAAAAGGGGATAACATGCACCCCATGCTCTAACACGAGCTATTAGAAAAAAGGGGATAACATGCACCCCATGCTCTAAGACGAGCTATTACAAAAAAAGGGATAACATGCACCCCATGCTCTAACACGAGCTATTATAAAAAAGGGGATAACATGCACCCCATGCTCTAACACGAGCTATTACAAAAAGGAGAAAACATGTGCCCCCGGCTCTACGAAAGCTTTTGTACAGGTAAAAAGGGGGGACTCTCGCTCACATGTGGTCTAGCTTCTTGCATGAAAGTAGCTCGTGCCTCAAAGGTCAAAACAAACCATTGACACAGAAAGAAACAACTTGAAAACCCGCAAGGGATATTACAAAAAGAGGGGAATCCAAAACCTACAGAACCCAATGGGACAATCTGAACCCCATTTCCTACACACATAATCCTGAAAATGTTTTACATACGAAACCGCAAAAAACAGGCCTCAAACAACCATAGCCTTCCAAAAGTAGAAGTCATCAGCCATTGAAGGGCCCTTAAAAAGCCTCAAAGGGTTCTACGGTCTACAGTCTACTAAGTCTATTGGTCCTTTGGTGGGCCATATTACCCGTCCTACCAAAACTATCAAAAGTTTCAGAGGATTCCTCAGCAGCATAACAAAGCAAAAAGCTCCTTCAGCTACATTGAGAAACAAAAACAATTTCTTCTTTATTTTTAGAAAAATAAAAAAGAAACTGGGGACTCTTGATGTGGGAAAGAAATATTAAATAGTATTTGATGTAGGATAAAAAGAAAAATTAGGAAAATGTGATGAAGAATGATGGAGCCAGGGGGGATACGAGACAAAAGCCTCTGCCTCAAAAAGGAAGAAGCCTTGTTTCCTCCTCTCTACATACGAGGAGGCCTCGAAATACGAAGGCTTTGTCTGGGAAAGGAAAAACTATGCCTGAAGAAGGTAGGAGGCCTCATCTTAAGAATCTCCCCCGCAGTGAACAAGGCAGTTAAAGAAGTCCTCGGCAATGAGAAAACACGAGGCTGAGACCTCATAGACGATGAGGCTGAGACCTCGTAGAGAGGGAAACACCCCAAGCTTTCGTAGGGACATCGAAGCGGAGATCTTGTCAGAGAAAGGGAAAAAGGAAGAAGCACTGCAAAGATACGAGGAAGGCCTCGATGCGATCCCTCGAAAGAAATAAGTGAATCCACTTGCTGGACAAGAAGATTTTTCAGCAGGGAGTCAAATCCTAACGGTCCTAGCTGCTATGGCAAGTTAATCAAGATATGTTCATTGCACCAGCGACGAAAGGTCCCCTCAAAATGGCCTATAAATACCTAGCATCAAAGTCTGCAAAAAGGGGGATCAATCCTTTTTTTTTTTTTTTCAGCTATTGAGTGAACAAAGAATCTATCCACATCAATGACGAAGCCAAAACATCCCTAAAGCAACAAACTAATGAAAATGGAGAAGTTATCAACACAAGAGTTGCAAGTCTCCTCAGAAGGGTTGATTCCCGTTGACCAACTGAAAGAGTTCATCATACGGACTATCAAGGACAAACTTGATAGAGGCTCTAAGTCGTCTATGACTTACACAAAGCGATATACACAAAGAATTGATAATTTGAAGATGCCAGTTGGTTACCAACCTCCCAAGTTTCAACAGTTTTATGGCAAGGGCGATTTAAAGCAATATGTGGCTCACTTCATTGAGACATGCAATAATGGGGGGACTTGTGGAGATCACCTCGTGAAACAATTTGTTCGATCTTTGAAAGGAAATGCATTTGACTAGTATACTGACTTGGAAGCTAACTCAGTTGACAGTTGGGGGCAACTGGAACAAGAGTTTCTCAATCGCTTTTACAGTACTAGAAGGACAGTTAGCATGATCGAGCTCACAGTACTAGAAGGAAGAACCCGTAATTGATTATATCAACCGTTGGAGAAATTTGAGCCTCAGTTGCAAAGATACTTTATCTGAAACTTCTGCAATTGAGATATGCATTCAAAGAATGCATTGGGGACTTTGCTACATACTTCAAGGAATCAAACCAAAAACTTTTGGAGAATTAGCAACCTGTGCACATGCCATTGAGATATGCATGAATATTGACGAACAAGAATACTTAAGTGTTGGCACTGATGAAGATGGACAAGAAAAAGAAGATGTCGCATCATACTGAAAACCTTAATTACGCTCCCTGATAAGAGCCTAAACTGTCAATAATGCTCCTAGATATGAGATTAAACTATCTAAACTCTCAACTAAAATTCCTTCAAGCACTCCTTGATACGAGTATAAACTATCTACAAATTCAAATAAAGACTCATTGATATGAGTATAAACTATCTACCATTTTCAAATTCAAATGAAGACTTCTTGATATGAGTATAAATTATGTAAAAATTCAAAACTCATTGCTACGAGTATAAACTGTCTGTAAATTCAAATGAAAACTCCTTGATACGAGTATAAACTATCTACCATGATCAAATTCAAATGAAGACTCCTTGATATGAGTATAAACTATCTACAAATTCAAAACTCATTGCTACGAGTATAAACTATCTGTAAATTCAAATGAAAACTCCTTGATGAGTATAAATTATCTACCATAATCAAATTCAAATGAAGACTACTTGATATGAGTATAGACTATATATCAAATTCAAAATTGAAGGCTCCTTGATATGCGTCTAAACTATCTATATATTTTTATGATTGAACTATGTTATGACTTGATTCTCTCAACGGGATACGTAGGTAGCTTGAAATTTATTTTTCAAGTTCAGTCGCATGTTGAAAAAAAGAGAAAGAGAGAGAGATAGAGAGACAAAGAAAAAGAAGAAGAAGAAGATGAAGAAGAAGAAAGTGGAGGAAATAAAATCTCGTGCGAAGAAATACTTTTGAGACATGTTCACTCTTTTGCTTTGTTGCAATTCGTGAACAAGTCTCGAGGGGGCATTTGTAGGCGGGCAAAATTTAGTGTCAATTATTTATTGACGGGTGCTATATATTTTCCCATCAATTTTATATTTTTCTAAAATGAAATATCTATTGATGGATAAAATCAAATATTGCCCTGTATGGAATTAAAGTATTTAAGGCAATCTGAATCTTGTCTTGCCAACAAAGGAAACAAATACCACTGATTTGGTAATCTAGATCGCATCTTGTGATTAGGAAAATAAATGCCAAAACAAATCATGAAAGGCCACTCAAATTGCGCCACGTCATCAAGTAAATATGACAAAGTCTTCCACCCTACAACTATAAATAGGGGTGCTTTTTCAGCAATTAAGGACACACACAAACAATCAAAGACAATTAAAGGCACAAGCAAGAGAGCATTCAAGAAGTCTCAAATTCTCTCTAGCGCAAATCAAGGAAGATCCATGACGTTCAAGGCAAAAATCAAGGCGTTCGTCATGGAAATCATCCAAATTCAATGTTAGATTCAAGAAGAAGTTGAGATACCCACGAATTAACGTTATCAAGGCACAAGTCCACCTTGGCGGAAGATCAAAGCGTCAATTCCACCAACAAACACCCAAAGTTCAAGTTAGAAATTTCAAATTTATAGCGTTTAATCCGGGAATAAGTCAAAAGACCCCCGAATTAACGTTATTGAAGATCCAAGTTAACATCAAAGGAGATTAAAACGTCAAGTTCCACCTCCGAAGTTGCCAAAATTGAACATCGAATGCTTGAAGTGAAGAATCAGAGGCTGCAATTAGAGATTGCGCACCCACAAGATATTTGATTAAATTCAGAAATCATTTGTTATATTTTTCTTATTTCAATAAATTCAAAAACACAAAATTTGCGTTATAGCTTGTTTTCGTAGTGACAAATTTATATAATCGTTTATAAAGATATGACAGAGCCGCGAGAAAAAACCCTCACTGGGTGCGATTTTCACACAGTGCGCGCAGGCTGTTTCCCCCACCACCTGTGCCGGAACAGCTGCCGGCGCACACACATCCCTCCTCCCTCAACTTCCTCCAACACCGTTCGCCGGCTCCCTAGTCCACTCTCCACCTCTCCCAATTCTTCACCACGCACCAGCCCTATCCTCTACCCTATTTCCCCCCTTCGAACCCCCATGGGTCTCTGTCTTTGAATATGGCGGAGATCCCCCCACATCCCAACACCCCCACACCGGACCCACCACAACCACCACCCACACCAGCTGCACCGCCTCATAAGCGATCCTATGCCACCGTCGTTTAACACTCCTCCACCTCTGCTTCCCAATTTGACCCTACCAGAGCTGCAAAGAAAACATTCCAAGATGAATACATCCCAGCCATGGGCACCACAGCCTCCTTCAAATGTGTCCCTGAAACCTCCTTCTCCAAAGCAGAAATTGACAAATTGGCTGAAAGGCTGAAATACGCCCTCGTTGGTAAATTTTCACATGGCTTACCCAACATCAATTTCCTCATAAATAGGTTGATCAAGCTGGGGTTACGAGGTAACGTTTCTGTTGGTGCTATAAACTTGAAGCATGTACTAATACACTTATATCATGAAGAAGATTTTTCACGCATATGGCTGAGAGGAGAATGGACCTTTGATAATTTTCACATACGTGTCTTTAAATGGTCCCCCACATTTAACCCCCCAAATTGAATCCCCCATTACTCCTGTTTGGATAAGGTTCCCTAAATTACCATGTCATCTATTTGAAAAGAGTGCATTGTTTAGCATTGCTAAATTAATTGGAAAACCTTTGAGAATGGATGAATCTACGGCAGATTTATCTAGGCCTAGCCTTGCCCGGGTCTGTGTTGAATTGGACTTGACTGCCCCTAGAACACAAGCCATTTTTCTGAAATTTGAAGACTTAACATTCAAAACAACATATTATATATGAGAACTGCCCTGCTTACTGTACTGCTTGTAGACATCTTTGGGCATGAACAGAGTACTTGCTTGATGAAAACTAAACAAACTGCATCACAGTCTGAACCACCCCCCAAAGATACTATTGTTACCAAGGATAAAGGAAAGAGAGTGATGTTTGATGAATCTGTTCAACAAGAAACTATGAAGGAAACTGAACCAAATGGGGACAAGAATGAAAAGCTGAACACTAATCAAAATACTGAAAAGATGATAGTCATTGAGGATGAGAAGGAGATTGGTAAACACCCAAGCCAACATTTGGTACCAGAAGATCTCAACTATGAGGATCCCTTGTTAATTGAACTATTGGATAAAAACCGGGATAAGGAGTGTAACACTAAACAGGGACAAAATCATAGCATCATTGAGGATATAGAGGCTATCAATAATATACTGAAGGGCAAAACCAAGCAGTAGCAGGAGGACACACATAGTGAAACATCACCAGTACACATCAACTGCAGGGGTGAGAGTAGCAAACCACCAGAAAATCACATATCAAAAGGAGCTGAAACAGATCAAGAAGATGAGAATGACTACACACCTATATTCAACCGATTCCAAAGTTTAGAAGATGTTGCTGATGATCCTTTTAATATCAACAAAGAGGACCAGCCTTGTGAAAAAGAGGACCAGCCTTGTGACAACTAGATAACTGAACAAGAGGGTACCCAAATACTCTCCCAAGAGGAACAATCAACCATGCATCAGGAAGTTATCTTTGAAGACTCCATAGCATCTGTCAGACACAAAAGAAACAAGTCAATAGAGGAAAACACCCCACCATCCAGACACACTGCAACCACAAGCAAAAGTAAAAGGGATAAAGGTAATGTTTCTTTTAAAAATGCTTCTAAAAGGAGCACTAGATCAGCTTCCTCTTCATCTTTACAGTTTTGATGATTAAGATTATCATATGGAACATTAGAGGTATAGGTAAAACTAGTAAGCAGAACATTTTGTCTGACATGCTTGTTGAACATAAACCACATATCTTAGTTATTCTAGAACCTTTTGTTCAACTTGATGTTGTATTCTTCATGCATAAATTTCGTTTTAATTCAGCTTATGCTAACTGCAACAACAAGATCTGGTGTCTTGCTACACATGATGCTGACATACAGGTTCAAATTGATCACCCCCAATTCCTCCATGTCAAAATCACTCTGGACTTTTGCCTGCTGAGATCTTTGGAACCTTTGTGTATGCTAAATGTAATCGCACCTTAAGACAGCAGCTTTGGGCGGAACTTGTCAATCTTGCTTCGAACAACAACCCATGGGTAGTAGGAGGGAATTTCAACACCATCCTACATGCTCATGAAAACCTTGGAGGAGTCAGTGATGGTGTGGGAGCCATGGAAGACTTTAAAGATATGATCGATGAAACCGGACTCACTGACGCAGGTTTTGAGGGAGAGCCATATACCTGGTCCAACAACAGAATCTGGAAACGGCTGGACAGGGTACTCTACTCTCAAGAATGGACTGACATGCTGAATAATACTAGGATTTCCCATCGTCCTAGAAGAAAATCTGACCACAACCCACTTCTTATCACTGCTTCAAACCACAACCTGAGAACCCCATCCTCATTCAGGTTCCAAAGCATATGGACTAAACACCACACTTTCCTTGACACTATTAATCAGTCCTGGAACCTCCCTATCCAGGGCTTTGGCCTCTACAAACTTCAACAAAAACTGTATAGAGTTAAGGCCACCCTCAAAGCTTGGAACAAAGAGGTTTTTGGGAACGTTTTCAGTAGAGTGGAACAAGCCAAACAGCTAGCCACAGAAGCTAAAAAACGCTTTGACAGACACCTCTCTGAAGAGAACTTAATGGCTCTGAACAAACACAATGCAGAACTCATCCTTGCCCTCAACAATGAATCAGAATTCTGGAGACAAAAGAGCAGCTGTAAATGGTTGGAAACAGGAGAAAGGAACACCAAATATTTTCATTCTCTTTTTAAAAAGAAGAGGCGCAAATCCCAAATCCATAGGATCGTAGATCAAAACCAGGAGTTCACCACTGCCAATACCATTAAGGCTTCTGTTGCATCCTTCTTCGAGGAATTACTCACTTCTAGCCAAAACACCAGCCATATCATTGAATTCCCCTTCCAGTTTGCCACTATCTCGGAAGAGACTCTTCATGGCCTTATCCAAATCCCTACTCTGGAGGATATTAAGGAGGCCACCTTCGGCATCAACAGGGACAGTGTGGCAGGGCCTGATGATTTTTCATCAGTTTTCTTTCAGGAATGCTGGGAGATTATTAAAAATGACATGATAGATGCCGTCAAGGACTTCTTCTCTGGAACCCCGATACCCAGGAGCTTCACAGCCACTACCATTACATTTAATTCCTAAAGTGGACTCTCCACAAACTTGGAGTGACTTTAGGCCCATATCTCTCTGTAATGTTACTAACAAAATTCTGTCTAAGCTTCTCTACAGGAAAATCTCACAAGCATTACCCACCTTGATATCTCCATCACAAAGTGGATTCGTGCCAGGGAGACTCATCAGTGACAATATCCTATTGGCTCAGGAAATGATTCATCTGATTGATATCAACAATGCTAAGGGGAATCTAGCCATCAAGTTGGACATGTCTAAAGCCTATGACAGAGTCAACTGGAAGTTCATCTATGCAGTCCTCCAAAAGATGGGATTCCCTCACACTTTCATCCGGCTCATAAAAAATGCCATAGAAAACTGTTGGTTTACTGTCATGGTTAATGGGGAAACCAGTGGCTTCTTCAAGTCCACACAAGGATTGAGATAGGGAGATCCCCTTTCCCCAGCCCTTTTCATTCTTGCTGCAGAAGCATTCTCAAGAGGCCTGGACCACCTGTTCCATAATAACACGGGCATGTTTTTTAAAACAGAGAGTAGCATTAAAGTGTCACATTTATCATATGCTGATGACATTATCCTGTTTACTAACTGTGAGGACAACAGTCTTATTCTTCTCATGCAGTTCCTGGACTATTATGAGACAATCTCGGGTCAAAGAATCAATCATACTAAGAGTTTCTTTATCCCAAGAAATAGAGCCAGCCTCATCATACAAAGAATCAAGCATATAACAGGATTCACTATGAAAACTCTCCCCATCACTTACCTTGGGGCCCCCCTACACAAAGGTAAAAAGAAAAAAATTCTCTTTGACAATCTTATTGATAAGATTCGTTTTAAAATTACAGGTTGGGAACATCGTCACCTTTCCTATGGCAGTAGGCTACAACTCATCAGAAGTGTGCTATCTTCGATGCCAATATACCTCATCTAAGTCCTCAATCCCCCCATTTTCATCATACAAAAGATTGAGCAAGTTATGGCTAAATTCCTTTGGGGATCCACAGAAAATCAAAGAAGAATACATTGGACCAAATGGAGCAATGTTTGTTATTCCACAGAAGAAGGAGGACTGGGGAACAGAAATTTGAGAGATGTGAACATTGCTTTTTCACACAAGCTATGGTAGAGGTTAAGGCAACAAACATCCTTGTGGGCCAAATTCACCATCAATAAATACTGCAAAACACATTCCCTGGAAGAGCACGAATCCAACAAAGTGATTCCCCTATTTGGAGAAGACTGGTTAAGGTCAGCCATGAAGCACAAAGAAATATATTCTGGAGTCTTGGCAAGGGAGAGGCAGCCTTCTGGCAAGACTGGTGGATTCCTGAAGGCAGCTTATATGAATTATCCGGCAACCCTACCACGGAGTATATACCAGTCAAGTGGTTTTGGAAAGATAGAGAATGGGACATTGACAAGCTACAAATTTGGGTCCCCTCATATCTCATCGACAAAATTCTACAAATTCCTATCAACCAAACTCTCTTGATCACATGTTTTGGAGACTATCTCAAACTGGTTCCTTTACAACAAGCTCTACATGGGACCACTATAGAGATCACAGGCAGCCACAGCATATTTTCAGATCCATCTGGTCCACATTAACTACTCCATCAACCTCTGTTTTTATGTGGAGACTGCTCAATCACTGGATTCCTACTGACAGCAAACTCAAGGAGAAAGGCATATCCCTAGCATCCAAATGTTGTTGTTGCAGCGCTGAGGAAACTAGCCAACACCTGTTTATATCCAGCCTTATCTCACAAGCAGTTTGGGACTTCTTTGCCACTAAATTTCAAGTGATACTTCCTCAAACCGACAATATCATCCAGTTCCTCTTATCTTGGAAAAGCAGGATGCACAACCATATAGCCCTTAGAGACATCATCCCCTTCCTTATATGCTGGAACATCTGGAAACAACGGAATGAAACCCGCCATGAAGGAGCAGTTTTTACACACTCAACCATTATTTTCAAAATCATGAAATGCCTTAAAATGCTACAAATGACGAAAATTCTTAAGGAAGAGCACCTGAAGGGGGACAAATTTGCGGTCACTATGCTTGGCATACAAGTTAAACCCAAAATGATGGTGCTGCATGCCATTGTAGTTACATGGAAGACACCTCCACCTGAATGGATGAAACTCAACTCGGATGGTGCTTCTAAAGGTAATCTCGGCCCTGCTGGAGCAGGTGGAGAGATCAGGGACCACCTGGGTCAAGCTCAAGTCGCATTCATGGAACCCCTTGGACATATGAACAACATCCAAGCAAAATTACATGCTATCTACAGAGGACTCTGCATTTGCATAGAGAAAGGGTTCCTAAGAGTATAGATAGAAGTGGATGCCAAAATCATCATCCAGCTTATCACTTCTCACAATAAGGGTGCATGGATACATCAAAACCTCCTGCAAAAAATCAGAGGTTGTCTCAATCTTATGGAATTCAGAATCTCTCATATTTTTAGAGAAGGCAACCAAGCAGCAGATCATCTTGCTAATCAAGCCTGCAACTTAGAGTCTTTGAACATCCTTTCAAGGGACCAACTAAGGGGTAAGATTAAAGGTATAATTAGACTTGATGCTCTTGGTGTTCCTTATTGTCGTTACAAGTCCGGGTAGTACTGCCAGTTTCAATTCGTTTTGAACCTGAAACTTTCTGGTACTAATCAGACTTGCACGACCATGCCATTTCTCTTCTGTCACTTGCTGCATGTTTATAGTACTCACCTTATTCATGTACAGGCTCTCTTGTGTTTTAGGGCTTTTAGTCTTCTTTATCAGTCTCATCATCATTGACCTCTGTTTTGGCATGCTGTCATCGTGGTTTTGCTTTTTCTTATTCATAGCATCCTTTTGTGGCATAGTGATGTCCTTTTTGATGCAGACTATCTTTTTGACAACACATTTACTTGTGTTTTGGACCCATCTTTTGTGGATAGTCTTTTTTGTTGGTCTTTGGTTATTTGTAAGGGAGTAGTAGTCCTTATTTATTGCTTTCTTGAAAATTATAAGGGAGTAGTACTCCTTGTTTACCGCTTTCCTAGAAACTTTAGGGAGTCAGTACTCCCCGCTGTAAATTTTTGCCTTTGCTGAATTTTATATAGAAGGGAGGGGGACCCCGAAAAGCTCCCTACCACCCTCGGGTGGGTTTTTAAAAAAAAATAAAAAGATATGACAGAGCAAAATAATATTGATATTACTCTATGTTTTGTAAGTCAACGAATTGAGTCATATAATCGTGTGGGTTATGATTGTACTGCAGTCGGATTTATGAAAATATATTGTGGTACTACATTTGTTGAATTGTCGTAGTTGTTTTAACAATCGCCTCACCATCGAGAAATGAAAGTATGAGTTTTGGGTCGTCATCTCTCTACTAATGCGGTAATAAGGTATTGGTCAATCTCAATATAACCACACCTGATAACCCATAAGAAACCCATGTTATGCAACACTTGTATAACTCGGGGATAGGGGCTGTAATGGGGCGGGTTTGGATGGACTCAAGACCCGTCCAAGTACAAAACCAGCCGAGTGGGTCTAACCCGGTAGACCCGATTATTTTTATTTTTTTGATTTGTTCTACAAATTTAAAAAGAAAAAGAAAATTTATTATATCAATTACAAATAAAATCGTTACAATCTAACTCAAATTCAAGTCGAAAAAGATTTTTAAATGTAAATGACATTGTCATAATAAAACAAATCAAACAATTCATATGTATTATACATTAGTAACAACTTCTTCGTATTCCTCATCGTTAGGTATTGCAGGACACATTCATCAACTATTAAACAAGTACCTAATAATAAATAAATTAAATGATACAATATTTTGTTGTATTTATTCTATCATAATAAAGTAAAAGAATATATATATATATATATAAATTGGGCGGGTCTGCGGGCGGGTCCTTGAGTCCTTAAGGACCCACCAGACCCGCTACCCGCCCCACCTTCAAATTTTGGCGGCTCCGGGGTGGGTTTTGTCGGTTGTAGTTTGAATTGCCACCCTACTCGGGGATGATGTAGGACCAATTGAAAAACTCGATAAAAAAAAAAAACAAATATCACCACGCCGAATATTTATAGTTGTGTCCTTGTTTCTGAACACATTTTCAGATCGATGATTTTTTTGACCGTACAACACACTTTTATCACATAGATCAAAATTGCTATAATATAAACTCAACGTGTAGCACTAAAAATTTTCAAAAATAATACTAAAATGGTGACTTTTTGACTGTAGGACCATCATAACCCAAACAATCATATGGTTCAATGCATTGACTTCCAAAATATATAACAATATCAATATTATTTTGCTCTGCCATCTTCATAAAAAAAATTATATAAATTCATCACTACAAAAGCAAGCAAAAGCTTAAACAACATAAACACCGATTTTTTTTTTATATACAAAAAGAAGCATGCATGCAATGGGTACCTACAAAAGATGGGGTGACAAACCCTGTCTCTAACTTGACTCCGTCTCTCATCAACTCATATGCACTTTATATATATATTTTTTAATTTTTTATCAGAAACGAGTTGAGAGAACCTGTTTTTGCCTAAAAATTTTAAGAATTTCAAAAATACTATATTTTGGTAATTTTTTTTATTTGACAATTTTTAAATAATTTTGCCGAAAATTGTGATGGTAAATTTATGACGAAAACCAATCCCTCAAGTTTCAACCACAGTTTAGGGCACATACATCCATGTTACGACGGTAAAGATTCCCTCTTCACGTCTCACCGTCCGATCTCATTATCCAATCACCTTCTGCTTCAAAGTCTCAACCCTAGTCAACCTTCAACTGTGCCTAGTTATGTGTTTGTAGCATCCATCTCTCTTTTCTTCTCTTCATCTCTCTGCGTGTCTGTGTCCCTATCTCTCTCTCTCTCCACAGTGATGATATGACATGAGTTTATGCGTAATGTGTATGTTTCAACTTTAACTTTAACGTGAGAGAGAGAGAGAGAGAGAAGGAAGGAAGAAATAATCTCTCATGACATTCATATGCGTCTCCCGGGTGGGATTTTCCTTCACTTATTGCGTTTCTTGTTGTTCCTAATAATAATGATTTAAAAAATTGATCTTTGTTTTCCGTTTGTTAATAAAATGGTAATTGTAGCAGATCTGTGGTGTGCATAACTTTCAATTGTTGCTGCAGTGCAGATTAGAGTGTACTAGGGTTTTTGTTCAACTTAGTAATCATTACCTTTTGATTCCTGACGATGATAATGCTACCTGAGCTCAGGTCACCGTTCATGCCATTATTCACTAATCCTTCTAGTTCACTCCCTTCTTATCTATTGAAATTTTTTCTTCTATTTTCATTTTCCTCTCTCCCCCTTTCAGATATATTCAGTAATTTATAGCTATGTTGCTACTTTCCGCTCCAGTTTCTTTTATCCACAGAAAATCTTCAGATCTAGCTACAGGAACAAACAGATTTTTCCCACTGAGTTAACTACAATTATTCCAGTTGACTAAAAGGCTCTTCAGGAAAGACTAGCGTCCGTTCTAGTTGGATCCGATGCGTTTGTTTCAGAGTATGATTAATTACTTCCCCGAGGAAGTACTAGAACACGTGTTCGATTTCCTCATATCACATCGGGACCGAAACGCGGTGTCTTTAGTATGCAAGTCGTGGTATAGTGTTGAAAGATTCAGCTGAGAGAAGGTTTTCATCGGCAACTGCTACGCCGTCAACCCTGAGCGTTTGATTGCTAGGTTTCCGAGGTTTTGCTCTTTGACTCTCAAAGGGAAGCCTCATTTCGCTGACTTCAATTTGGTGCCCCATGATTGAGGCGGCTACTTCTACCCTTGGATCGAGGTCATGGCCAAGAGTGGTATAAATCTAGAGGAGCTAAGGTTAAAGAGAATGGTGGTGTCTGATGAGAGCCTTGAACTTCTTGCAAAGTCTTTCCCCAATTTCAAGTCTTTGGTTTTGGTCAGCTGTGAAGGCTTCACCACTGATGGCCTTGCTACCATTGCGTCCAATTGCAGGTGCTGAGTTTATTCCTCCCCCACATGGTACAACTTTTTTTTTCTTTTTTTCTTTGGGGTGGAGGTGTTTAATTTCAGTTGCATGCCTCAAAGGAGAAGTTAACATGGCAGCTCTTGAGAGACTGGTTGCAAGATGTACGAACCTTAGAAGTCTGAAACTAAATCATGTAGTGCCTCTAGATGCTCTTCTAAAGATTTTGGTGCAGGCACCTCAATTGACTGATTTAGGGACTGGCTCTTTTGTCCATGATCCAGATTCGGACACTTCCAACAGATTGAAAAATGTTCTGCAGAAGTGTACATCAATTAGAAGCTTGTCAGGATTTCTGGATGTAAATACACGCTGTTTACCTTCTATATATCCAATTTGCACAAATTTGACTTCTTTGAACTTGAGCTATGCTCCAGGAATCTACAGCAATGAGCTTATAAAGCTAATCTGTCACTGCAAGAATTTAGAGCGTCTATGGGTTCGAATCTTGCTAACCTTTATCTCTACAATAGCTTTCTTCTTCTTTTTGGCGTTTCCTTTAGTAATGATTACTAGAATCGGATTTTACAGATTTTGGACACCATTGGAGATAAAGGACTAGGCGTTGTTGCCTCCACATGTAAAGAGTGCAAGAGCTGAGAGTTTTCCCGTCTGACCCGTATGGCCTGGGTAATGCAGTTGTAACGGAAGAAGGACTAGTTGCAGTATCAGCTGGATGCCCGAAGCTTAATTCACTGCTGTATTTCTGTCAGCAGATGACAAATGCTGCACTGATTACTGTGGCAAAAAATTGCCCCAATTTTTATTCGCTTCCGGTTGTGCACCCTTAACCCCACTATTCCAGATGCAGTTACCAATCTACCACTTGATGAAGGTTTCCGGGGCAATTGTCCAGTCGTGCAAGGGTCTAAAGCGGTTGTCAGTCTCGGGGCTCCTAACTGATCAGGTTTTCCTTTACATAGGAATGTATGCCGAGCAGCTTGAAATGCTTTCAATTGCGTTTGCTGGTGATAGTGACAAAGGAATGCTTTATGTGCTGAATGGATGCAAAAAATTGAAGAAGCTAGAAATCAGGGATAGCCCATTTGGTAATGTGGCACTTCTAGCGGACGTGGGGAAGTATGAAACAATGCGATCCCTTTGGATGTCGTCCTGTGAAGTGACATTTGGAGCATGCAAGATCCTTGCAAAGAAGATGCCGAGACTCAATGTAGAGATTATTAATGAAGGTGGACAAATAGAGGCCAGCCCTGATGATAAACAAAGAGTCGAAAAGATGTATTTGTACCGGACAATGGTTGGGCCGCGGAAAGATTCACCAGATTTTGTTTGGACATTGTAGCTGGATTCCTGAGTGCATTTACAATGTCTTGCCTATTTTTATTTGTAGTTGTATTAAGTAGGTCGACTTTGTCCAGATGAACTGCTTATCAATTTCTAGTTTACTGCTGGTTATTGCTATGCTATTAATTGAATTTTCGTATGTACAATGCTTTTGTTAATAGTGACAACAAGTTTCCATTTTCAGTTTTGTCAACAACTGTATTGCTCTGGCCTGGGAACAATTTACCTGTAGGGAACTTCTACTTTTAGTTTGCTCTCTCCTTTTTATCCAACAAAATTGGTTGGAGTTGGAGGAGGAATAGGAAATGTGGTTGTATGAGGCGATCTTGTTGTGTAACTAAGATGGTGCCTAATATTATTTCTTGTAGAATATTTATGTAGGGAAAGAAATGGATCGAGCCTGCTGTTTTTAGATTTGCAGTGCGCTGCTGCATATTGCTGGCAACTCATCTACAACAAATGTGGCATATAACCTACGTGGATGATAGAGATTTCATGTAGACCCCATCCTCCGTCTTTCATACTCTAATGTAACATTATATAATTATCGTTCTCAAACCCCAGCTACACATCTGGAAACAACCCAGAACTGTGACCGCTCTGCTCTGGTTGGCATAATCATATCACGCTTTTATTCATTAGCTTGCTCAGGTTTTTGACGTGTATATGCTAAACAAGATACGTATATGGACTCCCTTGTGTTGATTGAAAAATTGCCAATGCTTGTTCCTTTAATACTCACTGCCAGGAGAGTGCAGCAATAGCATCTGATGATGCATCACATTTTCTCCGTGACCAACGAAAGTAGTAGTTGTAGCAGGTAGCTCTATTTTTTCCCCATAATCAGTCACCGTTTTCTTTGCACTCAGCATCATGAACATGCAAAGCACTCACTATTATATTTAATATTTACCAATTGTAGATCTAGGTTAAAAGTGGGAAACTACCATTAGCAAACTCCTCGTAGCAGAATCCGCTAAGGACTCATTTTGACAGTTAGAGAGGGGCAAAAAACTATAATTAGAAGGTCAAGCTGCAGATGTAATAATTCTTACAACACACGAACACACACACACACAAAAGGACAAGTAAGCATGAGAATTACTTCCATTGTTGTTTGAAACAAATTTACACAAGCTGGTACAAATACAACATTAAACAGTTGAAGCATCTCCCATACTATCATAGCCCATTCAAATACCACTTTCAAGGGCATGAATAACAAATTATCAAAACTAGAAATTACATCATTAGACATCTCATGGAACAAGGCACAAGTGTGAACGGCACACTGATACAACACACCACTGATACATCATGCAGACACTTTTTTTTTTTTTTTTTGATTAAACCACCCGAAGGTGGGGGGAGCTTTTCGGGGTCCCCTTCCCTTCTTCATATCACCCAAAAAGCAAAAATCCATTTACAACGGGGAGTGCAAACTCCCTAAAGTTATCTAAAAAGCCGTAAACAAGGAGTACTACTCCCTTACACCATCATTGAATAAAGCATAAACAAGGAGTACTACTCCCTTACACGTCAACAGGTGGAAAGCGTAAATAAGGAGTACTACTCCCTTACAGCATTTGGCCCAGAGAAAAACAAGAAATCCAATCCCTATCAAGGCAAGAAGGCTGACAAGGCTGAAGAACAAAAGAATTTAAGAACCTGCATCAAACATTGAGAGCACAATTCTACCAAGAAAAGTAGGACTCAGACAATCATATTCATCTGGTGCAACCCTCTTGCACGGCTTAAAAAAGAGAGAAAAGTAAAAAGTCAAAAGCAAACAAAAAAGGGGTACCACTCCCAAGTTAATATGCACAGATTGATGGGGGAATGGAATGACCTTACAAAAGGTAGTACTATCTACTTTCAAGAATTCAGCAATTAGTGAAATTAGAAGTACTACAAATTCAGATTCTGAGGTAAGGAAGAGAGAGTGAATCAAACCTGATAATGCCTATCGCTTTACCTGTGATTTGTTCCTTAGATAGAACACAAAGCTGTTGTGGAAAACAAGCTTCATTGGCAAAAAAATCGGCAGCCTGGTTTCCTTCCCTAAAAATGTGAGTGACTCTAGTCTCCATTCGTTGCAGGCACCTTTTGATTTTCTGTAAAAGGATCTGTTGATTCCAAGCTCCATGTGTTGTGGTTGAGAGTAGTTTTATAACACTCAAAGCATCAAGCTCAATCCAGATTTTGTAGAATCCTTTTTCCAAGCAGAGTTGAAGTCCACGATGAAGAGCCCCCAATTCAGCTTGTATGTTGGAGGTGATACCCAGATGTTCTTGGAATGCAAAGATCAATTGCCCTTGGTGATCTCGGAGAAGACCTCCTGCTCCTGCAGTCCCTGGATTACCTTTTGAAGTGCCATCTGTATTGAGCTTGAGCCATCCTTCAGGGGGTTTAATCCACTGTACCACCACAGCTTTTGGGGGAGGGGGCTTTGGCGGAATCTGGATTTTGAGCATAGAGGCAGCAAATGTGTCGCCCTTAAAATGCTCATATTTGATTAGCTTACTTCTGTGAAGAGTATGAAGGTAATTGAGAGTCTTGAAGATGATTATGTTAGCTTTGAAGTCAGCGTCTCTATGTTTGACATCATTACGCATTGCCCAGATGTGCCAGAGGATCAATGCTGGAATGAGGTCTCTTATATGTGGCTGAGAAGAAGTTCTGACTTTCCATGCTTGCAGGTAAAGAATGATGTTGTCCGTCTGGGGAAGAGTGACCTGAAAAATGTTAGCAAAAAATCTCCAAACTGCAGCAGATATCTTGTTTTGAAGGAAGAGGTGTGGCACTGATTCTTCATCCGCACAACAACAACATTTAGAAGCAATAACGATTCCTTTTCGTTTGAGTCTATTATCCACCGGGATCCAATCATTCAACAGCCTCCATATAAAGATTGAGATGGTGGGTGTGATCAAGGTAGACCATATGGACTTGAAAATATGTTGTACAGGTTTGTGGTCTCTGTATTGATCCCATGTAGATGTTGTGGTGAATTCTCCACTAGTGGAAAGCTTCCAAAACATCCTATCTGGTTGGTGTTGACAAATGGGGATGTCCAGAATTATCTCTATGATGTGTTGTGGGATTTCTTGCTCCAATTTGGCTCTGTCCCATTCTCCATTTGACCAGTACCAATGGACTGGAATATGCGCTGTGGGGTTAATTCCCACCAATGTATGAAGAGGGCCTTGAGGTATCCAACAGTCAAGCCAAAATGATGTATCTCCACTCCCCAGACTCCAGAAGATATTATCTTGTGCTTCATTTCTGATTTTGCAGATTCTTTTCCAAATAACTGAGTCATTCCTAGTGACTTTGGCCAGGCCAGGGAAGTCATTTTTGCAATATTTCTTCAGTGTGAACCGGGCCCATAGGGAGTTATTCATTCTCAATCGCCACCAGAGTTTGTGTGTAAAGGCTGTAACCACATCTCGGAAGTTCCTGACTCCAAGCCCCCCTTCTGTCGTAGGGTAACATATGGTTTGCCACCTAGTCCAGTGGATTTTCCTGTGGTCTTGTGTGGATCCCCAGAAGTATTTGACAAAGATCTGCTCAATTTTTTGTATGACACCGATCGGAGGATCCAAGACTTGAAGCAAGTATATGGGCATGGATGAGAGGACACTTTTGATCAATTGAAGCCGACCTCCATGTGAAAGATGGCAATGCTCCCATCCTGTAGTTCTGGCCCTGATTTTGTCAATTAAGCCTTCATAGAGCACTTTCTTCTTGTGGCCTTTGTAGAGAGGGGCCCCAAGGTAGGTGATGGGAAGAGCTTTCATAGAAAAACCAGTTATGCCTTTGATCCTTTGAGCTATCAAGTTAGCTTTTTTCCCAGGTATGAAAGACCTCTTGGAGTGGTTGATTTTTTGGCCAGAGATGGCTTCAAATTGCTCCAGAAAATCCATAAGCTTAGTCAGACCTGCTTCTTCACAATTTGTAAACAGAATAACATCATCAGCGTATGCCAAGTGTGAAACTTGTAGACTGCAATTTGTTTGGTAAAACATCTCAGGATTTTCATTGAAGAGGTGATCCAATCCCCTTGAAAGGGCTTCAGCTGCAATTATGAATAGTGCTGGAGATATGGGATCTCCTTGCCTAAGTCCTTGAGAGGATTTGAAGAATCCCGATGACTCACCATTAATCAGAACAGTAAACCAACTATGCTCGATGGAATGCCTGACCAGAAGCATGAATCTGTGAGGGAATCCCATTTTTTCCATGACAGTGTAAAGAAATTTCCAGTTGACTCTATCATAAGCCTTGGACATGTCCAGCTTAATGATAAGGTTCCCTTTGCTATATCTCAAGTCCAGTGAATGAACTATCTCTTGAGCCATAAGGATATTGTCTCCAATAAGTCTGTTAGGGACGAACCCGCTCTGAGCTGGTGAGATAATGGTTGTGAGGTGTTGCGCTATCTTGTTGTAAAGGAGCTTGGATAGAATTTTATTGGTGACGTTGCATAGTGAAATAGGCCTGAAGTCATTCCATGATTGTGGGGAGTCAATCTTTGGAATCAGTACAATGGTGGTAGCAGTGAAGCTTCGGGGCATGGGGGTACCACTAAAAAAGTCTCTAACAGCTTCTGTAATATCATCAGCCACGAAGTCCCAACAAGCTTGATAGAAGGCTGACGAGAATCCATCTGGGCCTGCCACGCTGTCTTTGTTGATAGAGAACATGGCTTCTTTAATCTCCTCAGGGGAAGGGGTGCTGAGGAGGCTTTGGCATGCTACTTCAGGAATTTGTGCAAATTGAAAGGGGAATTCCAATTCTTGATCCACTATGTGTGTACCAGTTAGAAGATCCTTGAAGTAGTTGGCCGCTGAATCTTTAATAAGAGCAGGGTTGGAGATTTCCTGATTGTTGTCCATAATCCTGTAGATTTTGGCTTTGATCCGTTTCTTTTTAACTAGGGAATGGAAATACTTGGTATTTCTTTCCCCAGCTTCTAACCACTTATAGTTGCTCTTCTGTTTCCAGTAATCAGATTCTACTTTGAGGGCTTGAATCAGAACAGCATTGCACCTTTTGAGAGCAATCAGATTGTCATCAGAGGGGTTCCTGTCAAAGTGTTTCTCAACTGCAGTGGCATCTGTTTTAGCCGCTTCAACTCGATTGAAAACGTTCCCAAAGGTGTCCCTGTTCCAGCTCTTGAGAAGGTCTTTCATTCTATAGATTTTCTGTTGGAGCTTGTACATGCCGTAACCAGGGGTAGGGAGGTTCCAAGCTTGCTTGACAGTTGTTAAAAATGAGTGATGTCTCAGCCACATATTCTGGAATCTAAAGGATGCCGGACATCTCTCTTCAGTTTTAGAGGCCATGATAAGGAGAGGGTGGTGATCTGAGGTTCTTCTGGCAAGGTGGGAGACCCTGGTGCAGTTAAACATCTCTGACCATTCCTTAGAATATAAAACCCTATCCAACCTTTTCCAAATCCTGTTGTTCGTCCAGGTGTATGGGTCACCCTCAAATCCGGCATCAATTAAACCAGTTTCAAGTATCATGTCACCAAAATCTTCCATAGGCCCAGTCCTGTCGTCCACACCTCCTTGATTCTCTTCAGTGTGCAAAATAGTATTAAAGTCACCTCCCACAATCCATGGCACATTCTGCTCAGAAAGGTTACTCAGCCCCTCCCACAAGATTCTTCGGGGGTTTCTATAACATTTAGCATATATGAAAGTACAGAATGATGCCTTATCAAGTGAATTATACTAACAACTAAGCTTTGAAGTTCGATCCACAAAGTAGATGAGTTAGAACTTTGAATGTACACCATAACATAATGAAATAAAAACTTCACGCGAGGAAGACACGATCATATCATTGGAGTGGATTAGGTAGCAATTCTGATATGAGTAAGCTAATGCAAATTCAGGCGTTCAGATTACTGCAAGTCCACAAAATGTTGTGGCAATCCATCATGGATGCATTCAAACAGTGGATGGAAAATAGCTATGCAGATATGACATAACACTGATTCCAAACTTTGAGCAATGGGCAATGAGCAAGTCAACACTTAAACTGCATTTGCTTCTATATGTAAACAGATGTAGGCTCATATTCCTATGTAGTTTTACATTATCAACAACAAGAACACGAATGCAAATGTGAACCCTGCCTGAGCAACCATCCCATAGCCAAACAATCAAACCACCATTCTTCCTCAATTAAAGATGGTCATTTCAGAAAATCCTACAGTAAGTGTAGATTGGCACCCCAAGGCTTCTCGAAAACAACTTTCAAAATATACGTGCAATATTCTCCCCCTTGCATGGGATGAAGTATTTATATATATATATATATACACACACATACATCAAGCTACTCTTACTTCCACCATGATTGATTGACATGTAGAGCTTGTTGGTCTTGACCAACCAATCTTAACATGTTTATTTCTATCATTGATTTAATCAAAGATCAAATATATCTCCAGACTATCAGGTTAATAAATAAGAAAATGGAAATAAGCAAAATATACCAATCTTGATCCGTAGTTTAGAGTTGACTTTAAAAGCCCGTTAAGAAATCAAGCCAAGCTTGAACCATGTATGTTACAACTCTACTAAAATTGTTTAGGTCATCCTTCCATAAACAGCAGTTTTGACATGTTTGCGGTTATTTGTCATCTAATTCACACATCAGGTGAAAAAACATCAAAATGAAAAAGCACCCTTGCAGATCCTACAGCAGACGAACCATGTGATACTGCAACTGCAGAGTAGTTTACAATTGTATGATTAGAGCCTCTAGACAGACTAAGACAAATTTGACCAGTATTTGAAGAAGCTGAAATTACAACAATATCAAAAAATAAGCAAGTAAATCAGTGTTATGGACTCCAAAGACAAAGAATTTAGCAGCAGCGTAAGAAAAAATTGAGCATACCAGCCTCGTAAAAAGGAGGTACAACCAAAATGATCATCATGATGGTGATGCTCATAGTGGTGGTAAACCTGAGGTGGTGGAGGCGGCAGAGGCGGAGGGTAACCTGCATTAAAATATCCCTGATAACCACCGCCAGGTCCTGGAGGCGGTGGGTAGGGGAAGGCCGAAGGTGGTGCCGAGGGTGGAAGATAAACTGTCCCATAACCTGATCAAACAAGAGAAATCAAGGAACTGTGGAGCAAGTATGAAATAATAGAAAGAAAGTGTAAAGTCAATTTTGAGGTGAAAATTTTAGAGGAAGATGAAGGTAAGTGGAAAAGAGAAGAATTGACCTGGAGGAGGGTAGTTTTCTTGGTGATAACTCATTTTGACGAAAAGAAGAAGAGAGATTGAAATGAATTTGTGGATCCCAAAACGGCGGAGGGATGAGAATTGGAGGATTGGGAGTTTGCAGTTTAGCCGCCGCAAATGGGTAATGAGCGAACAACAATATTATTATTATTATGATGGCTTAAATGCCATTGGGCTGCCACATCCCATCCTATTTAAACCCATCAAAAGCCCAATTTATTATTAAAACAATCAATTCTTTTCTAGGGATAACATATTGGCCCATTTATAGTAAAATTACATAAAAAAATAAAAAACCGCAAAAATACCGCAAAAACGGTAACAAATGCAAAAATATGGCCGATCGCCTATTAAAAATTAATTTTTTAATATACGGTCGCTGGCCCAGCTCACGACTGTGGGTCGTGAGCTGAGCCAGCGACCGCCGGTCGCTGCCTTGGGCAGCAACCTTTTCTTTTTAATTTTTTAGTTCATTTTTTTTAATTTTTATTTATTATAAATTATTAATTTATATTTAATTTACTAATTATATCTTATTTTATTATTTCAAGCTAATTATTATTCATTACAAAATAAAGATAACTGACTTTATGATAATTTAAAGAATTATGCTAATAAAAATTTAGAATTAAAAATAATACACTAAAAAATTACATTATTTTGCCGTCTACGACCCTACCTTTGGACGTTATTTTGGCTCGAAGGACCTTGGCTCCGTTGGGATTGACTGCGAATTTGTTGTCGTGCACGAGCTTGTGCCCAATCTATTTCATTAGGTATTCAGGTACTTTGGCGTCGACCCGGACGAGTTGATGTACGAAGAGTATCGTCGTGGACCAATTGAAAATTGGGAATATCCCAATAGTATTCCGCCATTATCGGGTGAAAAGATTCAGAATATGTTATTCGATAAGGCATTAAAGCATAATATTGCTTAACCATTGATGCAGCGTTAAGCCTATATGCAGTGCATACCTTTTGGGCATGGGAGCATGGTATTTCAAATTGATTCCATTTGCCACATGAACACTCCTGCGTTGCAATTTTTACAACGCGAGTGTTACAACCCTGTCCATAATAATGTCTTGTAACCACAGAGGCAGTCTGTTCAATTTGATCGAATGTCATGACCATATGCTCGACAGATGTGGCGGACCACCGTTGGAACATTTTATATGCATAGTTCGCCCACGGTTGATTGTTGTTTATCATTGTAGTACTCATCGCCATCCTCTCACGAAAATAATGAACAGAGCGGTTAAAAGTCATTTCAACAATTGCAGTCACAGGAAGGCGGCGTGCCCCTTTTAAAACCCTATTGATGCATTCGGACATGTTGGTGGCCTGAATACCGCATCGCCATCCACCGTCATGAGAAGCTGTCCACTTTTCCTTTTCAATTTGCTCCAGCCAGTGGTGTGCTTCTGGTTTTATACTCTTAATCTCGTCCATGGTGCGATTAAATTTTCTAATTTGATATTTTGAGCCAGGTCTCCAACAAAGGTCCTTCAATTGCACGTTCTTAAACTGATTGTTGAAGTTTGAACACACGTGCCTCAAGCAATATCTATTCACACCGCGAGGAGGAACAAAGTCAGGAATGTCTTTTACGGCGGATAAGAGGCCAGCATTGCGGTCAGATATAAGGCACATTCCCGACACCCCTCTAATGATGTGTCTGCTCAGCATCTGAAGAAACCATTTCCAAGATAGATATGATTCTTCATCAACAATAGCAAATGCAAGGGGCAATACCTGTTGATTCGCATCCATTGCAGCTGCAATCAACATTTTATGCTTGTACTTCGTATATATATGGGTTCCATTTACACTTATGACTTTGCGACAATGTTGGAATCCCTCGATACATGATTTGAAAGCCCAAAATACATATTTGATCACATAGGTAACGGTTGAGCGCTGGAATGATTTGTGCTCCCATTCAACAATTGTTCCATCATTCCATTTTTGAAGTGTGCCAAGGTAACTGGGAAGGTCATTACACAAATATTGAACTTGACCTGGGTCTTGGCATGAATTAAACATATGCACCAGTACGTAATGTTTTACCTATCCAATTTCCCTCATGGAGTGCATATCGTGATCCAATGGAGTCAAGTTCTACAGCATCATCTAGTCGGTTACAAATTCATGCAAATATTGATGATCAAGAACAAAATGAACCATCAAGTCCGGAAATACGATGACCTCGGCGACACCGTCAAAGACGTAACTGTGGGACAGGCGGACATTATTAAATTTGTAATTATATTTTTTTATGTAAATTTTTAAGTTTATTAGTTATTGCAAAAGAATTTTAAAATTGTAATTACATTATTGTATTGCAATAAATTAATCATAATTAGCTTGAAATAATAAAATAAGATATTAGTAAATTAAATATAAATTAACGATTTACAATAAATAAAAATTAAAAAAAAATGAATTAAAAAATTAAAAAAAAAATAAGGGTTGCTGGCCAAGGCAACGACCCTCGGTCGCCGCCTTGGCTAGTGACTGGCGGTCGCTGGCTCAGCTCACGACCCACGGTCGTGAGTTGGGCCAGCGGCCGTATATTAAAAAATTAATTTTTAATGGCCAGTCGCGAGCATAGCTCGCGATCGGCCATATTTTTGCAATTGTTATCGCTTTTGCGGTATTTTTGCGATCTTTCGGCGACTGGTCCAATTGTGGCAGACATATTAGCACTAGCCTCTTGTTTTGAGTCTTGTGACTTTAGTCTAGTGAACCGCGAGTGTAATGTTGTGGCGGCTCGCTAGCCAAATCTGTTGTTAGTACACTGGAGGGCACCTCCAATCTACCAACTGAGGCGGCTCGCCTAGCCATGGTTGACCTTCTTGTTTCTTGATACAATATTATATCCATTTCAAAAAAAAATTAAAAGCATATATAGGGGAACTGCAGCCATTGAAAAGGGTATAATAATTAACATTTTCAAACATAAATTAAATGCCATCATGTGATATCTGTTAGTGCTCTTGATCAACATATTTTTTATAATGTATTAGGTTGTATCAAATTAACAAGGTTTAATTTCCAGCAAAATACATGCATGCATCACCTAACATTATTGAATGATCTATCATCATCTATATATATAGCACTCGCAGTTGGATTAATGGTGATCCATACCATAATAGAATCAGTTTAAACATGTATGTATGAACCTAGATAAATAATGCACCATCCCATCAATATCTTCAGGTCCACCAACAACTATATATATATTTGTATGTATAATTAGAGAAATATATATATATATATTATTACTTCATTTAACCTACCCACTTGATATATATAGACATTGCATAAATTTTTGAATCCAATAAACCATATATAGATAAGCTAGAGTTAATCCAACGAACACAATTAATTAAGGCTTCATATATAGCTGCAGCAGCAAAATTAATTGATTAAGCTATAAAAGGAAATGAAAGGTTTAATTAATTAATTAATTAATGTTACAGCTGCAAAAGCAAAAGTAGTATTTACGTACGAATATTATTGTAAAGTAAAAAAAGATTTGTTCTTTCAAGTGGATATTGGCGTCCGTCTGACAGACGACCAAATTTACAAGTTAGTACTGTTAATAATTTAAATTTGTGATAATTACAACTAAGCTCCTAACAGCTGCTGCATGCGCGCGCGTGGGGGCTAATAATTGTCATGAATTCAGGAAACTTTTTTCAATTCTGTTCCGCTTCCATCTCTTTCTCCTAACAGCTGCCTGCAGGCCCGTACCATTACTAGCTACTCATCATCGTCATCGTCATCGTCATCGTCATCGTCATCATCATCCCTTCATATATATTTATACACGTACATATGTATCATTAATTATATATACTACTTTTCCAGAAATTAATTAGATGCATGCATGAAACACTAGTGACCAAAATTAATAAATCTATTGATGATCTTAATTATTATCAATATCACATATATAATTAGCTAGCTATACAATTAATATTGTTCCGACAATGGCCTACGTACCTCATTATATATTAGAGCTCGTTCTGCACATTATGATATTGCTATATATCCTCCCTCTGCATCCTTAATTTCCCCTTCTCCTCACTCTTCTCCTTCCCTACAAATTAATAACAATCCCTGCAGCTCATCATGAAAATGCATATATACTTTATTCCATAATATTTGTTTCATTAATTCATTGATCATTCTCAACTTGTATATCCAATTGAATTCAATAACATACATATATATATATATATATGTGTGTTGATACTTACGATGAACAGAGCCGCAAGCAACGTGGTGGTCCGTGATGCAGTACTCCCTAAAGCTTGGTGATCCCATAAACAATGGACTTCCACCATCATTATCCTCCAAATTTGATATACATTTTTTGTCATCTCCCCTTTCATCCTCATCATGATTGTAATTATTCTTTTGTCGGCGGCCATTGGCGATATGATTATGTCGATGATGATGATGATCATCATTATAATGATTGTACGATGCTGCTTCTGCCGACTGCTTCCTCCTTTGGACAATATTATTATTATTATTATTCATGTTGTTTGTGTTAAGACAAGGTTGCTGATGATGAGGCGACGTTTCTTGCGGCGTATGGAATAAGGAATTAGATGAGCCGTCGACAGTGTCGGGACATGAAGCGTCTGAAGGTAGATGTCCCTGATCATAAGCGTTGTTTTTCTCGGTGATTATGGTGGGATTATCATGATGATATTCATGGCCGGAGCTCGATCTCGTACATAATTGGTCCTGGCGGGGGACAAACCTGGAAATGCCACAACCCATTGGAGGAGGAGCATCAGTTATTAATCATTAATTGCACCATTATATATGTATATATATATATGTAGTAGCGTACGTAGGCTAATTAGAAGAATTAAGATAAGGCATGGATGGATCGAGGAGGAAGAGAGAGATAGTGTATGTGTGTGTGCGGTGTGAAAAAGAGTAGATTAATTAAGAAGAGGAGGTCAATTAATGTATGATTTGTATGCGCTGCCAATGGAACTTCACCCTCATTATCCTCCCAATATTTTCCAAACATATATAATGTTTTCTTACATATAATGTGTGTACCTGCACCTTAAATTCAATCATTAATTAGTAATTACAAACAACATATATGTGATGATTCATTATTCAAGCACATACGAAATTGAATAATAATATATATTTTATTGTATGAACTTTGTAGGATCTTAATCATTTTTTTAAGTTTTATATTTATTATAATACTGTTCTTGTAATATTTTACAAATTTCCTAATTTATAGTTGTCTTTAAAGATTACCAACTTAGATTAACAGCCAGCTTCAAAGGCAACCAAGGTTCCATGGTGTAGTGGTTAGCACTCTGGACTTTGAATCCAGCGACCTGGGTTCGACTCCCGGTGGGACCTTTTAGAAATTTACCCTTGCAACAATGGAAGATGACTTTTACTCCCATTTGCTTTCTTTCTGCTCATTCCTTTTCGGCATACTAAATATAGTGTTAATTGTTCAAATGACAGATGATATGGAAGTGGAGACATTTTTCCGGACAAAACATTTAGAAACCTGTTAATAAATACTAGTATATGTTAGCACATTTACATTAGCATGCACAATTAATTTGAAATTTAAAATTTTGATAATTAATCTAAAATTATATCGGGTGAATTACAATGACTTCCCTTGACGATTGACATAATTACAGATATCCCTTTGTTATTTAAAAAATTACAAATACCCCTGAGATTTGAAATCGTCTAATAAATAACCCATTTTCATTCAATTTTATAGTTGAACTGACCAAAATGCCCTTATGCAAATCGAATTATTTTTTAAAAGTTTTTTAATTTTTTTGGACAAAAATGCGCAGGGAGAGGTCTCTTACATTTTTTACACAGAGGTTTAATAATGTAATTTGTCTCGGTTTGTTTCTATATAATTTAAAAGAAAAATAAGAGCAAAATGGATCATTTCAGGCCCTTGATTAAAAATTACAAAGCTCAGGGAAGAATTTATAATTTTTGAAATAACGAGTGGTACTGGTAATTATGCCAAACCTCGGAGGAGGTCATTGTAATTTACCCCAAATATATATATTAATTGGATAAATGACAAAAATATCACAAAAATAAATAATAGGAAGTTATGAGAATTATTGGAAAAAAGATAAAAAAAAAAGATAAAAAAAAAAAGATATATGAAATTTGATAAGTGAGAAAAAAAAAATTAATAAAATTACAGAAAAGATAAAATATATCAAAAAAGTGCTCTTCAATTATATAAAAGTATAGGGAAAAAAAAAATTAGTACACTAACTTGGCTCTCGTTCAATTTTAGTACACTAACTTTAGTAATTATCACATTTTATACATTATGTTGCAATTTTACTTCAATTAAGTCCAATTCACCGGAATTTGCTGACGTGGCCAATTTTTGCTTATTTGTCCGGCATAATTAACCACGTCAGCACATGACGTGGCCGGCGACTGACGTGGCGGGATGACTTGGATGTATTTTCTTCCATAAGGATGAATTTTAGTACACTAACTTTAGCATGGTTTAATTTTAGTCCAATAACTTTGAATGAGGTGAAATTTAAGTCCCATGTCATTGTGTCTAGGGGTTGTCACTGCCCATTTATATTTATATTATAAAAAAAATTAAATATAAGTCTACCGTTGAAAATGGTACACTTATATATTTATGACTAGTCGCTAGTTGCGAGCTGTACTCACGTCCAGTCCTCAATTTTTTTTAAATTTGTTAATTCTTTATAATTATTAGTTAAAGTTAAAATAATAATTATTAATACGTAATTAGATATAATTAATTAATAATAATTTGATAATTGTTAATATAGCTATTAAATTAATTAATTAGAGAATACTAAATTTAATAATATAGTTGTTAATATTAATTAATTTGATCTATATATTAATTATTGAAAATTTGATAATACAGTTGTTAATCATAATTTAAAAAATAGATAATTATATATTTTATAATTATTAATAATTTGATAATATATTTGTTAATTATTAATAGAGTTGATATTATTATAGCCGAGATCTTTTCCTTTTCACACTTATCAGTTCAGTTGGATCATCTATTTTTAAACTATGATTAACAACTATATTATCGAATTTCTAACAATTAATCTATATCAAATTAATTAATATTAACAACTATATTATCAAATTAATTAAAATTATCTTAATAATATTACATTCCGTACGAAAAAAATAAAAATATTATATCATTATTATAATTATTATTCTGTACTTAAATTTAACCTCATTCAAAGTTATTGGACTAAAATTAAACCATGCTAAAGTTAGTGTACTAAAATTCATCCTTATGAAAGAAAATACATCCAAGTCATCCTGCCACGTCAGCCGCATGCCACGTCATGTGCTGACGTGGTTAATTTCGCCGGACACGTCAGCAAATTCCGGTCAATTGACCGGAAAATTGGAACAAAAACCCTCAATTGGACTTAATTGAAGCAAAATTGCAACATAATGTATAAAATGTGATAATTACCAAAATTAGTATACTAAAATTGAACAAGAGCCAAGTTAATGTACTAAAAAAAGTTTTTTCCCTAAAAGTATATATAAGAAATAAAAGTAAAAGAGAAAAGACGACGAAAAAGCTATAGGAGTCGAACTTGGAAGTAGGGGAAAGATCATCTTGGGAATGTTGATGCATGTAATATGAACCTAATTGAGGCATTAGCGTAATATGCATCAATTGTATTATTTTGCCTTTCTTATTGCCATATGTTTAATTAGCCAAAAAAACATTACA
Organism: Sesamum alatum; assembly: GCA_034509735.1. Lineage (NCBI taxonomy): Eukaryota > Viridiplantae > Streptophyta > Magnoliopsida > Lamiales > Pedaliaceae > Sesamum > Sesamum alatum. Next base: position 172,619 of record JACGWO010000005.1, read on the forward strand.
GTTGTAACCTACAACTCACATCACATATATACTTATGGTATATTGATTCATTCCCATAGAGTTGGCAGAAAATTTCGAATTGACTAGTGTTATGAAAATCAGCTAACGATCATCCATTCAAGATTATTGTGGTTCTAGCTATCTACTCCCGGGTGGTTTTTCTTTTTTCTTAAAAAAAAAAACTATCATACGCAGATTGAGAAATCAGAAAACAAGCATAAATGTAAAGAATTTAACTTTACCTGAAGATTTATTGTGATTAAGAGGTGGCTTTTGATCCTTGTTTTTTTCATTTTTGGATCTTGTCCCCGTCTTTTTTCTACCTAAGCATGGACAATGCCCCATTTAAGCACTCAACATATGGAAACGGAAATCGGAGGCAGGAACTTAGATGCGCGATGAGTTAATCCTTGTTTCCTTCTGGTTAATTAGGTCATAATAAGTACAAGTTTTAGAAGGGAGATTTACGAGGTATTTTAGTTTCACTCGCACACATACACGTGGGGGTTGCAAAAAGTTGAAATTTCTAAATTTCGGTATCAACAAAGGACATGCAGTTTTTGTCTGTATGTTGAGTTGGTTTTTTTTTTTTTTTTTTTTTTTTTTTTTTAAAATTGGGGATTTGCCGGGCTCTCCATCCCATTTAAATTAAAACGAGAAGTAAATTAAAGTTTTTACAAGCCCAAAATAAAAAACCAACTTCAGCAAAAAATAGGCCCAAAAAGACGGGCCGTATGTTGAGTTGGTTATTTATCTTGCCTATGATGTTCTTCCATTTTCTCAATGTCCAAAAAAAAAACCTAACATCATAATACTAAATTATTTTCACTTATAATGAGATTTAATATAATTATAAATATTTTTTGAATTAATTATAATCTTAATCTCATATTATAAGGTGTTTTATTAAACTAGTCTCATGTTTTGCATAATAGTTAATTTTAGTCCTATAACTTAACAGTGGTGTGCCAAAAGCATCCCCCGGTTAAACTTTTCATGTAATGGAGGATGTGTCGTTAGGTCCAGTTAGTTATATATTGGAACCCACCATTAAATTGCAATTTTAGTCTCACACTATAGAAAATTTTGTAATATAGTCCCTTATTTTTCAAAATACTCCCAGAATAGTCTCACAAGAAATGAAATACAAGTCCATAAATATCCCATAAATATAAGTATATAATTCTCATATATTAACGCAACTTACAATATAGCAAGAAAAAAACATGAGGAATACATTCGAAATTTATTGCCAATTAAAATGCGAAATTAGAAAATCTGCAATTTTTGTTTTCCTCAAAGTCATGGTACTAATATCATCATGCTTTAATTTGATTTATAGATCGACAACCCTTTTTCTATCATTAAAGCAACAACTTCAAAATTATTGAAAATCAATAAGTCAACAGAACAAAGTAATTATCCCTCCTTCATGGGTGTGCAATTTTGAACTCCATATTTCTTGATTTTTTCATTCAATAATGGAATTCCGTCTTTCATACACTAATTTATTCTACATAATAATTTAGAAATCATTTCATTTAGCATTGCACATTGATATGTACTTGGGTCCAAATGTACTGCAAATCTCCAAGGACCTTTATGAAAATCCTAAAATTTGAGGGGACTAACTTGCAAGAAGCGGTTAATACTCCGATGCTTAAATTAGTAAAGTGCAAAATGAAAAGAAACTTGGAATAAAGTGATAATAATAGTGATTTGCGAAGGATGGTGAAGGATAATTCGCGTGAGTGTAAAATTCGTGTAGAAGTAAGATCAAACTAGCTAGCAAATAGTAAAAATGAATGTGGGAGTGTATAATTGACAAAGAAAAAATGTTGCATATGTGTTACCAAACTTGTTCCCTAATGACTGCACAATAGGTTAATTTAAAGCCGTTGATGGAGCTAGACCCGGAAGTTAGTTGTTGACTGTCGTATGCCTCTAGAAAGCCCTTTAACTTGGCTATCATCCATACGAATCTGACTGACATCTTTAAGTATGATGTGTCTTGATGTGTTGGCAAGCAATAGGGCGTGACTGTCCACCTGCATGATGATGTGTCCCGTTGAAATGGGCTCGTTTATTTAACATATCAATTTAGTGAAAACATATGAAGTAAAATTTTATGGGCTTTGACCTTTCCTATTGATGGGTCGGCCTGCTGGTAGCCAGCTGGGCTGTCTTAAGAACGTGTGTTGGGCTCGGAATCTATAAAGAATTTTTAGGGGGCAACACACATATAGATCTATGTTTCTAAAAAGAAAAAAAAATCACACAGTCATCAGCAGTCACCTTTGAACATGAAAGGAACCTTCACCCTTGGAAAAGAAGAAGCAGCATCGCAAACCTGTTGCCTCCAAAAAATGGCAAGTCATCAGGTAAGTTTCCATAAAAAAATATTTTGTCGAGAATTTTCCTCCATTCTTGTAGGAGTTAATGACTTGCATGTGGCTTTTCCATTCAAAACATAACATGTGATGCTTTTTGCACATTTTCATTAAGTTGTGGGACTAATTTTGGCTTTCATAATAAGTAGGAAACCAATAGCAAAACCTCGCAAAACCTTTTATAATATGGGACTAAAATTACAATTTAATAGTGGAACAAATTTTGATGAGCTAAAGTACTTAACCGACAACATGTGTAGCACGTGGCCTTCCCATTAAAAAATTTAATGATGGGAATTTTTTGCACACAACTGTTGTATTATGGGACTAAAATTGACTATTATGAAAAGGATGAGACTAATTATGCAAAACAACCTATACTATGGGACGAACGTTGCATTTAACTGATTAATATTTTTTCTTATTTAAAAAATTATAAATATTCCTTAATTTTAACATCCACCTAAACGAGCCCATTCCATTAGTCTCTATTAATTAAGTTTCCATCCAAATTTTATGATAAACTACCCAAAATCCCTTTTTCACTTATACTTATATATATATATATATATATATTTGTTTCTTATTATTTTTTAAAATATTTTTACAGATGGACATGTTTAATGGATGATTTACTTTACCAATCCTCAAATTTTTTTATATTTTTGTAAACACTTCTTTTTGTAAAAAGATCAACAATTGTAAAGTAGTAAATTCTTCCTACTGTGGGGGCTACATACACTATTTTATTTGAAGGGGATATTCGTAATTTCCTAAATAATGAGTTTGTATTCATAATTATGTCAAACAATAAAAAATGTAATTGTAATTTACCTTTTAAAAAAACAAAAAAGGAGATAAGGAGTTTTTCATTTAAAAATTACTAGTGTGACATTTTTATTTAATTTGACAATAATACATCACTTATTTATTTTTACGTGGCACATTCCATATAGATGTAAAGCCGAAGCTAGAATATTATTTTAAAGGTTAAATATAATTACTACTCATGAATTATCCATCCCACATCAATTACCCTTCTAAATGATTAAAATCTTTAAAAGTCCCCCTGACCTTTAATTTTTAAGTTTGAAACGTCCATATCCTTACAAAAATTACTTTATAAAAAATTAAAAAAAATAATAATTAAAGAGATTTCTAAAATACCAAAATCACCTTTTGTCCAAACTTTATCTAATTCTAATTTCACTTGTTCATCGAGCTCTTTTTATTTTCATAATCCTAAAGTATTTGGAACTCATTTTCTTTTAATTTCACTTGTTTGTCAAACCAAGTTAAATACAAATTTATACATGCATATATATATATGTACCTAAAAAAATTCACAATCAATAAAATTCGAAAGGACTGATAAAAAAATACAATTAATATATATTTATATATATATATGGTAAGTATATATATTTATATATTTACTTAAAAAATTCACAATTAATAAAATCGAAAGGGCTGATGAACTAATAAAAAAATATACAACTAATATATATTTATATATGTATATATGGTAATTATATAAATTTGATAATTATATATATTTATATATTTACTTAAAAAATCACAATTAATAAAACCAAAAGGCTTATGAATATAAAAAAATATACAACTAATATATATTTATATATGGTAATTATTATGGATTAATAAAATCGAAAGGACTGATAATAAAATATAAAATTAATATATATTTATAGTATATATTTATGTATGTATGGTAATTATATGCATGTATAAATTTATATTTAACTTGGTTTGACAAACAAGTGAAAACTAAAATAAACTGAGCTCCAAGTATTTTAGGATTATCAAAATAAAAAGAGTTCGATAAACAAATGAAACTAGAATTAGATAAAGCTTGGACAAAGGGTGATTTTGGCCTTTTAAAAATCCTTTAATTATTTTTTTCAGAAAGCAATTTTTGTAAGGGCAAAATGGACCTTTCAAACTTAAAAATTAAAAGTCAGGGTTTTTTTTAAGGTTTTAATACTTTATGGAGGTAATTGATGTGGGGTGAATGCTTTAGGGGTGGTAATTGTATTTAACCTTTATTTAATCTTATAATAATTTAATAAAATAATTCACCAGATAAACATAATTAAATTCATCAAAATTTTAATAATTATTGCAAAATGAATTCAACATACAATATTACAAGTACAACTTAATTCCTACAACTATTACTGCGACAAGGGGTGAGTTGAAATCTCTAGTCATGACAATAAAATATAGGGTAAATTACAGCTACATTCCTCAATGTTTGGTATAATTACAAATATATTTACTTGTTATTTAAAAATTTATAAATATCCCCCCGCCCCCAAATGAAAAATAATTATAAAGCCCCTACATGGAGACGTGAAAAGTACTATTTTTACCCATGCTGAAATTTTTAGTTTTTAAAAAAAATGTTTAAAAATGTAAAAAACTAAGAGTGGGTAAAATAAATAATTCATAGAGAATATTAGTCCATAAAAAATATTTTAATTTTTTTTAAAAAATATATAATTTATAATTTATAATTCAAAAGGGCATTTTAGGCAATTCCCCATAAAATTAGATGGAAACCTAACAGAATGAGCTCGTTGTTAGACGAACATTAAAGTTAGAGGATATTTGTAATTTTTCAAACAACAAGAAAGTATTTGTAATTATGTCAAACCTCATTGGATGTGGTTGTAATTTACCCTAAAATATAATATTAGTACAAAAATACAGTGTGACAATTTTAAAGTTTTTACTAAAGATATGTTTTGTGTGATAATATTTTTAATCATGTCACTGTGTAATTACTGGCGACAAGAATTGTTCACTAAATTATCTATGTAGACAATTAGTGAAATTTGACGACAATACAAATATATTAACAATTTTATTTGTTGTTACTACATTAACTATTATGTATCACTAAATGTTTAGAGTAACAATTTTGTACACAATTGATGTCGCTAAAAAACGAGATCGACTATATTTGTTTTGAATGACCGCGATTCGATACATTTTGCACTAGATTCTTTACAATTTCAATCCCCATTTGTGAGAAAGTTTTGCAGAAAATAACGTCCGTTGAGCTGCCGCTATCAACCATGACCTTTTTGACCCAGAAGTTCGAGATAATTGCAAAGATTACCACTGCGTCGTTATTTGCAGGGACATCTCTTTCTAGGTCTTGGAAACCACAAACTACGTCATGCCCTTCTCGTGCATCTTCGCTCATCATAACTTCAGAGCTAAAAGGGCCTTTTGTGACACTGTTGACTGCCTTTAGTGTGGCCTTCCTAGCCCGGGTTGAGTCTCTCCCTGTGGGTCCCCTGGATATGACCCTAATTCCTTTTCACGCCCTTCCCGCATCCTACTTGCGGGGGGTTTGAAGTCTCCGCTCGAGGTGGATTATTATGATCCATGTATTCCTTCAGATATCCGTGTTGGATCAACTTTTCTATTTTGTTTTTCAGTAGGTGGAAGCAATCTTCCGTGTTGTGTCCTTGATTTTTGTGGAATACACAATACTTGTCAGACTTCATTCTTTTGGGGTTTTCCCTCATGCGGAGGGGCCACTGCACAATTTCTTGTTACTCTGCTATTGCTAGAATTTCGGTGCGGTGCTTTCAGAGGGGTGTACTGTGTTAGTTCGGAAGAGGGCACGCGCTTCTAATCTCTTTGGCTATTCTCGCTTTCTTAGGGCCTGGATGGCCTTCCTTGAGTGCTCTCCTTTTGGAAGGAGTCACAGTTCTTATGTTGGAAGTTTCTTCAATTCAGATATATTTTTCCACTCGTGCTAGGAGTTCGTGTAATGTGGCGGGAGGCTTCCCAGATATAGATTCTTGGAACCTACCCTTGTGCAAATTTTGTTGCATGATGCTCGCTAGGAGCTCTGGTTGACATGAGGGACTTCCAAGATGACTTCGAAAAATCTTTGTACATATTCCCGCAGACCCTCCTGTTCTCGTTGAACTATCATGAACAAATATGTGGTGGTCTTTGGATATCTCTTATTTATTGCAAAATGATACAAAAAACGCTGGGAGAATTGTTCGAAGTTGTCTATTGTACCATAGGTAACTGGTTGAACTAGGTCATGGCTTTTCCAGCTAAAGTGGTCTGGAAAAGCTTGCAGTATGCTACGTCACTGACATCTAGCAGATCTGCCTTTGCTAGGAAACGATATAAGTGATGCCGCGGGTATTTAGTCCTGTCATATTCGTTGAGGTTTGGGATTTTTATTCCAAGCTGGATAGCTTCTGCTAGGATATGAGTAGCAAAAGTACTTCGCCTAGGAGGTGCCACGGCTAAGGCTAGGGCTTTGTGGCCTTCCATCCCCTCTAAATCGGCCTGCTAGCGGTCGCTTGTCCATTCTCAAGGACTCGCGGTCTCTCGGCGGTGCGTCCTTTGGTGGTGGTGGCAGTAGTTCCTCTTCCGATAGGGAAGGCTTTCTCTCCACTTCCTATTCAAGCATCTTCTTGTTGGTTTGCCGCCCTCTGCTTGTTTTTCATAGGGGCCAAGCCTACTCTAGGACCTTTGTGAGGATAGGGAGGGGGTCTTGGTGGTGTTGCATGTTCTGCAATATACTAGGCAACCGCTCTCGATGCTACTTGTGCTGAGGCATCTTCAATCATCTGCCGAAGGCCTCGGGCGTTAGCTAGAGCATGGGGGGATGGGGAGCTTGCTCCCGCTCTCCCTGCTCTTCCTGTCCTTGGTTGTGTCGTTGTTGGACTTCTCCTAGGGTGCGTGCTCGAAGATACCCTCGAGCTCGTTTAAGCCCCCATTCTCCTTCCTTTCTCTTGACCTAGTTTCATCCTCGAATATCGAAAAGTTGTCTTTTCCACAGACGGTGCCAGGTTGATGTGGCTGAAAAGCGAGATCGGCTATATTTATTTCGAATGGGCGCGATTCAATACGTTTTGCACTAGATTTGTTACAAGTTCCAATCCCCTTTCATGAGAAAGTGTGGGGAGTATTTACACTAGTGGAAAATTGTGATATTTAAGGGAGGTAGGGTAAAGTACTACTTTGTCCCTTACCTACCCCTATTACACGACTGAAATTTGCTTCCTAAGGCTATTGTGGTAATTTGACGTACTATGCAAACTTAATAAGTTTTGACTTTCGTTTTCCTTTGAGAGACATCTTTCTTGTTTTCCTTGGCATGATATGTTTCCTCCATCAATAATATTTTTTCACTAATTGAATCTAATGACAACATGTACTTGAATATAGTGGCATGGGCTTGATAGTCTTATCCTTTCCCACTTTCCTAGGGATGTCACTTATAGGATTTCTAAGGTGACCCTCTAGCTTGAGCCTCATTTGGATTGGGCACATCTTTCTAATTTGGGGTCCTTGGGCTTGCTTTTCCTATGGACTTGTGCAATTTTGTCTGGTCTTTTAGGTTTTCTTGGGCCTCCTCAGGAAATAAAAAATAATAACAACTAATTAAAAAATTCAAAACAACAATTTTAAAATTTTGAAATATTTGTTTTATAAACACATAGTACAAAAAGCATAGAGAGAAATCTAGTAGATGTCGAGCGAAAGGAAATTATGGAATATGAGACAAAGGTGCCCTTCAATTTTTTATTTTGCCTAAGCTCTTAGCAACAAATACAAGAAAGAGTTATAGAATGAAATCAAAATTTTGGAATTTTTTTTTATGTAAGTAGAATTATAGAATGAGAGATTTCGTTCATTCTTTTTCTTTTGCTTTTTCTTGGTGTTGTATAAAAAGTGGGGTTTGATAAGACTTGATAGCTTTGAGAGTCAAGCCGCTAGATCCAATCCAATCATTGCCAGCTAAGGTATAATTGAGCTTGAATCCGTCCCTATATACGTGTAAAAATTAGGGAAAATTGCAATTTTCGTCTACTAATATAGAGAAGGTGGCATTGTAAATCAGGCTTTTAATAAAATAGCAATTCAGGACACTAATTTTTAAAAAATGACAATTTCAGTCCAATTTGTCCTAATTTCATCGAAAATGCTCACATGTCCAGCACGTGACAAATAAAAATGGGGAATTTTGTCCACTTCGGCCACAATTGCTTACGTGGCAATTCAAAATCCGGCCAAGATGACATGGCAGGAGTGATGTGTCAAAAGCCGGTCAAGAAATAACAATTAAGGACACTAATTTTTTTAAAAATGGCAATTTTAGTTCAATTTCACTGCAGCCAATAATTTTAAAAAAATTTCAAAATTTCTTGGGCAAAATGAAAAAATCCACTTATGTTTTCTGAAGTTGCAAAAACCCCGTAAGATAAGAAAATAGGTCAAAATGCCCCTGTTATATATATAATTCAACAAGAAACTTCCATTCTATCAATTTTAATGGAGAGTGTGATTCACTCTCCCACCTACGAGCGTTAAAGTTTTTTTTAATTTTCCATCCACTTTTGACAGACAAAAATGTCCAAACTGACTTTGTTTTTAATATAAATAACACCAATGCCATTTAACTTCAATAATTACAATTTTTTTTTAAATTATAATTTATTTATTAAAACTTCTATTATATTTTTTAAAAAAATAAAAAAAGTTTTATTTCAATTTATTTATAACAATTATATATTATTAATTAATAGTATTATTTAGTTTCCAAATATTGTAATACACTATTATTTTAGTAAATTAGTAAATAGATTTATTTATAAATATAAAGTTACAAAAATTTATATATGTATATAAATAAAATATTAATTTTGAAATTATAAATACTTGATTTAAATAAAACTTTTTAAATAAATTTTAATAGTTTGAATTATATATATAGGCGATGACAGTCGCCGTCGTGACATTTGGACAAGGGCGAATACGCAACAGTTTACAAAACACAAGGGAGCGTTTAGCCTATTTTCTTATCATAGGGGTATTTTTTGCAACTTTTTGCAAAGACAGGGTTATTTCTCTTCTTTTTTTTTTTTTTTTTGTTTGTATTTTACCCAAAATTCTTGGTTGGAGTGAAATTGGATTGAAATTGCCATTTTTTAAAAATTAGTGTCCTTAATTGCTACTTCTTGGCTAGTTGACACATCACTCCTGCCATGTAATCTTGGTCGGATTTTGAATTGCCATGTAAGCAATTGTGGCCTGAGTGGACAAAACCCCCAATTTTTATTTGTCACGTGATGGACATGTGAACATTTTCGGCGAAATTAGGGCAAATTGGATTGAAATTGCCATTTTCTAAAAACTAGTGTCTTTAATTGCTATTTTATTAAAAATCTGGTTTACAACGCCACAACTCCTATATTAGTGGACGAAAATTGCAATTTTTCCTAAAAATTATTAGTCGAACATGAATCATATAATGAGTCGAAATTGAATTTATATTTTGTTACATTATATTTACACATCAAAGGTATTGCTTGTGAGATTTCCAATCTCATATCATCTCACTTTGTAAATTATTTTCAGATGTATGTATCTTTATTTATCAGTTTTTTTAAGAGAAATATACATCAAATACATTCTAAGTTTTGAGAATTTGATCGAAAGTCGAATAAGACAAGTGGGTAAAGTTGACAGGCGAGCTGGATGATTTTTGCTTGCAAAAATTCTTACACAAATTAGATTTAATTAAAGTTAATTAATAACACAATAAAATGTGATATATTTGTCATGAAATTGATCATTATATTATAATTTTGCATAATCAATTAATTAAATGCTAGAATCAAATGTTAACTTGTGAAATATTATGAACTGAGATTAAAATATAGCAGACTAGAGAAATCATGGATGAAAAACTTATCTCGCTGTAGCCCTGATATCGATCTCTACATTCCAATAAGAAAAATGAAAAAACTTGGGTTTAATAACTAAGCATGCATGATGAGATGCGGGATTAATATCAAAAGTTAAATTACCAGAGAGGATTAAACTAAACAGATGAATGGGCCGGGGAACAGGTAAAAGAATTGGGGGATTGAAAATTAAAGGGATCAGATTGATGGATGAAGGCAATTAAGTAGATGATGCATGAGAGAGTAGTAGCTAGTGCAGCGAACGTCGACAACTGGTGTATAAATATAAATAATCTCAAATAAATGTTGAGGGATCTTCATCATCATCATCATCATCATCATCATCATCATCATCATTTAATCAATATTGGCAAGTTAATTATAACTCTAGTCATGCATGGATGGCCCTGCAGGAAGCAAGTGATTTTTGTACGTATGTTGGGCAGTAGGTAGTATTAATATATAGCTTAATCCACATTTTATGGTCTCCTTTTCCCCATTAGAGCTGCATTCCCATCAAAAAGTTCGTCAATATACGTTTCAATGTCTTCTGGCTGATACTTTACATACTTCTCGGTTTGCCTCCCCGGCGTAAATGTCTGGCTATACCTTCCCAAGAAAGACCTGTAAGCCGGAATAACCATGTTTGATATTGAAACCCTCATCTCCGACTGAAGCTGCTCATCACTAATCACCCAAGTACTCTGCGTCTTGTGTATTTCATCAAACATTGCGTTGAAACTCTTGAATCTCTCCTTAAGTACTGGCTTCACTACTTTTCCGTTGTGCATCAACCCATCCGGCTGAAAACAACTCAACAATTTTCCCCACGTCTCGCGCGTGTAACCCTTGTGATATTGCCTCAGATCAGACGATCTTTTTCTGCACCATGAGTCACCCATTAGTCTATTTATTTCATTTCCGCTCCTTACCTTCTGCAGAATGTATCTCCCATTGTTCATCATGAAAATCGAGCTCAACGAATGGTCTTTGTAGAGCTTTGATTTGCTCTCGATATTTGCATCTAGCAGATCCATCACCTTTATTATCTGAGTTTGGAACGGGGATTGCTTTACCACCTCGTTGTTGTTGTTGTTGTTGTTGTTGGGATTCTGGGCTTGTGATTGGTAATTGAAATCTGATCCTGTGGCCGAATCTGCTCTTTCTATCTTCTGATGCTCCTTGAAGACATGCTCTAGCGTTTCCTTATACTCACATACGTATTTCAGGTAATTCATGGTGTAGCGAGTCAATGGATGAACTGCACCGCCTGGAACTGGAGTCTTTCCTAAATCAGCCTTGATTGAGTTCTCTAAGTCCACAAAAATCGAAATCATGGCTTCCCCAATACGACCTTTTATCATGGAGGCCTCTCTTTTAACCTCGTTCATCGACTCTTCTAGGAATAAATTATCAATTATCGGGAGGATATCTCTCATCGCCTCGTATATATCAAGAAACTTAAACAGCTTCTCAGCAGCGCGCTTTGTTAACGCAACCGCATCGGCAAAATTGAGGAGTTGAAGTATTACACCCTGAGACAGGCTGCAAAACAGGCTCTCGGACATCAAAGGATGATCTGAGAATATGACCTGAGAGAGCCTGCGTTCGCTGGAAAAGTGCACGGAGGCACATTGCTTAAATGTTCTGATCCAGTTCACAATCTCTCTCTCTAGTGATTCCCAGGGCATTTTCTGCACATCGTCCATGCTGTGTTTCTCAAATCCAAACTTTTGCAGGCTCTCTTCCATAGCATTTCTTCGTGCCACAAAGTATACCTGGCAACACTCCATTTCATAGCCTCCGGCGATCATTACCTTTGACAATCTGATCAAGTCTGATAATATGTCTTCAGAATATCCTGGAAAATTGTTGTCTTCTAGGGGTAGGGGGGCTGATTCGGGAGGTGGTGGGGGGTTTTCATCTGATTCTTGATTCTGGGTTGATGATGTAGATTGCTTATTACTGTGATCTGAATCATGGATCTTGTAATCTTCAACAAGTGACTTGAATTCTTCCTCGATGTATGACATTGCACGCTGCAGAACGCCACCGATGCGGTTGACGAAATGAGCGTGCTTGTGCTCTGTGGAGAGTTCTGAAATGGCCTTTGAGAGAGAGGAAAGGCGTAAGGTGGCTTCAAGAAATGAAGTTGAATCTTGGTCCTCAAGTTGACTCCATTTCATGGGGTTTTCGTCGCATTCATAATCAACAATTTTGGCTTCAATAAGAAGCGCGAATTGGTGGACAAAAGTGGGGACTTCTGGAGGGGTGGATTCATCTCCTTTTGAGGTGGACGACAATATTGTGGAAATGTATTGATCAACTTCTTCAGAAACTTTGTTGAGGTCAAGAGATAAAGGAGGGGGAGGTTCTTGGAGATTTACATGATCAGCAGGAGGTTGTTCTTGCTCTTTGATATCTGAATCGAGGGCATCATCAGCCTTTTCAGGATCAGGATCAGCCTCAGCCTCGGCCTCGGCCTCGGCCTCCTGCTTGGTGGTTGATGGGGTGTCAAGTCCAAGGTTTTGTTGAGGCAAATCCTCCTGATCGGATTTCTCAGGGTGGAGCTCATTGCTGTCATTGTTGTTGTTGGGATGGTCTTTGTTGTCGGTGGTGGTGGTAGTATTATGATCATCATCCTTGTTGTCGGGGTCAGTGGTGGTGGGGTGGTGAGGGACAGAGGCAGAGGCAGAGGCAGAGGCAGAAGTGGGGGATGATGTTTGAGGAAGGGGTATGTCTTTCTCGGGATCCATGGGAGTGATCATGAGTTACAAGGTTTGCGAAATGGAAAGAGAAAGGGGGATGAAAGAAAGAGAGGAAGGATGATGCAAAACCGAAAGTGAAGGGAAATTATCCATTGATGTGAAAGAAACACAACATAGTTTTGATTTGAATGTGGTGGTGGTGGTAGTTAGTTTTGGGAGATGGGAAAGGAGGGGACAGAAATAATTAAAAAAGAAAAAACAAGAGAGACTAGTATTCATTTTAATGGGGTGAGAGGAGACTTCGCGGATCTGTTATTAGAGAGGGGAGAATGGGTGTTGACCAATCACACTGCTCCTGCTCTCCACCACTATCACATTCTCTGCGTTTCTGTAATAAAATAATAATAATCCAATAAAAAAAAAAGTAATAAAAGGAAAAGTTCCAAAAGGCCACATCATTAGCCAGACAAGATATTGGACTTGGACTGTCTTACACGTTTTGCAGTGCTCAACTGATTGGGCCAGGCCCAATAATATGTGCTTTTCAAAATCAAGAAATTTTTTTTAAGGGAAAATCAAAACATTGATTATATATTATTACATACTAGCGGTAGAACTCGTGTTATAATTGAATTTTTTATGTAAAGTAAAACTTTTTATTTTTAATAGATAAAACCTATTAGTATTATTATTATTTATTTTAATTATTATTGAAAATGATCTTTTCTAACACATACAATATATTCTACTAATGAAAATTTGTATTTTCTGATAACTACTTTCAAACTATTATGATATTTTATTAATTAAATATGCGAATTACTTTTTTAAAAATATTCAACTATGTAGAAAATATTAAAAAATTAGTTAAATGTATTATTTGTTATCATCATCTTTCCATCAAAATCTATATTAGAGCAATAATAGAAACATACTTTTAATTATGTTATAAGAAAGACAATTGGGGGAAAAAAAAGAAAATAAATAAAGTTATTTTAAAATCTCAATATCACTTCATCAATTGAACAAAGAAAAGATAAGGAGCAAGTTATCATGAAATGAGAAAATAAAATACGTATGGATAAAAATAAAATGGTTAAGTTCAATTAAATTATAAATATAACAACATTACCACAGGCCATGAAAGAACAAAAAGACTTTTATCGGTATAAAATAAGATTTGTTTGAAAAGAAGCTCAAATTACAAACACATGAAAATGCAATATTTACATATAAATGGAAAGACTTACCAAGTAGATGATCATAGATTTAGTAGAATCATATTTACATGGTTCGAGAAAGAAATTATCTATAAATTAAAACCCAATGATTCCTTCCATTCTGTAAAACTTCATCAAAAGACAAAATAATAATAATAATAATAATAATAATAAGAAGAAGAAGAAGAATAAAAAAATTTAAAAAGCATGATAAAATTAAACTATAAAATAATAATTCAATGGATAAAACTATAATAAATAAAAAGCACACATGAATAAAATAAGAAAAGGGTAAATAGTTAAACAAAAATAAGAACTCAATATCGATTAAGTAGAATTATACAACTAAATATTAAATAGAATATGTACCTATCAACACAAAATAAGTATGCTCTTTTTTGTTGAAAACAAAAACAAAATAAAAAAGAAATCAGAAAAAGAAAAAAAGAATTAAACTATATATAAAAGAAAATTTTAACGGATGAATATATTATATATAAAAAAATTAGTGTATAAAAAATACAAAGGAATAAATATTTAAACAAAAATAAAAACTAAATTTGGTAGCTTGAGTAGAATTATACAAATAAATATCAAATAAAAGAAATATGTACCGATTGAAACTAAATAAATTGTTCATTCTTGTAGAAAAACAAAATTAAAAAAAATGAAACCTGAATAAGAACAACAAAATAAAACTATAAAATAAAATTCAATGGATGAAATTATAATATGTGTATATTATATATATACATATATAAATTGGTGTGTATAAAAAGATACAAAATAGTAAATATTTAAATAAAAATATAAACTAAATGACAGATTAAGTAGAATTATACAAATATATTTTGACAAAGAAATAAATACTTATTAACATTAAATAAATGTATTCCTTCTTGTTTAACAAAATCAAGCAACCACCATAAAAATCTAAAATATAAACACCAGACGATAAATAAATATTATATTTAAATAGAAAACATAAGAAAATGATAAAGATTATTAATTCATTAACTTTCAAGTATCATGAAAAAATAATATATAAAAATAAAATAATATCATGATAAAAGCAAAACATCAGTTTAGTCATAGTATATTTGTGTAAAGACAAATAAAAATTAAAAGTTAATATATATATATATATATATAAATATATGGGCAAGGGATAGAGTTTATTAATTACACAACTTCAAAGATTATGAAAAAAAATATATCATAAAAAGTAAAACATCACCTCAGCCATGGAAGAACAATAAAAGGAACATACAAAGTGTTAGGTTTCGAGATCGTTTAATGCAAATAGAATATTGATAGTATTGAGCCTATCTAATAAATGAAGAAATGCAAAGTAGACTGTGTTTTATTTAAATACAAATGCGATGGAGACCAACATCATTAGGTAATCGAAATTTTTAATTTTGATACACACAAATAATTTTTATTTTAAGATTTGATTTGGTTTGGATATTTTTAGTGTTAATAAATAAAACTTAATCTTAGAAATAAACTCGATTGATATAAAATTGAATTATAAATAAAACTTAATCTTAAAATATAAAACTATTTAAGATACATACACATTAAATTAGTATTTTTAATATTAGAAATAAGATTTTAAATAAATACAAAATAAGATTTTTAATATATTTGTGTAAAGACAAATAAAAATTAAAAGTTAATATATATATATATATATAAATATATGGGCAAGGGATAGAGTTCATTAATTACATAACTTCAAAGATTATGGAAAAAATTAAATAAATAAAATAATATCATAAAAAGTAAAACATCACCTCAGCTATGAAAGAGCAATAAAAAGAACATACAAAATGTTAAGTTTTGAGATCGTCTAATGCAAATAGAATATTGATAGTATTGAGTGTATCTAATAAATAAAGAGATGTAAAGTAGACTATATTCTATTTAAATACAAATACGATAGAGACCACCATCATTAGGTAACCGGAAGTTTCATTTTGGATACACACAAATAATTTGTATTTTAATATTTGATTTGGTTAGGGTATTTTTAGTGTTAATAAATAAAACTTAATCTGAGAAATAAACTCGGTTGATATAAAATTGAATTACAAATAAAACTTAATCTTAAAATATAAAATTATTTAAGATACATACACATTAAATTAGTATTTTAATATTGATAATTAGATTTCAAATAAATACAAAATAAATATTTAATATAATAAAAATAGATGATGTCTCTAAAATATAAGATTTTTATTGTTAATAAAAATTAATTATAATCTTGGAGATGTTTTTTTGGATAGATACAAAATAAATATCTAATATATTTAAATTAAGTGATGTTTCTAACCGATGTTTTCCTGACAATTAAAAAAGTTCAATTATAGTATTGGAGATAATATTTTGGATAAATATAAAATAAATATTTAAAATATTTAAAATAGATGATGTTTCTAACCAATAAGATTTTTTATTAACAATTAAAAAATTCAATTATAATCCTAAAGATAAAATTTTGGATAACTACAAAGTAAACATTTAATATTTAATTAGATAACGTTTTCAATCAATAAGATTTTTTCTTGATAATTAAAAAATTCAAAATTATAAAAAATTAGTATTAAATGAAAATTAACTTAATTTTGATCAACCATTGTTTTACTATATATATAGATATCTATATATGTATATATACAAGGACAAGTCAGCCTTAACTTTTGTCATCTCTTAGAATTATGAAATACTACTATTTTTGCTGCTACTGTATTGTATGTATTTATTTTAACAGAAATGGTTGGAATCATTCACCACAGCTACAAAAATCGAAATAATAGAAAGGGGGTTGATAATGATTGATCGATCATTACAAGAAGAATTAATTTAGAATTATAATTGACAACAAAAATCCCTCAAATCAAATATCAAGTAATGTTGTTTTGTCAAGTACTATATTTCCTTAACTACGTCTACTCTACACAAAGCAAAAGCTTGTATTGTGTAATACTGTAATGTGTACTTGACCTCACCAGCATATGGATGGCGTCGTGGGATAATTTTACTTTTGGTATTTTAGGTATGATCTTATTTCATCTTTGATATCCACTGTTTTCATGTCATTAATATTAATACTCAAAGTTTTTCTTTTTTCATCGAGTTGAGTACCTGTCGTTAGTTGACCGTCAGAGTTAACGGTCAAAGTCATTTTGGCGGGAAAATTGGCAGTTTTTTGCCTATTTAAGCACATGTTTGGCTACCATTTACTATACCACAAAAACTAAAGTTGAAAAAGTAAAATTGAGAATATTTTGGGAAAAAACGAGAGGTATGAGGAGAAATCAGTTTCAAACTTTCAATCCTACTCAAATACAAGTGTGGGTTCGTCTAATGAGAACATTTATGTGGAAAAAATATATTGTGAGTGTGGAATTGAGCTACCATTGAAGACGTTTTGGACCAAAATAAATCCGGGAAGAATATTTTGGGCATGTCCTAATTACGGGGTAAATTTATATTTTATTCTTATTTATTTTGTGTTTTTGATTATATACCATTAATTCTTGTTTTTACGGGGAAAAAATATTCTTATTTATTTTTTGAATTTTTATTTACTTCGATCTTGGGCACATTTCTGGATCAAACCATGTAAAAATTTGTGACCGAAAAAATAAAAACAAGAATTAATCTTATATAATCAAAAACACAAAATAAATAAGAATAAAATATAAATTTACCCTGTAATTAGGACATGCCCAAAACCTTCTTCTCGGATTTATTTTGGTCCAATAAGTCTTCAATGGTAGCTCAATTATACACTCACAATATATTTTTTCCACATAAATGTTCTCATTAGTCGAACCCACACTCGTATTTGAGTAAGATTGAAACTGATTTCTCCTCATACCTCTCATTTTTTTTTTCAAAATATTCACAATTTTACTTTTTCAACTCTAATTTTTGTGGTATAGTAAAAGGTAGCCAAACATGTGCTTAAATAAGCAAAAAACTGTCAATTTTTCTGCCAAAATGACTTTGACCGTTAACTCTGACGGTCAACTAACGGTAGGTACTCAGGTCAATTAAACAAAAAACCTTTATGTATCAATATCGATGATATGAAAATAAGAGGTACTAAAGGTGAAATAAAAATATACTTGGGATACCAAAAGGGAAATTATCCCATGCTGTCGTCTATCCAAGACTCAGACTCTGACTCAAGGGCTCTATGGGAAATTCGCCTTTCACCTCATCTCTTTTCTCTTGCAATCTTCTCAACTGACTGACAACTCTTCTCCCAAGTCCCAACTCTCTCAAATATCTCCTTCCTACAATCGGCACCTGCAACAAAACCCTAATTTCATCCAATTCTTGCCAAATAATCCCACATATATATAAACAAAACCAAACCCTCCGAGTAACTTGCCACCTCTTTTCACCATTCAATTCCAGGCATAAGAGAAACCCCTAATTTAATTCCAGGACCATCACTTCACTATCATACAGTTGTGTCCTAATGCCCCTGCTTTCTTGGTGAACAAAAGGTTCGTTTCTTAAGCTAGCTATCATGCAATTATCTACTATTTCTTTGTTGCTTGTCTTTTACTTTTAGGGTTTAGCAGTTTTGCTCTACTTCTCCTCGTTCATTTCCTTTCCGGTCTTAATTGCTCAATACTTTGTGCTTTCTTCTTATCTCTTTCTTTTTTATGTTCCAGGAATTCATGTGTTGCTTTTTTTAGAATAATTGAGTTCATTTGACTTTCCATCTCCAAGAATTTTTGTTTCTCTTCATTTTGTCTGCCAGTAATTGATTCTGTTGAGTTAATTGAGTAAATTTTGGGAATATAAGTTAACATCAATGAAGTGATTTTATTTACCTCTCAATTGGAAATATTTGTGTTTGTAGGTTGATGAATATTCCATTCAATCAATGTCTTCATTTGATATTTACTTGTTGAAGGTTATTTATATCTATATATGTGTGTGTGTGTGTGTGTGTTTGTGCGTGTGTATTTGTCATCACTTATTAACATTTGCTGGTTATTTATTAATTTTCATGATCGGTAGCTTGGAAACTATTTCTCTTTGGTGATGGCGACTCGGGAAGGAGTTATTATTTGAAAATTTTGAAGGACAATATCCATAACTCTTTAAACATGTGGACATACTTTTTGAATTTTTTTCTTACATACTAGGAAAAAAGTTACTGACATGCATACGTACTAAAATATTTATGACCAGTTCTGTTATGCAAAGTTTTTTAAGTTTTAAATATGTCAGTGGTGCATCAATTATGATTTAGGCAATTTGATGGCTCACTAAGCACACAGGATGGCTATTGGGACAACAATTTAGTTTCATGCATGAATTGCTGCCTGCGTGCAGTATAGTATGTTCCAGAATTTAATGAGATTGATAGTTAATGCTTATGAGCTTATCGTTTGATGCGCTTGGTGCTAGGCTGTCGGGCGGTTCATTGTCGGGGTACTCTATTTCTAACTAACATTGTGGTCAAGGTGATGAATGTCTCACCGATTTTATCTTTTCTTGCAGAATAGTGCCCTCTGTAGTCTTTATTGGGTCTGCCTAGGGACTCATCCGCCAGGCAGACTTTGGCTAGAAACCATGGGAAGTACTTTTAATCCACAGATTTTGGCTGATAAGCTGGTGAAGCTCCAAAGCTCACAGCAGAGCATTGAGAGTATCCTACTGTTTTGTTACTTCCCGACAAACTTATATCTTCTGATGGCTTTTTGTTGGCATTTAGTGCCAATTATATTCGTATACTGACCAATTTCCTTGCAATTGAATCCATGTTGAGATGCTCATTGAAATCCTCCATGCTGTTAAATTTATGTTTGGTATTGCTAAATCTAGTTATTATTTAGGAATAGATATTTATTAGCATACAAACACTATAGAAAAATAGTTCTTATAAGGCATAACTTTTTTTTCATACGACAATTATTTTTCTTATGCTATACTTCCCAAATACATATTCTGGATGCAATATATGTGCAGCTTTTCTATTAGTATCTCCTTGACACAATTAAGCTCTATCACATTGGTGCATTTTTCACATGAACAAAGCAACACAAGTTGTTGAAACATGGGATAGACAATTTCATTGTGCTCCTCGCGAACAGCGACTGGCTTTTCTATATCTTGCAAATGATATTCTCCAAAATAGCAGGCGAAAGGGTGCAGAGTTTGTTGCGGAGTTTTGGAAGGTTCTTCCAGATTGTCTTCGTGATGTAATTGAAAATAGTGATGAGTTTGGAAGAAATGCTGCTCTGCGCTTGGTATGATTATCATTTCTGTGATTACATGGGAGAAAGATATCATTCCTGTTCTACTCGTGAAAAGATTTTTGGTAGATACTATGAACCAAAAGTGATTATGACTTATAAACTCAATGGAGGATATCAAATGCTTGAGGAGATGAACTAAATCTGATAATGACATCATAAAGGGAAAGCTGTAGACATAGGACCTGGTGAAGAACCTCGAAAAATAGCTAACGTGAGACTAAGAAAATACTTGTGTATCTCTTTATGAGCTGCTCTCTTCCAACTTTCCTGTTTTCAATGACAATTTCAAATTCCATTTTTAATGTAGTTATGTTTTCTATATTTCACGTGTATGCAGTTTAACAGAGAGTACATGAAAGGATACTTATATTTTAAAGGTATTTTATCAAATTCCTTTGTTTTTCCAAATGAAGCTCTGCTCATTTCCAACTTTTCCTTAACAAATGGCTACTACTTTGCATGGATAGTTGAAATTTCCATGCATAAATTGTTACTAGTGAATGTTAAATTGCTTATTTTCTGTGTAAGTAACATGACCTGTCCTCAGCTTGTTACTATTAAAACAAATAATATACATCCTGCTCATAGTGTAATTTAAATTGTATTTTACATTATTCAGATAAGTATCTGGGAGGAGCGGAAAGTATTTGGCTCGAGGGGCCAAATTCTTAAGGAAGAGTTTGTTAAAAGGCCATTGGACAATGGCAGTAGAAACCCGAAGCTTGCGGGACACAAACTGGTAACTGCATTTATTTCAAGAATGTTTATGTGCGTCATTTATGATGCAATATTTGATTATTGTTTCTTTCCTCGCGGGCAAACAGAGGCCGCCTGGTGGAAATGCATTGGACAAATTGGTCTCGGGTTATCAAGCTGTCTATGGCAGTCAACTGGATGA
Source organism: Sesamum alatum (assembly GCA_034509735.1). Taxonomy (NCBI): domain Eukaryota; kingdom Viridiplantae; phylum Streptophyta; class Magnoliopsida; order Lamiales; family Pedaliaceae; genus Sesamum; species Sesamum alatum. The sequence continues at coordinate 193,885 of JACGWO010000005.1, forward strand.
AGATACCATTTTTAACAAGTGTAGAAACGCCATCAGCTTTGTTGAGAAAGTTAATAAAGATACTAATGGTGATTATAGATTAGGTACATATTTGTCTTTCTTATGCATTTTTGTCATGTTATTTCTCTCATGACATCTGATGCCTCATTCATCTCTTTCGATGTTTCTGTCTTCCCATCCTTGTTTATTGCTTTGATGTTGGAAATGTGAAGCAGGTCATGTTAATGGTAATATCAGAGATGAGCTTAAGGGGCAGCAAGCAATATTAAGGGATTGCATTGAGCAGCTAACTGTTGTCGAATCTTCTAGAGAAAACCTTCTGTCCATTTTGCGGGAGGCTCTGCAGGAGCAGGTATACTGTTTTGGAGCTTATGTGTATTGTGGATGTAAGATGTATACGTTTTGACTGTTTTGTTTACCTGATGTTGCAAGCTTCTTATATTGTTCGCAGGAGTATAAGCTGGAACAGGTCCGCAATCAACTTCAGGTAATTCATTTTGCCCATTTTGTTCCTCTGAACCTTTTGGAATGGGTTCTTTAGATCATGTTATGTTATAGCATCAGTTTACAGTGGCTGAGAACTGGTTCAACTTTCTTCGTTATTTATGTATCTAGAGGTAATAGAAACTCTTATAGACTCATTCATTAATTTTCTTGAAATAAACAACTTTATGGGATCTGAAGCATTAAAAAGAAAAAGAAAAAGAAAAATCAAAGAACTAAAGGAAAGAAGTATCTCCAGATAAGCATGGATACGATTTGAAAATCGTGTTAAGTTGAGCTTACTGGTTGTATCCTGCTTTGATGACTGTCAATGATATCTTGGAAGATATATGTGCATGTGGATTATAGTCTACACAAGATCATGGATTGCTGAAGTATTCACCATACAGGACCACGAGGAACTGGTCCCTCTGCTTTCCCTGTGGGACTCGTTATGTCACTTGTTTGAAGAAAGCTGCCATTGTTAACTGAATCATTGTTGGGTTTGTCAAGTGCATTGTCTGTTGTTTTGCTGAATTTTGTGATTTGTCGTTAACAATTATTTTTCATCTTCCATTTGTTAGGATTGGTTAAAGATGGAGCTTTGGTGTTATTGTTTTTAAGGAAAATCTCTTCAGATTCTGATTTAAATATCCAAAATGAGAAACCATACAAGGGAAAGTGAGTTTAGTTCTCCTAACCATATGGCTTTCTTGATTCTTTCTCATTGTCAGGCAGCACAGTCGCACTCAGAACAAGCCAGCAGTATTTGCAGGCAGCTACATGGTGGCAATGGCAATGGACAGACTCTCTCTGAGCAGAGTGGAGATGGAAGTCCAGCCCCGCAGGCGCCACAGAATCCTATACCTGGGACAGCGGAGCAGTCAACCTCAGTGACTTATACACGACAGGTGTCTTTTGGTGGAAAATCAGGCGGCACGGAGGAAGATCCTAAATCTGCAGCAGCTGCAGTGGCAGCAAAACTCGCTGCATCAACATCTTCAGCCCAGATGCTGACTTACGTCCTCTCTTCTCTTGCATCAGAAGGAGTCATAGGAAATCCAGTCAAGGAGTCATCTAGTGATTATCCTTCTGAGAAGAGGGCTAAGATTGAGAATGATCACCCTTCTTATGTTCCTCTGCAAAACCCCCAGTCAGCAGTCCCACCCTTTTCACATCCTGAACAGCTGCAAAGCAATCTGTCAACCACCTCACAGGAGCTAAATCAAAATGAACCACCACCACCTCCTCCTCCTCCACCTCCACCATCATCTCCTCCTCCATTGCCACCCCTGCCACCACCCATGCAGCCATATCAAGTGCCCCAATATATGCAAACTGCCATGCCAATGCCGAGTGGGCCATATGGCTATAACATGAACCAACAACTGCCAGCAACCCTACATAGCTATGCTTCTGTCGTGCCTCCAATAAGTGGGGCTTCTACATTTGCTCCTCCACCGAATGCTTATGAGAGTTACCCAACAGAAGGTGGTTTCTATGACCAGCCGTCGTCCCTGCCAATGGCCCCTATGGGGCATCAGTAGAATTAGGGGTCTGTGTTATGGTGTTTGACAGGGGTTTCCAAGTGGACTGGTTGCAGTTTCAAGCCAAGTGAAGCTTCCTTGCCATTATTACAGTAGAGGTTGTTGAAGGCGTTTCAAAATATTTGGGATATGCATGCATAATTTAATAGGTTTTGTTAGATCGATGTTTGTAACTTTAGTTTTCTTAATTTAATGAATTGTATTGAGTGAGCTGGATGATTTCTGTTTAGTTACTGTGGAAGATAAGAAGAGGAAGTTGATGCATATTATTATTGTTCTTTATGTTCATTGTAAGTTGATATACGATGGGATGGCCATGTTTGTTTGGGCACCCGTGTCTGCAACATCATTTCCTGCTGGACAACAAATTAATTAATAGTGATGTTATCTTAGGGGTTTGTCGTGCATCCACACACACACACACTAATGCTGTTTTCAAGATCTTGGACTATTGAGTGTACCCCAGGTCAATTCCATTTATACGAGAAATTAAACTTACTCTTCTTGTTAGGCCTCTTACTTACCCTTTGAGGAACAGCCTGGAAAATCTATTGCAATTCTTAACGACACTATTAATATTACACTAAGCAATATGATTAAAGCTGAAAATATATTTTGCGGATCAAAAGACAAAGATAACTCAGTCGACTATCATCATCATGATATTAATTTGTTTTCTATATATATATATATATATATATTGCGGGGGGACAGTACATTGGAGGCTGGAGAGTGGACTGTGGAAGGATATAAAATATATGCCGGAAACACAGACTAATCAATTATGGAGTGTTTAATAATTCCCCTACATATATATATATATATATATATATATAATTGTGTTTAGTGTGGTTGCACCCATCGACCAGGTAACCGGTTTCATCTTCAGACAGTTTTTGGCTTGCGCGCATATAGAATCTGTGTCTATAAATACCATCTCAATCTTGTTCATTTTACTAAATTGCTTTTGTTGAAGCTATATAAAGTAGTTAAGAGTCTGAAAATGCATGGCGACGGCCACCCATATTCTTGCAACTATTCAGCAAAACAACACAGCGTGCAGGCGACAGAGCTTCTAGAGAGAATGAGTAGAGCAAATGCGGTGGTGATATTCAGTAGGAGCACGTGCTTTATGTGCCATGCTGCGAAGCGGCTCTTCTGCAGCATGGGCGTAAGTCCAAGGGTGTACGAGCTTGATGAATATCCGATGAGATCTGCAGGAAAGGATCTGGAGAGAGTTTTGGTGGCCGGAGGAGCAGTAGTACTGCCGGTGGTGTTCATAGGGGGGAAGCTCGTGGGCGGAATGGATAGCGTAATGGAGTCTCATATCAATGGCACCCTTGTGCCGCTGCTCAAAGAGGCTGGTGCACTTTGGCTTTGATTTTCATCCTCTTCTTTTTCTCACTTGTATTGCATGCATTTTGCTTTTTGCAGCAAGAAAAAGAGTGATGAATCGAGACCTATGTAATTTCTTGAATGGAATATAACATATATATATATATATAAATGCATGCGGATAAGTAAGTAATCATCAGAGATCAATTCTGAAATGCATGATTTATGAGTTTATGTATATATAAACATACATTGAGTAGCTAGAGAGGAAGTTGAATTGCTCTAATAAACAGCTTGATTAATTTAAGTTGATGGATGATGGAGCTCCACAGAAAGAAACAGCTCTGGATGAATATTTAAGTTAAGAATATATGAACGTATGTAATTTGATCGATTATATAACAAGTACAAGACATTTTAACATCATGAATAATAATTGTGAAAAAAGCTGGAAGTGGGAGGGAGAGTAGGTACGTAGGTGGTTAATTAATTGAAAGGGGCCGGACAGGAGGAGACAGAGAGGAGAGGGGTTATGAGTATGAGAATTGGAGAGAGGTTGACACTATACATCACATGGGCACAGCATGGCGTTAACTCACGGACACAAGGGGAAGATGTTTCCTTAAAATTGGTGCACATATTTAATTTCATGTGCGACTGCCTTACATTCCATTTCTGCTTCGTAGCACCCCCAATGCCCATATCTCTCTCTTTATATATATCTGGTCATCCACCTCTCAAATGAAACAAAATGATATCCATATCATCTGTTGTCCTGATATTAATTATATAAGCCCTAATTATTTCAATCTTGTTGGTGTTGATTATAAGGTGAATCCAATGTACTATCTCTTATACCAGCAAAAGTTGCTTGTTCGAGTCCAATTTGAGATTTTTGAACTTAGTTTTTCACAAATCTTGAAAAGAAAACTTGAAAAAAAAAAAAAAACACATTAACATTTCGATACTAAGAACAGTAAACGACGATAAAATAATAAACAAAACTCAAACAATAATATTTTTGCTTGAACAAGTATTAAAAAAGTGTTACTCGTTGCTAGGAAAAGAGAAGCTCTTTTAATAGCTCTCGTACCCTACTAGTTGGGACAATCGAAACTCTCAACCCGAATTTTTATCTATTGAGGACTCATCTCCCAACATGTAAGACTCCTCCCTAGATAAGCTTCCCGCAATCCCAAGGGGCAGTTTAAATAGGCCAAACGTCACCCTTGGATTCTCGGGCATCCTTGTGGTTGTTCCTTCCTCCGAGCTGTCTGACTAGAGTTTGACCATGTGTGAGTGAAGTGTTTCAGGTGTCCACGTGGCCACCACTCTTGCAGTCCTCGAGCCATTCGCGAGGCTTTATGGGCCCTGCGAGCTTTACTTCTTAATGGGCCTCTCCTACCATTGAGGGCTGATGTTTTTTGTCTCATTGGGCCACTTGTAGCTTTAAAATCTTTTTTTCAATTTCTCCCATATTGAGTTTCTTCTTGGACTTTATATTTATAGAGGTATCATTTAATCTCGGTCTAGTTCACCATTCTACCACGTTCTTACAATTACTGCACCTCCACTTCATCTCAGTATTTATGACAACGTACAGGTACTACTACTTCATCTTAATTAATTTCACTGACTCAAATCACATGTAGCCTCAATCATATCATAATCATAATCATAATATATTATTTAAAATGATAATCATCCTATGTGTTCATCTCTTTTCTATGTGGATAATGAGGTGGACAAGTTATTTTTTGTCTATTATTCCATGTTGGTTGTTTTTCATATTTAATTCACAATAAATATATAGTATTAATAATTATATAGTATTAATGATGAATGATTATAGAGTATATTTCAAGGCAAATTTTAAGATGATTTAATTAATATTTACTTTTTTTATCTTTTCAATTTTTGACTCATTGTTTACTTAACAATAATTAGCTAAAAAATTGAATTTTTAAATTTCAATGTCAAAATTTTGTTTGCAAAATATATCAATATATTTTGTTCCAAAAACAATTAACAAATACCCTATAATATTCAAAAAAATACTTTTTCTATTCATTATTTGACTAATTATTTGCCACAAATTGTTAGCATTAAAACATTTGATGTATTTTAAATAATATAATATATTATGTTTGATGTATATTAAGTAATATAATATAATTTCATTGATGCATCAATTAAACAAACCATTAAAATATGGTCAACGTTACTGATTAATGGCCTTAAATTTTAAGCCAAATAAAACGCATTTAATTTTCCTTAGCTAAACATAATCAATCAACGATTCATTCATTGATTTTATATAATTAAGCTAAAATTGACTTTAAAAAATTAAGCTAATTATCTAATTAGCCTTCCCCAAAGTTGGTTGATTTATTTTTCAATAAGTCAAAATCAATTAATATGATTTCATTTCATAAATTGTTAGCCTTAAAAAAAATAATGTATTTTAAATAATATAATATAATTCCATTAATGCATAAATTAAACAAATAATTAAAATATGATCAAAAGCAAAATTTTCCATCACTGATTAATCATATCATATCATATCATAATATCATAATATATTATTTAAAAGGATAACCAACCACTATTTTTATCTTTTTCTTAGTTAGATGATTAGGTGGATAGTTTTTTTTTTTTTTTTTTTTTCAAATCACCGCACTCACATCTTTTCATATTTAATTTTAGTTAGTTAAAAATTTATAATTTTTCAATTTACCTTATTTAAATTTTCAGTTACACTTTTTTTTTTGTCATTATTCCATATTTTGATATTTGATTTAATTAAAATCTTAATATGTTTAGATTAAATAATTATTTATAATATTTCAATTTACCTTATTTGAATTGAGTTACTATCTTTTTAGTAATTTTGCCATATTTTAATGTTTCATTTAATTAAAATCTTAATACACTTAGATTAAATAATCTGCCCTATTCTTTTTTTTTTAAGTAAAACCAAGAAATTTTCATTCATGTACCGAGCACATCAATTTGCAAAACATTTGCACTACAACCTTTCTAACTTTATTAGCTAATTAGCTAATTCTTTGTTAAAGTCATTATTCCTAGCAAAATTTAGGTCATGCCATCTGCTGCATGCCTTCCTAATTTGATCATGCTAACTAACAAGTCTGGACCAAACACCCACAATTCTCCATTAAAGTTAATTAAAATACACAAATTTTCTTTAACTTAAGGTGCTCACTATTCTCCCTAAAAGTTTTATATTATTACAAGTTTTTCATCCCTAATTTCTCTTAATTTACTTCAGTTCTCTTCTCCAAAAATTTAGGATTTTATAGACTTCAATTTCAGGTAAGCTTCTCAATTAGTTTTCTTATATAATACTTTGCTTCTGTAAATATAATATTTCGTGCTATGTGGATGTTAAATCTGTGTTCAAAAGTTTATGCTTCAATTTTTACTCTGCATTTCAAAGTATATATATTTCATGCATATGATGTCTTTACCTTCTTAATTTTATGCATGTTTAAATAATGTAATGTTGTTTTACATATACTTTTAAAATATTTATCTCACTTCAATTGTTTTTTTTTTTTTTCCAACATGTTTTGATTTTCTTTTGTTTTTTGGTTAGATTTACATGATATAATATAATAGTTTTCAAGGATTGAGTTATGTGCAATAGACAATGTAAAAATAATTTGCTAATTAGCTCGACGTCGAATTTTTTTCGTTGCTATTGAGCGATTTTTTTTTTAGGATATTGAGTTTATTATACATTATTCCATATTTATGAGTTTTTTAAATCTAAAAGAATATATTTAAACTTAAATGATATGATTAAAGTAGTTGTCGTAGTTGTTCAACTAATTTTATTTTAGTTTGAATTATTTTTTAATTATAAATAAAGCACGTATAAGAACTTACCGTAGATACAATTTTTACAAAACAATTAAAGCATACAATTTTGACATTCACATATAATAGCTAAGACATTAAATACTTTATTAGCAATTCCAATCCCCAATAAAAGGTGAATATAGTTGATATCTTGGTAAATGAGTTTTATTATAAAACTTTATTATGCTTAGCTAACATGCTTTGATAAAATTTTGTTCTTTGGGTTACATGTATATGGTGTTCCATAAAAATTTTCATGGATCGAGTTGTGCGGGGTAGACAATCTATGGTTATCACTTTCTCTAAATAAAAGAAGTACGTCATGTCATTTTTTTAATTATAGTAGGATAATTACTTATTATCAAATACAATATTTAATATTAGTTACATGTTTTAGGCAATGATGACGTGAATTTTTTTGGTCTATTTGCATGTGGTTATAAACAATATTTTTATCCTAACATTGTCTAATTCATTTAACATACTAGCTTTGTTTAAGTCATATGATGTTTTACGTGCATTTCTTTAATTTTTGTGTAGCTTGAATTCATGTGTTCAGATAATTTTTGTATTAGATCGTGACATTGTGTTCTATGTTATTATAGATTAAAACTACTTTTGCCAACATGGTAAAGATCAATGATGCAATCAAATATTCGATTTTTGGTGCTTCAAGGTGCGAGGGCTCTTCAAACATTGAGCCATCGTCACTCATTAATCAAAATATTCAGGATTATAACTCAATTGAGCCCTCTTTAAGTAATTTGTTGGATGAAGAGTCTCCGCTAAAGAAAATTTGTATTCGAAGGTAATATGATTTCATTTAGATTCCACTATATGTTGTAATTGTTGAAAATTATATCTTTATTAATATCTTTTTATGCTCACGATAGGGGAGATGATTAAGATCAAGTCAATGATCAAGTTACAAATTAGGAGATGAAGTTTGCAGAAGATGTTTGAAGTACATGTTTTGTTGATTAATCATTGTTCTGTTGGAAACTTAACTTCTTATAGATAATGAACTTATACAAACTTATATGACACAGTTGTTTTATTTTGATGTATTTAACAAATTTTTAAATAACGATTGTGCACTTTTACTTTTATTCATTTATTAGTTAGATTTATTTTTTTCTATATTAATGTATTTAATATCAATGAAATTTCTTATGTCATTCAAAAATTTTAATTTATTTTATATCATTACTAAAAAAACCTTCCTCAATATATTAATGTTACAAAAAAATTAAAGTATATTTACAATTGTTACATTCATATAATAGCTAATACAATAATTTTCTAGCAATTTTAATTGTTAATAAAAAGTAATACAATTAATAGTTAATATCTTATTATTAATTAATGTAATTTTAATAGTAAATATTAAATATTAAATAATTTTTATTCGAAAATTATATGTCCGTGCAAAGGTTAATAACTATTTCTCTCTTAATCCTCCACCCTATCATTCAATTCCCTCCTCGATCTTTCCCCTTAATTTCCTCATTTTCCTCCCATTTTCATCTCTACTTAAAACCATTGTTTACCCTATATAAAGATTCTTGTCAAAGTATAATATACATATATATATATATATATACATCTCCTTTTATTTCAAAACATATATATTGATTGTTTGATTGCTAAGAAAAATAAAGGAAAAAAGAAAAGGTATGGAATAAATGCAGTGTAATTCGGTATGATCAATAGTTAATATTAATCGATTTATTGATGATAGTGCTAGAAATTGAAATTACTAAAATACCTTGTAGTGTACAATTATTTATTATTATGCCATAGGTAGTTATAGAAATAGTGGGGTGATGCCAAATTATCAAGGCGCCCCTAGCAGTTAAATTCAGATCGTTGGATTGACAGCAGTTGAAGGACGATATTGTACTTTCACCCCATGTAGTTTACTATAAATAGGGGGTGAAATCCTTTGTAAAGGTATCTCATTCATTTTTTATACAAGTTTACTTTTTCTACTTTTGGAAGAGTTTTAAGAGTTGTTTTGCCTCGTGACGTCGTTTCGAGTCACCGTGTTAAAATTAACAGTCTCCCAAATTTTACACCATCAATTAAAATATTTATTGTATGATATAATTATTGCTTCTATTGAAAGAAAAAAAAAAAAAAAAAACCCACCGTGGAATATGGCTATATTTAGAGGAGGATTGGATACGATGGGCTGGGATGGGAGAGATAAAAAGATGAAGAATATTGATGTGGGCCATCAATATGGGCTTAATTTGAAAGCCCATATAGGCTAATTTAAGAAAAGAGAAAACAATATAGTCCAAAGGGTTTTAGCCCAGTGAGAGTATATAACCTAGCTTCCAACTGCACACTCTCTGTCTGTGAGGCAGAGGCATACTAAAACTCGTTAGGGTTTCACAGCCGTCCATTACAGCAAACGAAGAAGAAATGGTACTTTCGTCCCCCTTCTACCATCAATCTGCTACATTCATTTCCTCTTACGAGCTAATGCTTTTGCTTTCGGTATAATGCTCTTTTACAGGCTCCAAAGAAGGGTGCAAAGCTGCCGGCGAAGAAAAAAGGTGGAGAAAGTCGTGAATCCGCTGTTTGAAAAAAGGCCTAAGCAGTTTGGTATTGGAGGAGCTCTTCCGCCGAAGAAGGACTTGCATCGGTTCGTGAAATGGCCTCAAGTCGTCAGAATTCAGAGGAAGAAGATGATTCTGAAGCAGAGGTTGAAGGTGCCGCCACCAATTCATCAGTTCTCCAAGACCCTCGACAAGAACTTGGGTTTGTACTCTCTCTCTCTCTGTCTTTTTGTTTTGTTCTGCATGGTATTTGATTTGTTGTTTAATTGCTTTCGTAGTATTTTCTTGATTTGTTGAAGGGTGGTTTGCTAATAACAATCTGGTTGTCGTGGTGGTATTCTGGATGATATTGCATTTATTACAACCGAAATTGTTGTTCTGTTTTTGAATTCTGTTACATACTACGCCGTTGTAGGACTGGAAGTCTGCAATTTAACAGGTTTCTGCATTTTTTTTAATACAGTAATACAATTTTGGAAAGCGTAAGCTTGTATATTTTCTTTGTTTGTCTCCCATTTGTCAGGAGTTTTTGCTTTTTCCCTCTATTTGAATCTGTCGTGATATGTATTTCATGGATCTTCTTGGGTGGCATCCTATGTAGGCAAATTTTTACGTAGAGATAAATGGATGTCTATAATTTCCTTAGATAAGAGTTGGGAATTATGGGTTTCCTCGATGTTAAAAATGGATGTTTGAGGGGGACATCTTAATGATTTTTCTTTATATCTTGTTTTTCGTCTTTTCTACTTGTGATATATAAAGGTTAGTGATGCTGCAGTAGTTTTTAATCTTTGAACCAAGTAAGGGCTTTGTGTTTGAGTAATTGAAAAGCTACTTTTTATTGTTAGTCTGCCTGATACTCTATGTCGAGGTGTCTTTCCTAGGTTATTGAGTAGCTCTCAATTTCAAATGATGACATTTAGGAATTGCTAATCATTGTTCCTTTTTTTTTTAATGTTGAATGGTTATGATTGCTTTCTTGCATTTCGACCCTAGTAGTCCAACTTAATATGGGAGCTTCTGTCATTTTATTCCAAATATGCTGTTCATCCATGTTTTGTTTGGAGTAAATATTTGCATTGTGCGTTTTGTCCGGAAACATCACTTTGAGTGTGGTATATAATTTTTGTTGTTTACATGCAGCAACTAGCCTTTTCAAGATGCTCCTCAAATATAGGCCAGAGGACAGAGCTCAAAAGAAAGAGCGGCTTTTGAAGAGAGCCCAGGCTGAGGCTGAAGGAAAAGCTCCTGAGGTCAAGAAACCTATCGTGGTGAAATATGGTCTCAACCATGTTACCTATCTCATTGAGCAGGTTTGCGTTTGGTACTGATTCATGGTACTTATGCTTGCTTTCACAGCCAGATAATAACCGCCATGAACCTTCCCTTTGCAGAATAAAGCTCAGTTGGTGGTCATTGCGCATGATGTTGACCCAATTGAGTTGGTCGTATGGCTCCCTGCTCTGTGCAGGAAAATGGAGATCCCATATTGTATTGTGAAGGGGAAGGCTAGGTTGGGAACTGTAAGTGGTCCTTGCTCGCATGATCTTAGGAGTGCATTAGTAATAAACTCATAGACACTGATCTAATTTGTTTTTTCTTATGCCATGCTATTTACAGATTGTCCATAAGAAGACTGCCTCTGTTTTGTGCTTGACCTCTGTGAAGAATGAGGACAAGCTGGAGTTTAGCAAGATCCTGGAGGCCATAAAGGTAGACTGTTATGCACATGCTAAAATATTGCTGCATTTAACAGCTTTGGTGGAGATCTTTATAACTGAAGCATTACTTGAATTTGAGTGGAATATGTATTAATCTCTTTTGCTGCTTTCATTGTAGGCCAATTTCAATGATAAATATGATGAGATGAGGAAGAAATGGGGAGGTGGTGTTATGGGCTCAAAATCCCAGGCCAAGACAAAAGCAAAAGAGAGGGTTCTTGCCAAGGAAGCTGCTCAGAGGATGAGTTAAGGGCTCTTGGTATCAGTTTTCTATTAGTGATAGGTGCAAATGAGAGGAAAATTTTATGCCCCTGTTATTCAAGATTCAGATGCCTGTTTTTTGTTTACAATTATTAATTATCTGCTATTTGAATCAACTTTCTTTACTTTACGGAACATGATTTGGATACATGATATTGAACAAGATAGTTGTTTAAGATCCTGTTGGATTTGTCAAATTCTTGGGTTGCCTTGTGTTATGCCCTGTTTCGTTTTTAACGAGTTGGATTATGGTCATTTTTCTTCAGTTTTCCGTGAGTTCCTGAAACGAGTTGGTAATTGTTACAGATTTCAGAGCTTCTTTGTTGTAGCCATAACTGTTAATAAAAACAACAGAAAATTCAGCGTAAATGAAGAACAAGTGTATTCCATGGAATGGAGGCCCAACTGATAGACTTTTGAAGTCTTCTTAAAACTGTCCAGTGATGCATAAATTCAGCATTCTCACAAGGAAGACATTGATGAATTTCACCTTAGTCTGACAACGGATGCACCTCCCTCCAACAAGACTAGAGACTAGAGTAAATGGATGCCCCTTTCCCAACTTCCAAGTGTGCTGTTCCACTTCCAGCGCATTGAAATTATTGAACTCTCTGATAGGGAAGAATAATAATTCATTCGTATGATGTATTTGGAAGAAACCAAATTCATTTCATTTCCCGGTGAATAGTTGAGCATCTCTCTTGCCTTGCCACTTATGTACTACCAAGAAAGCGTCTTTTCCATTAATTTGGTCCATATCTCATGCTCATCTACTGTCCTGATACTAGAGAATCCTTAGATGTTGGCTGCTGAAAAAATTTGCTCAAAACCCCGATACCTCCATCTTGTGCTAATCCAGGAGGCTGTTCATTACCCCAGCACTCCAAATTAACCCATCGATGGTTAAGCCATGATGTAATAGAGCTAGCCAGCCGCTGCTGCTAAAACAGAGGCAGTAATAGAATAGTAGCAGTCCCTGTCCCAGTGGCTGCAATCATAGATGGTTCTCCATCAGATTTGTGGCCTAATTATCCTTATAGAAAGATATGGAGTTAGCATCATCTCCTGAAGAATTGTTGCGTGTGCATACAATTCTTGATTGCAGAAGGTGAGTTGAGGAGGAAATGGGGGAAGGAACTGCTGCTGTGATTAAACTAGTCTTTCACTGTTTCTAGCAAAGGGAAAGGAATGTGAAAGTAAATAGATGTTGAAATCCCCCAAGGCAGCAAAACAAATAAAAAAAATATAATGAACAAGATTACGAAGTGTTGAGGGTTTTGACTATTTTGTAGTTGTTAGGATTCAGACAAGATTTGCGCTTGTTTTTATAAGGCAATGAATTATGAGCTAGTCCAGCTTTGGGCAACCATAATATGAACTAGTATTGATTGATTGTATGGGATTACAGGAAGCAAGCAAGAGCAGGTAGGTGTGGGGTTAGCAGTAGCAGAGGTGAGACCGTGAGAGTAGTAATCAGTAATGAGTGTATGTACTAGTGTTGATGGGCTGGCGTCCAATGTAGTAATGTAATAGTTTTGTGAGTGTCGGAGGTCTTATCTGCAATGACATACAAAAATAACCCACCACCACCACCACCCCCTCCTAATTCAACCCCTATTTACTTATTCAAATTATATATAATATTCACCTAATAATTTGTTGATTAATTAATTGGGTTCCATCACATATTCACATCTTTGCTGTTTTTTCCTCTTTCATTTTTGTACTTAGCCCTTAACTTATTGCCTGTTGCCTTTACATTGTTGGACTTTTCTTCATGTTGTTTATACATTGGTTGCCTAAACATACATGATGTTATTCTATATATAGATATATAATGGAGATGGAGGATTAATTGTCGTTGATTAATGGTACATTGGAGTTTGATTTGAATCAAAACTTAAAGTCCCTTCTCTGATCCATCATCGACAATACATATATAAGTAAGAGAGCAAGATAATGACTAACTAGCAACCCTCTTCCATCTTCCCCCACCACCTCATACATCAATTATCGGGACGGGAAGAAAAGACACATACATACTAGTAGTACTACATGAGATGCAATAACCTTTATTTGATTGATTGATTGATTGCCAAAACTTCCCCTATAATTTAACTAATCCAACATTAACCATTGATTGTAGGCTAAGTGCAGGTGTTGTTAGGAGCAAAAGCAAAAATGCCACATATAAAAGGTTAATGCCCAATACTATACCATATATCAATCACCTCAATTGTAACTTTCTCAATGTTTCTTCTCATCTTAATTAATTAATTAATTAGGTCTCTCAAGCTCAAGGAAGGAGGAGTGGGGACCCAACCCCCTTTCCATTTCTGAACACCACCTTTACAATAATAAACTCACTACTCTCAACTAACACATTGATTTCTATCCTAATTTCCTTACTCTTGTTTAATCAAAACAACATCAGAGTTGAAGATATGAAGGTCACTCTGCAAACTCTTGCTCAATCTGCTAACTAATTAATGTTCCTAACTTGTATGTATGATTTATGATGCTAATTAACTACTTAATGCAGTTACTGGGTTGGATGCACCGCAAGCTAAAGCATAACACCACAGACCACCCAATCAAGACTTCCACACTAGCAGGTAATCATAATTTTTCTCTTCCAAAAATACTGTATCTGCATCATATCCTTTTTCATATGTGATTAATTTGCTAATCAATCTTAACCTACAAGTATCAAAAACTATACACCAACCTCGCATTTAGTAGTAGCAGCTTGGTTTCATGCAAAAGAATGCACAAACTAGTTTATATATATATGAGTGCTATTTTCATTACAGGAAACCTTTCTGCTTGTGTATCAGTGGAGACACAGTCCGACGAACAAAATTACTACACAGAGCCTACTTATAAGACATTCTCACACCCAAATATCAAACGTAAAAGATGTTCAAACATATTTGAGGCGAGCTTCCTGCAGGAGGAGGAATCATTTGAGCCTTTTGAGTTTCTCTCAATTGGCACTTTTGGTATGGAAATGGAACTACTCAATACAGACCCCCCAACACCAACACTCCCCACGATAGAGATAACCGAAAATGATCTCAATCTAATAAACTATGAGTTGGAAAAGTTTCTTGAAGCTGAAGAGACTGCAGAGGTTGAAAATGACACATCTGGAAGGAGTAGTCAAGCAAGCATAATAACCCTTAGTTATATTAAGCCTATTGAAGCAGCAGGTACCCAAGGCCACGTGCACATGGTGGCTTGCCCTCTCCAAAGCTATCTGTTTGCAGCTTCAGTTGAAGTAGCTAATAACACGGATAAAGAGGTAGCTAAGAAAGAGAGGACATCCCTTGAAGACCTCTTTAAGAGAAACAACATAGTTCATGATGATCCTCCTGTAACCAAATGTGAAGGGCCCCAACACAAAGCTAGGACAAGAAATGTGGCTCATTTCATGAAGAAAGTGGTGAACAAGTTCCATTCCTCATCAACCAACGACACTGCTTCTGGAAACAAGGCAATTAAGGAAAAACTCTCAAAGGTCCGTTTTCTCTTATCTCAAAGAGGAGCTGCCTACTAACTGTTCTCTGTCTGAACTAAGTTGAGTTTCTTGCTCTTATTTTACTTTTAAAAGTGGCACTCATAGTTCCCTGCAATAAACTGAAATATCATAAACAGGATGCATGCTTTATTCCGATTAAAGAAGTTTCACCTAGTGCTTTGACATTAATCCGTGGACACTCTTATCATCTTAATTTGTTTGTAATCATGAAAAAAAAGAAAAAGACAGTTGCATAGAGCAAATTAAGGCTAACAATACAATTAATTACTATTTTAAGTGTGTGTTTGCAATTTGTGATATTGCAATGAATGCAGAGCCTTGTCAAAATGTTTCACAAGAAGGTGTACCCTGAGGAGATGAGCGAGAAACAGTTTATTAAGCTGGCAAAGGGTAAGAAGAAAAACAACGGAAGTAACAAGACTGAGGAATCAGGCAGCAAAAAGAGTAAAAAGAAAAAGACGAAGCTGTGTTGGAATGGAATCTGCAGAGGCGCTTCACCAGTAGATGGAGGGCATTGGATTAAAACAGATTCTGATTGTAAGTAGAATTATTCTTCAAGTGTCAAAAATACATATAGACATCCCCATCAGATGAGTCATATAATTAATTAAGAGTCTCATTTGATTGTTAATTAATATGGAAAAAATTGGCTTCTCTAACTCGGTTTGGCTTTGTCCAATGGAGTTACAGACTTAGTTCTGGAGCTGTAGGAGCAGAAATTAATAGTGGATGGAGGCAAAGGCAAAGTACGTTGTAGGCCTCATCATCATCGTCATCGTCTTCAAGTCTGAACGTGGAGTTTGCTCAAGTATTGCATGCATGTTTGGTGTGATAATTAAATTTACTCATTAAGAACAACAATATATATATATATATATATATATATATTTAGTAGGGGATATGTCTCCCTCCTCCTGGCAGAGAATGGAATATTGGTGTAATATTTGGTTACTGGTTTTTCTGTGCTATGGGTGTTGAATTTAATAAGTGTGTTTGGGTTTGGGCGTTCACATGCACTAGTTGATTAGCTAGTCTTTCCGGGCTGCAACCAAACCATCTCATGATTGTTCTACTTCTACTTACAAAAAATATCTTGTTAAACTTGAACACCTACCACTTAATTTCATTTCCATGCACTCACTATCATTTTTCCAATTTAATTACAAAACTCCATTTGCAGCAAAAACTGCTATTACCTACGTCTACCAATTAATAATCACATGCATGAATTAACTGGAAGAGGAGTAGATATATATATATATATATATATATTGACTGACTTTTCATTCAATGGCTGATGAATTAGTTTGATTAATCAATCACCTGATGATCATATAAATATATATAGCTTGACGTCCTTAATTAATTAGTTTGTCAAATTCCACAAGTTGATACAACCTTGTACGGCACGTGCCTCCAAAGCTTCTTTGGTCCATTCCGATTAATTAATCTTCCAAGACAGACTTAAAAGAGTTGTGTAATTAAGTAAAATTTAAACTGGGTTTTTGTTTTATTATTATTATTATATATTTAATTGATAGATGGTATCGTCGTCATCACACATTTAATATCCACTTAATTAAATTTTACCCAACTATACTATATAGGTAGGATTAGTTATGATCGTACAATAAGAGCAAGAATTTAATAGGAGTGCCTAATTGGAGTCATAATCTGTACCAATTACAGCCAACCATGTCTATGCCTTATGCCTTGTGCCTTGTGCTTTCACCTTCACCAATTTGAGATTGAGACGATACATCATCAGCTGCCAACAAGATCTCACACTCTCTCTCCATCTCACCCTCACTTTTCCAAATTCAAGATTGCTCTCTTCATGTAATGTATCCCCACAACCAAACCATATTCCCTTTCTGATTATATATATCTCAACTCAAAATTCCATAATTTTGATGTTTATTGTTTAGTCATCGACCCATTTCTCTGTAATCCGAATATATATATACCTTTAATTTGATTATTCAGTTAACAGTACTGTTGGTGTCTAGAATTGTTGTTTGGCAAGTTTAATCAAGCCGCCTTAACTTTCTAACTTGCGATCATCATCACCCTTGGATTTCCAGATTTCTTCTTCTTCTTCTTCTTCTTCTCCATATATACACATAAAACAATTTCCATTTCTGTATAATAAAGAGTTGTAATATCAACCCTTTAATTTGTGTTAATGGAGAATACTCATCCGAAGCTTTTTCCATACTCGTCCACTAAGACACCAGCTGCATCTCTACTCCCAAACACGATGATCATGAAGAGTTTCTATAATAACGAAAACACGGATGGATTTGTGGAGTTGAAGAAGAATAGTAGTGAAATACATTTCCCTGCAGCAGATGTATTAACAAGCAGTAATGGCAAGAGATGTGAGGAGGGCCTTGTAGGTGTGGAAGGTGAGATGAAATCATCAGTTGGGAGTGGAAAGAGGAAGGGTGAAAAGAAAATCAGAAAGCCCAGATTTGCATTCCACACAAGAAGCCAAGTGGATATTCTTGATGATGGTTATCGCTGGAGAAAGTATGGCCAGAAGGCAGTCAAGAACAACAAATTTCCCAGGTACATACATACATACGCTCTCCTACCAATTCCATTTAGTATCTGGTTGTTCTGAGAATCGACAAACAAGGCAGCCAGGCCGTATGGTTCTCTAACTTCTGATATGTGATATACTTTCAAATTTCATCTCTCTCTTAAGTCTGTTAGAACATGTTATGAGAAGCTACCCAGCTTACAAGATGATCCCCCCTATATGTCCACAAATAAGAACTAATTAAACACTCACTTCAGAGCTCAGCATCTGAAGATATCTCAAGTTAAGTGCTGCTATCCGGGAATCCTTATAAACTGTTTTTGAGGTCATTTTATTCTTCTTCTGAGCGCAGCAATCTTTTCTCCGGGATGTGGGGAAAGACCGTATAATTAATTTACCATCCATTTTGAAGAAATAAGCTTTCGTGTATTAATCATAGAGCACAAGTGGGGAAAACCTAAATAAAGCAGTAATAGAAGATCCTATCCTTGATGTGGTTGCAGAAGCTACTACCGGTGCACTCATCAAGGCTGCTATGTGAAGAAGCAAGTGCAGCGGCTATCAAGAGATGAAGGCATCGTTGTGACTACTTATGAAGGAATGCACGTACACCCTGTCGAGAAGCCCACTGACAATTTTGAACAAATTCTCAGCCAGATGCAGATTTATCCTCCTTTTTGAACCCTCTATATTGTTGATCCTCAAAGTATAATATACCAGCAACATACACACATCATATTTCGATGTAATATCACTTTAAACTCAATTTAATGATCCACAACCACACATTGCAAGCGACACACAAGTGCATGCTAATATTCTAGTTCTCGTAAAAGATAACAAAATTGCAATTAGATCAGGCACCAGACACGTTTATTGATATCTTAATTTTGATACAACATGTGGCTGCTCAAATATTTGTCAAGACCAAGAGACAGTCTAACCAAACAACCATAATAATGTATTAACAAACGACCAACCAGTCCACCGGCTCTACATTTATACATGAAACATGAAAATTAACCTCTGCGCCATCCGGCCAAGTGGGTATCATCCCTTCTGATAACATTTTTGGTAGAGTCAAAAACATTAACATGCACATCCACTAAAACCTGGCAAAAACCAACGAGAAGAAACGAAGGAACAACTTCTCTGATGTACAGTGGGCGACATGATCAAGAGGATTATCGAAAAAAGAGCAGGCATCTTTCTGAAAGCAAAAAATACTCCAGAACTAAGCAATAATTTTTCCATGTGCATTGTAGCCTTGAATTACGATGAGGTATCTCCAGAACTAAATTCATACATATGCAGTTTCCCAGACATGAATCAGGTCTAATGCTTGTCTTCTTTGTGAATATCTTTGCCAGGTATCTCTTTCGATTTCGCCTTCTCTATTTCCCTGCAATAATATCAAACACAACTCAACTTTCGTCCCACAGCAGAAAAAGCTAAAAAATTAGGAGACGCTTCCAATGTTTCCACAATGAATTGCTAGGGTGGCTTAAAATCATAACAAGTTTGTAACTTGTGTCCGTTTATACAAGTACTCAAGAGATTTGGAGTGAGCATTTCAGTACTAGAAAATAATCAGAGTGTTAATAATATCCACCAACCATCAGACATTGATTCTGTTCACAGTTTAAAACTTGATAGATGAAAGTTTTTCAGAGTCTTGTCAGTAAGATAAAAGTTAAGCAGCGGTTGGGTAGTAAATAAAAGGAGGAGAACTCAGGTCCAAGCCGGGAACTAACGACGACTATCCATCATTCAATCAAAAGTCAAAATCACATTTTACGAAAGTGGAAAAGAAACAAAGATGATGCGGAAATAGAGAATGAATTAGGAGCGTACTTAGCGGCGGTGGAGGACTCTTGTTCAAGCCAGTTACGGATATGGCGGACATTACGGCGGAAGATGGCAGCTGATTGTTTGACATCACTCCTCAAGAGCAATACGACGGCGCTCACTCCGGCGACAGTGAGTATAAAATTGGTCAACGCCATTTGAGGGTGGGGTATTGATTAATTCCGTCCGCTAGAAATGAAAGAATCAAAGAATGGATTGTGTAGGCGTAGGGTTTTGAAAAATCAATTGTTCAGAGTGTGTTGGAAGAGAAGAGAGGAAAGTTGGGAAGTGATGAGTGATGAATGAATTAGTATATATATGATATTGGGCTGGGCCCTGATAATGTGCATTGTAAATCTGAGGTTAGGGAGGGATAAAGACCTACAGAGTTGAGTTGAGGCCCATACACATGACAGTACACATACATGTCTTAAACATTCTTTCTGTTTCTGTATACAATGATGTATGTAATGTAACTCTTCAACATCAACCATCTGCATGGGCATTTCCATTCCATGGCATTGATGAGTTTCCCTCCCATTTGCTCATTATTATAAGAACCAGTAAAAACAAACATAAGAATCATTTGCTGCATAATTAATTACTTTGATTAAGTTTCATTTATTGTTATTTTGTAAGAGATGATAATTTTGAATTAGAATAATTCTCACGTTTTTATTTATGGAAAATTAATTGGATTGGGGATTAATAATGATGGATCCTTATCCTTTGTTGCTCCACACTCCAACTCAATCCCTGCACCTCGAATGAAGACACCACACCGCTTTGCTTCTTCCAAATTCCAATCCAACACACACACACACACCCCCTTCCTCAAATTCTTATCTTGCACTTCTGCCGTCAGCGTCACCTCTTCTCCAACAACTCTCTATAATTTCTTTAAAAGATATATATATATATATATATATATATATATATATAGAAAGAAAAACAACAAGGGTGGCACCGGCAAGAAAATATGATGAGGGAACAAGATGAGCAAACAAGAGCTCTCCAGGAGCTCCGTTCCATGATAATTCACATCCTCCCTTCACCGCCCCTTCCTATATCCTTTCCAACTCTCTCTTTATTATCATCCTCCTCTTCTCAGATTTCTACTACCGCTTTCGGCTTGCTTTTCACTGGGATTTCTATTGCTTTAATGCTGTTCGGTATAGTTACTTTCCTCATCGGATTTGTTTTGATGCCCCTGGTGTTCATGTTGGTATTGCTCTTCTTTTTTGCCGGAATTGTTTCCAAACTGTTGGAAATTGGTCGTACCATTTTCTGGCCGGTCTCTGATTGCAATAAGGTTGCGCCAGGTAACAAAAACTTAGCCTTCTGTGTTGTTGATATCATCTTTTACAGGGTTGACTTGTGGTTTCTGTCTATATATCTGCATAATTAATTGTATTTCTTGTTAATCACTTTGTACATTCATTGCAGTGTGGAATTATTCAGGCTGAGGATGTTCGAGAGTTGAAGAAGATGCATGAATATGATATATATAAAACAGAGTTGAGGCATCGTAGTAAGAGATGAGATATTCATAGGCATAGGCATAGGCATAGCAGCCAGGACAGAGTAGGTGGAAAGGAAAGAGGTTTTGGTAGGATGATGTTATACATACAAGTAGGATAGAAATAGAATGCCCCACTTTTCGTATCAATGTATAGACGATAGATAGCTAGCATGCGTGAAACAACTTATTAATGGACTAGTGTCAATATTGGCTTCTTATTTCTTATTGCTCAAGAATTTGGACTCATTGTTCACCGTATCCCATGCCTAAAGCAAAGCAATATGAGGAAGACATGATGCTCTGATTTACAGAACCAACCCCGCCTAAGACTGGAACCTTATATATACTTAGGTCTCTCTCTACTCTATAACAACTTATAACATGAATGAATGATTATAGACCGGCTGTAGGATGACTCTGATTTATGATCCATTGCATTGGCCAACAATAAAAACTTTTGTCTTCATAGTACAAACAAGTCTGCTCAAACCTGTCTTTTTCTCATATTCTTTTGATAACAATTTATAAGATCATAGCTCCCACCTTCGCAAATCCCCAGAAAAGCAATGGAAAAAGGACATCCAATCCATATATTGGGAAAAAAAAAAAAAAAAGAAAAAGAAGAAACAGTCCCAATGTTACCCATGCAAAATATACTTTCCCTCCTTTGAAATCCTAGACTCTTCTTTTGCCCTTCAAGTTTAGCATATCCTCCACACCTTGTTGCTTAAGAAATATCACCAAATCACTTCCCACAACATGACACTTTCCTACTTATTTCCAACAACCATCGCATAACTAACACAATTCGCTGTGACTCCCTTCTCAATTATGTCACAAACATATGCTTACAATCCAGAGCAAGTACATGGGAAAATGGGTCCTGATTGGGGGCCGGTGGTGGTGGCGGTGGCCTTGTTCATCCTGCTATCGCCGGGGTTGCTATTCCAGTTGCCAGCGAGGGCGCGGGTGATCGAATTCGGCAACATGTACACCAGTGGGATCTCAATCTTGGTTCATGCGGTTCTCTACTTTTGTATCTATACCATCTTGATTGTTGCCATTGGAGTTCATATACATGCTACTGCCTAGATTTATATTCAATATTAACCATGTTTCCAACACTATTATATCTTTGTGCAATTAGAGGTCCCAGTTTCTTTTCATTTTTTGTCACTATCTTTTAGCTTCTTGTGAGACGTAGATCCATCCATGTACTTGTTCCTAGCCTCTATACCATCTAATTTTCAGCAATGTGAAAATTGTAAGGCCGTTTCCCTTGATGAATTATCTAATAATCGTTGCAGTTGCTTCCCAGAATGGTATGGTATGAACTTGGTTAATTATTTTGACCTCCACTGGAAGCTTGACAAACGCTTTCACTATTTTAGAAATCTAGCTTCTTATTAAATTGCAGCCATGTATAAAAATATATTTGAAAACCCAATCTAATTTATTCTAGGCTTTTCTGATGAACCAAGCAAGCACCTTTAAACTTTAATTTGTTTCAAATAAGTCTCCTCGTAGTTGAAAATTGCAAAAAAAATAAATAAGTGATTACAAGAAAAAGTTAAGCACGTAACAGAAAAAGAAAAAGTGTGCAAAAAACATTATTAATATTTGTGTTTCTTACAATAAGATTGTGGGTGACTCATGTTGGGTTGAAGAGAAGATGGTGCAAGAGAAACCCAATAAAAGGAGAAAAGAAAATGTTACCCCTTTGAATTGAATGAGAGAAGAGTATGTATTTATTTATATGGATGATGATCAACCGATGTAGATGTGAAGATGGACGGCGAGGGTCATGATAGCGTAGAGAGCACAAAAGATGAAAGTGTGCATTGCAATAGACTTGCCGTTGGTCTTGAGGCTCCCGAACTCAACCTGGCGGTAGTTTCCCGGTAACTGAAAAAGTAGGCCCGGTTGCAGCAGTATGAAGAGTACTATTCCGACGAGGACGGGTCCCAAATCCGCCATTTCAGTTTCTTGTAAATGGGAAATGAGAAAAAGGCAAGAGGGGGTGTGGTGGCTTTCGGACAACGCAATCGCAAATGCAATATATGATATTATGACTTATGAGGAGCAAAAAGAAAAAGAATATAGTTAAGAAAAAAGCGTTAGAAAGAGCGCGATACCGATACCTTTTGTAATGGGACGGACAATCAGGTGATGGAGGCCCATTGACCTGGAAATGGTATACACCAGCCGGCCCATTGGGCTGCTGTAAAAATAAACTATGGTTTGGGATATGATTCAGACAAGAGAGAGAGGGAGGGAGGGAGTGGAGCAGTATAATTATGTATTTTGAGGGGCATAAAGTGGTTTACATTATGGAATGGTGGTCAATAATTGAAATGCTTTTTTTGTAGAGATGGGATGGGAATGGGAATGGGATGTAACCAGTAACCACCACATCTTATTTATTCCCCCAAACAACAACACTACCCTTGTATCTTACTCTAACTAAAGGGGCATTTATAATTGATTCCCACACTTGTTTGATTCGCTGCTTACTGAGTAGGGTCTCAACCTCCAACATATCCAAATGCTACTACCTCCTAAACAACCTTCGAAAATCATGAATTAGCTGTGGAGTTCTCCTCCAGAAAGAGAGGCAGTTAAGGCAGGGTATATTGTATCAGTATGGAGCTAAATAGAGCTAGATCAGCATATATATCTAGTGACTCATCACAAACACTCCCAACAGCCATCCCACAAGTTCCTAGTTTAGCATGTAATTTGTTAAGCCAGTGATAGTCAACGATCAGAAGCACAATCTCCGCTACTGCTTTTGTCCACTTGTTCTCCTCCAACACACAAATTATGCTTTTGTGATGCAAAAGCAGACATTCAACAAACATATCCAACTGTAGATAAAGTTAAAGTTGCTATTATTTAATTTTCTTTTCTTCTGCCCTCCATCTCCATCTCCCTCTAGTCTACTACACCAACTTAATAAAAGACTAGTACTCAAACTTCAAACTATATTATGATCATTGATCAAAGAAAGAAAGAGGTGAAGTAGAATGAAGGATTACGCTGCTCTGCTCATAGCTACCGCACTATTTGCATTCCTATCGCCCGGATTAGTGTTCCAGCTCCCCGGAAAGCATAGGCCCGTTGATTTTCTTAACATGAAGACTAGTGTGGTATCCATGTTGCTCCACACTGTTATCTACGGTTTGCTTCTTTTTCTCTTCCTCATCGTCCTTAATCTACATATCTATGCATAAATACCCCAACTTCATCCCTGGAATCAAACTTGTATGCAGTTTTTCCAAATTGGATGCCAATAATATTATTAGTTTGGAGATTATTTTGTCTAACAGTATAAGTTTTGGCTGCTTCTCCTTTGTGTGTGTGGTGTGGTTAAAGCTAGGCTCTAGAGGAAAGTTTGTAAAAGCTGAAACTTTTACTCTTATCATCAAAACGATATTTAATCAAACTCTCCAATAACAAAAGTGAACTTTCAGAAACAAAATGATATATAGTGAATTATATATGATTTCTATGAATAACGGCTCAAATATTGCAGCAAAAACAGTATACAAGATAAGAGTAAAATTAGAGACGAAGAGTCATATATATATGATGGACCATCAAATTTAACAGATTGATTAGATCTTTTACTAAAATCTATTTTGAACCTTTGTGTTCTGATGACTCTTCGTCTCTAATTTCACCATCCACACAAGTAACATCACCTTCTCAACAACTGCTATCTCCATTCTCCAGCAGTATATATATATATATATATATATATATGTGGGATTTATAGAGAATTAACTAAACCACAAATTACACACTTATTCGCCCTCCAAATTCACAAGAAAAGAAATAAAATCTTAATCCATACAAAAGCAGAACATCTGGATACAATACAACACTAGAGCAGCAAAATTCAAAAGTATAGAGGATCAAAATGGATGTGTCTATTGGCCCACATAGATGTGAAGACCGATAGCTAACAAGAAAATACAAATGAGAGCAAAGTAGAGAATAGCGTGAACCAGTATGGAAGCCCCACTCGTCTGGAAGTTGCCAAACTCAACGATGCGGTTGCGCCCCGGCATCTGAATCACAAGCCCTGGCGTCAACAACACGAATAGAACCACCGCCACAAACACCGGACCCCAATCCGACATTTTCCCCTTTTCTTCGCAAAATGTAGTGCAAGTGATGGAGGAAGCGGAAATATATAAGTGACAGACAGACTGGGAACAGATAATAGGTTTTGTAAGTGAAACTAAGCTATTGCGCGTATCTCTCACTTTTGGGGTGATTGGATAAATTTCTGTATGGTATCAAAACAGTTGCTTAGGAGAAGGAAATTCTGATGATGATGATGCTGTTGCCAAAGTGCCAATTTTAGCATACCCACCCCTCTCACACGCAAATCGAAATGGGCCTTTTAATTAAGTTGAATAATTCTATTTCTATCTAAAGTTTGAAAGTGTAAAGCGTTTCAATTGCAGTCTATCTAAAGTAGTATTAAGAGTCATGTTTTGCAAAGAAGAAAGCAGGCTTGGTTCCGTAGGTAGCAGCATCATAATAAGAGATCAATTGCAGAAACCTACCTTTCTTTGTACATACATGTTCGAGCCTTTCCCTAATGACTACTTTTAAGTACGTTGTTCAAAGTCTTTTACTTGATAATTTAAATACTCAAATTTTACTGTGTCCATTGGCTTCAACAACGTGCTCCTCCTCCTCCTCCTCCTATCTATATATAGTTTCAGTCAGTGTCCTGAAAAAATGTGCTCCACCATCTAAATATCATATCATCTTAACAACTTAAGAATGCCCATCTTGGAATATATTGCCAATTGCAAAGTTGGTACATTCCTAACAGGCTTCTACACCTTCAAATTCGTCCCATCTCAACTGGGAATTGATCTGAATTCTTCACAACAACCAAATAAATGATTAAGCAAAACAGGCTTGCAGATTTTCCTGGGCCCTAATTAACTTCAGATTACACTGCAGCAGTTCCCAGTCAAGTTTGAGTCCCTGAAACATTCTCATCATGCATAATTCAACCGGAAAATGTCGTTTAGCACGTAGAAGCTTCCTTGTGGTGTTGGCATCAAGTGGAACATCTGTCCACCAAAACGTTATATACAGATTACAGAGGAGTGAGATTATAATGTGAAAATAAAGAAACAAAGACCATTTAATGAAGGGGAAAATGTTTTAGGGACGCAGTAAGCAAATATGCATCTGTTCAGGAAGTAGAGTCACTCTGATCACTTTCTTTATAACAGCATAATTTTCAACTGAAACAAGGAAAAACAAAAACATGCATTCTAACAGGTAAGAACAACTCTGTGCATGGGCAAATTCCAGCTGAACTAATTAAGACCAGCATCTCTGAGCAGTTACCGAAAACAGCACATCTAGTTACTAGCCAATTTTGATATACAATGCATGCTTGGGACATTAGACATGGTACAAGTGTATATGCATGAAGCTGATGCCTACTACCTCCCACAAGTTATTTTCAAACAAACAAACACGATAACTCATTAGGAGACTAACTCCAATCAAGGCTGGGCACACTTTTTGCAACATATAAAAAGCAGGGTCAAGCGGTACATGTTTGTCACAAAGAACAACCTTATCTTGGTACGTACGAACTGAGATTGATAATCAAAGATCCAGTCACAATACTCATTGAACAAATAATATGTAATATGGCTGCCTGTGGCGTACAAACAAACATATACGTCGACATTTACTACTAGTTTGTGTATCAGAGATGCTTTTAGAAACACACGTTAAGCAGTATTATGAACTAACAGCAACTCCACAAACATCATCTACTAGCCACCCAACCAATCAAACATCAAATTCCATCCAGCATCATCAGAACCCAACTAATTACACAAATCGGGGATTGCGAACGATCATATTCATATCCTATCCTAGTTGAGGTTTACGCAAACTGAAAAACACAAACAAAGATGCAAAGATATTTATAGAATTAGTACCTGACTGAACCTGAGAGGGTGCTGCTCGCCAGAGAGCTGGAGATTACCAGAGACAAAAACGAGCATGCCACCGGCGGGACCGGAGGGCTGGGAATCGACGGTGGTGATGAGATGCTGACACTGGTGGAAGGGGAGGGCAGTGAGCTTGGCGACGATGTTTTGAGAACCCATGATTTTGTGGCCCTCGAAAGTCAACATAGAGGCGTCTTGATAGAGGTTAGCGAGAGCGGCACGATTGGCATCAAAAGTGGAGTAGTAATGCTCAACGAAAGCCTTTGCCACAGCGTCTGAATCCATTTCGGGCGGCTCTTTCTCGTTTGTGACTTGGTTTTTACAAGACAAGTCAGATAATGTGACTGACGACCAACGGCAGAGGTCTAAGCCTCTGCTTCTGCTGCTATAATATTAATCGGTGTGTATGAATTATGACAAGTGATGAGTCTCCTCAAGTATTTTGTTTTTCCAATCATTTCTACGTCCGCGTGTTGGTGTGGGGGTTTGCTGGAAAACTACGCTAATATGATTTGTGGAAAATTCTAGGGCGAGCCCGGTGCGGCCAAGCCAACCAATAATAATACGCCATGTGGAAAATTATTATTGCTTTTAGAAAAATTAGTTTTTTAAGTTTAAAGCTAAACCATGGTTAAATCTATAATTAAAAAATAATAATATTTTAGGTGGAGTCCTATATGGAATAAAATCTCCATAGAATTTCATCTTCTACCTAAACTAATTTCTTTCTTCTTCTTCAATTATTCATCGTCTTCTCCATTAATTCAATGATTTGAAGATAACCAAACATCTACAGTTAATTTGCAGATATTGAATCAAGTAAGTTGATATTGATTTTATTTTCGTGTAAAGTTCGATGACATATTTTTTTATTTTTTAATTCTTTAGAGTGTTTGCCTTTTGATTTGATGTTTTCCATTAATTCTATAGTTTAACCCGTAATTCTCATGATTGTATGAAGGAATATGTTCGAACTATCAGAAATCTTGAATTGGCGAACTAGAGTGTTCGAAATATGTTCAATTTCTGATATATTCTAAACTATCAGAAATCTTAATATTTACCAGTTTTTGAATTAGGAATTTAATATGTTACTGATAGACTATCTAACCGCACCGGGCTCGCCCTAGACTCATAATGTTGAACTGGCGAACTAGGAAGTGCAAAACAGATTTTTGGAAATTTGGAGAAGAAAATATTGGAAAAAAACAAGTGCAAAACAGATTTTAATAGTTGTTTTTTTATGATATGTTCTTTAGTATAATAAAAAGTTTTAATACTGAATTTGTTATGGAATAATT
Source organism: Sesamum alatum (assembly GCA_034509735.1). Taxonomy (NCBI): domain Eukaryota; kingdom Viridiplantae; phylum Streptophyta; class Magnoliopsida; order Lamiales; family Pedaliaceae; genus Sesamum; species Sesamum alatum. The sequence continues at coordinate 222,446 of JACGWO010000005.1, forward strand.
ATGATATGATTTTAATACTTCTATATAAATTATGATATGTTCTTTAGTATAATAAAAAGTATGGCATAATTCAGTATAGTGATCCGTGTGATTTTAGTGTTCTGCAAGTGGTTTACTTTGATTTGTTCGGAAGTCATAAAGAATTAATTTATTGTGTATTATTATACTAGCATTAATTTATATACTAAGGCTTTTTTTTTTTTTTTTTGTTAGCAGACATGCGGAATTCTAGTCATGAAAATAGAGGGATTGAGGAGATAGTACATTTAGATAGTGACCAGGAAGATGACGACCACCTTCATTCCATTGAAGAATCTCATGGGAATAAGTCAACAATGAATGCTTATATCGCAGAAGTTGAAAGAAGACTATTAGTACAAGTTGCGCAGACCGAGAATGAGGCGTATGAATTGTATCAAGACTATGCTAATTTGGTTGGCTTCAGTGTTCGCAAAGGAAAGCAATATTATGTCAGTGGGACCAATATGCTTAGGTGGAAATCTTATTTATGTTCGAAAGAAGGAGTCAAGGACGAAAGACCACGTTCCAAAGGGACTAGAAAAAGAAATACTACCAGAACTGAATGCAAAGCAATGATAGCGTTTAATATTGATAAGGATGGCCTGTGGAGAGTTGCAAAATTTGTAAAAGAACACAACCACGAATTTGCTCCATCGAACGGTAAGCATCTTTTAAGGTCTGCAAGATCTATATCTACTGAAAAAGGAGCTACTATTGAGTCAATGAAAAAGGCCGGATTGCGTCCAATTGATTGCTTTAACTACATGTCCGAAGAATGTAATGGTGTTCAACATGTGGGCTTCTCAAAAAAGGATTGCTATAATTTCATAAACATGTTGAAAACTACATTGATTGAACCTGGTGATGCTCAAAACTTGGTTAGGCATTTCAAAGGTAAAGCAAACACGGAGCCGGGCTTTTACTTTGACATTCAATTCAATCAAGAAGGTCGGATAGCCAATGTATTCTGGAGAGATAATCAATCAAGAATTGATTATGATTGCTTTGGGGATTTGGTGATTTTCGATACAACTTACAGGACAAATAGATATGATTTGGTTTGTGCTCCTTTTGTTGGTGTTAATCATCACTGGCAAAACATAATGTTTGGATGTGCTTTTTTATCAAATGAAACTACGGAATCATTCTATTAGCTCTTTAACACGTTTTTGGAATCAATGGGAAGTAAAGCTCCTTCGTCAATATTTACTGACCAAGATCAAGCCATGGCTAACGCAATTGCAGGAGTGTTTCCTAATGCTCGTCACCGTCTTTGCTTGTGGCATATATCAAAAAATGCTCCATCGCACTTGAATAGTTTTAAACTCTAGCCGAGAGTTTCATAGTTTTTTTCAATAGATGCTTATATCATTGCGAGACAAAGGAAGAGTTTGAGAAGACATGGGAGGAAATGGTTAATAAGTTTAATGCTCAAGATCATCGTTGGTTGAACAATCTATATAAGATTAGAGGTAAATGGTCCCCTGCTTTCAATTCTGATTTCTTTCATGGTGGAGTTAGATCAACATCTAGAAGCGAGAGTACAAATCATGCATTGAATGAGATCTCCACCAAAACCATATCTTTATATGAGTTTGTCCTTAAATATGAAAAGGATTTACTTGGAAAATGGCGTAGAAATGAAGCCGATGCCGACTTTTTTTCTAGCCAAAGTAGTCCAACAATTGCTGTCCAAGATAGTAAGATCCTGAAGCATGCAGTCAAAATTTACACAAACACTATGTACAAGGAGTTCGAGAAAGATTATCTAACTGGAACTGGTGCTCTGTCATGTAAAGAAATTCCATTCGGAGATACGGTGTATGAATTCGAGTTAACCAATCCCGAGAGCAAGACCAAACGGGTATACACTGTATTTCTTGATATAAATACTTTGAAAGTTGAGTGCAGTTGCAAGAAATATACTTGGATGGGAATGCTTTGTTCACATGCTTTAGTAGCTCTTCATCGAAAAAATGTTCATGAAATTCCTCAACATTATATTCACACTCGATGGACTAAAAATGTGAGAAAGCATGTTTATATGTTGGATGAAGGTGAGCTTACAAGAATGGATGACAAGGAGGCAAGAGTCATGTACACTAATAGGGCAATGAGATTAGCTTATGATCTTGTGACGAGAAGTGAAAATTGTAAGGAAGCAAGAAATATTATCTTGACAGCTTTTGCAGATGGAAGCAAACTTCTAAATGAGTTTCTTAAGAAGAAAAATTCAGATTCAACTTTAGCAATGAAGGGTAAGCAGGTTAGAGATGACTTTGTCGAGGTACCTGAGGTTAGACCGATATTGGATCCTCTTCGAGCAAAACCAAAAGGAACTAAAAAATGCTAGAATCAAGAATCATTTTGAAAAGAGAAAGCCGAAGACAACAAATACAAGTATTAACTATCTTCTGAACCAATTTTATATTCACCTTCACATTATTTTGTTGTATATGTGTTATCAACTAATTAGAATTGTTTACATAGTTAGAGCTATTAGGTATTAAATTAATTTTTTATTTTTTTTTGTTTTACAATTTATACTTTTTATGTATATAATTCTAATTTAAAGAATGTGTTTCTGAAAAGGAAAAGCTAAGAAGCAAGTTAGATCTACATCTCAAGATATTCGTGTTCCCGCTTCACCGACATCAATTGTAGCCATCCCAACTTCAAATAATCAATCGGTAAGTTGTAGCTATATTGGTAACTTCATTATATTGACAACTTGCGTATCTACTTATTTTCGTATGTATTTTGAAAATACCAGTTGATTAAATACTAAATTTATTAATTTGAAGTAGTATTTGAAAGTTCTAGAAAAATACTGATATTTATGTTTCTTTTGATTTGAGTAGGTTACTCCTGTTTTCTCTCCTCTAATTTGTTAAGTTGGTTTTTTTTCTTTTTTTTTTGTATAAAAAAGTGCGTGCATCTCAGTTGGAATTCTGTTGCAAATCACATGGCACAAACCCAAAATTCATCTAATATTTTGGCTCCAAGCAACCAAGTTGTTGGTAAGTGTTAAATGTTGAATTTATCTAAAGGTATTTTTGTTTAATAAATTATAGTACCATGAGGATCTCATCAAAATAGGTTAGTAAAAATTTGAAGCATATTTTTCAGGTACTCATGTGCAAGGGTCATATGGGACATTTGGTTTTGTTCCAGAAATTCATCGCCAGGTTAAAGTGATTACAATGTTCTAGTTATTCTTTTACATCATAACTTGTAAAAAATTTCTTACTTTGTTGCTTTATTTAGTGTCCCAGTTTTACTAGTGGCATGCACAATCCCCAATCATTTACAAGTATGATGGAAGAGTTTAACAAAATTAATAATTCAACACAGGCAATTATTTCTTCTCTACAACTGTTTTTTATTTAATTTATGTTACACTATAATGTTGTCTTAATAATTATTCTATTCATTTTTTGCAGGATCCATTGAGTCCTATTTGGAGGTCAAATATATAATGCAAAAGCAAGAACTATTCTTTAGACTCAACTTTAGGCTATATTGTTTTACTAGTTCTATAGACTCGTATTATTCTATTTCATATGTGATGCTTGCTCACATTGTTCCATTGAGTGACTTAACTTTAAGCTACATTGTTTTACTAGTTCTATAGACTCATTATTCTATAGCATATAACCATTAATTTCTTCATGACTTCTGAATCGATCGAAATGAACCAATTGCAGAATCTCCCAGAAATGGCTATATTATTGTGTATCATCTTGGAGGTGAGGGTAACATAGTGTACAGGAGGAAAGCTAGGGGCTATGGGCTTATTATTCCGAAAAGAAATGGCGAATCAAAGAACTATCTAGTGCCCTTGACATGGCTGCCCATGAAATAATATCAAAGTTACAAGCAAAGGTAAGCTTAAACAGGGAGCCACTAGCATTCACTTCTTCATCAAACATTTCAAAACCCGCTTGCGCATAGCTATAAATCAGAGAAACGAATTCAATTTCAACCCAATGTTCAAATACCACTTCCGAAAGAAGAACTTAAACAAGAAGAAGAAAAACGAAAAACAAAAAAATCATTTGACTTGAGTGGCAAAGAATCGTAATGCTTGCGAAGATTTGAGACCAATTTCTCCGGAAGTTGGTTGTACCGGTACGGGTACAACTGCGTCAAGCTTTGTACAACACTGCCCCACACCTGTCTCCGGCAGCTTGACGGCGTCGACGCCGGCGGCTCACAAGCCGAGTCGAGGTTCAAAGTGTCCTTCAATGAGGCGATGGCCTCCGAAACATTGCGACTCAGCCTCTAGAACTGTTTCTGCAAGGCGGAGGACTCTCGAAGAGCGACGGCGGTGGAGAGAATGACTCTTGCAGGTTGGAGGCGGGTTTAGAATTGGAGATTGAACGGGGGGATTTAGAATTGGAAATTTGAATTTGGGCTTTTTTTCTTTTATTACTGTTGAAAAACTAATCATTGTTAGGTTGAGTTAAGGATTTGTTTATTTTGATTAAGAAAATTTAATTTCCACATGGCGTGTTATTATTGGTTGGCTTGGCCGCACCGGACTCGTCCTAGAATTTTCCATGATTTGTAGGAGCCTCGTTGGATGTGGGCCCTGCTCTCGATCTCGATGAATGAAATGTTCTGGAAGACCAAATCCCACTTCAGTTCAGTCAAGAAATAAGTCATATGTTTTTGTCACAAGTGTATAAAACTACCAATTCACAAGTATTTGTTTTTTATTGCCAAGGAAAAATTATACCTTTACTTAATACTCCTTTTAAAAATAAATAAAAATTAATTATAAAAAAATAAAACAAATTAGAGGAAAAAAAACGTTAAGAGTCCTAATTGCTTTAAACTATTTAGAGAATGAATAATATATTCAACTAAAAAGAATTAATATGCCAATAATATTTCAACACAATTACTTTGCTCCAACAAATGTTAATTACATTAAGAAATTTTTAATTTACTGTGACACATTAAAATTTAAAATAAATAACACGTGAATAATATATAAAATATTAATCTAAACTCAAATCTATCTACATATATAATAACGAATAAATGTCAAATTTTAATTATGAATAAAAATGATCAATCTAATTAAATTAGAAGTGTTATTGAAAATTTTAAAAAGAGTGGTGACTTCTGACTAATTAATTTTATTTTAATATTAATAGGCTAAAAACACCATGCCCCCTCCCCTAAGACTTTGAGATTGAAGAAAATCGTCAACAGTAATTTAATAAATAATTTAATTTAAAGCTTTACCTTATTGAGTAGTAAATTAGTTAACATAATTATAGGTCCTAACAAGACAAATAGAATTATTTTTATTCTTTAAAGTGTGCATAGAAATTGTAACATTTGGTCCCATTTTATTATTATGCACTTAACGCCACATGGCATTTTACGTTGAATATCCAATTAAAATGTGTCATGGTACCAAAAGTTACTTTTTAATATTTACGGGATTAAAAGTGAGAATCGCAAAATCAACAGATCAAATTGAAGTGAAAAAACCCTAAATTATAGGGTGAAAAATTGCTATATTCCCCTTACATAAATAAGCAAAGTCATATAATGAGTAAACACTAACATAATAACAATTAAAAGTATAAGATTTTGAAATAATTGTATACTAACACATTAGTACAATTACATTTTCATATTAAGAAAATTAATAAATTTTGAGAATAAACTTAGTGCAATAAAATAATAAATAAAAAATGAGTTAATTATGTGAAAACTACAACAAAGAAAAAGATGATAAATAAATACACCAATGAGATTAATCTACTTTTTCAGGAATAAATTTATAAAAATAACTTAAAAGTTTAAAAAATGTGAGTACTAAAGAAAATAAAACTGATATATGAATCTAATATTATTAAATTAAAATTACTTATAAAAGTTCAATTGTTGAGTGAATCTCTTAGTATTGATAGGATTGTTTATATATATATATATATATATTAATAGGCATAAAAGTTGTACAACAACAAATGTCACATAAAATATTAAGTTGTAACATAATATATTATTAAATAAGAAATAGATTATACGAATTAGATGCATATGAAAATAACAAGAAATCAAACTACAAATATATAGAACTAAAAATTTACAATATAAAGGCAAAAAATAATATTTCAAAATTTAGAAGCTAATAGAACATATAAATAATACTTTGACAGTATTTAAAAGTTGATACTGAAATATTATTAACATATATTATAGGATCTTATAATACAAATATTGGTACCATGGTTCAATTAATTGGATTATTTTTTTATAATAATAGTTAATAAATAATTAGTATTTGTAATAGTGGTAATGGTTCTAAATGGTTAATATAGAGAAGGCCCAAAATGAAGAACGAATAAGTGTGTGGCTAACTCTGCCTTGTTTCAATATTAAGAAGAATCCTGTAGTGGGTTTGGATTTGGGTTTTACCAGAAAAATAATGGAGGAGTCCAGTCCAGTCCAGTCCAGTCCATCTCAAAAAAGCTCTTGTCTCAGGCATATCACATTCAACCTACTCCTCCTGTCTTCCTTCCTTCCTCTTACTAATAATTCAATTCAGCCCGCAAACCAATCACATTCACATCCACATCTCTCTCTGCAAATGGGAAAATAGAAAATTCAGAAATCACCCTATTTGCTCCAAAATTCCAACCAATATTCTCTCTAATAAGCTTTTGCCAACAACAAAAGAATACTAACAAAAAATGAATCATAAACATGATTTTTATAACACCAAATGTAGATCAAATTAAATTTATCAGCGTCGGCTGCAGGATTCGAACCTGCGCGGGAGAAACCCAACAGATTTCAAGTCTGTCTCCTTAACCACTCGGACATACAGACCTTTGATGCTCCGTCGTCAATAGAAAATTATCATGGTCTTGTTCTTTAGAGAGTGAAATATTACAGAATAATTTGAAGAATATGCGACTAGGAATTTGGATAATACAAGCAATCTATATATATATAATAATAATAATAATGTGTTTTATATTGTAATAGAGGTTGTTGACAAAGACAGTTAATAGAAAATGCATAGGCACTTGAGTTAATTAAAAATCCCCACTTGAGGTTGAGGGGTTATTGGATAAGAGCAGAAGCAAGAGTTTGTACTAGTCTGACTCTGAGTAAGCACAACACTAACACACCATCAAACATAACAAGAGGAAGAGGCACTCATTTTTGTCATATACCTCTTCCTGCCTCCTTCTCAAGGGCCAAACCAAAACCACAAACATAAACTTCATTTGCCTTTTGGAAACGCCGTTTTTGTACCCTTGCAATATTCAACAAACTAGTTGCACCACCCTTCAAATTATTAATATCTTTTATTCATTCATACGCACAGGACAGGCGTGTTTTGGTGGTATTACACAACATTCATTCTTATATTGCAAAAAATTATACAACTACCCAAAAACACAAATGCTTTATAACTAGCTTCTGAAACCCATATGAAATCATGACAAAAAGTACCTAATCAAATAAGATTGTCTTATAGATCCCATTTGATTTGTTTTGACCGACAATAGTGATTGTGATGATAATAGGGAAAACGGAGAATACGTAGCCATGTGGGACACCCTCACCCGGCGGAACCCCAAATGGAAATGACCTTTTTCAACTAATAAATGCAATAATTAGAGTCATCCTTTTGCAATGATAGCGATGATCATATATAAAGTTGTCGTAATAACTCATAGGAGAAAAAAAAGCAGGAAATGCTACTCTTAATTTAATTTCAACTTCAACTTTATGTGTTGTCTAAGTAAGGACAATTTGCTTCTTCCTCTAATTAATTATAGTCTTTATAAATATATATAGATAGATTCCTTTCTAAAACCTAAAGTGTTCATAAAATTATATGCTATTCCACTCAAATAACATTAATTAATCTGCACTACTTTTCATAAGTAGTTATATTATGGAAATAGAAATTTTCCGTTGCTTATTATTCATTTCTTAAATGACTATGTATTGTTGTAATCATTTAACTAATATAATCACAAAATATATTTGACTTCATTGTCTCGTGAAGAAACTTTTCCCTCAAAATTCAAAATTATAGACCAACATGGATGAAAATTATTCTATTCATAATAAGTAATAATCATCAAATTGGTGTTAAACAAGATGAGGATACTAGGGTATGGAAATAGTATATGTCATGGACATCAATAAAAGGAAATGAAAGACTGGAATGGTCGTATTAAATTTTTTTTGATATTATGTGATTCAGTTCAGCTACGGTATCTATATATATATATATATATTTGTATGGTGGCTGGCATCAATGTATATTGTATACCAACATCTGCTGCCAAGAAAAGAACAACTCTTGTCTAATTGCCTTGACCTTTTTCATTTTACAACACTTGAAACCTCTTTATATAAATGGTAAACAAAACCTCAGCAATCCATACTTGCCTTGTGTTTGCTCCCAAAAACAACATCCAACTTCCACACCCCATTTCCAGAAATTATCAGACAACTTGAGATTCACCCGATGATGGGCTGTCTCAACGACAATTTCCTTTCATTCTTGAACAACAGATGGCTGGTTTTTGTGGCTGCAATGTGGATACAGTCTTGTGCTGGGATTGGCTACTTGTTCGGTAGTATTTCACCAGCGATCAAGAGCTCTTTGAACTATAATCAGAGGCAAGTTGCGAGGTTAGGGGTGGCTAAGGATTTAGGTGATAGCGTTGGATTCTTGGCTGGCACTTTGTCTGAGATTTTGCCTTTGTGGGCTGCTCTTCTTATCGGTGCCATTCAGAATTTTGTTGGGATATGGTTGGGTTTGGCTTGTTTGTCACCCGCACAAACTCCTGTTTTGCCATTATGGGCTGTGAGTATCTTATTTCTACAGACTACAGCTTTTTGATGCATTGACTTGCTGCTAACTACTATTTTTGTCAATTATTGGAATTAATCATTGATTTTAATCGAATTGTTAGTTTTAAATTTGATATGATCATCCCTTATTCTAGATTATTGATCTGTTTTTAACCTTTGATGTGATGAATATGATCAGCTAAGTTTAGTTTGAAGATCTTACTTTTGACATTCTCTCTGTTTCCTTTTTTCTTTCTTCAACTGGTTTGAGTTGTCAATCAATATGCTTTCTTTCCGTGGTGCTCGTTTGAGTTATCAAGTTTTATTTTTCATTTATTGGATTGTCCTTCTTTCGCGGCCAAAAGTCCTTATATTGTGTTTGTTTCTTCCAGTAAACTCAAACTTTTCCTTAGTATTTGAAGAATTAATGTAGTAAGTCTTGTGAAACATGATTCTTTTCATCTTCTCTACCAGTTTTGACTAATTTATCCTATTATATGCAGATGTGCATTCTCATCTTTATAGGAACAAATGGTGAGACATACTTCAACACAGCAGCATTAGTGTCTTGTGTGCAAAACTTCCCCAAAAGCCGTGGTCCTGTTGTTGGTATACTTAAGGGTTTTGCTGGGTTGGGTGGTGCCATTTTGACTCAGGTATATGCCGTCATGCATTCTCCAGACCATGCTTCCCTGATATTTATGGTTGCAGTTGGGCCAACAATGGTGGTGATTGCTCTTATGTTCATTGTCAGGCCTGTGGGAGGTCACAAACAAATACGCCCATCCGATGGCTTCAGTTTCTCGGTTGTCTATGGCATATGCCTCGTTTTGGCTTCATATTTGATGGGAGTCATGCTTGTAGAAGATCTAGTTGATTTAAGCCATACTGTTATTACAATCTTCACAGTCATCCTATTTGTCATTCTCTTGATTCCCATTCTCATCCCTGTTGCATTGAGTTTTTCGCGGGAGCCAAGAACATCCGTGGAAGAGAGCCTTCTACCTGAGTCACAGAAAGAAGGGCCTAGCATATCCAATGACACAGGTGAAGATATCATATTCAGTGAAGTTGAAGACGAAAAGCCCAGTGAAGTGGATTTGCTTCCAGCTTCGGAGAGGCAAAAGAGAATTGCTCAACTTCAGGCAAAGCTAGCCCAAGCTGCTGCAGAAGGAGCCGTGAGAATCAAGAAAAGAAGGCCACACAGAGGGGAAGACTTCACTTTGATGGAGGCATTGAGAAAGGCAGATTTTTGGCTTATTTTTTTCTCTCTTCTGTTGGGTTCTGGTTCTGGTTTGACTGTGATTGATAATTTGGGCCAGATGAGCCAGTCCTTGGGGTATGATAATACCCATGTATTTGTTTCTATGATAAGCATTTGGAACTTTCTTGGCCGTATTGGTGGTGGTTACTTCTCCGAGAAAATTGTCAGGTATGCTGAATTCATCTACCTTTAACTACAAACAAGATATGCTTTAATTTTCATCATGTCGATCTTCAATGCTTCCTCCACAAAACGTATCCCTATTATGAAACAGGGATTATGCGTACCCAAGGCCGATAGCTATGGCTGGTGCACAAGTAATAATGGCAGTTGGACATTTCTTCTTTGCTATGGGTTGGCCCGGAGCAATGTATGTAGGAACTCTTCTTGTAGGGCTTGGCTATGGGGCTCACTGGGCGATAGTACCTGCTGCTGCGTCAGAGTTGTTTGGTTTGAAAAAGTTTGGGGCTTTGTACAATTTCCTCACTCTAGCAAATCCTGCTGGTTCTTTAGTATTTTCGGGTCTCATAGCCAGTAGCATATACGACAGAGAGGCAGAGAAACAAGCTCAAGGGCGCCATCATGGCCAACGTAGCTTATTATCCTCTTTTTCGAGCTTCGTCTATCTCGATGATCCTCTCAAGTGTGAAGGTGCCATTTGCTTCTTCTTAACTTCCATGATCATGTCGGGGCTTTGCATCATTGCAGTTGTTTTGAGCATGATTCTTGTTCATCGAACAAAGACTGTCTATGCTCACCTCTATGGAAGAACTCGGAGGTAAGCTGATGGGGTTTGTGATTTGTGCAAGCTTTTTGGTGTTAGTACCTTGCCATGATGGCCTGTATTTCTACACCATTGTTGATCAGCAACGGGAGTATGAGAGACAAAGCGGTAGCGAGCAGCAATCCCGGTGGTTGAATCGTTGAATGAATACTCTTTGTGATTGTGGTACTGATGTATTATTTTCTTTCAATCACCATACGGCGGCTGAGTGAGACATGCAATTGTTCGGTGCTGTATTTGTATATTCTCTATTCATTAGACTTTTGAAATTACTTGGCTGAGTTTTGATCTCCGAGGATGGATTGCTTAATGAAAATTATGTTCGTGTTTGTATTGTTACCTCTTTTCGATCTCTCTGCCTAAAGTTATTGATATTTCACAGTATTGATCACTTTGTTATAGTTCACATAAACAGGTAAATACAATGAGACATTTTATTGCGTTGGAATCTGTAAAAAAAAAAAAAGTGAACATTATTGTTTATGTATTCCTTTGAAGTAGGTAATTGAGTATAATTTATGAATTGAATGCCGTGCAATCCCTTCTTATTTCTCCTTGGTTGCCGGTTTTTACGCCAACCCGGCCAAGCTTCGTCATTGCTGTGATAAAAGCTCCACTGAAGTCACCGGAGTTTTGGGCAAAATCCATTACAGTAGGTTGAGATGCTGGATCAGTGAACAGCACCTGGTCAGACGTAAACAGACCTTTCCCTCCGACCAGATTCTGAAAGTACACATTATCAAATGTTCGTGGAGTTACAGGATCCATGTTTATGGCTATCTGTGGGTCCACATTCTGTGGGCATTCTTGCATCAACTGCTGTGCATAGGTTGGATCCAGGGTAGGGTCAATAGGGTTGAAAGGAGAAAATGAGTAGAGCCGGTTTGCGAAACGGGTGCAGTGGGAAAATCCCAATGTGTGAGCTCCTGATAGTGCAATCATATCAGTCTGGGACAGATTATTCTTGGCAAAGATGGTGTTAAGTTGGATGAGATTGAAAGTTGGCTCTGGTAAATGTCCAGCGACGCGAGAAGCTTGGGAAATGAGTCCATCACGCCTTCCCAGTTCTACGTTGTACGCAGGGCCTCCAGCCTGAAACTCATTTATGAACAAATGAATCATGACAAGCAATTGATTTTGATGAGAACATATCAGAAAAGCGATAGACGATGTTTAATTAAGACCATGGTGATTACCAGGAACACAACATCTCTAGCAGCAATAGCTAAAATGTCGGCACATGATACTACGCCAGGGCATTGAGCCTCTACTGCTTGCTTTGCCTTGACAACAGTGTCAAAGCCATCTCCTGCTAGGGACAGATTGTCCTGAGCATCTTTCTCGGCATCATTATTTGGTGAAGCAATAATAACAGAGGCATCACATCCCTACAAATCAAAGCAGAGTAAAATAATAACAAGGCTTGTGATATGAATCTGGCTCCAATCACAATATCTGACAACACACGGTTCGGTCACCATCTTTAATCATCCCTGTGGTCGCAAGTAAAATCCTGTTTGCTTTGTGTTGTACAACTTAATAATATATACAATTTAGTAAGCTACTTGAAAATCTTGATTTCTTGCTGCCGTGAAGTAACTGATTACTGATTTATCTATCTTAAGCCACCCTCATTGAGTTAGTTTAGAGCTACAGAAAACAACATAGAAGATGGGCTGTGAAATTTATGATTCTGGTGAAAAACGGAGAGTTGAATGGGTAATTCAAGCAAGAACTCATTACATAACAGCAAGAACTGCTCGATGGCGTTGTCAAGTAATCCCTTGAACAGAAGAAAGTAGTGGGGGATGGATGTAGTAGAAATAGAGTAGAGCTACCTCAACAAAACAGTCATGGAAATAGAGGCGAAGAGTGGCTGGAATGGTGACGAATGTCTGGTTTATCTTTGTAAGCACGACCTGGCGGACGATGGCCTCAACATTTGGACAGCTTGAGCTGTAAAAGTTGTCCATTAATTGCCCTTGTGCTTCTCCCATCCTCCTCATCGATATCAATATGAATATCAAGAAACACACACTAGTACTCTTGCAGTACTTGTCCATTAAGTTAACTTCTCTCACAGAAACACACAATTGATTGTAGACAAGTTGGTGTAATATATAGTGAAGAGATTAGTAATTAGAATATGGGCAACAGGATGACGAGTGTAGGGAAAAAAAAAGGTTTGTTAATATATAAGGTAGTTGTACGTGCTTTGGTCTTCTAAGGCCTCCTCAGCCTCAGGGTTCAACCTGCAACCTGCAACCGATTACAGAAAATATTTTTACCTCACAATATTTGACGATTGTTTATAGTAAATCGTAATTAGATGATCAAGTGGGATTTGTAAAGGACACTCTTCTTCCTTGTTTGAATATGGAACCGTTGATATCATGAGTGGTTTAATTTCACCGGATTATATTATTGATCTATGGACGGCAACTGATATATATATATATGATTAATTTAGAAACTGTTGACTCAATCAACTTTGATTTTGCTTTGTATTCTTATTAATCAAAGTCCCGGTAACACGAAACTGAATTGTTTAGTTGAATAATTCATCAACAAAGGCTAGGGCTAGCCAGCCAAGACTCAGAGTTAATAGTAATAACATATTTTTCTACTTTGTTTAATTTGACAAGTGAAAATGACATGGTAACAGATCCCATCTACTAGAGTACCAACTCTGCGTTTCCACATGGACAAATTTTTCTCTTTTTGTACACGCTAATGTTTATGCAATTATTTATGAGTAAAGGGTTGCTATTTTTCTGGTATATATATTTCCAGGAAATCCCATATGCTTTGAAACTTTTCACGACATATATAGAGTGTAATATAAATGACATGAATTATTCAAATTTCAACACAAGAAGAAAAAGAAAGCTATTTAATATTTTAAGCAATTCAAATGCAAATGCTCCAGTCATAGAAACTCGAAAGTGAATGGCTGCTTATTTATGGTATGCACTTTATAAGAAGAGACGTACGTACGTCGCACATACACAAAAACAAAAACAAAAATGGGACACTGCTCAAACACCAATAAGTCAACTTCCATCCTACTTCAGAAACCCAAATATATATAAACCAAAGCCCCCAACAGTACTTGCACACTTCAATCACTCATCTAATACAAGTATAGATCATATATTATTAGAGCTATATATATATATATATATATCTCTTAATTTTTTATCTGGTGCTCGCACCCTCAGTCATTCTTATTATCTTTCCATTAATCTATATAACTACTAAATTAAAGCATCATAAGCTGGCAGTTTTTTGCTGATTGATTCGTAAGTCGTAACTAATTTAAACGTACCAACCTTTATACTTTAATTTGATGAGAAGCACCACCTAATCGCAACGTCAATTCTCATGCGCCTCAAATCATCAAATCACAAGCCATTTTTATTTCTTTTTCCATGCATCCCTTCAATTTCACATTTTCTATTGATCAGCTGCATGCAAAGGGAAACCATTGCATTGTATATAATTCAGTAGAAACTGGAAATTGTGCCAAAACATGAGCATTGCGCAAGCACACATTTCCTAATTGCCTTCTAACCATTAGAAAATTTGAATCTGTAAAGTTGTGTCATCGAAGCCACTGCCTTAAAAGTGAAATTTCGGTATTACTGTGGTGCAATCTTTAGAACTGTTCGCTCCCCAAGATTCACAAAGTTACTCTCTAACACGTGCACTCGTGGAAAAGAATTAGAATAACAGATTAATATTACTAAGAGAAGAAGAGAGGAGAAGCAAAAAGAAGAGATGAAAGAATTCAAATTCAGTGTGTCGAATTCAAATTTTGGTGAAGGAGCTATTTCATAAAAATATGCAAAACATACTTGTATTGGTTGCTTTGTTATGAAATCTGAATTTATAACTCTTGAGTTAGCAGGTCAAGAAGTTGATTGGTTGCTGGGGAGAGTGGCCCCCTACAAGGCCACCTGTACCGGTCTCCCTGCCACAGTGATTGCCAAGCTGTCATTGGGATTGCCAAGATTATGCATACAATGACAAAAGAAGACATGTTAGCATCCAACATGAAGTAGTGAAAGAGCTCTTAAAGAATGAGATAATCTCCTCGGATTATGTGATATCTAAGAAGAACTTGGCAGATCCTCTTACAAAGGGATTAATGAGGAGGATTATCCTTGATACTTCAAAATCAATAGAACTCAATATTACTTAATAAAGATTGCTTAATAGTACCCAAAATCGCCAATCCAATTGAATGATCCTAACAAATTGTTGGTCAGGTGGATAGTTTTATAGCTCAGTTATTGAGTGGTCTGTAGTAATATGGACTTGATGAAACAATCTAGATGAGTGTGAAGGTGTGCCTCTTTCTATGAAAGAGAAAAAATTCTTTCTAGAGCACTCATCAGAACTCAAGGTGCTAAACGCATGGCCATAAATAGTGCTCCAAGTATATCAGGGAATAACAGACTTCAAGGAAACAATACGTGTTGTGGAGGTCTCAGCTTGAGCTATCGAAACTTCAAGATTTATTTCGCTTTCGTTTAGCTAAGTTGTTGTCTCATCTCACTACGCATTAATTCAAAATGTTTAAGTATATTCCTTCCTTTACTCAAAAAATTGTATTTTTTAACTAGTTACTCATTCGTTGGGGGAATGAAGGGAATGACTGCTTGAAAGCTAAAATATCCTACAATTTCCAACTCTTTATTTTTTGATCAATCTTATATGTCCATCTACAAGACCATGACCTGATATACACATCTCAATGAAAGAAATGGGAGGAAATCACTCCAAAATCATATCATAAACATTAATTATATATTGTTGTGTAATTTTCTTGTGATCTTACAGTTATATTGAAAATTCAATTCTTGATTCAAATTCCACGAAAACTGTCAACGTTCACTGTAGCAAATTGATAAATTGATTATTAGTTGCTTTTATTTGTCTAATCGCTTTACACATTTAACAAAAAAAAAAAAAAAAAAAAAAAGAAAGAAAGAAAGAAAGGGAAAAACCAAAGAAAGGTTCCATAAGTTAACAACCGTAAGGAAATAAGTGGAGTTGAAGCCCATACCCATCTATTATTATTCTCTGAATATATCATCGTTACAAACCCAAAAGAGTCCGATACGAAAACTATCAGTCCAGCCCATACATAATTTCCCATTTCGAAATGAAATGGGTTGGGCTGGTCGCCCCAAAAACATTCATTCAGATTTATTCAAATTCTCACACACGCTAATCAAGAGCAGAGTGCGTATAATTTCAAATTCCAGAAAAAAGTGGAGGAGGAATTGCTATGGACGTAGAACTGGAAGAGAGTGGAACCGGCTTCAAGTTTCCCTGTTGGAACCCCCTACGACGGCGTTTCCAACCGGGTGCTCCCTTCTTCGCTGCTGGTACCATAGAAAGAGAACTCCTCGCCAAACAAGTAAAACGCTCGTTTCATTTTATCCTCAATAATAATATATGATTCGATTCAGCTTATAGATTTTTTAATCGATTCATGGAGTATTTACTTCCGATTTGTACTAGCTTGTCCAATACCGATACTTTTTTGAGTAACTAGTATGGCGTGGAGGTTGGAGTTGAGTTAGTGAATCAGTTGAGACTAACTTTTGCTTTGTTTAATTTGCGTTAGCAGTTGATTCGATTGAACTGGCGTTTGATGAAGACTGATAGCTCATGCTGTCGCTTTAATTCATCTATGTGTATGAAAATTATTCTTGAGCTGAGTTCTCTGCTGCTGTTGTTTCCTGCTAATATTTTCTTAATTCCAAATTATAGACTTGCTTTCTGCGAATTCATGGAGACTGTACTTGATAAATTCTCTAATGAACAAATCAAAGGGTTAAGTTAGTTAACCATGGAAAGCATAAGGCCATGAAGTAAATGAGCAATTAGAAAAAGGATAAAAAGAGAAGTCTAATGTATAGCTATAGCATCTGAGTCTGAGTTTCAATTGTACAAGGGGATGCTAGGTAAAAATAAGAGAAAATATTGCAGCGGTGTATAATGCTTTCCAGGTCAATCTGGTTTCCCGTTTCTTTTGAAAACCATGGGTTTTTGTTATATGGAGTTCTCGATCTTCTGATGAACATGTTGTGCATGTCTTTATACTTCATTCAGGACTTGGATATAGAATGAGATTTTGCTTGCAATATAGAGAATCACCTAACAGGAATCGTTGAGCAGGATTTCACACTGCTTGAGGGAACTGACCCACAGCTTTGCAATTTGTTATTTGGCATTCACCAGATGATGCCAACTTTCTGTCCTTTTGTGCTTCTTGCATATGTTGCTAAATACATTGCAACACATTTTCAACTATCATAAACTCTTTCTTTCTAGGTTGCCTTGGAATTAACAGAGGAAGAAAAGCAGCAGATACGAGAAGGGGTGGAAGATTGGGGAAGCAGGTACCAACAGTCTTCTTGTCGATCTAGTGGTTAGGAGTTTTTAGCACTTTGAACTGTCAAATGGCATCACAGGGAATGATGTCTGGACAGGGACATAAAGGTCTACATGGTTTTGTCTTTCTTGGATGAACCAGCATATAACAATCTAACATGGATGCTATTTTAAGCCTCTTTACAGTCTTTAAGTGTATGATGTTGTCTTTTCATGATCGAAGCCATTACCAAGCCATATAACAATCTAACATGGATACTCATTTAGATGGCAT
Source organism: Sesamum alatum (assembly GCA_034509735.1). NCBI lineage: Eukaryota > Viridiplantae > Streptophyta > Magnoliopsida > Lamiales > Pedaliaceae > Sesamum > Sesamum alatum. Next base: position 240,044 of record JACGWO010000005.1, read on the forward strand.
TTTCTGCTTGTTTCTAATGAATAAGCACAAGATCTTCAGAGCTTTTGTTATTACCTTCATACTGATTCTCTGTGATTGTGTACTTTGCTCCTGAACGGTCGGCAATTTATAGATTGTTGTCAAAATTGTCGTCTAAACCCTTTTACCTCCAAAATTTGTTTTGATCAGTGAAGTGTTTTGCCCAATCGTTGGTTGTGGAGCATATCTGAAATCTTTGGAGGACTTTGAAGATCATTATAATGCACGGCACACAGCATCTTGTTCAGTCTGCTCACGAGTATACCCAACGTCACGCTTACTCAGTATACATGTATCTGAAGCTCATGATTCTTTCTTCCAGGCAAAAGTTGCTCGTGGATATGCTATGGTAAATTTTTGTCCAATTCTTCTTAGTATAATTTGTACTATTATTATCGTCCAGAGCAAAAGATTGTGTCTCTTGGAAACTAGTTTTCTAATATTTTCTTACGGCAGTATCCTTGCTCAAGCTACGACGTTTTGTGTGTCAAAATATTTTTCTTGTAACTGCAGGGCTATCTTTTATCCTTTTTCCATTCTTTGTTTCTTAGTCGGGCTCTATTGTTGTTCAGGTACTTGTGTGTGCTTTCTTATGAAATTCTTATTTGGTTGTGTTCTAGTATGAATGCCTTGTTGAAGGCTGTGATGCCAAGCTAAAGAGCTACAAGAGCCGGCATCAGCATCTAGTTGACAAGCATAAGTTCCCTTCTTCATTCGAGTTCTTTAAGAAGGCAAAACCATCTAAAAGACAGAGGCAGAAAGTCCAGCGCAAACAAGCATTGCACAAGACAGAAAATGCATCAACTGCAATGCAAGTGGAGCAAGAAAACATTGACAATCTTGTTTCAGCAGTGTCAAGATTAAGCACTTCGGATTCTCCTTCATCGATCAGTTTTGGGCGCCGACATACTCGTGGTCTTACTTTTGTGCCTCGAGCCATTCAAAAAGAGAGAAGACCGGACCTTTCACCAGAGCAAATGAAAAAATAGCAGGAATTCCTTGACTTTCTTGATTAACACTTGTGATCTACCAAATGGGTAGTCAATGTCCTTCTATACCAATGGGGTCTGAGAGTATTTTGTATAAAATGCTACGTGTCTTTTCACCTTCGCTGAGTGCTTCTGCAATGCCCTTCAGTTATTTGCTGAGCCACTTGGTTGTTTTTCTCAATTATATTCATTTTTCTGTGAAGAAAATTTCTGTAGAACATCAATTTTGTGAAGAAAAATTAGAGATTCAAGTCCATTCTTCTTCCCACCTTTGATCCTAGTAATTCAGAGGGGCTTATTAGCATTAGTATTTCCCCACATTTAACCATGCCAATCTAGTGGCCTTATATCCTGTTAAATTCTTGAACGGGCTGGGAACGTAGCCCGTCACCCATCACCTCCGAATCAAGAGAGTTGGTTGTGAACAACACCACCCAGCAATTTATATGGAAAATTTGTGTTGGGCAGATTTCCGAACAAGTCTCAAAGATACAACAACAGAAGCATCGAAAACTTATAAACGAGAATAATCACGTGGTTTTTGCTCATGATTATAGTTGTGGCAGAGCAGGTCTAAAATGCAAATGAGCAATTTCAGAGTTGGTTAACAAGCTGGAGTCTCTTCAGAGGTTTGAGCAGCAGAGGCAAGTAGCAGCTGCGGGTCAGGCACGGTGCCTTCTCTTCGGGCTCTTCTACGCTCGCGCTGTAACCTGAAGGACTCTCTTTTCCTTGCTCTATAACTATTGGGGTATTCTGGTTGCACAACGCGGGGGTAGACGCTTATCTGCAAAATTTAGCAAGTTGTAAGGCATCATCACGAGTTGTTTCGATCGCTACAAGTTGGAGGGTTATGAAGATGAACCTTTTTCCTATCAGGTCCAAACTTCTCGAATTTGACTAGCCCATCAATCAAAGAGAAGATAGTGTGATCCTTCCCCAGTCCAACATTCTTCCCCGGGTGAAACTACGGGAAACAGGAAAGTTAATGCTGCTTGCTTAATCGGAAAAAATATACAAGTTTTAGAAATAAAGGCTTGCCTTGCCAAACCTTTGTTCCGCGTTGGCGGACGATAATGGAGCCAGGCTTGGCCACTTGATCGCCGAATATTTTGACTCCAAGCCTCTGTCCCGGCGAGTCTCGTCCGTTTTTGGTGCTTCCAGCTCCTTTCTTGTGTGCAGACTCAATTGTCAGCGGCGGTTTAATCGGAAACGAAACGGAGACACTTTTTCCAACGTGAATGGAAGTGAAGTCGCCTCGGAGAAAGGAAGAGGAGGAGCTCGAACCAATTGATAGTCCTTTGAATGCTGCTGCCAGATTGAAACTGAAACTCGCAGTCGCAGCCGCCATTATCACGAATAAACAAGCCTGAAAAGAAGAAAAAGCAAAGTGATAGGGAGAAAATCCGTAATTCAAAATTGTTCCTCTATTTCTTATCTTATGGTTAGTGTGGGAGGGTGAGGGAAGAGCAAAAGTGGAAAACCTTATCGTTCACTTATCCTTGGTTGGGAGTCCCTGACGGCCGTGGTAGTCCAGTCCAGTCCAGTCAAGCTCTTTTATTAATCAACGAGAGTCACAAAATAAAAAAGAAAAGGAGAAACTGTGGAGAGTGGGATTTGAACCCACGCCCTTTCGGACCAGAACCTTAATCTGGCGCCTTAGACCAACTCGGCCATCTCCACGTCATGCCAAAAACCTTTTGAGTTTGTTTAAGTGTGTTGCTAATTAGCTTTTAACCTGATTGACAATATTTGTAGCTCAAAGAAAGTTGTACAACACGTAAACAAAACCAAAACATTGAAATTGGATTGGAACATCCACACACATTTCCGGAAAACTCTCCCCCTTCTTTCTCCTTCACTCCATTTCTTCTGCTCTCCAGCTTAATTCTAAAAGAATGGCGGTGGAATTCAAACCTCTCCGCGGAGCCCCTCTCTCGTTTCGGCGTTCACTCAATCCATGTCCATGTCCATGCCGCATCTCCTTTCACTCTCCTTCACACATTTCTCCAAGATTCATTACTTTCGCAGTTGTCAAGAGGAGTCCCAAACGTCTCAAATACTCCTCCCCCCGCTTTACTAAGGTATACTCCCCATTCCTCTCTCTCTCTCTCTCTCTCACTCCCCCTCCCACCCATGCTCCATTTGTATCGCCTCAAAAATACTCAACAATTACCGTTTCGCAGCAGGATGGATTATTGTATGTTGAAGTTGATCCATCGGGGGCCGACTCTTGGAAATTAGACCCCATTGTTGACCTCTTGAAAGAAGGAGCTGTTGGAGTTATTCCAACTGACACTGTGTATGTTGATACTTTTTCTGAATAACTAATTGGTTTTGGGGGGGTTATCATGATCATTCAACATTTAGAGCGGCAACCTCTACCCTTTGTTCAGAACCTAGATATTGACATTTCAACTCTGAAGAACACAAACTAGTTATATGGTTAAGCCTTCCAGCCTAATTCCTCGGAACAATTGCCAAACGGCTACAATCATCACATTTGTTTATAGCACGTGCCTACCATTTGTGGAGAAAATCAAGCTAAAGCAAAATCGTATAGGACAACAATTTATTAGATACAGATTGTTGTGGTCTTAAAATTATAGCAAAGAATCATATCCTGACTCTTAATCGGATTGCTACAAAATACAGTATGAGTGTAATGTTGTTAAGTTGAAAGCATCTATGTCATATTTTGTTTATGTAATATGATAGGGGACGTGAGTCCAATATTTCTGAAATTGTTTATTACTTGCTGGGTTACGATAATTGCTCTTCTTCTGCATGAACTTTGTGTTGTGTAGACAAGCTAAAGGGTCTGACCTTAATTTAATCGATAGGAAATGTTTGAGCAGAGTGGAACCTGAATAAAACCTAGAATCTCATTTACTCTATAATGTTGTTTAATAATAGGTATGCAATAGCTTGTGATCTGAGAAACAGCTCAGCCATTGAACGGTTGCGTAGGTAGGTACTGTGATTTTTCTTAAAACCAGCTGCCGAGCTCAAGGTTTTAATGTTTTATCCTTTTGCATTACTGATTTAGTGACGAGTGTTTATGTTTTCTTTCCAGAATAAAAGATATAGAACCTTCAAAGGCAAGTACAAATATGCTCTGATTCCCAAACATGATATCTTCATGGTGCTCTCAAGTCACCCATCTGATTTGCATTTCCTTTTTGCCCTTCGAAACAGGCAGTTGCATGTCCATGCATTAAGTGTATTTGCCTTAATTGTCTCTGTAAATGTTTGTATGCATGCTTGCTCATGTCTTTGTCACTTTTGCAGCCTCTTAGCATTTTATGTCACTCTTTCAAAGACATTGATACATACACTACAGGATTTCCTCGTGGCAATGGCCAAGGTCTTACAAACATTTTCCGAGCTGTTAAACATTGCCTACCTGGTCCGGTAAGTGTAAGAAATCATCATATTCTTCTCTGCTAGTAGTAAATCTAATGACTTGATCTGGGGTATTATTGTTGTGGCTTTTGCTGCTAATGGTTAATCTCTAGGACCACCTTTGTGTTCTGAATCTAGTATATTGTCTAGTCACATGTGTGTTTAACTTTGGTGGCTTCCTTGGATTCCCAACTGAAAGGTTTATAATAGTAGTTAACACTTCTCTCCTATCAGTACACTTTCATTTTGACTGCAAGTAAAGAACTGCCAAAACAATGCATACGATATGGAACTACGGCTTCCAAGTATGCATCAAGAAAGAATGTAGGTGTTCGCATACCAGATGATGCTGTATGTCAGGCAATACTGGAGAAGATGGAAGCCCCTTTAATATCCACAAGGTAGGTGGTAAAGCTAGATGTAGTCCAGGGCATTATTTACTTTCTTAGATCCTTGTTGAATTGCTTTGGTTTTTGTTGTTTTTATATTTTGGTCTATGGAATATGGTGATGTGGTGACTGAAAGATCAGAATAATGCATTTCAAGGAACAGTTAATTTTTGCAAATGATTCAGTGTTGATATTGTTATCTTCGAATATCCTCACACTAGAAGACTTTGTTCACTTCTGCCTCAGTGTGAAGTCGCCAAAGGAGAATGAATGGATATTAGATCCGGTCGTGATAGCTGACGTATATGGACCTGAGGTACTACATTTTTCTTGGAACTCCACCGGTGTTTCCAATTTTACTTTGCAAGTTTTGATTTAGCCATCCTTCTTGTATTGTGCAGACACTTCCTGTTTCATTTTTAACAACCAAAATTCTATGTAAAAATTAGGGATAATTACATTTACACCCCCTCACCTATTGTCCATTTACACAAACCACCCCTGCCTTTTGAAAAATTACAGAAACCACCCCTGTCAGCCATTAAAATCCAAAAATACCCTTATTGACTTGGTCAAACTTTAATATAAATTTTGAAGGACAAAAATGCCCTTAGTGTAAAATATCCAAAAATGTTTCTGTAATTACTAAAAGGTAGAGGGGGTGTTAATGTAATGTTTATGACGATGAGTAATATGACCCATATATTTTTTTTTAATTATTTATATCGAACTTAAATTATTTTATTAACTTTTTTTAATTGAATCTATATAAAATTACATTTTTTAATAATTGAAATATTAAATTATTCAATTAATATATATTTTATAAAATTAGTTACTAGATTATAAGTTTGAATTAAAAAATTATCATACTTGAATAAATTATTTGAAATTATTAAAATTGAAAAATATTTATCCTCTATTTTTATTTATAACTAAATTTTATTAAAATTAATATATTGTAATTCAAAATAATTTATGAATTTTTATATAAATCATATTAGAATTAGTAAAATAAATAATTTATTTATTAAAAAGATATTTTAAATTATTAATTTTTTTTTAAAATTATCCCTCACCCCCGCCACCCTGCCTGTGCTCGACCCCTTTTCCGTTTTCACCCGCCTTCGTTGTCGCCCTCCTCCACCTTCATCCGCTATCTAAATATTTATGTACAAAAATATAGATATATATCATATATGTATAAATATATATTTTTTATATATGTATAAATATATATATATATATACATATATGTATAATTTATTAATTATAGTAAAATTTAAATACAAATAAGCATAGTGGATAAATAATCTTTTAATTTTAAGAATTTATAATAATTTATAAAAGTGTGATAATTATAATTTAAATATATAGCCTAGTAACTAACTTTTTGTAATATATTAATTGAATAATTTAATATTTCAATTATTAAAAGGTGTAATTTATGTAAAGATTCAATAAAAAAAGTTATAAAATGATTTAAACTTAAATTTAAGTTTGATATAATTTTTTAATTTTAGTTATAAATAAAAATAGATGATAAATATTTTTTTTAATTTTAAGAATCTAAAATAATTTATACAAGTGTGATAATTATAATTTAAATGTATAGCCTAGTAGCTAACTTTATAAATATATATTAATTGAACAATTTAATATTTCAATTATTAAAAATTATAATTTTTTATAGAGATTCAACTAAAAAAAGTTGATAAAATAATTTTAATTTTAATTTAAATTTGATATAAATAATAAAAAAATATATGGGGTCATATTACTCATCCTCATAAACATTACATTAACACCCCCTCTATCTTTTGGTAATTACAGAAACACCCCAAAGGGCAATTTTGTCCTTCAAAATTTATATTATAGTTTGACCAAGTCAATAGGGGTATTTTGGGGTTTTAAATGCTGCCAGGGGTGGTTTCTGTAATTTTTCAAAAGGTAGGGGTGGTTTGTGTAAATGAACAATAGGTGAGGGGGTGTAAATGTAATTATCCCTAAAAATTATATACAATCAACATATGTCTGTGCTCCGGTATTATCTTAAGAACTGTATTTCTCTGGAACTGATTTTAAGTTGTTCGTCACTGTCTTATTGACAGTCACGGTCTTACTGCCTGCATTTTACACATTTACTTCAGCTGCTTTCCTGTGTACTAAAACTATTTGTGCTACCGCAAATTCTTGGCATTCTATTGTCTGTTTCTTCACATGATAGCTTCTGAGTTGCTTTGTATTCCAATGATCTAGGGCCTTGATTTTGTTGTTGCCGCTGGTATTAGAGTCGCTGATCCATCTACTGTGGTGGACATGACTGGGAGTTTGCCTCGAATTATACGACAGGGAAAGGTATAATCTGTGTTGTGCTCATGTCACTAGTAAAATCAATAAATAACTCGTGCAAATGGATGAATCAATGTTGGTATAGCAGTTTTCCCCTGTATTGACCTGTACGCGCAAGGGAGACATTAGGAAAAGTACACTGGTTTCAAGAATCATGGGATTTAGAATTTGGCATCATGCTTGAGGAATAATGTTGAAAATAATATCAGGAAGATGCTGATTGAATAGAAGATAAGATTCAGGAAGATGGAAGGGGTCTATTATGTACCATTTTTCACATAAGTTGTATGTCTATTGGTCCGTTTGGTGCTTTTAGGTTGGATCTTTTACAGTCTGAATTTTGTTTCGCCAGTTACTTGACATTTTTTGCCCCTTTTCTATTTTTGTTTTACTTGTCAGGGTCCTAAGCAGCCGTGGATGGTTGCAGAGGATGAAGAAGATTCAAGTGTAAATGAAGACGACATACTCCCTCGCGCAGCGTAGGTAACAATTAGACTGCAGCAAGTGGGGGATCTTGTACAGTTGAACTAAATGGATCATAGCCCACTTTGTAAATTTGCTTGGAGTCACATAGTCCATAGTGCATAATCGAAGTGCCTCCAAATTTAAAAGAATACTTCCCACTTAGTAATTATTAGTAATGTTATTACTACAATAAAGAAAATCTTTATAAAAATCGGTCGGGTTTAATTCATTGAACTCAAGGAGATGGGTTGCATTGCATGTAAATAAATGGATAAATTATATTTTGTCATTCGAATTATGTCCGTTTTTATATTTTGTTATTGAAATTATCTTTTGTGTTAATTTATCATCTCAATTTTATGAAATTTGCAGTTTGTCATATATGATTTATTTGTTGTTGGAAAAACATCACATGCATTGCATATGTGATATTTAAGGGCAATGAGTGATGTTTTTTCCGATATGTGCATTGTATGCGATGTTTGTTTGGCAGAGAAATCAACAAAAAAATCTCACATATGATAAATTGTAAATTTCGTAAAGTTTAGATGATAAGTTGAAAAAAAAAATGGCAAAATATAATTTTACTTTAAATAAATAAATCTTCATCTGATTTTTGGATGGAATAATTTTTGTATTTGTGGGGGGAGATGAGATGAGAGAGCAACTTGCCAACTTGTGTTGGTATGGTAATTGAATTTGAATGAGTGGGCGCCAATGCCCAGCCAAATGAAACAGTAGGCGCCGGCTAAACGTCTCCCGCAAGCTTCTGCCCTAAAACATTTTCAAAATCCCGCCCCCGCGCTGTGAAATAATTCCCGCTCTTATTTATACCACCACACTACACTAATCTCCATTCATCTTGAACTGGACGATTCCTTCTTTCTTCCTTCTCCTCCTCCTCATCCAAATTTCTTCTTCCCCCATCGAAAAATGCCTTCCATCCCAGAAGAACCTCTCCTCGCTCCCAACCCCGACCGCTTCTGTATGTTCCCCATTCACTACCCTCAGGTCTGGGAGATGTACAAGAAAGCAGAAGCCTCCTTCTGGACCGCCGAGGAAGTTGATTTATCTCAGGACCTCCGCCATTGGGAATCCCTCACCTCCGATGAGAGACATTTCATCAAACACGTCCTCGCCTTCTTCGCTGCCTCCGACGGCATCGTTTTGGAAAATCTCGCTGGACGTTTCATGAAGGAGGTTCAGATCTCCGAGGCCCGTGCCTTCTACGGCTTCCAGATCGCCATTGAGAACATTCACTCCGAGATGTACAGCCTTCTGCTTGAGTCTTACATCAAAGACTCGGCCGAGAAGAGCCGCCTCTTCCGCGCAATCGAAACCGTCCCTTGCGTCGAAAAGAAGGCCAAGTGGGCCATGCGCTGGATTGACGGCGCTGAGTCTTTTGCTGAGCGGTTAATCGCCTTCGCTTGTGTCGAGGGGATATTCTTCTCTGGGAGCTTCTGCGCCATATTTTGGTTGAAGAAGCGCGGGCTGATGCCGGGCCTGACTTTCTCGAATGAATTAATTTCGCGGGACGAGGGTTTGCACTGCGATTTCGCGTGCTTGCTTTACAGTTTGTTGAAAATGAAACTGAGTGAGGAGAAAGTGAAAGGAATAGTAGCGGACGCGGTGAATATAGAGAGGGAGTTTGTGTGCGATGCGCTGCCTTGTGCGCTGGTGGGGATGAACGGAGTTTTGATGAGCCAGTACATTGAGTTCGTGGCGGACAGACTGCTGAATGCATTAGGATGTGGGAAGTTGTACCATGTGCAGAATCCGTTTGATTGGATGGAGTTGATTAGTTTGCAAGGGAAAACAAACTTCTTTGAGAAGAGGGTTGGGGAATATCAGAAGGCATCGGTCATGTCTAGCTTGAACGGGAATGGTGGTGACACCCATGTGTTCAAGTTGGATGAGGATTTCTGATTTATGGTAGTAATGCTGGTTAGGAAGGATTTACTTGTTTATTTTTAACGGGGAATTTGCAATTTCTCTTTGCATATCCACATGTAATGTAGCCTTTTTAAAAATTTGTAACTTGTGTTTTTTATTTTTCTGTTTCTTCATCTTTTCTTAGTTGAGGAAATTAAGAAACAGAAAAGTTATTATACATAAAATATAATCTTGTAACCTAGTCTCCGTATGATATATGCAGTCTTTATCTTGATAGTTTGTGTTTGTTCTCTGTCTAAACTGAAAGCACAGAATAAGAATGTGCTCGAAACACAACAAACACTGACGTCTTACATGGTTAATCCGCAATTGCAGATGATTTATAACCATTTGAGAAAATCTCAAGCAATGTAATACTCCTGTCTCTGAGTTTCGTCATTCTCCAGCCCTTAAGTTTACATGCATTCTCTTCCAAGTTCAATAGTGTTTCATTTCATGCCACATACCATTTTTTGGCAGCAAAAGGTACTCAATGCTAAAAGCACCAGTTGTAAATGCCTTGATCACATTAAGTCGCGAGCAAATTCTAAAAACTAGATAAGCTTTCACCTCCTTAGATCTCAAACAGTTATTATGCTTGTGCAAAGCAAACATTTTACAGTGGCACAACAGAAGGAATCCAAGGCACTTAATAAGTTCAGCAAGTCGTTCAGATACAATGCATTGCTAGATTTACATATGAAAGCATTCTAAGCAATGAAAAAATAACACCAAATTGCATGATGCTGTGAAGAAACCCCAAGCCACAAATTTCCACAGAAAACCACCAGAAAGGTAAAACAACATGCAAAAAGAAGGGAACACAGCAGAATCATTCCACTAAGCAAGCTTGTTTAATAAGCATGTCAACTCTGTCAAGAGGTTACCAAGATAGAAAAAGGCTTCAAAACCTTGAACAACTCAAAAAGAAAGTAAAGCAAAACAATACTAAGAATTTCTTATTTGATTGGCTACAATACCAGAAGGCTTTAGTCAAAATTATGTTTATAAGAAACTAGTATTTTCTTGACTATCTCAGTTAACCAAGGAAAAATCCTATGGATTGTGTCCCAGCCAAGTTACACAAAGCAAATTCCTAGCTTATCTTGGAGGAGGTGGAGGCACATGAGATTTTGCAAATCCCACCCATGCAACAATGCCAACTGCTAGGATTATCCAGCCAAAGATGTCATACTTGAGATCACTACTTTTGCTCTTCTTTGTAGTCTGCTGCTGTAGAAAAGGTAGCATATACAGTAGTTAATATGTGGTGAATACCAAGCATCAAACAGTCCAACTAACAACTGCCACCAACAGGTCAACAAGAAACACAAAATAGATAGATAATACTCCCTTTGTGTCAAAACAAAGTGAAAAATCAAAGGGGAAAGCTATATTTAGACTCATACACAATAGTTCCCAAGAAGAAAATCCATTAACAGAAATAGTTGCATACAACAAGGATAGTTATATCTATGAATGCAAGAGAACATGCATAAGTTGTATAACTCTAAAACAAATACTACACCAGTACATATATAAAGCATTTAAGTGGCTCAGGTGGCAGAAGTCTGGGAGAATGACAATATGACCATGAGTTCTGCATGGCAAACCTTGTTCTTATTTACCCTTCCAGTTTCCTCAATTTCATCTTTCTTTTTGTCCCTCAAGCATGCTTGATCAGCTTGCACAAAAAAATACATGCACCACGTATTTAAAGAGTCAACAGTATCTTGGTGGCAGCCCAGCCAGATGTGCCACAAAGCCATTTAGACAAGTCACTTCTTGGTTTGGATGAAGAAACAAAGAAAGAGATAATAAAGAAGATGTAAAAACCAATTCTGAGATTGGATAGAAGGAACTGGCTAGCAGCAGATATAGCTAATGGAGGTGCAGGATGACGAGAGTGAGGTAGTGTATACTTGTGTGGAAGAAAATCATTGAAGGAGTGGTTTCTCTTCTCAACTTTGTCCTAGAAAACAACTTCCTTACTCGGAAAAGCAAAATGAGGTTCCATTACTTTTTCTTTTTTCGGAAAGGGGTTTCCCAGTAACAGATGTCATCCTCAATTATTCTTGGAAGGAAAAGAATTGAGAACATCGGAACCAAAATAACAATTCGATCCCAAATGATTCCACAAATCAAACACAACCTCAAATATAGCTGCGTACAGTCTACAGAAGCATTTGTAACTAAAATTATCAAATGAAGTACAACAAACATAAACATGAAATACATCTAAACACAGACTATTTACCTTCGTACTAGAAGATGATGAAGGCCCCTGTCCCATAGCCTGCTGAGCCAGACCATGCTTGTGGATCTCCACATGTAACTCGGGAGCCTTAAAACCACCCAAAAGGAGGGCAAAAAAATTACATAATGCATAAGCCAAAACAAAAATAGTAATCTTTTGAGCGACACAGGAATATCTAAAAAGGTTCAAATATGAAAAATATATTGCAGCAACTAAGAAGAAATACAAAATATTCTCATGTTCTTGAATGCATTCGACAAGGTAAAGGTCCATTACAATATAAGGAGTGACAAACACAATCTACTAATTTCTAAAGGAGAACTAGCAATGTGCATACCTTGGAAGCAACTTCTAAAGATTTCTTGTAAAGTTCATTTTGTGGTTCCTGCAGCCAAAATGACAAACAAGGCAAAGTGATTTAGCAAGGGAAATGGAAGAAAAAACAGCAACTCCTTATTAATGAATATACCACTTCATATGCTTGCTCAAAGTAAAGGGTAGCCTTGTCGAAGTAACCCTTAGCCTCTTCAAGTTCAGGAATGAGAAATGCATTAGATGTGTACGCATTTCCGAGGCACCAGAGTGCATCATGCTTTCTAGGGTTAATAACTAGTGCCTCCTCCAACTTCTCGATAGCATCTAAAAAAAAAATTAAGCAACCCACGTTTGGTTAATACCACCATATATCTTAAACCTTCACCCTCAACTGCATGCCAAAAGATCCATCCGACACGCCATTGAACATAGAATATCAACATTCTTTTACAGTCGCCATTAACATAATTCTTTTGCAATTTGTTTAAGTAATAGTAAAATAAGTCTGTCACAGTTCTCGTCAGAATTAATATAAACCATAGGGGATGAAAAAGTACCCAAAGAGCAAGTAAAACAGAGTAATAGCTGGGTATCACTAAACTCATATATCCAGATTTTAAACGTCGAAAAGCATGTGCGGTTCCACTAATTTTAACAGCAATTTCAGGAAAGAAGAAATCAAGAAAAAGAGCATAAAGTAGAAGAGCAATTGTACCTTGAACCATCTTTTTGGAATCCGGACCGTTTTGAAACTGCGACAATTCCAGCAAGACACCTCCCCATCTAGTCAAGTTCTGCAAGCAATTGAATCAAGTGAAGATGTTAGGGAGTAAAGGAAGAAAGGAAAAGAGACAAGTGTGGTAGGGAAACGGACATCGGCGTCAAGAGGGTTTTTGGCGTAGGTAGCTTCGGCGGTTCTGCGAGCGTGCTCGAAAAAAAGGAGACGATCGAAATCGCTGGACATGTCCATGTTGAATGATGTCTCCCTAACCTCTCTTCTCTATATTAAAACTGCAGCAGCAGCAGCAGATCTTTCGATTGGGAAACCAAAAATTTAACCGTATAATGATGGATGGATTGGGGGGAGGTGTATGCCAATGCCAGTTAATACTGATTAATTAGGGCTTTTGGTGCTTTTACAGTTTTACTTTTTACTTTTACTTTGAGAGAGAGAGAGAGAGAGTAGTAATTAAGAGTAAAGCCCGTTTTGTTTTGCCTTTACTGAATTCGGGTCGCTTCTGCTTTGATATTTTACTTACCAGTTGGATAATTTTGGGACTTGAAGACGGCCGTGGTTACACGCTCGTCCCAGCATCTGCTGACACGTCATCAGTGTTCTTTTCTTTCTCATGCTACCACCAAACCAAAATATACTTGTATCATCTCCACTTCTCACCTCTCAACTCTAACCCAAAATAATTAGATTTAAGATAAAATTATTTACATTTTCATCCTACTTTTGAAAGAAGAAAAAAAAACCAAAAATAATTTGGATATAGTAAGTGTGTGTGGAGGTGAACATCATTTATCCCATAGTGAAGTTGATGATGATGATGGGGTACGTATAAATAGTATTGGCCTATCTATAATTATGGTAATTATCTTGGAAGGGTTTCTCCAATTAATTGCCCAAAGTTATCCAATATTTTTAAACCCAAATCATTATATAAATCATATAGCTATTTGGGTCAATAATTTGAGCGGTTGAGTTTACAAATAATCATATATATATATATAAATATTATATATTACATTTATTCAATCACATATTACGATTAGATGATTGAGCAATGTTTCAAGAGTTATTTGATGAGTGACTATATTCGCAAGCTAGTTGCTAATGGATATTAATCATATAATGCTAATTGGAGTGACGCACAAATGAAAAAAAGCTATATATATATAATCCGAGCTTATTACAAAAGTGGCCAGTGGGGAGCTGAAATTTGAATTATTAGGCAGAAAATCCATTTGAATATGTTGTTGCCTGTTGGGTTGGCATGATGATGATGATGATAATGATGAGGTCGCTTGTAAAATAAAGTTTTTTATTATGGATATGATATAACCTATCTAATTAAGTCTCAACATGCATGCCACAATTTTAGCCGCGTCCACAATTAATTAACTTTTAATATTAACTCTCTCCCGCCCTAGCTAACTATATTTAAATAAAAAAAAAATGAAACAAAAAAAGTTAAAAAGAACAGCACAAACGTGGTGGCAAGTGATGCATGCTTGGGCAAATTGCAATTTACCTACTTGTTATATAGAACATAAATAAATAGTTCTCTTGTAGAAAATATAACACTAATTTACTTCTCTCAATATTTAAAAAAGGTGCAACATACTCCTTTTTACGCAAGTAGTGTGCATCACAAGTCTTGGGTGCGATTTTGCTTTAACTTTAGCTATAAAATGACTTTTATACCCATAATTATAAACTATTAGATCTTGGTTTATATATAGAGAGGTGGGAGAAGGATAGGGGTGGTGACGGACGAAGAAGAGACGAAGGCGGATGCAGATACATGGAGGTGGAAGTTGGGGGAGAGGCGGAGGCGGGAGGTGGCTAGGGGAAAGGCGGAGGTGGAGGCAGGGGGGAGGGAGATGCCGTTTTTCTTTTAACATTATTTGTATTTTTTATATTTTATATATTTTACATATACATTATATACATAAAAATAAATTTCAATCATTGATTTGAAAAGAAAAGGTATTGGCCATAGATTTAAGTAACATTTGATCTGGACCATAGATTACTTAAATAAAATATGAACCAGTAATTTTATATTAGATAAGAACAAAATTTGAAAAAAAAAAATAGAATTATGGACAACACTACTCTAGTGAAAAGGGGTATTTGCACATTTTTTTAAACATTGAGGGAGGTAAAGATATTTTATTTTTCAAAAAGGATGATGTGGGCCTGTTTGGGCGCCACATACTGGGCCCTAGCGCCAGGGGCCCAAACAGATCGTACGGGCTCTGTGCAAGAAATAAAAAGGAGACCCCATGGGCCCATGTGGCCCCATAAAAAGTACAAAAATCCCAAGAATATGGGGATCAGCGATACGTGGCGGCATCTCAAGGTAAAGGTGAGACCGTTTGTACGAATCAGAAAGAGGTATAAATAGCCCTTTATTCTCAGTTATTACGCATCTATTCAGCATTTATTTAACCAAACTGTCATAACCTAACATTATCATAAACAGTAAATTTGACTTGAGCGTTTGAGTGTTCAAGCTGGGCCCCAACCTAGTCTTTGCTCCTTGTGCAGACCTAGAGGTTCCAGAAGATTCCCAAGTTGATTGGAGGCCAGGTACGACCTATCGACCGTCGATCTAGTCCTGCTTCGACCCATACCAAGGGAACTATTTGTTCATTTCCCATATTAGAGGTAGGTAAAATGTAATTTATCCCTATATGTATATATATTCTTTATTCTGAAGATATTATAATTGGAATAATTGAATTATATTCATGCCACCAAGTACGGAACAATTAATGGATCCATATTGTAGACTTGATCATAACTCATAATCAATAATTGTATTTATATTCAAAGGCATCAGCCATTACATATATAGTAGTCTTTATATGATGCAGTTGGAATATCAATTTGTTTAGGAATGAGATTAGAGCTGCGTCGGCCGCGCACACTGCACACCCCTCAACCACAATCAACCATCCCTCATCTACACCACACACACAATATATTGTAAATGATTTACAAATCTTTTATACACTCTTAAACTAAGATCAAAGCAATTATGTTTCTTGAAGTTGAGTATATAAAGTATAAAAATATTTTTATTTTTCTTAATTAACTCTTCATTCAACGTCATTTGAATATTTGGTATATTTACATAACCAAAAGTAGATTTCATGTTCAGATTTTGTAATAGAAAGGGACGTGGAGAGCTCACACGTGCACGTCAACAGTAAATATAAGACTGCGATTACTTGTATTTTCATCTCATCTTAATAAGTTTTTTTTTCTTTTTTTTTTTTTTAATACGTGATTAGATATGAATTAAAAATATAATAATTGTAATTGATGAGATGTATAATTAGTGTTAGATAAAATAAAAAATATAATACGAAGGGATATATATATATATATATTTTAAATAAGAAAATTATTTCACAATCAAGCTGCGCTGATTTGGTTAATGAGAAATATCTGGAAGGTAGAAATATCAGGGCAATTATGTAAATAAGGCAAAGCATAAAGGGCAATTTTGACGAAGTTGCTCATATAAATATCGAAATATCTGCCCCCTTTCGTCTCTCTCGCATCTTCCGGCGAAGGAGTGAAGGTGCGTGCTGTCTCTCTCTCTCTCTCTCCCCAGTCCCCACCTTTTGTTTGCGCTTTGGATCCCCAAATCTAGGGCTTCTCCTCAGCTGCCCAATAACTTTTTCGTTAATCTCTTGAATCTAATCCATTTTTACTTTCGTCGGTTAGTACTAGCCTAATCTTCTTGAATCTAGCTTATTAACTGAAACTCGGTATGTCTTTGTGAGTTTCAAATGCAAAATCTACTTATTCCACTTTTGCATTCCACTTTCGTGGATTAACGCGATATTGGTGCATTGCCATTCAATGAAGTTTGCATATATTTTACTAGGGCTTGATTTGCTGCGACGCTAGTCAACTCTGATTATATTACCAGTTAGATCGGGAACTTCAATAAGTACTATTGAACATTTCCCTTTTCGTGATACTTGAGATTTTGATTTTCTTTTTTAAGTTTAATTTGCTTTGGATGCTCCATGGAAAGTGTTCAACTCTTTCCATTTTCAGTCTGCTCTTCAGTTTATTGAGGATGAACAACACATTATCATGTACTGCATTTCTCAGGTTGCATTTCATATGAAGCCTCTTACTTTCTGACGGTGGCTGTAATTACTTTTTCAGTTTACTGAGGATGAACCAGTTAAAACACATCCTTAACATTGTTTTAATCTTTTCCTGTAAATTTAACTTGTTGAATGTATTTCTCTTGTGCACTTCATCATCTCTTAAGCATTGTTTATGTTGGTTGTCTGGGTTTTGTTCCAGGGTCAAATATCTGATAATATTCTGTAACCTCTAGGTTTGCAGCATGGAGAGTATTCACAGCTTTTGGCAGTTGGGTGATGAGCTCCGAGGACAGTCAAAAGTCTCAGAGGATCACAAGTGGTTGGTGGCTGCTTCAAAATTGGCTGAGCAGACAAGGCCAAAGGCTGAGCGAAGGATTAACCTTGATTTCTCAAAGGGTTCTGCTGAAGTGAGACCAAGGGACAATTATGGATTTCAGGAAGACAACAAGTTTGAAAGTTTTAACTTCAACATGTTAAACTTGGAAAGCAAGATGAATGAGAACGTAACAAAAAATTCACCTAGAAATGTCATTTACAATATGAACCCGGTTTATCAGAATCACAATGCCAGCTTTGGGGGAAATGAAATTGGAGGCAAGTATAGCAGTATCAACAACAGCAAGGAGCATAACAACAACAATAGTAACAGCAAGGAGGACGGCACAAATGCAGGCAATGCTGTTGATAAAAGGTTTAAGACCTTGCCTTCTGCCGAGATGCTCCCCAGGAATGAGGTTCTCGGTGGATATATCTTTGTCTGCAACAATGATACAATGCAGGAGGATTTGAAGAGACTACTCTTTGGTAATTACATGAATTCTCTCCCTTGAAAATTGGCATATCGTTAGACCTTAGATAATTGACTTGAAATAACTGCATTGTGTTGTGTGGTTATCTCAATTGGTTTATTCCCAACAGCATCAAATTCATGATGTTAGTCTTCCCCAGTTTAATGCTTACGGCTTATATATAATTCAAATTCTTAATTCTTACCATATAAGAATGTTTTGCAAGGGTAGCGCAAGAAGGTGATTTATGTCCGAGGAACTTTTCGTCTCATTGTTGGCTTACATGTACCAGATGCTCCTAGAGCTCCATATCTAAAATACCGCTTTTCTTGTTGTGCTAATTCTGACTGTTTCTTATCTGTTGTATTTTGGGTTTTATTGTTATTCTGAATGCTTACCAGTCTGCATTTCTTTTGTAGGTTTGCCACCAAGATATAGAGACTCCGTGAGGGCAATAACACCTGGTTTACCTTTGTTCCTCTACAATTACACCACTCACCAGTTGCATGGTATTTTTGAGGTATGTAAGCAATATTCTGTCAAGTCTGGTATGATTTACTTTTTCATGAAAAAAGCAAGTTCAAATCACTGTTCTTGATTAATCTGATTATATGCTAAGCATGGAACCTTAACTTTTAACTCCCCATACATGAGCTATGCCTTGCTATTGGACTTCTTTTAGACTGTTTCCGCACTCAATTTTCATGTGCAGGCAGTAAGTTTTGGGGGTACCAACATTGATCCTACTGCTTGGGAAGATAAAAAGTGCAAAGGTGAATCGAGGTTCCCTGCCCAGGTAAAAGATGTCACCTCTAGTAGCTACAATCTTTACTTCTAACATGCTTATGTATTTGGATTATGTTCTGTCCTTGTGATTCTTGACTTGGCTTTTTGTCATTTTAACTAGGTAAGAATTCGTGTTAGGAAAATTTGCAAGCCTCTTGAGGAAGATGCTTTTAGGCCAGTCTTGCATCATTATGATGGTCCTAAGTTCCGTCTTGAGCTCTCTGTACCTGAGGTTAGTTTTAATCTGAATATTCCTAGTAGTAACATTTCCACTCATTTTGCTTTGAATGGGAGCTGATGATCTTTACTGTTTTGTGGTATTTCAGACCTTGGACTTGCTAGATCTTTGTGAGCAAACCAGTGCATAAAATGTTGTGGGAGATTTTAATACCAGCTCAGCATAAGCAATTATATAGTGTATGTCTATGCTGTGGTCTTGGTGGACTATGGGATGTGGATTTTCACAGATTTTCCATGGAGCGCAAGCTTGGGAGGCAAATCTAGTTGTGAGATATTCTTGAGAGTTAGGATTGGCTTGTCTGTAATAGAATAAATGTGATCTGTCTTTTGTGAAGATGCGAGTAGCTTCACGATATTTACCTTTGTAATCTTATAGACAACTTGTGAGAAACCTGAAGGCCAGGAATTGTCCAGGTGTGTCATAATATGAACAGATGTATTTTCATATTGTCCAGAGGGGTTCAACATCTTCTGCAGTTCGCTCTCATGGTTATGTCACTAAAACCGAGTCTGCTTGACGTGGTGCTACTTCATCTTCACTTTCAAGTTTCAATTAAATGATGTGTAAGTTTTGTTTTTTCAGGGAACTCTCGCACTCCTGAGAACAGCCCATTACAATCCAAATGTCCTCCAGTTGTTTGTATTAGCACTTAATAACTTCCCAATGTTAATATTCAATTAACAGCATCCATCTTTGTAATTGGGTGCTAAGAGATTGTGAGCTATCCGTCTACTTGGTCTCGCAAAAGCAGAAAGATAGTCTCCCAATCACTAGAAAAGCTTAAGATGGTCCGGTATGAAGCTGAAAGGTGTTTCTCGGGTTGTATACATGAGATGTATATGTGCATACTCCGTGCTGCAAACTACAGAAGTTACAGCTATTGCACTTGAACTTGCATAAAATTCAAAGCGATGTTATATCCTAAAGCCTAGGAGGAAAACAGGTAAAAAGATACATACTCCGGACGAGAAAGGGAAGAAATACCCTGAATGATGAATCACACATAGGGAGATGAAAACCAAAGGGCAATTTTTTCCTTTTTCATTATTTTTTCCCGGGAAATGATTTGCACATGCTTTCACTTGGCCCAGCACGTAAAAAAGCTGATACATTAATGGGCAACTGAAACAAGAAAGGTTCGGATCTTCTGCAGAAGCTCTGCTTTCACAGAATCTGGTATTGAGGCTGCATCAGTCAAGAAAATTCGTCACAAGAAAGACATGCAGATGTTGACAAATATGGGTGCAAAATGGTGAGAAACAAGCCAAAGTTGAGCCAACCACATTAAGTTCTTAACAGTGGTCAGAAGCAAGTAAAATGGAATCAGAAGCAGTACTTTAAGATTTAGGTGAAAAGGCAATGTTAATATATTTCTCATTTGCCTCTATTTTCATTTCTGTTACTATAAATGAAAAGACTGATAAAAGAAGCCATTTCAAAAAATAAAAAATAAAAAAAGACGAAAACAAGATACATGAGGAAATTAACTTGTTATAAGATATCATATAACCTGATTAAAGGGCCTATTCCAACTTTAAGACAAGTAAAACGATTACCAAATAAATTTATGAAAAACTTCATTACCTAACCTGATTACAGAGCCCAGTTCCAACTTTAAGACAAGTAAAATGATTACCAAATAAATTTATGAAAAAGTTTATTACCTCTGCCTTTTGGGGTAATTGCACGGACAAGATCATCGACAGTGACATTCTCCCTCCCATTCTTCTTTATAAATGCCCTAAAAATATACTGTTGAATCAATACTTCATGCCTGGAGAACAGTGAAACAGATTGGGCGCAAGCAGAACTAACACTATGGACGGGAGCAGCAAAGTTCAAGTATATAGACATTTCTCATACGAGCACTTTAACATATATTCCTTATTTGTATAGGCAGACCGTAGGGGAAGGATTGCTCTCTATCACAAGATGCAGAATATTTTACATTATGCATGTGTAAACACACATGACCATGCAAAAACACGGAGTCAGAGGTTATGACATACATATGGCTAAAGAATGAGGGGAAAAAGATCCCAGCACTGATTGTAACGGAAAAGTTCGGTTGAAATGATATGGTAGAAAGCAACGTGCGACTTGAAGGACACGGTCCGTTGTGGATTTTTACATCCACCATTTTTCGATTTATCTAGGCATGATGGTGCTATTGGCTCGAAATTGTTTATTCTGTTACAATTGAACCCCTCATTTTTTGTTGGGTTGTAAATAGTCCACGATGGAGCTCGAGTAGAAAGGATTAATTCATTTCTCGGGGTCAAGGATCTAGGGTTAATGCCAATCAATCAATTGGTTTCATGGTAATGTTTGACCAAATGCTATAATGCCAATCAATCAATTTGAATCATGGTAATGTTCGACCAAATGCTATGAGCAAGAAAATCTGCATCTAAGAGCAGAAAAGGGCACGCTCATCGTTGATGCTAAACCTCTTTATTTCAGAGACTTTACAAGATCTTTTGAGCAAGTCAGGTACGCTTCTCTAATACTTCATTTCAGGTATAAAACTGGATGATAGAAGTGTACCACAACGAAAAACTTAGGCTTTTTTGCTTCCTAATGCTGACCAATATAGGTTCCCGCCCTAGTATTTCCTCTATAGCCAATTCAAGCCCTGCTAAGTCTTTCCAAATGGACTTGTTAAAGTTATATTCAGCCATTTGAAGGCACAAAACACTTAATCCATAATCATATAGGGGAAAATAGATTACAAATTAGCAAGAAAGTATTCCCCTTTCTGGTAGGAAATAAGAGAAGGGGACGTGAAGGATACTAGATAAAACTTTGCCTGTGAAAACAAAATGACGACAAATGCTTAAAATCAGATTCAAATAAGAAGGCTTATGTCCTAAATTCACTTAACATAAAAAATTATGAACTAAATCACGGAGCTCAAGTTATTTGCCTTCATGAAATAGAACAAGCAGGAGCAATTGAGTTTCAGCAGAAGATTGAATATTCATCACTTTAGTCTAGTGAGTTGGGGTTATCAAGGACAAGAACGAGATACCTGCAAAGAGCTCTCATTTCATCCTTCCACCCACACTCCACCAGCCTCTCCCTCACCAGCTCCATCAACCGCTCCTTCTCTCCACTCTCAATCAACTAAAAAATCCAGAAAATCAAGGTACCAATTCATCATTTTCATAGCAGCACAGAAATGGAAAAGTAATCCATATATATTACTAATTAAGTTAAAAAAGAAAGGAAGAGAGACCTTAATATTGACGATTTCGAGAAGCGTAGGCTCCTTTGGTCGATCATCTTCATCATCATCATCATCATCCCGTACGTCCGGAGTCGGCGGTCGATTCACCGAATGCCTTCTACTCCTATTTTGCAATAAACTTACCAATTTGCATTAAAGAACAAATGGAAAAGAAGATCCAAAACTGAAAATTGAGATTGATTTTGATGTGCATAAAATAGGAGTGAGCAAATATTTACATTACGTAGCAGAGCAGAGCAGAGCGGTTGACTGATCTTCGGCGATGGGGAACTAACTAGGGCAGTTTTGACGGGTAAAAATGAAGGCAGGCGCTCGATACCTTATTTCCAAATTTACCCCTCAACTCAATCGAAATTACCAACCTCTCATTTTCATTCATTCGACTTCTCTGTCTGTCGAGCCTACACTACCATCACCATCTAATTTGATAATTAAATTTATTTTCAACAACAAACTTTAATAATTATTTTTCTTTTGAATAAGATTGGTTTTATTATTATATCATACATTACTTCCAAATTCAAATACAATTTAATACATCAGTGGTCATTTTTTTTTCTAAGGCGTTAATTAATTCATTTACAACATTATAGAAAAATATATTGCATCTTATTTTTTTTCTGTAAAAAATGAATTATTTATCTTTATTGGTGGGATTTGAACCCAAAAATTCAAAAATATAATTGAAATGAAATGATGATTTCGTCATTGTGATTTATTTATTAGGATTCCAAATTTATAAGTAGAGAGTATTGAAGAATTGTCCTTTGTCCTACTCATACTGCAAAGTGCAAAATGCAAAATGAAAAATGCAATAGTTAGTTACAACCACAGGAAGAGGATGATGGGGACGACTCACTCAGAACCAGAAGCCTTGTCTTCCTTCCTCCACAATCAACTCCTGGTGTGAGGTCTCCCTTCTCTTTTTATTTTCATCCTCAAACTCCTTACTTCACACATATTCTTGACTCATCCTTCTTTCTTTCAGAATTCAGACACAGAGACAGAGGAGGAGGAGTCCATTGATTGAGTGAGAGTGAAAGACAAAGACAGAGAGAATATGCCAGGATTAACAGCGCCTTCCGACTATTCCCAAGAACCACCTCGCCACCCAGCTCTTCTCCTTAATTCTAAGGTACCTTCTCTCATTATTCTTTCATACATAATCATTAACGTCTTCCCAATAAACAATCTTCATAATCCCCCTGTTTTCTTTTCTTTTTTTGTGGTTCAGGAACCTTTCAATGCGGAGCCACATCGTTCAGCTTTAGTTTCATCTTATGTCACGCCTGTCGATTTCTTCTATAAGAGGAACCATGGACCTGTTCCAGTAGTCGATGACATTCACAAGTCCGATCCCACGTCTACCCTTTTCCTGTCTGTTATTACAGATTTTATGAATAAAATGTCTGACTTTCTCTGATTTTGGTTGAGCAGATACAGTGTTTCCATCAGGGGTCTAATTGAACATCCAAAAGAGCTCTACATGCAAGATATCCTGTATGCTTTTTCAGATTTTCTTTTCTTTTTTTCTTGCCATATTATCTAGGTTGCTTGAATAACAGCCTTTTTCTGTATCATGAATGACAGGAAGCTTCCAAAATATGCCATCGCTGCCACCCTACAGGTATTTTTTCTTCTACTTGTTCTTTTCTCTACAATTAATGATCTTTTGCTCAACACTTTGTGCTATTTACAGTGTGCTGGCAATAGGAGGACAGCCATGAGCAAAACTCAAAAGGTTAGAGGAGTTGGATGGGACATTGGTGCCATAGGAAATGGTTAGTCCATCTTCAGATGAATGAATTGTCTCTCATTTTTAAGGTGAATGCAGTATAGAAATAGAGACAGAACCTCATATACTAATATCAGAAAGCATATCTTCAAGCAATCATTTAAGTTTTTTTTCTCTTGTTTCTGGCTGTTTTCCTATTTACTTTCGAGCTTCTTTTTTTAATTGTTACTGCCCCAAATACGAATATCATTTATAGTTGTGCCATGGCCTCATCTGCTTTGTGGTTATAAGTACTGCTGGAAGTGAATTCACCTTAGAACTGTTGCAGGGGCATGTTGCGTGCTGTTTTTAAAATGTGAATTGCATATACGTCTTTAATGCTTTGGAAAAATTGTGGAAGTGATCAAGTCCATTGACTACTTTGAGTAGCTATTTTGCTTGCATCTTTGCCCTGGCATATGGTCTAACTGTTACTATAATTAGCTAATACACACTGACAAACTAGATGATGCTACTGGAGGATTTCAGTAATATGTGAAAAGAACTCCTTTATCATTCCAGTTTTCTTTCGTTTATGTTTCATTTCATACCTTTGTACATGTTGTGTACAGCTGTTTGGGGTGGGGCAAAATTAGCAGATGTTCTTGAACTGATTGGAATTCCAAAGTCCTCAAATAAATCACCTTGTGGGGGAAGACATGTAGAATTCATAAGCATTGACCGGTGTAAGGTAAATTGCTTGTGTCTTTTGCTCCTCTTCATATCTTTTCTGTTCTCAGTGTCACCCCGCCTGAGCTATTATGTTATTACAGGAAGAGAACGGAGGCCCTTATAAATCATCAATTCCATTAAGTCACGCCACGAACCCTGAAGCTGACGTTTTACTAGCTTATGAGATGAATGGACAGGTATTCTTTACTTGTCAACATGAACTAAATCTTTAGAGTCCAACATTTTTTGCTGGTTTTGGTATCCAAATATAGTTTGTCTGATGTGAAAATTCATGACCACAGTAGCATTGTGGATACCATATGATATAAAGTTACCGTTTTCAATCTTCATGTTTGTATTTGCTATGCAAAGACTCTCAACAGGGATCATGGATATCCATTGCGTGTGATTGTCCCTGGTGTTATTGGTGCTCGTTCTGTCAAATGGCTTGATTCCATCAATATCATTGCAGAAGAATGCCAGGTAAAAAATTGCCTATAGTTTGGCTATGTGGAGACTCGCACTGGTTTCTGAAGTGTATACTCCTTTTCTGTAGGGCTTCTTTGTGCAAAAGGATTATAAAATGTTTCCACCTTCAGTTAATTGGGATAATATCGATTGGTCGACAAGGCGGCCACAAATGGATTTTCCTGTTCAGGTATTCTTCAGTGTACTTGTTAATCAATAGCCTGTAATAGATATGAGAATCATCACCCAAAACTGCATTCTAATGTTATTGTGCTTGCATGTATAAGCTTCCAAAATGTTTTTCCTATGTTAGTTGACCACCAAAAAACAACTGAACTTTCCTTTTTTTCCGAGTTCTTAGCTTTAAGACAGCAAGAAGATTCTTAGTAGAAAGAGTAATTGGAACTTAGATGAAAACTATTGTCACCTTTGCAGATAGTTTATTTTCTTCAAGGTTGCTCAAATATAATGATTCTCCAATGTGCTGTTTGCAGAGTGCAATATGTTCTCTGGCCGATGTAAACAATGTAAAGCCTGGAAAGGTCAGTCTATTGAGATTTCATTTAACTACTTACTTGTACGGGCCTTTGCTCTTGATGTTCTCCAGCTAGAAAGTAAGTCCCATAGTTTCAATAAAGTTTGTGTGAAATTAGCAGATAAGTATCAAGGGTTATGCAGTATCAGGGGGTGGACGAGGCATAGAGAGAGTTGATGTATCGATAGATGGTGGAAAGACGTGGGTGGAAGCCTCCAAATCACAGAAGGCTGGAATTCCATACATTTCTGATGATCAAAGTAGTGATAAATGGGCATGGGTGCTTTTTGAGGCTGAGGCTGACGTCCCAGAGACCACTGAAATAGTTGCCAAAGCGGTATGTTTTTCATTCTTGGGTTTGTTGATCCATATAAGGAGGGTTCTTCATTAAGTTTGAGGAATTGTCGAATGACATGCAGGTGGATATAGCAGGAAATGTGCAACCGGAAAATGTACAAGTAATTTGGAACTTGAGAGGGATACTAAACACCTCATGGCATCGAGTTGATGTTCAGATTAGTCAATCCAATCTATAGGCAAAAACAGTGATTTTAGGCGATAGTTCCATCCATCACTGAGCCTCATTGTTCCTCTGTTTCGTTTAATTGGTATATCTGTTGCCTCTTGGTAACAAATTCTTTGTTCCCGTGCTTATTTCTATGCCTCGTTCGCAAACATGTACCTTTTATTTTTCCTATTTTCAACTCAAGAATCTTACTAATCAAAACAAGAACAATAACAACAATCCGAGAAACCAAAAAAGGCATAAATCAATGGAAAAGATATCACTACCAACATTATCAGAATTCAGCAGCATGTCAGAGTGAATTGGTTCCCATCGACGCTGCTTCCACATTTACCGTGAATTCTAATAATTTATCCAATAATAAATTTACATCCAGCCGGAAACAAACCTGCTGGAATTCCTATATATTCTAAATTCTACTTCTTCTAGGATGCAGTTTTCCTTTTGGTTCTCTAGTGAAGACAATCTCATCGCTGGCACCTTCCGAAATCCACCTCCAGAAGTTCACTGAAGAATACCAAAAAAACCGATAACTCTTCCAGTTAATTCAGGTGCTGCTTGGGGCATCTGTTGACGGCTTTCGGTTAAGGTAGCGAATAACAGCATCTTCAACCCTGTCGTGTCATTAAGGGATTTCAAACAACTTTAATATCCCATTTTTATAGCAAATATGAATTTGAAATGACAACACACAGCAGATATGTTTCCAGCACAAAACAAAGCCAAAAAGTTACATATTGAATAAACATGAAAAAGTGGTGGCAATATGCTCTAATGCAGATAGCCAATAAATCTTAATATTGTTCCGATTAACTAAATTGTCACCCGAGGTAATAATGTCTGAAAGACATTTTTACCGAAAGCAACATTTCTTTTCCGGCTGATTTTGCGCCAACCTATGATGATACAAGTTCCACATACATTTCACAGAGTTGAGAAATAAGAATGCTATAAAAGCAAAGAGGTAAAACAAATATGAACCGTACCAGGGTTGGTTGTAGAAATCTGAATGCCGCTCTTTTTCAGCATTGCGACTTGCTTCCCCAGCAACAACCTTGAGATCCTTGTTTTGAGAATCTATGAGGGCATTAATAAACTCTACAGGCGACTGACTAAATCCTAGAAAGAATGCCCTTCTACGACGGTGCTCATGGATCTTTCTTATAGCAGTACAAATTGCTTCATCACAGGCTTCAATCTCTTTCGACTTTTCAGTATTGGCCAACAAAGCATTCAATTCTCTGTGAATTGGGAAGGGTACATCAACTAATACATCGTAGCATGCAGTTCCAACAGGACTATTCCCTGAAAGTTTGATCCTGTGTTCTAAATGTATCGGCTGTGGGGGAAAGAGGTGGGGTGTAATTTTTTGTGTGACTGATGTGAACTTCATCTTGCCTTCCCCAAATACTTTTTGAAGTTGCGGATCACAATTGAAAGAAGATGGATCATCCGGACACTGCAATTTTCTAGCCTTGACATAGTGCCATATCGCGGCCATGATTCTTGCACGAGTATCAACCTCAATACCTAACAGATCCATCAAAGCGGCTGAAAGCTTATACTTCTCAGGCATATAATTCATTTCTAATCTTATGCTTGCAGTGAATTCCTGATCCCCTTTCCTTTTCACCTCAAAGCCTTCATGAGGAGCAGGTGATCGAGCACTATCCCATATAATCAAATGGTTATCAGGGTATACTTTCTGGTCCAAAGTAATAGTAACTCTTTTGAAAAATGAGGAGAACTTAGGATACAAGGAGCTTGATTTCTGCATCATGGCTGCCTGGTCGGAATCTGTTCCTTCCTCTGAGACCCTCCCTACAATTTTAAGAGTCCAAGTAGGCGGCTCGGCATTTGGCTTCTTAGGAATAGTGCGAACCTGATTAGCAAAAGTATTAAATACATAAATGCGAAGAGTTTTCTGAATGTATGTTGGGGTCTTTAGAGCATCTTGGATATCAATTTTTTTCCTTGTCAAAGCAGCGTCCACGCGAGACTCAAACTCAAGGAGCTGCGTGTAAAGAGCAGATTCTGGCAAAATAGCCGCCACTCTTTCCTGTAACTGTTTCTCAGGAAGCTTCTGCTTCTTCCTGCGAGCAGCAGCCGAAGCTTCCATTGTCCTCAATGGAGAAGCAGTGTTGGAAGGTGAGAAGCTTGGCGGGCGTACTGGTGGCTTTTGTGGAAATCTTTTGGCACTCGCACTTCCAGCTCCCGAAACAGAGGGCGATGGGGAACCCAAATTTGCGACCGCACCTGCATGAGCCTGATTAAATGAAATTCCCTGAGCAGCTTGCAACTGGGCTTGGAATTGAGCATGGGCTGCCTGCACTTGAGCTTGGGCATGAGCCTGAGCCTTTGACTGAGCCTGCGCAATGGCTTGTGCTTGTGCAGCAGTAAGCTGGAACTGGCCTGGAAATCCAGATCCCAGTTGTTGCTGTGGAGATGGATTCACAGGCAAAGAATTTCCAAATGGGGATGAAGCACCAATGTTCTTTTGCAGGTTATTGTTATTCGCAGACATGTCTATGTCCCTGGGGAAAAGTTCAACTGAGAGGATCTGTAATTTGCATTGGCATATCCCAAAAGAGTCCTGGATTTTAATACTGAAATTTTATAAAAGGGAACCACATTTAGGCATATAAAAGCTTCAAAGAAACAGTTTTATCAAGAGGACAAAGGAAAAAAAGAGGAAGATGATGATGATGATGTGACAATTAACTTGTCAGCTAAATCAAGCTTAGCAGAGATTCATGGTGATCCTTCACAAGAAGGAGAATTGGCATCTGATAAAAACCAAAATTTGATTACCAAGACTCAAAAATAACTAAAAATTAATCGAGACATTCTACATAAGCTCCGGAACTCTTATCCCTACACCCAAGGATAAAGGAAAACAACAACAAGAAGAAGAAAACCCTAAACCCGCATCTGAAACAATAACAATTACGCCTCTCGAATTTCTTTCAAAAAAGGAGGAATGGCTACAAGAATATCAGGATGCCCAGAAAGTCACACTTTTGAAAACTGAAGTATCTGCGTGACTAGTTACAACTAAATTCAGGTGAGATTAAACACACAAAACCGAAAACTCAGGAAACAGCTGAATTCAAAATCTTATGATAAGAAAAAAAAGCTTGGGCGGAAGCTGAGGATAAACTCACACAGGATTAGGAAATAGGAAGCAGAATCTGAGGGACAGTGAGAGTTTGCTGACCGATTCGTTTTGCTTCTCCTTCGCCCGTCAGCTCGACCGCTGATCTCGCTTTAATCTTCACTTTCTCTCACCTGCCCCTATACTTGTCACTTATACGCCGGGCCTAAATACAGAGTGCCCACCTCCCACATTATTTGGGCTGTTCCAAAAATTTTCAGGTTATATTCTACTTTGGAGCTTATATACTTTTGGTATTCTTGATTTTTTTCAAATACACACTTAGATTCAATTTCAAGACATTTCATAAAAGAAATTGAATAAAACATCATTGGACTATCCTCGGTAGGGCATTCTTGATTTTTATGCTACATAGTTCCAAAATAATTAAAATCTAACGGACAGGGCACATTCAATATTTGAAATAGAGGCAAGGATTTATAAGATATGAACGAATGATAATTAAGAGACATAATAAAAAAGTTGAATATTTTAGAAATTTTATATTTGACACACCAAATTGATGTTGTTAAATTATTAAGAACTAGTAAATGTGCACACTCACATGTGTGTGCACAATTAGTTTAAATTTTTATAAAATACTTTTTTTAAAAAAAATTAATTATATTCTAAAATATTAAAAATATAAAAAATAAGAAATTAATAAAATAAAATGAGAGAAGAAAAGGGGGTGTGGAAGTTAAGAAGTGAGAGAAAAATAAGAAGTTGATAAAAGAGAAAAATAATAATAAAATATTAAACAATAAATGGCAGACAAAATTTGAGAGAGACATCAAAGAGGTGCTCTCCCTTAATATAATAATATAGATACAACGATATTTTAGAAATTTCACATTTAACGGGCCAAATTAGCTTAGATTTAGTATAATAGTATAGATTCCACATGAGTTCCATCACAAAAGAGCTAATGGCACCCATATTTTTATTGTAGTGAATCAAATTAGAGTTATTTTTTTTCTTAATATGGTTTTAAGCTTTGAATTTGGGGGTCTTGCTTTAGCTTTTAACTTGTAAAATTAATATATAAACAAATATACTTGAAATCTATTTGTACTTAAAGCTGCATTTAAACTCCCTTTGCTGGAAGTAAGGTGGAGACTGGAGAGAGAAACACACAAGTCAAATTATTATCAAGTGCATTCTTTGTACCTAATAAGGTGATTTGTAAATTAGGCGGAAAATATAGTCCAAAAGTACAATTGAAAAGCTAAAGTTAAGGGCAATAAAGAAGCCAAGTTCAGTCCTAAATTGGGCGAGCCCTTGGTAATTATGGACAAACCACCCATAATAAGGGCCAGCCCAATGTATCTATCACACGTTGGACCAAGATAGCATACTTTTTTCAGGCAACAAGTAGCAGAAAATATATATATATATATATCTATTATCTAGTATGTGAATGTTGGAACAAATAGATGTGACTAACAAGTATGGTAGAAAGGGTTCAAATGAGTAAAAGTAAACTTGCCAGAAGAAAGTGAATTACAATGAATATACAATGGAAAGTAGTAGTAAAGCTCGGTCTGTCAATAATTACACATGGTGCAATAGCAAGAAAAACAATCACTATGCAGACGCCCTTGTTCTTCCAATAGTTTCAACTTAGACCTCAGGCTCAGGCCACCATAACAGAACAGTTCAATATGAAGTGGCTAAGCCGATTTCTGCCACTATCAAGAGGCTTCCACTGCAGCTCATCACACTCTGAATCCGGACAACATGTGTATATAGCCATGTTATTACCTCCACAAGAAACTGCAGATGATGCTCCTATTACAAGAAGTTGGTTTCCCAACGACTTGAACGCCACTCCCCAACCTCTGTTGCAATCCGCTCTAACCGGGACAGGCCCCAACTGCTTCCATGTATTAGTCTTCTTTAAGTACACCTTCAACTGATTAGAAGAAGCTTCCAGCGAGTAAAGCTCGTTGTTTACTACAGCAAGGAGAGGAGGTGAATGGGATGATTGCACAGGATCATCTTTCAGCATGTCTGGTATCAGTTCCCATCTGTTTCTCCTCTCATCAAAGAATTCACCGCACGTTAGCTCTCCATCATCATTCCTACCTCCGATCACATAAAACTTATCGTCCATGTAACAACCGGCGCATAGTTTCCTCTTCCTTTTCATCCTAGGAAGTGGTTCCCATGATCCACTGTCCGGGTTATATTTTTCAGCCGTGTCATAGATTTGAACAGTTCCAAACCCAGCCCCCATGCCACCGGCCACATAAGCACAGTCACCGCACGTTGCAGATGCAAACAAGCATCTTGGGCTGATCATGGATGGACCTTTAAACCATTTGTTCTCAGCCAATTCATACCTCCAAACAACTAGACCATCGATCTCTCTGCCCGAAACAAGCAAATGAGTGCCAGCACAAAGTGATTCTTTATCCCCAGAGGCGAAACAAGGATCTGATGGGAGAACAGGGAGCTTCCTACGGGACTTGAACTCGCCATCAAATGCCCACCAACTGCTTTCCCCACTCGCAAACATGAAAACGGAAGGCTCTAAGAATCCAATCTCTCTTCTGATCTGATAAAGGTCGCCGCTTTTTAGAAGATTCAAACACCTCTTGTTCACAAAGCTTAATTTCCAATGCTCTGACCTTGGGAACCTAGCAAAAATTAGATTCTCTAACTCGTAACTAAGAGATGAAATGTTGGAATAATCTGCATCCTGAGGTTCTTCAGCAGAAGGATTAGATCCACTCTGATCTGAGTTATCCAAATTTTCAGACATCCTAATCCTTCTTGGGGCAGAATTACCGGACTGGAGGACAGTCAGTTTGTTTGACTCAAAACATTCCTCTTCTTCTTCTTCTTCTTCTTCAGGCATTGGTTAAAACACTTCCGAAGCAAAAAAAAATCCTCAGAACTTCCATCTAATTATTAAAAGAAAAAAGAATCAGATGCAAGAAAATGATCCTCAGAACGTGTTTGCATTGCAGCAGCAGCATCTTCCACAGAAACAGAACAGCCAGTCAAGTGAAAATGAAACATATTACAGTCCGAGATTAGGAGAAGCAATCAATTAACTTAGAGGAGTGAATTAAAAGACACTGTTTACTCAATTAACTTAAAAAAGGACTGAAAACGATCGACACATAAAAACCATCCAAGAATATGAAAGAAATTAATGAAACACAAAAGTTTCCATATATAATAACATATACAAGTTTTTAGACAGATGGAAAACATATGACTATGCAAAAATGGGAAAAACTTGTAACAAGCATGAATATGATAGTACTGCTGCATAAATGTATAAATATATATATAACTCACATGATCAAGTGTTGGGAGTTTGCTGGGAAACCAAGATGCAAGTGAGTGTAAGAACCCTACACATAGACAGAGTAAAGGAGAGAATAGATGATGAATACACACACACACACAAATACACGCACCAAATTAAAGTTTTATGTAGATTATCATCATCATCATCATCAAATAGATAGAAAAAAGAAAAGGAGGGTGCGAGGGTGCGGGCATTGAGGCAAGAAAGAGGGTATATACTATAATATAGTAATGCAAGAGGGAGGGAGGGAGGGGGGGTTGGATTGGATTGCATTCCTTAAATAATGGGATCCTTCCATTACCCCCAGGGCTTTAAAATAAATACCTTGTAAATGTAATTAAAAAAAAAAACAAGAAAGCCATCGTCGATTTCGGGAAAGCGGGTAGTATTTTCTTTTTTTTGTTGGTAGTTGTCTTTTTTGTAAAGGTGATTTGTGAGAGAAAGAAAGGATGAGTGTATGTATGTGTGTGTGTGTAATAATTGGGTTGAGTGCATTTGCATGCTTGTAAAATATATGATGGATGATTCAGATTTCCAAGTGTTAGACGGTGGGATTTAAGAAGGGATAGTGGGTCGAATATTGAATCATCAAATGGATAAAAACCGTCTTTTTCTTCACATTAATTCAATATTATTATTATTATTATTATTATTATTATTATTATAAGTCTTGCAACCGCATAATATACTATTACTATTACTACCCTAACCATTATTCAATTTCATCCTTCACATGCAAATTCCATCCCTTGCTTTTTCTCTTCTCTTTCTTTCAACTACGATTAATTCATTTCTTCCAATATTAATATAATAAAGAATCAATTTATAAAAGCAAAAAAAGAAAAAGATAGATTAGTTTTGGTGGAGTAATATAATATATACTTCCTTTTTCATAATTAATTAATGAATAAAAAAATGTGGAAATAAAATAAAAGGAAAGAATGGGAATGAAAGATGGATGGAGGAATTGATGAGACAATAGCGGGTCAACCTACCTACTACTACTCTTTACTTCAATTCCCTTCAAACACGCAATTAGATATGGATAACATGAGAATATGCATATATGTATATATATAGAATACGGTAATATTCTTGTTAATTAACAAATTAGAGATGATGCATGGTCAAAAATAAATTAGTATTGTATGAATAGATTATGTAAGATGGACGGTACCTACCCTCTTAACATAGTCCTACACACCCCAAAGTAAACGGACTAATTAATATATAATAATCATAATGCACATCACATTATATTTATTAATAATAATAAAAAGAGAGAGAGAGAGAGAGAATATACATTGAAAATGTGTCGAGTAGATGTTGGAAAAATTCAAGTAATCTTAGTACATTTTGAAATCAATCAAATAATAATATTAACAAGATAACATTAACAGTTTTTTAAATCAATTCGTAAAACAAATACATTAGAACAAAATCATAATAACAATAAGTTAGATATGTTGTTTAACATAAATTTACATAGAGAATTTAGGAAAAGAGTTGCACCGTAATAACTCTTTGTCCAATCCAGACACCAATCGAATTATAGAAAATTTATTTTTGCTTTGACGAAGTTATACATCCCATATAACCGTGCACCGGATACTACGCAACTTCTTACAGGATAAATCAGTTCTATTTTTCAATATTGCACTACACTGAAAAACTTCTCGAACAATACTCACTTCGCCACCAAGCTGAAGAACACTCTAGGCTTTTGTGAAGGAAAAACCGAGCAAGAAAAAGAGAGGAGATTTCAGATTTCATGTGAATATCTTAAATTGTGCTTTGTTCTTTTGTTGATGTCTCAAGTTGTATTTGAAGTGTGAATCCAACAACCTTTTCAGGCTTTAGCAGCAGCATACAATTAATGCAGAATTAAAACTCAAGAGAAACGTCTGTTTTAATGCCATTAAAGCAGTTAAAAAACCTGGTTTTAAAAATTTTAAAATCTAAAAACGATTTTCACTTAAAATAAATGGACTCTTGAAACTATTTTAGATTTTACCAGATAAGCTCAAATGTATTTGTTGCAAAAATACATATACTGAGTCATTCGACCTAACGCTGGGAGCCGAACGACGACACGTGTGTGGAGTTTTTCTTTGTTCACTCTACTCTCCATAATACTTTAAGTTCAAACTACATTTGAACCTTAAACTCAATATAAAGATTTTATTTTTTCAATAAACTTCTTATGTGAGACAAAGTAGTGTAAAGAATCACTCTAAGACCCACATCTACCTTATATCCTTGTCAAGACCCAAGTTATTCCCACCATATTCCTATATAGGACAACATCTCTTTCTCTATTTCTACTTTATCTAATCTATGGATTCCACTGGGGGTGGAAGACGCTCGCGAGCCGGTTTGATTTTGAGCTCGACTCGAGCTTGAACTCAATTCTCTCTGTTCATTAAGCTGGCGAATGGCTCGCGAGCTTCCCCCTCACCCCCCCCCCCCCCCCATTTTTTTAATTTTTTTTATATTTTTTATTTTTAGAATTTTTATATATTTAATTTCATATTCAATACTTTATCAATTCCATACTAAAAAATTGACCATATATTGTAATTATTAATCAATATCATACATTTTATTTTAGATAATAATAAACTATGGTATTGATACTTTTATTTATACATTTAACCTTTATAATATATATAAAAATAAACTTAATCAATAATTTATTAAATTTTAATATTTTTAAAAAATAATTATTTAATATGACACATATAAATTTTATGTTATATTTTAATATCTATTTATAACCTCTTATACTTTTTTAAATTGACAAGTCTTAACAATTAACTTATAATTTTTTATATCTATTTGGGAGTTTTATATTTATATTAAAATATATAGTATACATTATATAATCCATAAATTTTACTTATAAATTTATGTCAAAACTTAGTGATCACATGAATTAACATGATGATGATGATGATGATGATGATAATAATAATAATAATAATAAAATCAATAATTTAGTAAGTTTTAATATTTTTTTTAACATGACACATATAAATTCTATGTTATATTTTAATATTTATTTATAATCTCTTACACTTTTTTAAATTGACAAGTCCTAACAATTAATTTATATATATACATATTCTATACTATTATAATTTATAATAATATAATTTTATTAAAAAAGTATACCAATAATTAAAAAATATACCAAAAATTATATCAATAATTACGAGCTCGAGCTCGAGCTCGAGGAGCTTGAAATCAGATGGAGCTGAATTTAGCTCGAGCTCGTCCGATCAAGCTCAAGCTCATTAGGCAAGATTCGAGCTCAAGCTCAAAATCGAGCTCGAGCTGGACTCGTTGCCACCCCTAAATTCCACTATGTATTAACATCCACTTTTTAGATTTAATATTGTTACAAATTAACAACTTAAACATGCCAATTACAAAAGTAGCCAATAAAATATCTAGTGTTGAATGCAATAGTTTTGTTATTATTAATTAATAATTAGGGTTGTATTGAGTACATATATAGGTTTTGATGCAAATTAAACGTGGTTATATGTAAAACATTAATTATTTTCCGGTTGTTGATTGTCCTTAAAACAAAAAGAAAAGAAAAGAAAAGAAACTATTAATTAGTGAATTAAATGTGCAGGGTGTGGGTGGCGAAGCCGAAAACCTAGAAAGTGGAAGAATCCTATTCCTATTCTTAATCCTATTCCTATTGGTTGCAAATATTATAAAGCTCCAAAGTTTATTAAGTGCTGCTCTCGTCTCCTGTGATTAGTTGGTGGGATTTGCCCATTCATTTTGCTTCTCCTTTTTCAAGTTGGGAATTCAATATTAGCATTTCAATAAATTCATAGCTGGGATTCGCCCAAACTTGACACCTTTAATTGTATTCAACTCCCACACCTGACAACCACACAGTTGAGGACTTAACATTGATTATATAATACTAATCAAAAAAAGCCTTAAATCTCTAACCTTAAACAATTACAAACCCAAACCCCCACTAATTCTGCATCTCATTGGCTGCCTTACTCTCTCTCTTTTTTGGTTTTAGGCACATACATACATATAATAACATCTCCACATCCTAATTGGAGAGCAACACACAACCTTAAACTAATCTTTTTCAACTCTCTTTTTGTGCTTATCTGACATCTGTCAGTCTTTGGAAATCTAAACACCCCCTTTTCCTGTTAATTATTATTAGTCATAGGAATTAGGTCCCAGCTCATTTGATTGGCCTTATCAAATGCTTAAGAGCCACAAAAGCTGCTCAACCCCCTTCCTTTTTTTAATTCCCAACTAGTCCCTAAAACACATCATCATATTCATCATGTATGAACTATGAATGTACGTACCCAGCCCAGCCCAATTAACATTACTCTTTTATTATTCCATTCACCAAAAGCCCAATAAAGATTCTCTTACCATCAACTTTTATTTGGGCCCACAAAAATGGAACAACGGCCCAAATTGATTCAACAAGCCCAAGCCCAATCCAATCCAAATTCTGCGATACAAGACTTTTTTAATCTTATCCTCCCCATCCAAACAAAATACAACCTCCTAAAATGGCTGCTACCTCATCCTTCTTCTCCTTCTTCACCTCCTCCGCATCACCTCCTCCTCCGCCCAAATCTCCGCCCTCTCAGCTCTCCCTCTCCGCTTCGTCTTCCAAAGATCGTTTGGCCCCACTAATATTATCATCTAATGAAGTCCACAACTCCGAAATCATGTCTGTGGTTTGCCCCTCTCTCGCCTACGCTAACACATTATTCTTCCGCTCCGCCTACAATGTTCAGGTGATTGTTGATGATAAAGAACCAGAGGAGAGGCTGCTCGGTCGATTCAGAAGAGAGGTCATGCGAGCTGGCGTCATTCAGGAGTGCAAGCGCCGCCGCTTCTTTGAGAACAAGCAGGAGGAGAAGAAGCGCAAAACGCGTGAGGCAGCCAAGAGGAATCGTCGCAGGTTCTCTAATTTTATTTCTCTTTTTGCCTGTTTTCTTTAATAATAATTTAGTGGAGAAGTAAAACAGTGGTGAAGATCATGATCACATCGTATAAAAACCAAGTATGAGCTTGAAGAACATTAATAATGTGAACGTGCGTAATGTAGTTCGTAAAGCTACTCAATAAGAGAACACATTTATGATTTATCTGTTTTTCTTTCAGGTGGATTATAAGACTAATTGGTTGACGGTGACTTGATCAATGAATTCAAACCATAATAATATCACTCAAAGCTTGCCACTTATATTAAGAGTTTGGATAAAAGTCTTGATGTCAAAGTTTGAAGGTTTAAAATAACAACTCTGTCCATCCAACTTTCATGCTCATTCAATCATTATACATGTTTTTATATTATATGATCACCACCTATTATCCATAGATGCTAACAACGTTGTACAAGTCCGATAAGGATCTTGTTTGTTTCTAAGTCTATTGAATGAGATGACAAGTAGAAAGAATTTTGACAAGTAGTGGTACTGGTGGTAAGGTATAGTAATATTGTTGATGATGATGATGAATATGAAGTGCAGGCGTCCTCAATCACGAATGGGAGCACAAGATAGAGAACAAGAGGCATCATCCACTAACAAGAAGAAGGGTGCAGATGAGGAAGAAGATAACTGGGATCTTCCCCAAGGAGACCTTCCCTACTGATGGGAATATGGATCATCTCTTCCAACTTCACAATACTGCTGCTCCACCGTATTATTCCCCGTTACGTCAACTCAATTCAATATTCATCAAACACATTTTTAACAAGTGATTCATATGATTTGTGATTGATTAACTCATATGTGTGTTTGTGTGGTTGAAAATTATTCCCTCAAACTAAGCGTATCAAATCAAACTAAACTTGTTCCAGTTTTTGTACTCCAGTTGATGCTCATCTCTATTTGTATTGCGAATTAGTCCAATCCCTCCACCACACCAAAAATTGTATAATGGGCGAGATGTATATGTAGTAGCATCTTTTAAGATGTGCTAAAACCAAAGCAATCATATTGATTACAAGTGAAAACTGAAAAACTAAACCATATACCAAAGTGGCACTACTCTTCTACTCCTACAATCGAGCACCTCCATCACTCTAGACTCAACCTCCATTTTCTTCTCTACATTACTCTATTTCATTAGCAATGACTCAACTTGACACTTGTCGTCTCTCTTACCTTAATCTTCTCTATCATAGATAAATATGTCGACTCCACATATTCTACCTTGATTTTTTCACACTTTCTACCTCTCTTCTTATTTTCACAATAACTGATGTGTCCCTAAAGCTACTATCACTGCTACTATATACAGACTAACAAAGAGATGCAAATGTGACAACATATTGATTGAGACTCAAGTTTAGACCACAAGAAGCAGCTTTTTAATTGTGGAATTTTTTTTTTTTTTTTGGGAAACTCAGAATACAAATAGATTAGTGGATTTGAACTCATGAATTTCTAACAAATCTTTTAGCTTTGTTCAATTTCAATATTTCAACTCTAAATTTCAACATAGATGAATTTTAAAGCATGACGTTGTTTGAAATCCTCCAATCAAATTCAAATCCATCAATCCAAACATAATGCATTTAATACCTACCGATAAATAATTATAAAGTAGATAATGGTGAGGGAAGACACGTATAAAAAGGGGATTGGGGATAGGGTTTCACGTATTTTCTTTCACAGAAATTTCCAAATGAAAGGTGGCGCCCTCCCCTGCTTTGTGGTTGTTATACATCCAACAGACATATATATCCCCAGTCAGATTTGGCGCCTCGACGTCGCAACATCATATTCATATGACCAATTTACATTACTTTTCGTCCCCACAAATAATTCTCTTATCCACTCTTTTCCATTATTCCCTTTGTAATCCCACTTAATACCATTTCCTCCGTTTTTATTATATTCTTCCAAATGTATGGCTCAAACTCAAAGGCAGCACAGCTCATTTATTTCTTAGCAATCAATCCAAAAGCCTCACTCTCCACATCACCATTTTTTACTAGTAATACCGTAATATATTAAGGCATAAAAAAAAAAAAAAAAAACATCATTTCCTCCAAATCTTCCATAATTCTTTTGAATTTGAACTTAACTCATTGGAATAAGTTCCAGAAATGTGAAATCATCTTAGGCTCAACTTCTTCCATCCAAACATAACATATCTCCTTCAACCTGAAGAAATTGTGATGGTATACTATTATTAACGTGAGTGTTAAGAGAAAAGATTTTTCAAGATTATCCAATTAAATTAATTCAAGCTCCAACACCTGTTTAAAACAAAATTCCCATAAAATCCTTCTGCAAAATCCCTATGATGATAAAAAAAAATCCCCCAATCGAAGATAAAAAGGAAGAAAAAAGAATATATTTTTAACTAGAAACCATAGACTTTTCAATGTAGAGTAAAAGTTGGAAGTTGTTGATTTAATAGTTACTTTAGTCCAACCTGATGATGATTCCACCCTTTATTTAATTTTAATGATATTACCATTTGGTTTACAGATAAAAAGTAGTGCTATATGGGATCCTTTTGCCACTTGTGCTAACACAACTTCACATGGAACCAATCATTCTTCTTAAAAATTTTACTAGGACCCAGTGAGTGACCAATTCAAAATGGATTTGATGCTGAAATCCGTATATGTTCAGGATATTGATTGCTTAATTATTGCACACAAGAGACATAAATACTACACCGTTTTAATTATCATTTAGATATAAAGTGGCTCGCCTACAATTCCAAAGGTCACCATACTTGCACCGTCCGATGTACATACTCTTGATGCAACATTTGTTTTCAACAAGATTGGTGTATTTACCTGTCAAGACACACATCTGATGGCAAGTTGGGTCCATGGCGCCCCATACGTTGTATAATTAGGGCTAATACAGAGAACAATTGTCAAGATTAATGGATAACTATGATATAATCAATTAATGAAATGCCAAGTGTGACAGAAATAAGGTCATCTGGCAATTGTGGTTGAATAGCAAAATATTACTTCTAAAGACAAATTGGTTGGATGGGTAGGTTGCACCACACATCAAGCACTGCCACTTACACAAAATGAAATCATTTTTCTTCTTTACAATTATTATTTGTACCTTTCAACCAAAGAGATATTTTTGCTTCCATTTGAACTGCCACACACAGATGGTTATCCACATTGTTGTTTGTTTCCTGAGTATGTATACTCTAAAATTTAGATTAATAAGGGTTAAGATACCCACTAAGTGGTAAAGCCCAATGATCCACCCAAAAGCTAGATATTTTGAGCGTATAATTAGTATTCTAATCTCATCATAATCATATAACAAAGCATCGCTTTTCTGAGCACCTACAAAACTCCCAAGTGGGCGTTAATATTATTATTATTATTAACTACATGAAGACAAACAGTGACATATGCAGTGCCTACTTCCACATGTTATTTATTCCCAAAACAGAGGAGCAACTTACTTTCTATTGCTACTGCAAAGTGATAACTGACTCAGACAAGCTTTTCTTCTCCAAACTGCTGCATCAGCCACTGACCTGATGGAGGATTTTAACAAGTTAGTAGAAGCAGAAGCAGCAAATATACAAAGACAAGGCGAAGATGAGGAAGAACAAGACCCTGAGAGCAACACGCTCCATCAGCCTCTGCTCAAAAGAAACCTGACCCTTTCTTCAAGTCCACTCGCCATAGTTGGCGCCAAGGTTTCTCACATAGAAAGCTTGGACTACGAGTAAGACCAAATTTCAACTATGTTTCCTGCCCTTTTGTTTCTCCTTTGAATTCTAGAAACTTGTCTTTATTCATTATGATGCCTTGACCATTCAGAAACCAAATGCAGA
Source organism: Sesamum alatum (assembly GCA_034509735.1). Lineage (NCBI taxonomy): Eukaryota > Viridiplantae > Streptophyta > Magnoliopsida > Lamiales > Pedaliaceae > Sesamum > Sesamum alatum. Next base: position 281,398 of record JACGWO010000005.1, read on the forward strand.
AGTTAACTTCTAATTGATATAGGATAAATGAAAATGATCTGTTTAAGCAAGACTGGAGAAGCAGATCAAAAACCGAAGTATTGCAGTATATCTTCTCAAAATGGTTGCTGGCCTTCCTAGTTGGGCTTCTGACAGGACTCATAGCCACTCTCATCAATCTTGCAGTTGAAAACATCGCAGGATACAAACTTTTTGCTGTGGTTAATTACATCGAGCAGAAAAGGTGCTGTTACTTTACTTGCAACACTGCAAATATCACTACATACTTGTACAATTTTTCAGTTGTCTTGATCATACCTAGGTCAGTAAAGCTGTTGCTTGCTCAGATGATTGATTTCTGATATGATGTGCTATCAATTTTATGAAGCAGATACCTCATGGGCTTTATATATATGGCTGGAGCAAATTTCCTTCTAACACTGGTAGCTGCTGTTCTCTGTGTTTGTTTTGCACCTACAGCAGCTGGCCCTGGAATTCCTGAAATTAAAGCTTATCTGAATGGAGTTGACACCCCCAACATGTTTGGTGCAACAACATTGATAGTAAAGGTGCCCCTTTCTAGAGTCATATTAGCGTCTTATTTCTCAAATTTGCAGTATTATAATTGATATAACGGACAAAGCAATCTCCTGAATTTTAACCAGTATATCACCAATGTTCAGATGGGAATTATTAGAAATTAGAGAAAGACGGGTTTTCCGGAGCATATATTTTACTGAAACCAAGAAATAGTATCAGATGGCACATTTAGAGTACACGTTTACCATGTTATATTCATGAAAGAAACATTTTCACTCATATGCTAAAGTTAGATATATACCGTGTTGGTAACTGAGAGGTGTGCTACTTTCATCATCATCACAGATCATTGGAAGTATTGGAGCTGTTTCTGCAGGCTTAGATCTTGGAAAAGAAGGGCCACTGGTGCACATTGGGAGTTGTATTGCATCGCTATTAGGTCAAGGTGGACCCGATAATTACCGCATTAGATGGCGCTGGCTACGATACTTCAACAATGACAGGGACCGGAGAGATCTAATCACCTGTGGTTCCTCATCCGGAGTCTGTGCAGCCTTCCGATCCCCAGTTGGTGGTGTCCTCTTTGCTCTTGAGGAGGTGGCAACATGGTGGAGAAGTGCTCTCCTTTGGAGAACTTTTTTCAGTACAGCAGTAGTGGTCGTAGTGCTTAGGGCCTTTATGGAATACTGCAAATCTGGTAACTGTGGACTGTTTGGGAAAGGAGGCTTAATCATGTTTGATGTCAGTGGTGTTTCTGTGAGATACCATGCTGAGGACATTATCCCTGTTGCAGTAATAGGAGTCCTTGGCGGAGTTTTGGGAAGCCTTTACAACCACTTTCTCCACAAAGTCCTCAAAGTCTACAACATCATAAATGAGTAAGCACCCGCACACCATCTTTTGATATGTTAACAAATCTCACGTGTATTTCTGCCCAAGTTCCAGATGTCATATACAGTAGAATGGAATATTATCTGCTAACTGAACCATAAACTCGTTCAAGCCCAGAGCCTGGAAGCCTTCCCCATTAAATTTCCTAAAGACAACAGAATTCGGTGCATTGAACATGAACAAGAAGTTCCATTTCAGTTAGTTCTGGTTTCAGAATTATTAATTTATGGCTACTTTGCAGGAAGGGCAAATTGCATAAACTTCTTCTCAGTCTGAGCGTATCCATTTTCACATCTATATGCATGTATGGACTTCCCTTCCTTGTCAAGTGCCGACCTTGTGACGCCTCCTCACTGGAATCTTCCTGTCCCACAACCGGACGCGCGGGAAACTTCAAACAATTCAACTGCCCGAAAGGATACTACAACGACCTAGCCACTCTTCTCATTACTACCAATGATAATGCTGTTCGAAATATTTTCTCCATAAACACTCCAACAGAATTCCATATATCTTCTCTCGCTATCTTCTTCGTACTATATTGTATATTAGGACTTATCACCTTTGGCATTGCCGTTCCATCCGGCCTCTTCCTCCCTATCATTCTCATGGGTTCAGCTTATGGTCGTATGCTTGGTATTGCCATGGGACCATATACAAAAATTGATCAGGGCCTCTATGCTGTTCTTGGGGCCGCCTCACTTATGGCTGGTTCCATGAGAATGACTGTTTCCCTCTGTGTCATATTTCTTGAGCTTACCAACAACCTTCTCTTGCTACCCATTACAATGCTAGTACTTTTAATCGCTAAGACAGTAGGAGACTGCTTCAACCCAAGCATCTACGATATAATACTGGAACTAAAAGGACTGCCATTCTTGGATGCACATCCTGAGCCGTGGATGAGGAATATCACAGTAGGTGAGCTTGCTGATGTCAAGCCACCAGTTATTACACTTAGTGGAGTTGAGAAGGTGAGTCATATTGTAGAAGTCCTGAAAAATACCACACATAATGGTTTCCCAGTTGTAGATGCAGGAGTGATTCCAACAATGGGTTCAGCAAATGGGGCAACTGAATTGCATGGGCTGGTCCTCAGAGCTCATCTTATTTTAGTGCTGAAGAAAAAGTGGTTCCTGCAAGAAAGACGAAGAACAGAGGAGTGGGAAGTGAGAGAGAAATTTACCTCCATTGATTTGGCTGAAAGGGGGGGTAAGATTGAAGAGGTAACAGTGACCAAGGATGAAATGGAGATGTATGTTGATTTACATCCCTTGAGCAATACAACCCCATATACTGTGGTTGAAAGCATGTCAGTGGCGAAGGCAATGGTACTCTTTAGACAAGTGGGACTACGTCACATGCTCATCCTACCCAAATATCAAGCAGCTGGGGTAAGTTTAAGATGCAATCTTTTTAAGGGACCAAAATTCTGCACCAATAAATATATTTTAACATACAAGTATGCTACAAAATACTAAATTTGGAGATTAAGAAAATACAACTTGGTATCTAGTTTTTTATACTCTTTTTTTCCCCCACTAAAATCTAAAATTCAAACATAGCTAAAAGACAAAACTTGATAATTGATGGAAGAACACATGCCACAATAAATGGCAGAAGATATACTGTCTGACCTGTATTTTTGACCACTTGACAGGTGTATCCCGTGGTGGGCATATTGACAAGGCAGGACTTGAGAGCCCACAACATTTTGAGTGCCTTACCGCAACTGAAAAAGTCCAACCGAGGCAAAAAGGGGCATTAATCTTCCAACACGAGACAGCTTACTGTCACTTTCAAACATCACATTCTTCTTTAAGTATTGATCCTAATTTTGTTGAAGAATTCATTCTTTCTCCAGATTCATTAGTATAGAGTACACAAAGATATATAGATTGTTTGTCGACGTACATCAGTTTATAATGCATCTCATCTTTTTGAATCAATCGATCTATATACAATATTGTTTCATGGAGCAGGCATAAAGAAATAGAAAACTGAATGTTTGGCCCATTCCAAATCATGTGGAACACAGATTCTTGGAAAACTGTCCTCGGTTACTGCACGTCACATCTATGGATGTCCAAATGCACCAGAAGTGATTCTTTTCTTTTTTCCAGATTTCTTTCTCTTTATGTTTACTCCTGAGCCTCTTTTGAACACTGCCAAGACCTCAACACTGCAAAAGGTAAGCACATCAAGTTTGAGTACTACTTACCAGAAGAAACATAACTCGACCATAAAACCATCAGTCAGCAGCCAATGCAGCAAAACCGTAAAGCCAATATTATTCTTATTTCCTTTTACAACCACAGATATGATCTAGTTGTGGTCTCTTTGCCACTTTGACCAATATCTGAAACAGCATCCTCCTAATAAATAGCCCCTGCCAAATTGACAGTACCTACAACCCTAAACATAGTACTGAACATATTAATTCAGGTCAATTCTGCTTTCATGATCATGTCTTGAGGAACTAGGCAATGCAAAATCCAAAATGGTAGGTCCAACCTATAATTTTATATCAGTTGCCTTTGACAAACTCAACACTTGCTACACAAATATTTCATCTCACCTTTGCCTCTCCAGACCATGCCCAGTAAATCTCCAAAAACATATTTTTTATCGCATGACATTATCAACAAAGCTTTAGGTTTAGTAGCATGTCTCATAAACCTCTTAAACATGTTCCATCTCCTTCTACTTTCTGGTCTTATGTTCTTTCCTGATAGGGAAGTATATAGTTGGCATATTGAGAGAGGCATTTTTCATGCTTCACTATGTCTTCCGTTTGTAAACCAGCAGCCGAGCTCTAATGAGAAACAGATAGCTTAAAGATAACAGGACTCAAATCAAAGTCAAGTCATATGCAGCTAAACCACACAGGTTAAGGCATGCCATGTTCAACTTGCACATGAGGAGATAAGAATTTCTATCAAGATTGTCATGCCATGTTGAATCAGAATAATCACCACCACGAGATACAATTTGGACAGGATACATGTGAAAGGAAATCAGGCTACATAGTTAGCAACCGACAAAATAGACTAAAACTGAAATAACTGTAGGTGGAACAAATTGCTGAAGGATGGCTATCACTAGTAGGATATGGTAGGGTAAGAGAAAATTGCAAGGGTGGAGAGAGAGAGAGAGGGAGAAACCTCTGTGTTCCAGGGAAAAAATTATAGCCATGCGCTTTATCCAAATGCCATTCCTTACTAGAGAGCAGGGACATGCAATCCTGTATGTAAAATGAAGGACTATAAGCTTAAAGTAAACGTGACAATTCATCAAACCTAAACTGAAGGAGTTGAGAACCAAAAGGGACATAAAGTGTGTTTTCTTTTTCAGATATATGGAAGCTCTTCCATTAAAAATTTGAACATTTAATAAGGCTAAACATACCTCTTTGAAACTATCCCATCCGCAGCTTATATATATAAGAGTTTGAGGTAGTGACTGAATTTCATCTTGTGCCATCTGGCCATCGCTGTGCGTTGAAGTTTCTCTTTGTCGAAGAATCCACGGTCTTTTTTCAGTTTTGACCTTTCTCTCGGTACTGGAGTAACACATCAAGAGCGAGTGTACAAACACAAGATTTCCAATTTACGAGGCCATAAGAAATTACTAGTTTAGAATACAAAGTTAGGATATCCCATCAATGTTTCAATACCTGTAACAGCCCTACCTTTCAGGTAAATTATGCTTGATCTTTATGGATGACAGAGACTGCAATGCAGTGAGCAGAGATGAGTCTAGCCCTTTCCTCGGAGGATCAACCACAACAACATCAGATCCCATGAGCCAAGGAAGTGGCTCCTGACAATTTGTGATAAGTTAATGGCTTCATAGAAAAAGCCTAATCCATAAGCCATCAGAAATAGCAATTTCGTATGCTGCAGGAGTTCATACAAAAAGGTTCTTCTTATTTCATCATTCTTTCCAAATTTTTAAAGCCAAATGTATTAATTTGTATTACCATATTCAACTGAAAGGGTATGGCCGATACTACAAACATATCTGTTGCATACATTAAGATAGGGAATGAAATTAAAGTGTACCACTAACTTTTGAAGTGTCTGCCTGATGCCAGCTTATGCTGCAGTCACTGGTGGTTGGTAACCGAGAAACTGTCTTTTCAAAAGAAAGCTTTGCTTCTTTATTGACCTCCACACATTTCACGGACCTGTTTATACAAAGAAATGTGCAAGGATATGTTGTGTCCAGCTCCTGAATGTAATAACAAGAAATTAAACCTAAGTTCATCACTTCTTGCACCTGCATTTCCTTGTGGCAGCCAAAGACAAACCGATCACCCCAGCACCAGCATACAGATCAACTACTGATGCACCATAAGGGACATACTTTTGTAGTTTACGAAGTAAAGAATCAAAAGCCTGCCAAAAGCATCAAAGAATTGTTCACCAGTATCCTAGGTGGTGCAGGTCATTCATTGCTCAAGTTACAAAGCCAGCCACAGTAGATGTTAAGCTGGATGAAAAAACATGAATAAGCAAGAACAAACACATCGAAGAGGAACACTAGATTTCCTCAAATGAAGAAATCATAAAAAAATTTACTCCAACCTACCCGTGTATTTGCTTGCCCGAAGCTTGAAGGAACCATAGAAACATCAATTCCTCCAACATGCTCCCAGAAGTCTCTCTCACCTAAAAGGTGTCTCCATCTGTTCCCAAAAATAACCTGCGCCAAAGACAAGGGGAAAATAAGGCATCAAGCTAAATCTTAATTTGACTTTTTTCTTGGAAATAAAAACCAGCTACTATAACTACTGCCACAATGATATGTTGTTTAAACAGAGTCACAGAGATAGATGGTGTCAGCATAGACAACATGACTGAAAAATCATGTATTTAAACAAGGTGCAAAAAAAGCCCAACCAAACGTGTTTGCCAGATTTAAATGAGACTTACATTATTTGTTGATGTCTGAAAGTTAGCCCAAATAGAATGGATCAAATGCACTTCCCTCTTTGGGCCCCCTCTGATCCACATATACTACAATTTAGAACTCCATTAACGCCTGCACTCTAGAGGTTTATACACCAAAGAATGGCAACAAAACGACCAGAGTGAACTTACATTGGCCAGAGCATTTAACTTTCCAAAACTAGGTGAGCTCTCATTTCTCGAATTCCAAACCAACGCAATCTGCACCTTACCTGTAATTGTTCATGACATTATCAGGTCAAGAGACATGTAGGCCATAATTCATCATTACAAATCTACCTACCCTTTCTGTATCTCTCAGCGGCAGGAAGAGATGTGTTGTAAGTAGTTACAGCCATCTGTAAGTACAATTTGTGGGCACACAGAAAAATATCAGTACCATTCATCAAAAGGGTTTTAGATTTTCTTTTTCAACCTCATTTTATTTCCTTATAGGGGGTGGGGAGATCAAATTCAGTTACCAAAATAAATTGAAAAGCATGGAATCTGTATTTCTATCAAATCCATCACCTGAACATATCTTAGTTCACCCGTTCCCTTATCTTCATCATATGGCATGATATTCAGTTCAGCCATTGCTAAAAGGCAAAACAACATGAGTGGCAGACTTATTTGAAGAGAGGAAAAGAGAAATACAAGGGACCTTCATACTAGACAACATCAAGAGCTCACCTTGTTTTAGTAGGTCCACAGCAGCATTAATGCTCGGATGATGAGCTGCACAACAAGAAGACTCATTACCATACAAACAGGATACGCCTATCTCTGTGTATAAAGAAAACCGGAGAAAAAGAATGGCATATGTCTAATAGGTGAATTTGGAACCTTTGCATTCAGGAATATCGACTACATTATGAGTGCCCTCTTCATAAAGCCCAATTAACGGCTTAATAGATGAACCACGAACTGCAAGCTTTGCACGACACCTCCATCCCCACTACCAATTTAAGGCAAAGAGTTTTACCCTCAAAAAATGCAGACACTACAAAGCTGAAAGTAATGTATAAAACAAATAAAGTGCAGGTAGTATGTGTAATTACGAGTCTACAACTATCGAAAGTGAAGTTAGAAACGCCAATGCTCCTGAAGAATTCAATCGCCTCGTCGAGAATGGGCGGGTGGTGCAGGTTGTACTCGTGAGTACAACCAGAGCAGCTGCAAATATGATAAAGAAAAATAGACAGTTACGTTGGGTAAGGGAAAGGGGGGAGATATAGTGGAGAAATGCAATAAGGCTGAAGAGTGAAGAGAACGTACGATTGGAAGTGAGGGCAGTGAAGAGCGCATGACGAAGATGAGATAGGATTAGACTTAGGGTCTTGAGAGAGAAACAGTGCCGGGGGAGGCGGAGGCGGAGGCGGAGGCGAGAGCGGGATTCCTGGGGAGGGAGAGGTAAGATGGCAGGTAAAGAAGGATGGAGAGGGACGTGGTTGAAGGGAGAGGAGGCTTATGGCGAGGGCCATGACTATGAGTTTGAGCTGTGAGTGTGCTGGTGCTGGTGCTGGTGCTGGTGGGGTGGCGGGAAGCTTTGGATGAATATCTTGCCACTGGACTGGACTGGACTGGAATTATCTTCTTGCTTTGGGGAAGAAGAAGTCGCATCAGTAGTGGTATAGTTGTTACCTACATGCATGCGATTTCAGCTGGAACTGGAAGGGTTAACACTTTTATCTTTCAGCATGCGATTTCAGTCGCATCAGTGAAGCTGCTCTTTTTCTAGAGTAAAAGAGGCATCACACTTTTCAAATATTGTGGTCTTAAAAATTGATCAAAAACTGACATACCCATATTTATATTAGGGATAAATTAAGTTACCATTGTTGAAATATTCACCCCACATCAATTAACTCTTAGGGCATGATTGATATATAGGAATAGAATGAAATTAAGAATTGAATAATAATAGGAATGGTATGATTTTGGTATGTCATTCCTATGTTTGGTATACCAAATAAATGAAAAACTGAATTAGATCAAAACTTTCCAAATTACTCATTTATATATTTTCTAAATAATAAAAATTAAGTTAAAATCAAAAACAACTAAGCTATGTCTCATTAAAGACATAAGAAATATTATTTTGAACTGTCAAATTAATTATAAGTTCATAATATATATATATATATTGTTGGACGTTTTCATATATTTAAATTCTTTTAATAAATACTTATTATTTGTTAAATGCTTATACTTATAGTAATATTTGGTAAAGTGCCTGTAAAGATGTTATTAATTTTATATTATATTTAATAAAATATTGGGCAAATGTCACATTTGGTCCTTTAAGTTTTCGTTAAGAATCACTTTAGTCCCTTAAGTTCATTTTTTGACATTAGCATCCCTAAACTTTGGTTTTTGTCCCAATTTGGTCCCTCTGACCATTTTTCGGCGAAAATGTGGCCGGATTTTGACTTTTTAGAGGGTAAAATGGTCAAATTAAGTTTAACTTTCTCACTTTAGTCCTTTAAGTTTGTAAAATTGTCAAAATAGTCCTTTTTTTAGCCAAGAAACCATTTTTTAAAATTTTTATATGCTGAAAATGATTTAATTATATTGTGTGAATAATTAAAATTTTGAAATCTTGTAAACATAATAATAATAATAATAATAATAATATATTACGTAACTTAAAACAAAATAGTCTCTCTCTTTTTTTTTTATATTTTCTAAAGTTACAATAAAAATTAAAATTATGAATAAATTTTACAGAACTTATATAATCTGAAAATATAATAAAAAAAATTTAAGTTAGTAATTTTTAATCTTAAGACTTAAAGATAAGTCTAAGAACATAAATTTTAACAATGTTATTAAATGTTAACATTGGAGGTTTTGAACAAGAAGTTGGTGGGAGTACTTGTATAACTAGATTATTTAGTGGATTTCATATATATATATATATATATATATATAATTCATTTCAAGAGATTCTTATAGACATTTTTCTATAAAATGAAACTATATATTTATAAAAACCTCTTAAGATAAATTATATATATATATATATATATATATATGAAGTCTATCAAAAAATCTAATTTAAAAGTATATTCCACCAACTTTCTATTCTAAACTCTAATCATTCAATAAATATTTTTAAAGTTTAACTTTTCTAGACTTCTTTCTAACACTTAAGATAAGAAAAAAAAAATTGACATAGATTTTTTATTATATTTTCCAATTAGATAAGTTTTGTAAAATTAATTCATAATTTTGATGTTTTCTAACTACTGAAAATGAGAAGAAAAAAAAAGAGACTACTTATTTTAAATTAAGCAATATGTTATTATTATGTTCACAAGAGTTCAAAGTTTTGATTATTTACATAAGATAATTACATCATATTAAACATACAAAAATATAAAAGAGTTGTTTTTTCACTTAAAAAAGGACTAATTTGATAATTTTACAAACTTAGGGGACTAAAGTGAAAATCAAACTTAGATTGACCATTTACCCTCTAAAAAGTCAAAATCCGATCACATTCTCGCCGGAAAACGGTCAGAGGGACCAAATTGAGACAAAAACTAAAGTTTAAGGATGCTAAAGTCAAGAAATGAACTTGAAGGACTAAAGTGATTCTAAACAAAAACTTAAGGGATCAAATATAGCATTTACCCTAAAATATTTAAGAATTTATTTTTTTATATTTTATATTTTATATTTTACATTTTGGTAACAAATATTTAAATATTTTATATTTTTATTCATTTTATTTAATGTATTCAAAATAATATATAATTTTGTGACTATAATCTTGTAACTATAATTTTATTAAAAGTTATTTTAGCAATATAAAAAAAAATCTATTTCCAATCTTTTGGGAATAGCTAAAACCATGGGTGAGTAGGGGAATGTCTAATCCCATACTTATGGGAATGGGCATTCCGAAATGAATGGTTATTGCTATTCCTAAATTATACCAAACATGTATTTGGAATAAGATTAGGAATGTTCATTCCATTTCAAACCAATTCCCTCATACCAATCATACCCTTAAAGTATTAAACCTTCAAAAAATCCCATTGGCCTTCTAACTCCTTTCATTTTTAAGTTCAAAAAGTCCATTTTACTCTTACTAAAAATTACTTTTTAAAAAAAAAATAAAGGAATTTTTAAAATACCAAAACCATTCTTTTTTCAAACTTTGTCCAATTCTAGTTTCACTTGTTCATCAAGCTCTTTTTATTTTCATAATCCTAAAGTACTTGGAGCTCATTTTATTTTAGTTTCCCTTATTTGTCAAACCAAATTCAAAATAAATTTATACATGCATATATATATATATATATTTATATGTTTACTTAAACAAATATACAATTAATAAAACCGAAAGAGCTAATAAGAAAATATAAAATTATATATATTTATATGTTTACTTAAATAATATATAATTAATAAAACTGAAAGAGCTAATCCTGAGCTAATAAGAAAATATAAAATTAATATATATTTATATATATGTGGTAGTTATATAAATGTGAAAAATTATATGAATGTATAAATTTATTTTTAACTTGGTTTGACAAACAAGTGAAACTAAAATAAAATGAGCTCCAAGTACTTTAGAATTATAAAAATAAAAAGAGCTCGATGAACAAGTGAAAATAAAATTAGATAAAACTTAAAAAAAAAAGAGTGGTTTTGGTATCTTAAAAATTCCTTTATTTTTTTTTCACAAACAAATTTTAGTAAGGGTAAAATAGACTTTTTGAAATTCAAAACTAAAGGTGTTAGAAGGTCAGGATTTTTTTTTTTTTTTTTTTTGAAGGTTTTAATACTTTAGGGGGATAATTGATGTAAAGGGGATACTTCAGGGGTGGTAACTATATTTAACCCTTGATATTATAAATCTACACCACTTTATCACCAAGTCAACTCATAATCGTTAGTAATCTATACTCTATATAAATGTGTGAATACTCAAGTTGTTTGTTCCTTATTGGGAAAAGACAAACATACCTTCATTTAAATATTATTAACTATTATATTATAGATTCTGGAATTTTTAGCAATTTAGAAGTCCAAAGATTCTAAACCTCCTCCAGATAAATTTAGGATAAAAGACCTGAATCGTGAATAATGAATGAACCCAATTACAGAGAAGTTTAATAACCTGCTTCTAATTGTGAATCATGAATGAGCCCAATTACACATATATGTCACACATTAAATTTTAATAACATTCACATAAAATTATATTATAAAATTAGTTATAGAAAAAATAAAATTATATAAGAAAAATATTTAAGAGTTTTAATTGTTCTAAACTACTTAGAGAATGAATAACATATTCAACTAAAAAAAATCAATATTTCAAATAATATTTCAACAATTACTTTGCTAAAAGAAATCTTAATTATATTAAGAAAGTTTTAATTTACTATGACAGATTAAAATTTAAAATAAACTACACATGGATAATATATAAAATACTAATATAAACCTAAATATATATAATAATAAATAAATATCAAAATTTAGTTACAAATTAAAATTGATATATGGATATGATATTATTAAATTGAAATTACTTGTAAAAATTCAACTATTGAGTGAATCTCTTAAAACTTGATTTTTTTAGTATTAGATAATCCTGAATGCTTTACTTTTACATCTATTGTTTTTTTTTTTTATATTAATTAATAGAATAAAGTATTACAACAACAAATGCGACATAAAAAAAATTAAGTTGTAACATAATATATTATTGAATAAGAAACAGATTATGCCAATCGGTGCATATGAAAATAAGATCAAGAAGTGAAACTAAAAACATATAGAATTAAAAATTACAATATAAAGGCAAAAAATAAATTTTATACAATAATATTTCCAAATCTAGAAGGTAATAAACTATGTAAATAATACTTTGACAATATTCAAAAGTTGATACTGAATAATTAATATTAGGGTCTTACAATACAAAATATTGGCAATATTGTCCAATTAAATTATATTTTTATATTAATAGTCAATAAATAATTAGTTTGTAATCATTTAGTGTCAATAAATTTAAAATCAACGACACTCAAAATATAGTAAAAGACAACATATTACATACACACACATAATATAACAAAATCAAACAATAGCCTAGAGCCACAATAAAACCTATGAATAAATATTGATCAATTTTATTAAAATGGAATTTCTTCTAAAATGGAATAACGAATAAGTATCAAATTTAGTTACAAATAAAAATTATTAATCCGATTAAAGTAGAAGTGCTATTGAAAATTTAGGCTTTAAAAGGTGCATAAAAGTTGTAACATTTGGTCCGCTTGTACTATTATACACTTAACGTCCACATGACATTTTCTTTTGAATATCCAGAAGGAAAGGTGTTATGGAACCACAATTGTTACTTTTTAATATTTACGGGACCGAAAGTGAGAATCCCGAAATCAATTGACCAAATTAAAATGAAAATAACACAATAACAATTAAAAGTATAAAATTTTAAAATAATTGTATACTAACACATCAGTACAATTACATTTTCATATTAAGAAAATTAATAAATTTTGAGAATAAACTTAGTACAATAAAATAATAAATAAAATTAAGTTAATTATGTTAAAATTAGAACAAAAGATGATAAATAAATAAACAAACAAACCAATGAGATTAATATATTTTTGTAGTAATAAATTTATAAAAATAACTTAAAAGTTTAAAAAGCATGAGTACTAAAGAGAATAAAAGTTGATATATGATAGAATATTATTAAATTAAAATTGCTTATGTAAATTCAACTACATTGAGTGAATCTCTTAGCACTTGATTTTTTTAGTATTAGATAATATTGAATGTTTTACTTTTACATCTACTGTTTCTTTTTATAAAGGTGAAAAATAAAATTTTATACAATAATATTTCAAAGTTTAGAAGCTAATAAAGCATGTAAATAACGCTTTGACAATATAAAAAAGTTGATACTAAAATATATATGATTAACATACATTATAGGATCTTATAATATAAATATTGGTACTATGGTTGATTTTGATTAAAGTTTTATAACAATAGTCAATAAATAATTAGTTTGTAATAGTGTCAATAAATTAAATATAAAGACATTCAAATATAGTAGTAAAAGAAAACATACAACACACACGTACAAAATGTAATAAAAAATAAAACAAAATTAAACAACAAAAAATAGGCATAATAAAACCTACAAATAAAATTGATCAATTTATTATATTAAATTAGAATTTCTTCTACCCAAAATAAGGAGCTTTGACTAATTTTTTTTTATATCATTATTATATGTTTTCATATTAATTGGTTTGATACATAATAATGAAATAATCATTAGTGAATATATGAAACACAAAATTTCTATTTTGGGTAATATCATTTTATTCAATAGTACCAATTAAATTTAGAAAGTGAATTACAAATAATAGAATTGAATAATTTCCTTATCAATTTTTTTTAAAAATATAATTGTATAATCTTAATGTTTTAAAAAAAAAATACGAATAATATCATAAACTTAATATAAATATTATATTTACTTTTCAAAACATATTGTACACGTACATCGCATATCATGCTTTCTAGTTCCTTTATAAGGTATCATATTTGTTTCAATTTACAGAAAGATTAAAGCACCATCGGTTGCGCCCTTAACCTCCAGTCTAGGCTGCCTATTTTATTTTCAATATATCATAGATGTTTCTATTAAATTGATAAATATAGATTACTACTAGACTTTAGAGTAGCAGTATCAGTTACTATTAAATAAACTAATATTTATAATTGTAATAATAATTTATATGTAAATCTGCAGGGGGGAAAACCACAGTTTCTTTTAACTGCAACTGCAACTGCAACCAAAATATATGGAGGCTTAGATCCATACTTAGGAAATAGCCAAAGAAATGATCAATACTCATGGCACTTACGTATAGTCCAACAACTTGCAATTCCACCCACCAGGGCAGTCCCTCAAAAGTTGATATGTTTGTCCCCAAAATTTAAATGACAATATTTATATATAACTGTAACATAAATGTCAAAATTGCAAAACTCTCCTCTGGATAAATGCTTCCTCTGAACCAGCAAAGGATTAATCGTCAGTGCCAAAGTAGCGGTCACCAAATTCTCCCATACCTGGAATCACTTGGAATTCTCTATTCAACCCAACATCTATCTCCGACGTGACAATTTTCAACAAGGGGAAGCGTTTGCAAACACGATGTATTCCCTCTGGCGCCTATGCAAAACAAAACAACGAGAAACTAAAAGGAATGCTGCGACAAAAAAAAATTCCTGACCGAACAAACACACGACTCACTGATATGAGGTTCAGGAATATAATATGTGATTCTGGAACTCCTTTCTGTATGAGTAGCTCAATTGCCTCATTCGCAGAATTTCCTGCAACACAAGAATTGGTTACTTAAGATTCCAGAAGAATAAATGACGACACAGGGCAGCCAAGAAACACCAATTCCAACAGTTACCTGTAGCCAGAACTGGATCAAGGAGCAGGACATGGCGTTCGCAGATATCTTTTGGAAGTTTTTCATATATAAGCTGTTCAGGTAGGAGATATGATGATTTATTCAAATGATGCAACAATTCCAACATGGCCATCTATGAGAACAGAAATCTCACCTGCTTGCCATTATCACCATGACGGTGGATTAGAATCTTCCCAATTTTTATACCTTTGCAACAAGCACGCAATGCATTCTCCATGCTTTCACCACTGTAAAGAAGAAACACATCAAGGAATAGAAAATCAAATGGAGGACAAAAGATTTATTATTTGCATAAGGAGCTAAAAGATTAGCCAGCCAAATAAAAAAACCCGATGCTGGAAGAAAGGAAGAGCAAGCATATTGATTCATATTCAACCTCTTCTTCATATGGGTAATTCAGTTTCACTAAAGTGCAACTTTTCCTTTTCCTTTTGACAATTGCTGTATATTAATACCCAATTTATTTCCTCACCTTCGAACAATGGAAACTCCACACAACTTCTTGCAAAAGTCAACACCAGTATATACAGACCCTGCAACAGAACCCCACAAAGTTCCAAGGGTAACTTGATCATGCAAACATGAGAAGACGCAGAGTAGTCTAGTTTGAACCAAGTGAATTGACCTAAGAGGAACTTCTGAGTGTAAGAGTACTCTAATTTGTAATGATGTACCTGTTGGTGTGACAACTTGCTTCTCAGTGAACGGTAAATGACCTAGACCATGCTCCACAACCTAAAACATTATATATAAGAAACCACCACATCTGGCACAACTATTATTTGATTGTAAATTTCAATGATGAAGAGAGTTAAAGATTACCAGGCGGATGATCCTATCTGAATAAAATACGAAATCGTGTTTTGATATATCTTGATCTCGAATCAGGGTATGCATACCTCTGATCTGTAACACAGAATAGATGTCGAGTAAAAAATCATCACCATAACTGAAATTAATAAAGGCTGATTAGACTCTCACTATGTTCATTATCTAATGAGAAATCGAAAATTCATGAGAGCACAAAGTATTGCTGTGCAATCACTAATTTCATCTCCCTTTGGCATGTATTCTTTGTCGTACCTTCACACATAAAAAACTATTACTATGTTCTAATAAAAGATTTCAGTGGCTAAGCTCGTGCAGCCTGATCTACACCAATTCTGCACATGCCAAAATACCACTCTTTTCCTTTCACCCTCCTAGAGGCAACTGCTGACACAGGCATGAATCATGTACTGGGTCTCCCGGGATTAGTATAAACATTTTAAGAAGTATGAAAAGTGAACCAAGAACAGAAAAAGGGCATACCTGGAAGGTCGATTGAATAACGTACACATTTGGAAATATTTTACACAGGTCATGCTGCCCAAGCTTTGTGCGAATATGTTGGACAATTAAATCAATTGCGACATGATTGTCACCCCCACGGGGTATAACAACATCAGCATACTTCTTCGATGGCAGAACAAAATCATCAAAAGCAGGCTTGACGAACTTTCCATACTGTATGTGAAGTTGAATATTTGGAATAGAAAATGTTACTAATAGTCAGTCAATGCAGACACCATGAGAGATGCTAGTACTACCACTGGTCAAATCAAAACTCATGGGCCTCATAGTGACAAATTTAAGTAATTTGAGTACTTTGCATGCCAAGGAACAAAAACAAATCAAATTGGTTAGGAGTAGGAAATTTATTTTGAAAGAGGCAGGAACTTGCCTGTTCAAGAACTGAGTTTATATCCCTACCCCTCTCAACGGTGTCACGCCTTATTCTACGAGCAAGCCTCACATCAGCATCTGAATCGATGGTCAACCATCACAATGGAAATGAGAGAAGAGCCAAATTATAAGATTGACTTCAATTTCAAATATTATAGCAATTTAAAGAATAAGTTAAGATTAATCAAAGTTCACCTGTGTCAACAAAAATCTTCATGTTCATCAAATTCCTCACTCGCTGATCATGGAAAATAAGGATTCCCTCCAATACGATGACATCAGATGCATTCACCTGGCACAGTTTTGTGTCAGTCATAGGGAAACTATTAAAGGCAACAATGCTGGACTTAAAACATCATATTCCTGGAATCTCCCTACCTTCCCAACAAAAGAGAGCCTCAAACTAATAGGCATATTAGCGTCTGACCCTTTTATTTGGCAAGGAACAGTTCCAGCCAACAAAAGACTCAGAATCAGGCATATTACATATTTTAACGTGCCTGAATGCAAAGCACAATCATGTCTTCTGGGCTTAGAAGTTAGAAGGAGAACGTAAAAAATTAACAGGAACAGTTTGTGTAATTGTTGAGTCATCACTTCTAAGTCCTTTTATATGTTAGATATTTTCTGACAAATACTTACGACTCCAAGAATCATAAAAGTGAGCAAAGTGGGAGTTTCCCAAATCTATTTCCTGCTACTTGAAGTACTTTCAAGATGATTATGAATTTCAAGATGTCTTCATAACAGTAAAAACTCCTTCAAATTCATATCTTTACATCACATTTCAGGAAAAAGAATTGAATGTGATTGCACATAATAATAGATCAGCAAACGAATGGTGGGAGTCTCATCGAATCTCCATGCAATTTATGAAGATCAGAATCATAAATTGAACCTGGCGGAAGCTGTCTGAGCACCTTTGATGTGTTTTAAAGTCATAAACTGGAATGTGGACGGATTGTCCGCTTTTAAGCTTTTCAACGCACTCAAGGAGCTGCTCTGTGTCAAAAGCATCTGTAAAGAAATCATCTCATGAGTCAAACAAAATATTTTCTCCACAAATCTGGTAGCAGAAAGATCAAGTTTAAGTCAGAAAACATCATCCAAATTATAGAAGAGAACAAAGCTCAAGATCACACATTGTTACCTGGATGATCAAAATTATACTCGTGCACACGTTTCAACTCTGCAGGAGTCAAACCACGATAGAAGGAATCCTGCACACGACCAAGGGAGTAAACAATTTATGCACAGACTACAATTTATTAGATTGAAGAATATGAAAAAGAGAAATAGAAATGCCTATCCAATACAATCAAACGCACATTTACTTTATACCTATACATCACCTTTTATTTCTTGAAATGCTGAACCACATTCAAGGAGTTGTGAAAGTTTTGTACTTATTTTGTCCGTGCAAGTAAATCCACTTTAATTTAATTCTCATTTCCTTTCCAAAAACACAATATTCATGTTAACAGCATCGCAAGCACATTACTCTAGAAACAAATTTTATGGTCTGGTCCCCATCCGAAGTCCACAAAAGATTGGAGCTTTGCCCATAAGAATGGAGAATTTCAGAGTTGTAAACGAGAAAGCATAAACCCAAGGAGAAAACACAAAGAACCTGATTCACAAGCAGGACACGTTGATCATGCAGCTGCTGAATAATCATATCACAAACTGTAGTCTTCCCCGATGCTGTTCCTCCCGAAATCCCTGCCCCGTAAGCAACAATTGGAAAAGACAAGATAAGTCAATAAAACAAAAATGACAGATCACAAAGAGAAGGATAAGGAGAAAGACAGGGTGAAAATTTCCCAAAAAATAAAAATAAAAATCAGCAAGCAGGAGAAAAGGAGAAATTGCAAGTGGTGAGCAGAAGAATTCGGTGAGAAAATAATTACCAATGACAAATGGCTGCTTGTGCATGGGGAAATCGCGGACGGGGTAGGAACCGGGAGTGGGAGTGGCGGCGGATAAAGCGCGGGGAGAGGGTGAAGCATCAAGAGAGTCGAGTCGTAGGCCAGAGAAGTGTGGGCCGGAGGACGCCTCCATCGCGTAGTCGTAGTAGGCTATTGCCTTGCTATCATCCGGCATCCCTCAGTGGTAGGGTTGTTTATATACTCCTAGTTCCTGGAGGCTGGAACTGGAACTGGAAGAGTAACGTAACGCAAGCGGGAGCCAAGGCTGCGTTTGGCGGAAAATAAGTACCTTCTTGTGGCGCAACTCTGCTAAGGCTGACATCTTCAAATATATGATAGTATAGTTATTAATTAATTGAAAAAACAAACAGAAATGAAAAAGAGACGATCGAGCTCAAAAAGTAATCATATTTTTTTTAAAGGATAATTACATTCTCCGTCTATGAGATTTGATGTAATTTTATATGTATATGGTTTGAAAAATTATATTTAATATTTTTGAAATTCTTTTTTATTTATTAAATAAGTTTCCCCATTAATCAAAATTTATCAAATTTGACAATATTAATAAAAAACAACTGGGTGAAAATTCATATTTATTGCAGTCAACAAATATTTTAGGATAAAAGGAACTTTATCCCTATGTTTGGTTTCATTTTCTACCCATTCCCGAGATGGTGAGAAAACAAAACCAAATATAGGGAGTGTTTGCGAGAGCTTTTACTTTTAAAGAAGTGATTTTCGTATAAAAAGTCGGAAGTTGTAGCAGAATCAAAAGTGGGTAATGTTTGTAAAAAAAAAGTGAAAAGCAGATGAAAGCTAAATTGGTAGTGTTTGGGAGAAAAATCACATCTAAAATACGTTTAATTAATTAAAGACCATTTTGTCCCCATGTATTAAACAGATGTTATTTTGCCTTAATATTTACACTTATCTCTTGATTATACTAATTATTTTTCCTAAAAATAATAATTTTTGTTTCAATTAGTATATCTCATATTTAATTTTTTATAAAATATTTATAACTTATATTATTAAAATATTCAATATTAATAGAAAAATTGGATGTTTAGTTCAATATGTTCCTATTATGTAATATAATTGTTCATTCATACACAATAAATAAACTTACAATATTGACAAAATAATTATTATTTTTTAATTAATTCGAGCAATTTAATTTATATATTTCTATGATTTATGAATAATATCATATAATATAGAAAATAAAATAGTAAAATTTTAAAATATTAAACATATGAAATTATAAATTTTGTTAGTGATAAATTATTTAAATTATTTAAAATTTCTAACATCAACTTTAGACGAACAATTTTCAAAATACATTAAAAATGATAGAATTGAATTAAAATTATTATAATGAGTGTAAAGTAGTCTAAAAAGAAGTTAAATTTATTTACAGAAAAGCCAAAGCAGCTAGAAAGCACCCCTTAAGGTGCTTTCAACTTTTGGCTAAAAAGTACTTTCTGTAGCAGTTCCAGAAGCAGAAGTTGGCATCCCAAACACCTCAAAAGTGTTTATCAGCATCAAGAAGCTGAAAAATACTTTTTCAAAGCGCGCGCAAACACTCCCATAACATTACCCAAAACACTTTTACTGGGTATTTTGGGTAATTTTGGCACATTCTCCAATATATATATATACTCCCACCTATAAATAAACAAATATTACTATATACATATATAAAAATATATGATTTAACAATGAACAGTATTTTTTGTCTCCAAATATACAACAGAATACATACAAAAAATATAAATATTACTAGATACATATATAAAAATATATAAAAGAGATATGATTTGACAATGAACAGTATTTTTTTGTCTTCCAATATACAACACAGTACATACAATATATTTTTTACACTATTTAAAATTAACTCAAAAAACAAACCCAAACATACACCCTACCTCTACACACACTTATTTACCTTTATTTTTTCTCTCTATCTCCACAAAAAAAATAAAAATAAAACCAAACATAGGGTATACATCTTCACTCGTTAATACGAGGGAGGAGGTGTATCTTCACTAATGTAAGTGTAGTTTAGTTATAAAAAAATTTATTTGATATGTAATAAGTCAATCGAGGATAAACATTGATATTCATTCAATTTTTTTTTTTACTATCAACAAATTCGGTGAATTTTGACTAATGAAAAGATCTATTTGTTAGATGGACTCAATTACCTCAAGGGTACTAAATATAATTTTCTAAATCACAAGAAATTTATGTATAATTACACTAAATCTCATGAAAGGACTGTAATTATCCCTATTTTTTATATAGTCAAAAAGCTTTTAAGTTTTGTTTTGTTGAGTTTATTTAGACTCTTACATTCGATTATTTTTTGTTTTCAGTAATGCTCTCATTATTTGATGTGCTTACTATAGAGATAAATGTACATAAAAATCTATAATTACAATATAATAATCATATAGCTCCACATATTATTTAAGTAATAACAATCAATTATCAAACCAGCTAGCTTACCTATTAATGTTGCAATAGGTATTCACAATTAATATTGAAAAAAATATTATAGTATTGATCATAAACTTATTTAAGACGTTTATCGTTGCAATTAAACCTAATTATTGATTTAATTTAAATTATGAAAATGAAAACCAAACATTTAAAGAAGCATGGTGTATAATTATAATAGTAATGGAACAAATTTTTCCATGTAATATTTTCTAGGTACGTGTAAGTTGTAAGTAACGTACATGAACGATCCTCAGTAGCTAGAAATAAAAAATTAAGGTTTAGAATGGTTTGTGAAAAATGCAAGAATCTGATTGTAGACGAGATCCTTGGCTGTGACCCCCATAATGAAGTCGGCATGAGCATAATCCTTGATGTACTGAACATGCAACTTGTCGACGTCGTGTAGTTTAAGATAATCTAGCAATGTGGTGACATCCTTAACATCCGACAGAGCATCTTGTCCTCCGTAGCTCAGGAACAGGGGAAGATCATGCGGAATTCTGGATAAGTCGTAAACCGGAGGCCTTGATTCCCCGTAATGCTCCACATTGAAGTTTGGATTGCCGTAGTCGTATTTAGACAGGACTCCATCTCTAACAGCTGATAATGTTTCTTGTTAATTTCGATCATTAATTAATTTCATAATTACAAAGAGAAGGAGGAGACCAACTTACTTTGAGCCATATGGACAAGGTTCTTGGTTGAGGTGGATTGAGGTTCGTTCTTGAGGAAAACCTCCACCGTCGATGCATTCAGACAGCAGTTCTTTCCTATTTAATAATAATAATGAATCATCACAACTTAATATATAATATAATATAATATAATTACATCTCCTCGATTTAATTAATTTATTCAACAAAATTTAGATATATATATATATACCAGTAAGTGCAGTTAGCAAATCATAACAGTCAATCCCAGAACCGAGGCACAAAGCTTTCAGAAAGTTGGCTACTGGCTCCCTGCATTAATTAATATGAATTTAAATTTATCTATATAAAAATTTCATGTATACATATATAGATTCAGCTGACAGATTAATGTATTTAATTTATTACGTACCCCTTAGGATTGAACTCTGCAAGACCAAAGATTGTAGTGATCTGTTGAATAAGCTATATATACATCATCAATCAAAATTATAAATTATGTCAAGTGTACGGTAGTATATATATCTATGCATAGTGGTGGTTACGTACTTCACCAACAAAGGATTTGGCAGCGACAACTCCAAGAGCAGTAGTCATGTGACTGAGGTAGGCGATTGGGCTTAACAACGCTGCCGATCTCACCTTGTCCACTTGTTTTCCTTCCGAGAATGATGCTAATGCTATTAGAGTACCCTGTAATTATTATTATTATTATTATATATGTTCAAATTATTAATCTCATCACTTCATTACAAAAAACACACATATTTGCATGCGTGCACTTAATCACCCATAATAAATACTTACCATGGAATGGCCGACATAGTGAATTTTCTGGCCCGTTTGTCTGAAAACTAACTCGATGACGGATGGTAAGTCGTGGATCACCAGATCGTCCCATGTCCAATTCCAATATTCCTGATTCATTCAATTAATAAATTTTAGAGAGAAAGAAGTGAATTAATGTACGTGTGCGTATGGGTTAATAATGCTTACAGGGTTGGAAGCATCGAGGGTGACATGACCACGACTAAACCGAGTTCCTCTGATGTTGGAAATCCAGACATCGAACCCATTGTCAGCCAATATCATTGCCAAAGACTGTTCCGGAGAATTTAGCAGCCACGTCATCCCATCCTATTTATTTTCCACATCACCATCATTCCCCTATTAATTAAATAAACACATACCAATTTTTTTGCTAAGATAAAAATTAAAAAAACATAAAGGACAGACAAAGGAGGATAAAACTGTACGCCGGAATCATCAGAGATTCACGGGCATAGTTGCAGGACTTGGTACTTATCTCCTTGCAAAAAAGCAGACATATCTCAGTCGTCTATCTGTTGCATCCACCACACATTATCAAGCATTGCAACAAATCAAGACTATTGACGTGGTAACTTGCATGTGGAGTTTTTTTTATTCAAATTAAATCTGATCGTACCAAATCGAACCAAATCAATCAAATTATTTTTTTGAATTGTGCACCATTCACACGACAAGTATAATATATTTGTCATAGAATTAATTTAAATTTGACCGAATTCAACCCAAATTGCATGGCTTTTTTTTTTTTTTCTTTTTGGTCTTGATTATATTTAGCCCATTGAGATAAGATGATATATAAAAATAGGGAGGCCAAAATATTTAAAGGATCCCCATAATATGTGAAAACTGAAATTGGTGGCCTGCCCAAAATCTGTGGCATCTGATTTTCCTAGAAATCGACTGTATCACCTCGGAAATGGGTGCTTCGGAATCTTGTCTTTCACATCGCCCATTGGGAATATGAATTTTTCTCAGTCTTGCACTTTTTTCCAGACAAAGTAAGGACGATTAACCTAAAACCCTCCATCTATAATTAATTTCATGCTATATTAACAACTACATTAATAGCCACGTTTTTCAAAAGTTGTTTAAATATTATGTATATATATATATATGTGGGTATTTCATTTTCAATTACGACCAATAATACATAAATTCAGCTGTGATGGAATTTTTCTTTTTTATTATGGCACATCCTAATTTCGTTATGTAGTCGTAAGACCTATGCTTCCCTTTTAAGTGTGAGGAAGACTATTAATTATATTTGTTTCCCCTCCACAATAAGTTAAATAAAAAGTGGGATAAAGTGGTAGAAACACTTTCGTGACGATTGTTTGACTAATGAGCTTTACCTAATTATTCCTCATTATAACTATTTAGATGATGAAACCCGATTAATGATTAATGTTAGATATTGTAAGAAATTAGTGATGAGTACGAAAATAGGAAGATATTGATTTGAAGTTTGGTTAAAACATGCAGTAGGTACGTATGTGTAATAAAAACATGATCTCACAGTCATGAGCAATGAAATCATTACTTTGGCCAAATATGTTATTATGAAAGCATCGATGGTGGGAGGAGGATATGAATATGAAATATGAATATGAGTATGGGGGACCGGGAATCATGGTTCCACCACACTACTAAATTATTGGCAATAACATTAAAAATCTTTACTGTCGGCCTCACATGCACACACACACACACACACTCTCTCTCTCACATAAATTAATTAACCTAGCCTGATTAATTTGTACTATTACCACCAACACCACATACGCAGATTAAGAATTATATATGTATACATACCACAAGAACCCCATGCTGCAGCAAAACCGGCGGCCCACCTCCTCCCCCCGGAATTCTCTGCACGCTCAATATGTAGCCGTCGTCAGTCGTCACCTGAAAAACACGCCATTAATTAAGTAATATATTTAGAAAATTAATATTCTTTTCCTGGCCTGGCGGGCTTATATATAATAAGAAGCTCCTTACTTGGTATTCTTGGCATTTGTAACCATGTATGGTGACGGCGGCGGAGCATATGCCATTGCCAAGCGGTTGCGAAGCGCCGTAATCGTCGTCGCTGTAGGGTGGAAGGAAAAAGGCGCGGCTGGAGGCGAATGGTTGATGAGGTACAAGTAGTAGAATAAGGCCTAAAAGAGCTAAATTAATAAGGAAGCTGAAATAAGCCATATTTAAATCTACTAATATTGATGAGAATGATATTGGGTTGTGGGAGTTGGAGCAATGCGATTGTGGGGTGGGTATAAATAGTGATAGAGGGAGAAATTGAAAAGAGAAAAAGTTAGTGTGAACTTCAACTTACAAACTAGAAAGACCAGAAAAAGGGAATGGGCAGAATAATTGATTGCCATTGCCCATTGGCCTTTCTCTAGCTCCATTCATTCAATCAACGACTTATCAGATTTTTCTGGGCTTTTTCACACTTTTTTTTCTAGGGACAACAGGATGGGCTAAAGGCCCCACTCATATATAATGCAATATCTTTCCCTCCCTCCCTCCTTATCTATTGACAAAAAGTGCTGATTGTTTTAATTTTTAGACTAATTGGTTTGATTTATAGATAATGGAATAAACCGCAATTAATTAATTAGGAACAAAAGGAGTAAAAAAAAAGCTATTAAGATATTGAAATTCATTATAATGATATATATATATATATATATATATTAGCTGATAAAATATTGAATGATGAAAATGTTTTTATATACATGATATATGTCAACAGCAAAGAAAATGGGCTAAAAAAAGTGAAAAGACGTATAGGAAACTGAATATAGTTGGAGATGGAGTTTTCGTATGGAGGGAACCAACTGCCAAGACATCTTGAAGTTATTACATATGTGTGTGGATAGAATAGAGAGAGAGTTGGCAACTTGTGCAAATTGAGTAGGACCCATGCATGCATCTTTCATGTTCATGTTCATATTCATGTTGCATCAGCAATCAGCATTACATTCCATGACTTGCTTCCTCTTTCATCCATCTATTCTATCAACTACGCATGACTCTTGGGAATTAAAATAATAAGAAGGTTTCGGGCATGATCATTCCTGAGTTTATGACAGAATGGAATAAGGGCGCTACATATTCTCTAAGCGGCTGAAGACCCGACTGCAAATTTGTCTGTAAGACAAGATTGATCTGACCAACGCTATTCTGACTAAAAGGAAGAATAGAATAAGTTGGTTTACTGATCTTAAATGAACCATTGTACTTATTGAGCTTGAGCTAATTGAGTTACTTAGTTCAAGCTAGTACTTGGACTTATGAGTTAATGAGTACCACTTATTCAGAACTAATTAAGGTTTTAAAATGTATTAACAATTCTGGTTTATGAAGCATTAATCTTATTGTACCCGATGATTATAATAATATCAAACCTCGAAAGAATTCATTGTAATGTATAATAATAATGCTCGTAACATGACTTTCTTGGGATATGCCTGCAAATGTACAAAATGGAAACTTTTATATGTTGTCAATCAATCTATTATATGAAACTTAACACATAATATTATGTCCGTACGTAGGCCTAACGATAAAAGACAAGAAAATTAAACATGAGTAATCTTAAGTTTAATTCGGTTCTCATGTGCTTAATAATGTATTTTGAAGTTGGGGAAGACCGTGCTAGAATTGCTATATATATTATATGTACTTCATTCTTCACCCACGTCACGTCTATAAGTGAGTGAACTGAATATCTGAAGAGTGAAGAGCGTTTCAGCTCAACTCTCTCGCCATGTACATTGATTGACTCAAAATTTTGAAAGAGGCCACCATCTATCGACCAACGCTGTGGGCTGGGCTCATCTTCTTTTTCCTTTCACTGAAACTACGAGTTGGAAGCAACCTCGGAAGGCAACATTGTGCAGACTTCAATGGTTTCTCGTCTGCTTCGAGCAGCACTCCGTTTGGAGTTCTTTCACTACCACCTTCAGAGTTAACTCCAGAGAAACGAGGGGTTCCATCTGTGGATTTGCCTGGGACTGGATTGGTTGCCTCGGCTTTCACCTTGTCGGGAACCACATTTTCAACTGTTGCTGTGTTGTCATCATCTTCGTCCTGGTGACGTAAGCTCTCTTTAAACAGTTCGGAGAGCCTCTTTTTCTTATCAGGAGGAGATGGTTCGGGTACAGAGCCGAGTGTTGCTCCTATAGCAGGGGCCTTATTTGCTGGTGGATTTCCTGAAGAGAATTTGTGGTGGACAGGAGTACTTCCACGAGACGGGGTAAAATCTGCATCAATGTCAATGAAAATACTATGTTATGCAACGTCGTTCACTGAATGAGTACCGGCATATGTCTATGGCGTCCAACATTACTACAACATTTTCAGGCCAATTTCAATCGTCAAATTTTGATATAGAAAATGATAAAGAGGGGGTATGCTTAAGTTGTTTTTGCAAAGGGATGACCCTGATCCTGGTTTTGCTCATAATTTTCCATAGACGCTCATGTCGCGACCTTACCTTTATGGAAAAACAACAAGAAAAAGGATAAAACGGAGGACCGATTAAGAGATGCCAACTTTGAGGTATAACATGCGGACAACCTCAGTAATTCCCCCTAATTTTGAACAACCGAATCGGATAGCTAATTTCCTCCCTGGTCACCAGAACGTTCCCTCAACCAAATCAGCTCTATATACACAACAATCTCCAAGCAAACAATAAATATTCCCACCAGATTCCTCTATATTATTATGAGAAGTAGGCCCCTGCATAAACTACCGCCACTTACTTTTGAACCAAATATCATGAATGATTAAATAATTCCCTCTTCCCTTTCATCCCTAAAACTCCAAACCGAATTTTAGTCAACGTGTTCATATAATCTCCAGTAAACATCAAATTCCCGTATTATTTAACACATGAGACCCCCAGAAATTATTTATGGGGCAGTGAACGGCCAAAAGCCACAACAATTAAAAGATGAACTTAACCAATATCCGTTCTTGCTTATGAAGCCCCCTCAAGAAAATCCAATGAGCACCTTATAGCAAAGAAAATTCAGAGCCTTCATTCAGCTAGGGAGGAAAGTGAGAAAAAGTTGAAAGAAAAAATGGCAGAATTCCAAATGGCGTCGGCTATTTCTTACCACCATTAACACTTAAGAAGTCATCTTCACAATCTGACTCCAACCAAGGTTGAGAATCAAAGAATGGTTCATCCTTGCTACCTGCACGGAATTGTAACAGATCCGATCAGTATCACATTGAGAAGGAGGCCTAATAAACTGGTGCACATCATACAATGGAAACTAGACTGGAGTGTTAAAATCATGGATATAACCTATATATACAGACTTTTTAAACCAGGATCAGCAATATAGCCGTAGCATTTGAACTAATATTTTTATTTTCAAGTTCGTAAAATCTAGTTAATAGGGAGTTTCAAACGACAAACTCAACCAAAAGGGCAAGAAGTCCATTACTTACAAACAACACACACACACACAGAGAAAAGGAGAAAATGAAAAATAAATAAATAAAGGTCTTTCTGAGTATGAGAGGAAGACAACTTTTCAGATGGAGAATAACCTGGAAAGAGAAAATTATCAGGAATATGCCTCATTATCGAAAATAAATTGCCAAATTAGAAAGGTTATGCAATATAAGGCAAAGTGAAACTAGATAGATCATAGATATAACATATAAATAGACCCTTTACAAAACCTTTGACACTAGGTTTGGCACTTGACATAAACACCATATTCAAAACTACATCCCAACTCACTTCTGCTCTCTACCTGTATCATCAATTCTGGGCTTACATGCAGAGTAGACCAAATACCCACCCATTTCTAAACATGATTATCGGAGATTATTCCAATTATTTAGAAGAATATGGGTAACAACTAAGACAAATAAACTCCCTGTTTTATCCATGTACGTCATTATTATTGTGCTGTAAGTTGTAAGAAGAACATGTGTGATGGAAGCCAATCACATGGTCGGAATTCAAAATCTACACATAATCAAGATCTGTCTATGAAGCTTTGTTCAGCATTGCAGGTCTGATCATCATAAATGATACATTGATTTTAGTATGAATGTAAGAGTCCGCTTCTGGCTTGAGGAATTAATTTCTTACACCTCCTTTAAATTAATTTTCCCTTTCATAAGCTTTAAAATGCAATAGGTAGCTCACCATTCTTTGTCCACTATCCTCTTAAGAACTTAAATCACTGCTCATGGTTCGCAATAAGAAAGTGAATGTAACTAGAGAGCTGCGTTATGGTCTGGACAGAAAATCAATGCATAGCAGGTTATGGGGGCATAGCAAGGGCAGACCCCATAAAGGAACATAATGTGTGGAGGCTGAACTTTAGCAACAAATGCATTGTCCTGTTGCCCATATCAGACAGCCGTTGGCCTTGGGCCGGCTCAATGATTAAAATCTTATGGGATGGCTCCTCACCTTATATTTTCAAAAACTCAAGGAACGAAAGTGCTAAAAGATAGGCCAACTTCAAGAAAAAACTTCATATCCCAATTTCCGTGGGTAACTAGTTCACCTATTCAAATTATGTTATTTTAAATGAACCGTAATCCAAAATAAGTCTTTTCTTTTCATAAATCCTGTTTATAGAAAAGAAATAGGCAGAAGAAAACAGAAGAAGTTGACCTGGACCCAAATTTGATGACATAAAACCATCACGATAAATTTCAAAAAAGTTAATATGGTAAGATTAAATGTCACTAATCCCATATTCTGCGGACAAGCTGATGATAAATCAAATATTGTAGCCTTACTTCCACGGCATAGAGTTGTTATCAGTTATCTAGCCAGTTGGACCACCTAAACAATAATAGAAAATTAATATAGAAATAATTATTTCTAAGCCATTTAAGCTAAAAGATTTTTTTTCAAAGATGACAAGGCATTTGAAGGAAACCTTTCAATCAGAAAAAAAGAAAAATCTTAAAATGTCTGATTTCAAGACAGAAACAGCACCCTTCCAACTATAAGAAGTCAAGACATTGTGGTCCTCAGGAATTAATTATTTAACAACACTACACTTGTTCCTTTAGAATCTCCAATTGTCATAGCAGCTCAATTTTATTAATTTACTTTATCATTCTGATAAAAATAATTACAACCATAAAATTCTTCTAAAGAAAAAAGAAAGAATCTTGTAGAAATTCAATCATGTAAGGATATCAAATCTAACTGAACAACAGTTGTTTCCAATCCAAAATACAACAAAATCATGAATACAAATAAAAAAACTCAGTTTATGACCACCTAAACATCAACAACAAGCATAAGCCTATTGATACAGAAACAAAGAAAAGCGATGATGTCGGCCCTCTAATATCTCTTCATCAGGAGCCATAAGTTCACTGCCTACAATTCACTTACTTATGGATTTATGGGCAACATTTGAAAAGAAAAAATCTATACTCAGAACAAGTACAAGAATAAAGAGTAACCAGAAAAATCATGAATTATTCACCACCAAAAAGATGGAAAAATAAATAAAAAAGAAGAGAAAAGATTTATTTTTTTTAAAAAAAAAAGAAAATGAAACAGACAGACAGAGCATAGAAGGGCGGGGGCGGGAAAAAAAGCAATGAGATACCAGAGTTGGGAAAACGAGGAGGTGAGCATCGAGAATTGAGCGGCAAGTGAGCAACGGTGCGATCGCCGCCGTTGAGGGTATCGGGCTTCTCTTTGACCGGCGAAGGAATCAAGAGGTTGTCATTCTTAGACTGGACTGATAAACGTAGGTTGATGGCGGAGTCAGGGTCTTTGTGAAGCGAAACACAGGAACCCATCTTCCTATTACACAGCAAAAACACCCTTCAAAACTCTATTCACCTATTTATCATCTACAAACCATCTTTTCTTTTCTTTTTTTTTTTTTTTTATTGGAAGAAGAAGAAAAAGAAGAAGAAGAGTTGGTGTTGCGCTGGGTTTGTTGTTTGTAGAGGGAGAGAGAGAAGAAAGGAGGGAGTGAAGTAGAAGTATAAAGGGAAGAGGAAGAGGAAGAGGAAGAGGAGCTGTATGTGTATGGGGCCAAAAGCAAGGGCAAAAGGCCGTGTTTAAGCGTTACGCTTACTACACATCTAAAACCAACATAAAATTAATTAGGGGGAAAAAAGTGATCAATGAAATTCCTTAAGTAAGAATTTATAAAAACGAAAAAGAAAGAATCTAATATTAATAGGGATAATTACACTCCCTCCAAAAAATCTTCCTTTACACCTTCTTTCCATTATAATTTGAACAAAAAATATCTATATCAACTAAAAAGATTAAATAAATGTTCACTTTGTCTCTCATTTAACATTCTTATATATATCTTTTGTATTTACAAGGAAATAAATGTAATGTATATATAGAGAATAAGGTCAATATTATTTTATTTTTCTTCGTATAAGACCAAAATTATTATATAAGAATATTAAATAAGGGTAAAGTAAAAAATATATATATAATTTTGTTTGTAAATGTCAGTATTTTTTGTCAAAATTCTAATGAAAATGAGTTAGGTGTGAACGGTGAATTTTTGAAAGGGTGTAAGTATAATTTTAAAATCTTTTTAGGGAAGAGTATAATTTTATATTTTTAAAAGGGGTCCAAGTGTAATTAACCAATATTAATAAAGAGTGATGGAATGTGTTGAAATTGAACATTAAAAATTAATTTGTTGTTAATGTGAGAAAGAAGTGGAGTATGGGTCCTACGAAAAAGAGGGATCATGAGAGTAATTAATTGATTTTTAGGCTTCTGTTGTGTTGTGTTATGTGGTGGCTGCCTAATTGATTTTTAGGCTTCTGTCCTACTAAATGTTTTTTTTTTACACAAGAAAGATATAGAGGCTAGAGCAGAGGAATAATGTTTCTGCCACTTTTTGTTTTTATATGTAATGTAATAGTTTACTAATTGTGATGCCCCATTTCAGATACAACATTATAGTTTAATTCAATTAAGAAAATATCAAATATATATATATATATATATACACACACGAGACCGAAAAAAAACTAAATAGGAAAACATTGAATTGACATTTATTTATTGGGTAATGACTAATTTAATCAATCTCTTAACATATATATCAAATTAACTATTATAATACCCTCATACTGAGTATGTAAGTATGAATAGATAATTATTCTTGTAAAAATAATCATTCTAAACTTATCGTGATTATTTGTGATTTCATCTGAACGAGAATAAAAATAAGATAGAATATTTTTTTTTGGTATGTAACTAGATATGAGATCAAATTATTCGGATAGTTGATGTGATTTATAAAACGTGCTAGATAAGAAAAAAATGTAATGATTATAAGTGATAAGAGTGGTAAAATGTGTTTAAGATATCCTGCAACCAACGTTAGCCACATTTATTTGGTCTTATAAGGTTGGATAAGATTTTTAATACAATTTCGTAGGTAGTTAAAATTGTGGTATGAGAGCCCATGTTTGGAGTTAAAGCTACTATTAATTTACTGTAGAACCTATATAACTAAACTCATGTCTTGAGGTGACTTGAGTGATCAACCCCATTGCAGAACTAATCCCATAAAGTAAATGTTTTATAATTAAGTTGGACTTTTTTCTATTGCTACATGTAATTCATATCTATCATATCACCTATTTAATCTAATACTCAAAGTAATTAGAGCATATCTTGACGGGATTCAATGGAGTGAGATAATATATACATCTCACAAACAAGCACGTACTTGGACTTTCCTCTACTTTTAAAATCTACAAACAAAATTCCCTTTTTTAAATTCCATGAAAAAAATAAAACTATAGACTTAACAAATTTATAGGATTTTATTTTCTTTATTATAGGTGGAACAGGGTATTAGACCTGAATCAAAAAAAAAGAACAGGGTATTAGATATTTTCCAATTTGCGACAGGACATTGCGGGAAAAGTAGAGTATACTAAATTTCAACCTTTTGTGTAGTGTGCAGCTCATGCTCAAGCTCATGATCACATTAATTTTTAGTGGGTAAACAAAAAGACAAAGGATGGATGTTGCGTGGGTGAGATATAATTTGGTAGGTGGAATTCAAAATTGGCATCATTAACTACTCCTAAACTAACTTCCCAATTGTGGTATATAACTGTATTAATTAAATACACTTCAACTCAAATATTAATGTTAATCAATTGGCATATATTTACAAGAATTAGGAAGTGGGGGGCGGGGTCCCCCTGCCCTGCCCTTGCTTCATAACTCACTCGAAAAGGATGTGATGAGATGGGTCATACTCATCTTCATACTTTAATGTTTTCAGATATAATATAATGTGGATGTTTCATCTACCCCCAACTCCATCTCTATGTACTATTAATTGCCTCTATTCATTTCAAATTTTTAATTATCTCAAAACCTTTTTTTTTTTTTTTTTTATTAAATATATTTCGCACTCTTGAATTAGGTGTGAAGTGCATTTATCTCCATAAATTATAAATGTAACTGAATGCTCCCTCATGATATGAATCAATTTTTGTATGACGAAATGCCCTTATTATTATTATTATTATTATTATTATTTTGAGTGGGAAACAGACGATTGTATTAATAAAGCAGATTAGCTTCAAGCAAACCAAAATGATCGGCTTCAGCTGGCGAAAAATAAGAGGTACTGTAAATACAAGTCCTTATTATTTCTACCCCTAAAATATATCTATTACCGTTCCTTAAAACATAATTTGAATCATTATAAAATTTTTATTTAAAATAAATACTATCCAAAATTTGTGATTTTTATAACTAGTGTAGAATCTGTATAAGTTCTATAGATTTACAATCCTTATTTCTATAGATTTACAATCCTTATTGTTAAAAAAATTTGCATTTTTTTACTTGTGTTGTAATATATATTGAACTTTTTTTAAAAACAAATTATCACTACAATTTAAAAATATTATATGGAACATATATATATATACACACACATATACATTGTAAAATAAGCAATCTATAATATAATTGATCTATAATATTTATTGTATATTTTAATTCTGTGTACATGATATATAATAAAGTTAATTGACTTCAATTATATCATAAATCTAGACCATCAATATATACAAATAACAAAAATAGGTGTGATCTGAAGGGTGTGCGTACGTACTACGTAGGAATACGAGAAGTGGGTTATCCACCACCACTACCAAAGATCCCAATCGGGAATTGGTAGGTTTATTTAGTTGTACAAAATATTAAGTAAGCATTTAAAGCGCAGGCTAGGAGTTGCACACGGATTCCATTCATTTGAGTGGATGGATCATGGACGGACGTAACTTCTCTCTATATTGTACGTACGCCTGTAAGTCATGAATGAAACTTGTTGTTTCATCTCACATTATTATCAATTCAATGAACTTATATATGCATCACTTTTCCTTGCTTCTATTCCTAGGGAATGCCAAGTAGAAAAATTGAAAGTGGGTTTTTCTTGTGTTAAATATACCTTAAAGGTATAATGAATTTGTCTAGCATTTTTTTCTGCGATGTTATGAGGACTTTGTGATGCAAAATTAGGTAATTGATAATAATAAAGTAATTTTTACTAGTGGCTAGGCAATTTACCTTTGATTGGGGAGCTATTTCATAAAAACATGCAAAATAGATTTGTATTGGTCGCTCTGTTATAGAATTTGAATTTATAACTCTTGAGATTACAGGTCAAAAAGTTGATTGGTTGCTGGGAGATGTGGCCTTGTGTGGGGGGGGGGGGGGCATCTCTATCGGTCCCCCTGCGCAGTGATTGCCAAACTGCCATTGAAATTGTCAGGAATTATCCATACAATGACAAAAGAAGACATATTAGCATCCAACATGATGCATAAAAAGATCTCTTGAAGAATGGGATAAATCTCCCTGGACTATGTGAGATGGAACGGGAACTTGGCAGATTCTCTTACAAAGGGATTAATGAGGAGGATTATCCTTGATACTTCAAAAGCAATATAACTCGATCCTTTAGATTGATGGACTATAGCGATAACCATGTGAGAAAGCACTAATCTAAGTGCTCAAATCCATAGCCCTATGTCTTGGGTGGTCCTAACAACGACTTGATGGAAGATCATGACAAATTGTTAGTCAGGTGGATAGTTTCATATAGCTCAGTTGGTTAGTGGTCTGTAGTAATATGGACTTGATGAAACAATTTAGATGAGTGTGAAGGTGAACCGCCTTCTATGAAAAAGAAAGAATTCTTCCTAGAGCATTATCATAACTCAAGGTGCTAAGCGCATGGCCATTACTATTGCGGAATAGCAGACTTCAAGGAAATAATACGTATTGTGGAGGTCTCAACTTGAGCTACCGAAAGTTCAAGATTTATTTCACTTTCATTTAGCTGAGTTGTTGCCTTATTTCACTATGCATTAATACTCTTCTTAAATAAAAAATAATTATGTAACTCCTGGACTGTGATGTAAAAATTATACTTTACCCTAATCGATTTTTTGTTTAAAAAAATATTTGAAAAATATATTAAAAACAATTTGAAGGGGAGTAACATATAAATAATCCATAGGGTAAATTTGTTATACCTTAGAAGTAATTACAAAATTTTAAAAAATATATAAAATTATAATTCATAATCCAAAAATGTATTTTGGTTAGTCCATTGTAAATTTTGATGAAAGCCTAATAGATGCTAGCTTCGTGGTTAGAGAAACGTTAAAAAAAAAATTATTTATAATTTTTCAAAAAAAAAATTATAATCATATCAAATCTTAGAGGAGGCGGCGGTAATTTATTCTAATTACTATTATCATTATTTCTACTTTTTGGATGAGAACTTTATGTAAAACATATATATGACTGAATATTACTAAACCTCATTAAAGCACGAAAAGGAAAGGAAAAAAAAAACGAATAATTGAAGACAAAAATGGAATTCTTTCCTCCATGATGAGGTATAGTATATTTCTTGGGCTACTTTTGCTTTCCATGATGATGAAAATGATTATAATATTTGAGCTTCCTTGTTTTAGAGTCGATGGATCCTCCTAACACAGCCGTCCATGCAATAACCGAACTTCGTTGAAATAAAATGCTCAGTGCAAGTCCCAACCTAATAGATATGTAGGGCTAAAACTCTGGCCCAACCAATAAAACAAAAACAAGTAATTTACTACTTCGCAATTTATCCATCTTCATCGCGTTCGCGTGTTCAATTCAGCAAAGTGATTGCTGGAGCTGGAGCGGTCCTCGTACAATGAATTTGCAATTTTTTTATTCTCAATCAAACTGATTAAATTGATGTTTTTCGTTTGAGTTTTTCGCTGAGCTGCATTGATCAGAGTCGGAAAATGGTGAAGCCCAAAATTGCTCCCTCTATGCTTTCATCGGACTTCGCTAATTTGGCGGCGGAGGCGGACCGTATGCTCCGCTACGGCGCTGATTGGCTGCACATGGACATAATGGTAACCTTTTCTTCCCCGGAATACCTTCATCTGCTCATTCTTTGTTCTACGTATTTTGAAAATCCTATGTCTGCCAAAGGATATATGTATGACATATCCTAGTATGTTTTGTTTTTTGTTTTTTGAAATTGGAAGGTCGAATAAATTGGTTGATATTATCTTTGATGTCAAGGAATTGAAATTCAGATATAGAAATTCTTCTATACAAGATTTTTATATTGAGTCCAGCTCCCGAGTAGGACTGTACGCATCCTGCGACATAGTATGAGTTTTATGCGAATAGGTGAAAATTTGAAGATACTGATTGTTTCTAATGTTTATTGAAGTAAAAGGATTTCTATTACTTAAGAACACTGCAAAAAAGTTCATATTCCCTCTAGAAACTGGTAAAGGCGATTCTTTTTTTTTTTTTTTTTTGAAAGTTTCTAGCATTTCTGCTTGGACATCTGAGAGATACAGCAAGAGCATGTACAACACAGTAATTTAGATGTATAGCACAAAAATGTTAGCATCTGTTGCTATCATGATTGTTTGCTTCCTTAAACTTTTTGAATTTGCATGTCGTATTGGTTTGTACCATGCAGTTTGTATCTTAATTGTTGTACTTTGCTACTGATGACTATGTAAACATAAACAACTTGCTTTATTGATTTGAGGGATGATACGACATAAGCTGTCTGGTTGCAGGATGGGTAGGTTGGTTATTCGGTTGAAGAATCATAGTACTCTCATATTGCAAGCAATCAGGGAAAAACTTTAGTTTTTGGTTGTGTATTACTCTTTTAGTTCATAAAACTATTATTTCTGGATGGTTTGTACTAAATTTGTTTCCTTATTTACAGTCACTTTGTGCCAAACCTTACTATTGGTGCTCCAGTTATTGAGAGTCTGAGAAAGCACACAGCGTAAACCCCGTCGTTTTCCTCTAATACAAACTCATGTCTAAACTCCTAACTTTATGGCATATCTGGTCTTCTTGTTTAAAAACAAACATGAGTATTTTCCTTTGCAGTGCTTATTTGGATTGCCACCTAATGGTCACAAATCCACTAGATTATGTTGAACCATTAGGCAAAGCTGGGGCGTCGGGCTTTACTTTTCATGTGGAAGCCGCCAAAGGTTGAACTTTTTTGTTTGGACATTTCTTTTCTTTCGTTTGAATGTTTTAACTACATTTACATCTTTTCTTGCTTCCCTACCCCGTGCTAGAACATGAAAAGGAGAACAAATAAATCAGATTATGGATAAATTTGATGTCATCGTAATATGGGGATTTTATGTCATTCTAATTGGATTCTGCCTTGAGCACGAGAATAATGATGAAATGAAACATGAACAGAAAATTGGCAAGAACTTATACAACGGATCAAGTCAAAGGGCATGAGGCCTGGTGTTGCCTTAAAGCCTGGAACCCCAATCGAAGAAGTGTATCCATTGGTATGGGATTCTTGACATTTTTATCACTTGAATAACTTCATGGCTGTATGAGACTCAAGAATTATTTTCAATTTTCTTTTCCGCTTATTATTATCAAACTTCATGGCCGGCAGCTTGAAGCCAAAGATCCCCCGGAGATGGTTCTTGTTATGACTGTGCAACCTGGATTTGGCGGGCAAAAGTTTATGCCGGAAATGATGGATAAGGTGCATAACATACTCTCTCTTTCAGCTTCTATTCTGTTTATTTTGCTTAATTTGAAATGTCATTTCAGGTACGTGCTGTACGAAACAAGTATCCATCACTTGATATAGAAGTGAGTCCTCTCATCATTTTCAGTCACAAGATTCCTATCTCTATTCTAGGTTAGTGCAGCTATGAACTGAGTAATTGATGATTAATCAACATACACAAAACATAGTATCATTTCAAGAGAAATTTTGGCCTGGCTTGCTTCTTAATGGCAACAGAAAGTTCTGTTAAATATTGTGTATGAGGCATTCAAAAACATTTGAATGTGATGAGGAGTCTAGAATCTCGTGCATTTTTTGTTGTTCCATATATGCCGTGAATGTGCATGGGCTTCCGATGTATAAGTGAGGACCATTTATTTGTTTGCAGGTAGATGGTGGTTTAGGACCTTCAACTGTTGATCTGGCCTCATCAGCCGGCGCAAACTGCATTGTGGCTGGAAGTTCCGTGTTCGGAGCATCATATCCCGCTCAAGTTATCTCACAGCTGCGCAAGAGTGTCCAGGATGCCCAGGCAGGCAGTAAAAACTAATAAGTAATTGATTATCCTCGTCATGCAATTTTGAGTAGGCTATATCAGTTGCATGGTAATTTGATAACACGCATAATACATCAATATATGCCTGGAGATGCAATAAAAACCATTTTTGGTAATACTTGTACCTTTGTTGCTGGCATAGCTTGTGATCCATGAAGATAAAGATTTTGGAAATAGGAGATTTCAACTTTTAAAGATGCCGGTGACCATGTTTGATATACTAGAGTTGTAAAACAGGGTGATTGTGATAAATCAATCTGTCAGAATATTAATTTGAGGGTGGGAATGAGATGAGAGTGGTAAACACGTGGTATCACGTGCCCAACCCCCCCGGGTGGGGTCTTTGATCCAAGAGAAGTGCTTTTCAGATTTCACTTTCCAAAATCCTTTTCGAGAGATAGGATTGGGGCTTTTGGGGCAATTAATAATAAAGCTTCTCGGAAATTTGTAATGCCAATATTCTGGTGCTTATTTTGAGATGAGTCCGAGGATGGGAAAATGAAATCCGGTGG
Source organism: Sesamum alatum (assembly GCA_034509735.1). Lineage (NCBI taxonomy): Eukaryota > Viridiplantae > Streptophyta > Magnoliopsida > Lamiales > Pedaliaceae > Sesamum > Sesamum alatum. Next base: position 320,114 of record JACGWO010000005.1, read on the forward strand.
TTTACGTGTACATACAACATCATTTAATCAACCTTAGAAACATTCTCACCTACTCGATATATATATATATATATATATTTCTGGATTCCTAATTGTTTAAATTATTACATTGTTATGTTAGTGATGGTGCAGGAATTTAATCAAGGGACCAATACGTAATTTTTCGGAGAAGTGTTATGAAATTACCGAATTGCCTATGGTGGTTGGCGATTACATTCTCTGAATTAGTGGAGTTAGTGGACGGTTGGGGGGCAATATTGTCTTTTACGCCCCCCACTTTCTAATATATACATAGTCTTTCTAATATAGAAAGGGGGGGGGGGAATTAATTTCTGAAAAAGGGGAGTTAGATACGTGAGATGCTGGAGATTATGGGGGAGGAAGATGAATTAATAGGAGAATTTGATGGAATTATAATTTGGCACCATCAAATAGCTTTTAGGAAAATACCTAATTAAATTATTTAATGTTGTAGTCACAAGCAAGAACTTCATCTTCTCTGATTAAAGCTGGTTGAGTCGGCATTTACTTTTGTGGATTCTTGTTATCTAGTACACAATTTACCTGTGTATTATCATTATTCTCTTGATTTAAAATATGTATAAATATGATGGGATTGGCAAATATTTCAATCAAGTGCAAGTGAGAATTGTTTGTGGTCTATCTTATACTATTCCATTTGCTTTAAACATATTGCCTCTGCTTTACCAGGCATTCACTTCTTGTCAATGCATATTCATATATTCTTATTCTTTTACGCTTCATATCATCATTTCTCGAGATATTAGTGTCGTCCTTGTGAATTTGTACTCACATGGACTGTGAATCGTTGGATTTGATATATGCTGATAATATCATATATGAGATAACGTCCGATAGTTCATGTGGGTACAAATTCACATGGACGCCGTCACCAAACATTCCAAGGGAAACACCTCTTCACATACCCATCTCTATTTATTTATCATGTAAAATTTGAGGTTTATTTAATGTGCAGTTTCTTCATGGGATGTTTGTGATGCAATGTGGAATCGTGAAGGTAGTAATTACCATTAAAGACCCTTCATAAATTTGGAATTCTAATGGAAAAATATTTAACAATAATTACTTCAAATTAGGGCAATCATTAAAATTTGGGACTGTTATAATCATTTTCTTTTTTCAGTAAAAAGTTGGAATTAATATAAAAGTTACCTCCTCCTTTCTGCTAAAAGCTATTAAATATATATGAGCTTTGACCCTTGGTACGTACTTCTAGATCACAGCCCCATAGAAAAATACTGTCACATTTATCTAAAACAATTTTTTTCTTTAGTAATTCTTATTTGATAATATAATGGGAAAGTACAAGAGATTGCAATATCCCAAGTACATACCATGATGTGGATATGGGAAGAAACAGATCTCAAATCCCCTGTCAAAGTGCATGAAAACTTTCAATCAATGCTGAATTTTGAGGAAAGTGGAATTCTCTCAAGTTGCATAAGTTCAAAGAACAATGATGATGACTTTGCATACCTACAAATCTTTTACTCGGGATAAATAGCCACCCCAATCACCATTTGAATCAAGGGCTTAAGGAATCAAATTGGGGGAGAAAAAAAATACTATATAGTTACTGCTAAATCCAAGAATTCTGTCTCTGAATCCCCTCTTTTATTATTGTACAGACCACCTTGTTATAGATCCAAACATATTCAACCACCTTAAAAAGTTCTTACAGTTTTTAGTCGGCCTCATGTGGGAGTAAGTGTTACACTGCACACTGCAGCAGCTATGATCAATAAACTCCAACTTACATCTTTTGTCTTCTTCAATCTTGTAATTGTATCTGTTCTTGCCCAAAACCTGCCGAGCTGCGACACAACATCTTCATTGGACTATGTTTGTGGTGGGAACAAGCCTCAGCAACAATGCAAGACATATGCTCTTCTTCGGGCTAATGCTCGATACTCATCTCTGTCGAATCTGAGCTCTTCTTTGGGCATTAGCCGTTCCGAGCTTGCAGAAGCTAATGCCTTTTCGGGTGACACCGAAGTCTTGTCTTCCGAGCAGCCTGTTTTGATTCCAATTGATTGTGAATGCAGCAGTGGGGGAATTTTCGGAGCACAAGTGAGAAAAACCACTGTTGCAGGAGAGAGCTTCTATGAGATTTCTGAGTCTCTGGAGGGCTTAACAACTTGCAAGGCGATTCGGGAGAAGAACCCGAGCATTCCTCCCTGGAATCTTGGAGAAAGAATTAGTGTTTCGGTTCCTCTGAAGTGTGCTTGCCCAGCTTCAGATGATTTGAGTAAGTTTCTGCTGTCTTATCCTGTTAGAGAAGGTGATAAACTAAGTGAATTGGCAGTTAAGTTCAATGTTAGTCAAGAAAGCATAGTTTCTGCTAATAGCAGATACTCAAGAGCAGGTGTTTTCAAGCCAGATAATAGCCTCTTACCACTCTCAACTCTTTTGATTCCGTTGCAAGCCAAGCCTGTTCTTGGATTTTCAGCAAAATCCCAGGAGCCCAATTTGGGATATCCAGCAGCTAGCATTAAAGTTAGAGGTTCACACAAGAGGAGAAAGCCTAAAATGTGGATGATTGGAGTTTATATAGCCATCGGCATAGTCGGGCTTGTGGCTTGCTTAGCTATTGGGGCAGCCTTTTTCTTCATTCACTGCAAGAGAAAGAAGGAAGATCCAATCAAGAATGGAGATGCGGAGCTGCAGCAACTGAGTTTGAGCATCAGAACCACGAGCGATAAGAAAGTCTCGTTTGAGGGATCTCAGTACAATTTTGATGATCCAATTACTGCCACCACCACTCCACACAAGATGCGGGACGAAAACTACACATTTGAGGAGCTGCAGAAGGCCACAGAGGACTTCAGTTTGAGTAACCTCATTGAGGGCTCTGTATATCACGGCCGGCTCAAGGGGAAAAACTTGGCGATAAAACGCGTCCCTTCAGATGTTATCTCGAAGATTGATTATGAGATCCTACAAGAAAGAATTCACCGTCATCCCAACACAATCAGGCTCTTGGGAACTTGCCTGACAGACGGCCCTGATTCGTACATTGTTCTTGAGTACGCGAAAAATGGTTCCTTGAAGGACTGGATTCACGGTGGATTGGCAATCAAGAGCCATTTCATTGCTTCTTGCAATTGTTTCTTGACATGGAATCAGAGGGTGAAAATCTGTCTAGATGTGGCCACAGCCTTACAGTACATGCACCACATCATGAATCCTAGTTATGTCCACAGGAACATAAAGAGCCGAAACATATTTCTTGACGAAGAATTCAGCGCCAAAGTTGGTAATTTCGGTATGACAAACTGCAGTGGACAAGCAGAAGCGGAGGATCAAGAATCATATCAAGTGGCCTGGAACAAAGGATACTTAGCACCTGAGTATCTGAGTGAAGGTATAATCTCTCCAAGTATGGATGTTTTTGCTTATGGGGTGGTGTTGCTGGAGGTTCTGTCCGGAAAACCTCCAATCACACGGGACGAGGACAGGGAAGACGGCAGTTTGATCAAGCTGTCAGATGAAATCAAGCAGATATTGCAATCAGAAGATGCAGAGGAATTGAGGGAATGGATAGATGGTGCATTGGGGGAAAATTATTCGTTCGATGGAGCAGTGATGGTGGCCAATCTTGCCAGATCATGCGTGGAGGACGACCCGTCTTCGAGGCCTAATGCTGGAGAAATAGTTGAGAAGTTGCTGAGATTGGTGGAAGAATTGGGAGAAGGGGATGAGTTGAATGTGTGTGAGAGTTCTTGCAAACCCCTTGTGAAGGCAGCTGCAATGGAAATGTGAAGTTGATTATAATTAAGGAGGAGAAGAGCATTTTGATGTTGCTATCTTATCTACGTTAACATAATGATATGATGATAGATGTTTACTTAGTTTTGTGGTGTGATTTACGTACTGTATTATGTACAGAGTTTTGTGGTATAGAGAAGCAGTTATGAACAAAATGGTTTTCACCACTTGAAAATAAATCTCTCTGCCTTAGGCTTAAAAGGAAAGAGGTCATTAGTGTTCAACATAGTCAAAGTCGCCACTTAATTATGCAGTTGGTCAATGATTAACTTATGTGGTTATGCAAATAAAACGTACTTTTCATAAATAATAACAGGCAAAATACAATTTACCCTCTATGAAAATAAATTCTCAATTTACCCCACGTGTTTTGAAGAAATGAGCGAAATATCCCCTTCTTACTGGGGTGTAATAGACATGCCATTTTCTTTCTTTTGTTATTTGAATCTTTATTTTACAATTGTTAGATATTATCTAACACAAAAGAATGATTTATATTACATCTATAATAATCTACGGTTCACATAAAATCTTACTTAAATCAACGATTGATATTTTATCTTAAAAAATCAATGGTCCAAATTCAATTCCCTTCCCCTCTTCCCGCCGCCCCTTCCCCCTCTCTCCCTAGCTGTTGCTCGCCACTCTTCCCCTCCCACTTCGCCTCATCGCTCGCCCCCTCCCCCTCATTGCCTAGCTGTCGTCACCCCATCCTCCTCCCCCTCGTTGCCTAGCCGTCGTCACCTTGCTTTCCCTCCCCCTTCGTCGCATCGTCCGCCTCCTTTCCCCTCCTCGCCTGCTCGGTCGGCCTCACCTTTTTTTAAATTTTGTGTAATTTTTGGTAATATTATATTTATATATTATATATATGTATATGTATATATAATTTATAATTTATTTTTATAACTTATATAAATCTGAACCATTGATTGTATACATCAGCATGAACCCTTGATCTAAATAAGACAAGATCTTGACCAATGATTTATTTATTAAATCTCAATCGATGTATATATAAACAAGATCTAACAATTCATATTTAAGGGCATAAAAATAATTTTGTAGGTAAAAATTGAAACAAAATCGCACTTGCGGGCGCGTGTTGGACACCCCAAGGTATAGTGGGTATTTTGCTCTTTTTTTTTTTTTTTTTTTTTAAATACAGGGGGGTTAATTAAGATTTTTTTTTCACAATAGGGTAAATTGCTATTTCCAATAACATAGAGGGGCGGGATGCATTCTGCCCAAATAATAACACTCATGGAATTGGGAATTTTTTTTTACTTAAATTAGGTTTCATTGAATCAAACCAATCAAAAAGCAAGTGTGATATAATTTTATGCGATTGATCACTTTTCTTAAATAATATACCATTATATCGTAACATATTACATTTATTATATAATTAATTCGAAATTCGGTCAAACTCGATTTACACTAGACTTTCTGATAGGGTTGCTACTATTTTCTCCACTGACCACAATAATGACACTCGTAACTTTTGACTCATCTCCAGTAATGAATACGTTTATCCCTTTCTTTTCAGCAAAATAAGAAAACGCAAATTTCACAAGTAAAAATTGCTATAGTTTGTGAGCCAGAAAATTTGCAACCAGAAAAAGAGAAAAGGAAGGAAAAAGAAAAGTCAACTAATAAATTAGTGTAGTAGTGGGAACTGGAAGAAAAAGGAGGGTGTGTACTGTACTGTGTAGTCTTGTTATGATGAGGTTAGATGAAGTCATTGACCACATCAGCAACGCTTTTCGCTTAGATGAAAAAACGTGTCCCGCATTGTCATTGGGGAATACCGAGTCTCAACCAATGTGCGCTTACACACAACACACCAATGACCAAACCATTACATTTACCTTACACGACTTTAAATTGCGGCTGACCAAATGCTTCCACTCCATCTCATCTATCACTCTCCTCACCCATTTCTGCAATACTATATTATCAAATTAAAAATATTAACATTAAATAACTTTTTTATTAAATAATTGTCCTCTCTAAACTTTGATATGATGATTGTTTAACATGAGTCATGCCACACAAGTTGTTTAGCGTCAAATTTTTTATCATAAAAGTTTTATATATAAAGTTTATATGTGAGTAGGGCGTGTTAAGATGACGATATTAAATAATTTTCTAAACAAATTAAATGTTTAAATATTATTTTCATATAAATTTTAATTAAATTATTTTGCTAATATTTTTATGGAATTGACCTTTGGTTGAATTCTTGTGAACTTCACATCAGTGCTGCAGAAGCTTTTGTGGAAAGTTCTGGAAAATTCTCTAGTAATTCGAGAAGAGCAACAAAAGAAGACTTGGATCTCCTTCCCTCTCCTCCCGTCCACAAAAAGAACACACTAGGCTGGCTAACTCATTCTTCGTGTCCACCGTTCATTACAATATCGGTTGATGGTCTACCGTCCACGAAACATGCATGCAATGCCATCTCCCCCACCGCCCAAAGACTTCTCACGTACCTCATAATAATAATAATAATAATAATAATAATAATAATAATAACAACACAACATTATTGATTCTTATAAAAATTGAAAAGATATTATAATGTGTTACTCCAATTATTAAATAGTTTGACCTTGTGCCACTAACAAATGTAGCAATATTCTAAAATTACTATTTATTTGTTGTACTTAATTAGTTCCATTCCGTCGTACTATGAACAATAATTTGGATGCGGTTGATCGAGTTTCATATAATTTCATGAGATATTCATGTATATGAAATTTACCAACAACAGAGTTATATATATATATATAAATTAATATAGCTAATAAAAAAGAATGTCTTTATAGTAGCTAGGAGCTGTATACATCATGTGTATAATACAAGAATCAATAGAATCATCAGTAAATTAATTACAGAAATTAAGATGATGATGATGATGAGACTGAATTTGAAAATTAGACAAGACCAAAAACATATATGAATCATCATCATCATCATGAATTAGAAGAAGACATCATGGCCTTAAACTCATCGAAATTAAGAACCCCATCCCCGTTGAGATCAAAGCGAGCGATCATATTCCCGCACTCCTCCACGCTCCTCCGCTCTCCCAATCTACTCAGCATTCTCCTCAAGCTTTTGGCCGTTATGCACCCGCTTCCCTCCATCTCGTACATTTTGAACGCCGCCTTCAACTCGCTCGCCTTCTCTTCCTCTCCACCTCCTTCCACTATTCTCACGAAATCCTCCAAACACAACAAACCATCCCCGTCCGAGTCCATCAGCACCACCGCCGCCTCCGCCTCCTCCTCCGTCATCTCCCAGCCTCCTATTGACCCCACGCACTGACGTAGCTCCGCCGGACATATTTTTCCGTCTCCATTGGAATCGAAGTGGTTGAAAACTCTCTGATATTGCTCGTATTTCTCCATTTGCAGTGAAAATTAAACAAGACAGTAGTAGTAGTAGTACTAGGAACAAACAGACGACAATATAGAAAAGTTGAAAAACTGAGATATTAATTAGGAAAATTGAAGGGATGTGAGAAAGAATATTTGAGAATTGATAGAGTGTATAATTGGTTTTTGGGATGAAGTGAGAATGATTGGAGGTGGTTTATATAGATAGGTATGTTAGTTATGGGAAGGAAGGAGACGCGGATTGGTGGTGGTGTTTTTTGGCAGTGGGGTTGACCGTTATTTGGTATTGTACGGCCGACTGGCTTCCAGAATGACAGGAATCAGCCACGAAGCCGCCGCACTCTTACTTATTACAACTACCCTAATATATCAATTATTAGTCTTGCACATATCATACGGCTTCGCTACGGCTAAGAATTTGAAATAACACGCATTTTTTCCTTTTATCTTTTTGGCATGTGGTGGAGGGAATAAATAAATTGTAAAATATTAAGCACAACTAAATTATTCAAAACAAATATATTTATAATTATTAGTAGCTATTTGGTTGGTTGACATTAATATATATTGTTGTTAATTAATATTTGTTGTTCTAAATGTAAACTTTAAAGATGTGAACCCGATCGAGAGAATTAATTAGGAGAAATATGAAAAAGGGGGTATGACTATGACTATGATTATGACTATGAGCATAGAAATACAATTAAAACTGCTGCAAGTGCAACCGTCATAACCACTAAATAAGGTTGCAACACCGACACGTATGCTCAAATATTTGACAAGAAAGGGAAATTGTTCACATCTTAATTATATATATATATTCTATAGGGGCACATAGGAATTAATAAATTTGCAGCCTCTGAGTATGATTGATATATTCCTACCCCCCTCGTTTCGTCCTCCTAATTTTCCACTCCACACCCTCAAATAACTTGGTCTTATTAATAATATATATATATATATTAGGTATTTTAATTCATTTTCAATGTGCCATAATCTACATTATCTGATATTTTCACATTCAATGAGGTTTTATTTGAAGTCATGGTTAACCATTAATACTCCATCACCTTCTAATTTTTGAAACTTGATTTTGTTTAAATAATTACTCTATGTATCGTGATGAATTATACTATAGTATTTAATACATAAATTATTTTAAAATACAATTATAAACACAAATCATAGGATATATATTAACCATAACGTTGGCTTATTAGTTTGAGGTGATTGAGAAACCAATTTTGTTTTAGAGTGAAAATTTTATAAAATAGTGTTGTGAGAGTGGAAACGTAATGATTCTAATATTTGTGAGGTTTACAAATTTAAGAGTGGGCATAATGAGAAAGGATAGGAGTGAGCATCCCAATATTCCTACGTCATAACTTTTGTTTTTTTTTTAATTAGCCCTCGTGGTACGCCGTTTTTGTGTGCATATAAAATAATATTGTATGTTTTAAAATTATTGTAAATAAAAAAATATACATATTAATCAACACATTGCATTTAAAAAAAAAAAAAGGAAAGAAAGAAAGAAAGAAAAGAAATAAAAACTAACTTAGGAGTATTATTCGTATAACCAAAAAATTGATGTTACGGTGTAAGTAATCATCATTTATTAGTGAAAATAGAATTTGCTTTATATAATAGTATAGATAATTATTGTTGCAAGTTGCAACCAATAATAACAACACGTCATATGCATATCGTGGTACGTGTTTGGAAGTCTATTCTTCTAAGTCTAACCCACTTGTTTCTTCAGAATACAAGGATACAGCTATACCAATTACTAACCATCTAATAATGAATGAGATATCCCATAATGTTATAAGGGGGAGTTTCTTAACAATTGAAAATCGACATGTAATGGATAAAGTGGGTTGACAACGTGTATATATATATATATTCACCAAAATTAATTAGCGTACGGGTCTTAATTTAAAACTTTGATCATTATATTTGGTTATTATTAGAATTTGATCATAAATTAGGTGCTTAATTGAATGTATGTGAGACTCTCTATATAGCTATTAATTAAAATCTGTTATTACTTACTAGGAGTAGCGACTTAAACCCCATTCACATCCATGTCAAGTCAATAATGACGAAATGCTAACTTCAACAAACAGCCCGTCTAGCTCAGTCGGTAGAGCGCAAGGCTCTTAACCTTGTGGTCGTGGGTTCGAGCCCCACGGTGGGCGCTTATCAATTTTTATTTCATTTTGCAACTCAATTAGCTGCTGAGCCTACCACATTTTGAAACGTATTACTACTACGATTTCTTAAGAGACAACATTTCTCAAGTCACCAGATCTCTGCAAGAGAAAGAGGAAACTAAAATGGAAGAAGAAGATCATATTTTCTCTTTGGAACTTCTGTTGGGATAAAAAGTACAACCAAGACAAGACACACACTAAGATATGCAAGTTTGACTGAACCATACATACGCAGTACGCGATCTAGTTGCAATTCTTGGCTCACTATCCACTCCTATGCATTTCAATTCAACAACCGAGCGTTTGGTGATTATTTCGTGCAATTTCAGACAACCAAGTCCTGGATGCGGTGAAATACTACTGCATTCAACTAGATCTATCTAAATATACTCTCAAGGAAGCTCCATATTGTAGCTCCCAACACAAGCTTTAACCTCAGTCATTACAAGTGAAAAAGAAAAAAAGAAAATAATTGTCGTACAAGAAATAATGTATCATTCAGCCTCCTCTAATTTCCTTTTCCTTGGCCTTGCACATATCTTCAGCTGTCTTGATGAACTTTTTGGTCAAGTCATCAATCTGGCATGCATATACAGAAATATAAGTTAAAAGTTGAATCAACACAACAGAGGATTCATCGTGCTTGTGAACGCAGTTACTCACTTCTTTCTCCAGTCGTTTTGCATCATCTTCTGATATACTTGAACCTGATTTATCTTTATCCTTCTTCTTGGGAGCTGCTTTCTTAATGCTGTCCAATGCCTGTAAAAGCAAAGTCCATCATCAGCACCTTCTGAAGATGCTTAAAAGAAATCAATTCCATTGTCACTACATCAAAGGATGAACACGACCCTTTCGGTGTATTTCACCATATTGAATTTCATCAAAAATTACTGAGGAACACTTGCAACTCGAGGAATGGTTGAACCTTCTAGTGTAAGAAGTCTATGATGAACTACCTCTCAGAAAGGAAAAGGAAGGTTTTTCAGTTTGTTTATGAAGTCGCGAATTTCAACGAAAACTACATGATAAGTCCTATGAATACCTTCTGGCGTGCTCTTCTTATGCTTTGCTTCACATCTTCAGATGATTTTGCAACCACCTTACACACAGCCTGGCGCAGGGGATATTTTCCCAAAGTTATTCACTAACAAACAAGCGCTGCTGCTTGTTGATAAACAAAATAACGTAATTTAGAGAGATCAAAGAATAATTAATCTTACTTGCATGTGCTCCTTGGTCAATCTGCCCCATTGTAAGCACAAAAACATATCAATAAGTAAATTAACACGATGTTTAGTTTACAAATAAAGTAAAACCCTCTTAACTTCTTATGGGAGAATGATGGTTAAGCTGATTCCATTCAAAGAGACAAGCTACAATGCTATAGGTGAAAACCATTCTATTAATCAAGAAACATTATATTGGGTCTGTCTCATTTATATTTCCTACCACTAGGCTAAAATCACCTCAATTCCAGAAAGCAGTTACATCAGAAGGACAAAATACTTACGGAGGTATAGGTGTAATCAATCGTTGGTTATCGGCTTTTGGATTTAAGCCCAGTGGAGATGACATGATGGCTTTCTCCAACTCCTTCAGGGCCTGCAAAAGTTAATCACTCATTGAGACCATACTTACATATTGAAATGAAATGCTCATAAAATCATATACTTACAGTAGCTCACCGCATAACACACATAAAAACATGTATAAAACACTTGTGATAATTTTTCAGTCTCAAGTACTAGAAGATCATAAGAAAAGCTGCATGCTTGCTCTCTTACAAAGTCAAGTCACTAACACATACAGATTGCAAAAATCGTTAGGTAAAGGTAATTGATCTGGACGAAGTAGCATCACATACATTAGGATCGTATGGAGTAACAGACAAGGTTTTTGGGTCCAATACTGAGACAACTGCCATCCTGTTAAGGGGCGTCTTAACACCATAATGTTCAACCATGATATGATCAAGCATCCCTGAAAAAGCATTTTAAAAAAATTATCACGCCAAATAAGTATGTTACTTTACAAAGATCAATATGATGACCACATAATGTTATCCACCTGCTGACGCCCTTCCAGTACGCAACTTGATCAATTCACGGGACAGCGCATCAATTGCTGCCTCCATCTGTGCAAGTGCTGTAGCCTTAACGCTAGCGCCTAAGTCACCCCCTTCATCCTCTTCCTCCTCCTCATCCACTTCCTCCTCCTCTAGGATATAAAAATGATAAATAGAAAACTACAATTAAAAAATAATAATACTTATAGTCGTGTTTAGTGAGCCAAAACTACTTGAAAAACAATGTAACTACGTATTTATCATTACATACTCATGTAAGCATCCATAAAAGTACTCAAGTAAGCTTGAGGATGAAATGAAGGATTATGCTGTGAATTTGAAATCTTTTTCGGGTACCCCCCAGCCCCCCTCTCTAATTTACGGTTAAAACATGGTAAAATGTCACTATGAAAATTTCAAATCATATATTACAGGGTAATCTCTTAACGAAGAGCAGAAATTAGATTTCTCAGCACAAAGTAATGATACGAAATCCATGACTATGAATTTATCATTAAATTCACACTGCTCCAAAACCATTGATTGAAATCAAGGGTTTCAAGTTCATTGAGAGTTCGTTGACTCCAAAGCATCATTACTAATCAGCAGCAACAAAAAAAAAAGGGGAAGCAGAATACAATTCAGGAAACAGAGAAAAGGAGAGTAAAAGAAAGAGTACTGATTTGTTGTTTCCTTCCTTTGCCGAATCCTCTCCGAGTATTAAATTGATCGAAATTTATTGCTGGAGAACTTAGAAAGCTATCAACAACAGCAGATTGACGGGAACTATAAAAAAAGGAGGGATTTAAGTAAGAGAGAGTGTGATGGGAACAGATGGAAGCGGTTCGAAGTGCGTAAAAGAAGTGTTTAGAAGAAATTAGAGCGCGTCTGAGGGAGATCGCCATTGCTTAATCTCAATCCAAGCTCCTGTTTTTCTTTATTCTTCTTTTCTTTCTCAACCTATAAAATTGGTATGCATAATTAGTTCACTAGGGTTTAAAGGGTTTAAGTAAAATGGGGAAAAATCGAGTCTTTGACAGTATAAAGCGTGTTGGCAGGGGGCAACATGAGAAGCGTTTTTTGTGTGTTGGGCTCCGAGAAGGATATTTCAGAAGCCATATGGTATGGCCCATAATCCCATATATCTATCCTATGGTCAGTGGTTCGGCTATTCAGATTTTTCTCACTGCCACACACATTTGGCGCACTTAGCTCAAAACCCTCAAAAAATCTTGAACTTTTTGCCAAGAAGATTAATAGGACATGAAGGCTTCCGTACCTTTTAGGTCCTCAGGAGTTCCTTTTCTCTCGAGAACAACATTTCTCCAGTCAAGGTACAATCTTTCTTCTGTGTTACATCTGTGGGCGTCCTCTTTCTTTCTGGGTGTTGTCTTTTCTGGAAAATATGAAGAAAAAAGAGCGCCTTTTGCTTGCCCATTTGTGGGTTGTCTAAAGTTTTGATTAGGATGAATAGTTCTTGCTTTTGCTTTTCTGGAGCTTTTTGGCGGTGGTGATGTCTTGAATTCAAAATCTTGGATGCCAAAATGCTGAAATGATATAGTCTCGATCTGTTGTTAAGTGCAATCTTGGGAATTATATAGTTTTTGTGACATGAGGCTGCAGTTTATCACTTTTATGTGGACCTCAATTTGCTTCTAGATGCAGAATTACAGTGGTTAAATGACTCTGTTCGTAGTGGTTATTCGACTTGAAAATACAGATATTGACTTCCAAAAAGACATTTTGAACAATTTTGCACAATAGCTAGGCTGATGATACCATTTGTTGTAAATTTGTAATTATCCACTGGGAATGCAAATTCGGCTATAAACAACCAGAATGGCATTTGCTCTTGCTTTGAGGTTCTTGTTGGTAAGATATTGGTCATCCTCAGGTTGAGGAGGGCATACAGATATTGGTGAAGCACTACATAATTATAGTATAATCAACTAGCCTGAACCAAAACACACTAGGATGGAAGGCCCAAAGTAAATAGAAAATATATCTAACCCGCAATTTCTAAGAGCAAACTCGTTCTCGCTATAAAAACGTGAGAAGAATTTGGCTTCAAATAGGTTCATCCCGGCCTTTCAGAAATTACTTTTTCAAATGTACTACTGTATTTAGCTATTGCACACTTTATCTATCTTATGGTTTTAACATTTTGATGACATCCATCTTGTCTGTTTCTATCTGCAGGACAGAGCTAACTGTTCCTCAGAAAGTTTTCTTTTCTCGAGCTAAGCACGGTAAGATACTAAAATTCTATCATTCTCGATGTGACTGCTAAAGGGGGCCTTTTGGTATGGAAAAATCCCCAAAAATGCATCCAGGTCTACATTTTTCCCAAAATAACATGGTTGGATTCCTTTTGATTGAAAGCTGAATCTCCGATAGATGGATCGTTTAGCTTAAGGCTAGTTCCTCCAACCTTGTTAGCAGCAGAAAAGGAAGAAGCCAAGGCTGTGCTGACCTTGTTTTTGAAGAAACAAGGTCTAAGCAATGCGGTCGCAGCAAGAACTATCAACAAGTCAGATGCTTTTGTTGATCATCTAGTGTCAAGGCTTCACTCTGTTCATAAGTCTCGATACTTAGTAGGTTTGATTTCTTGTTCTCTAGTTCCATAAAGTACATTTGAAAACATGTTATCATTCTTTGAATTCTTTTTGTAATATTACATATGTTATTTGTCATTGCAGGTCGGGAGCTCACAACTCTTGAGATTAGAGATGCTCTTATTCCATACCTTGAGACACTGCTCGACGAATATGGACAAATTTTGGTAGATGTTGTTGAAAACTTCCCAGACCCACCTGTCAAGGAAAAATCAGAAGAAAATGTTCAGAAACAACCTGTGACAGAAAATTCAGTTGCATCAGTTTCTCCTTCTACTCCTACGGTAGACTCCAGGAAGCTAAAGGCATTGGCTCGAGTTAGTGATGTTACCCCAACAGGGAAACTTCCTTCGCACATTGTCTACCTATTAGAGCTCGGCATGGAACTTGAAGCAATTAGGGTAGTAATACGCAAGTTTCCAGCTTTTGCCTACTATAGTTTGGAGGGTAAGATCAGACCAGTTGTTGAGTTTCTCCTCGATCTAGGAGTGCCAAAAGAGGATATTCCAACAATCCTGACCAAAAGGCCTCAGCTTTGTGGAATCAGTCTGACTGAAAATCTGATCCCAACCATGGCATTTCTTGAGGAATTAGGTGTCGACAAGAAGCAATGGGCGAAAGTCATATACCGCTTCCCCCCACTTCTCACTTACAGCAGACAAAAGCTTAAAGCAACTGTAGATTTTCTGTATGAGATGGGTCTCTCAGCTGACAATGTGAGTAAGGTTTTAACTCGCTGCCCAAATATTATAAGTTATAGTGTGGAGGATAAGCTACGTCCCACTGCTGATTACTTTCGGTCTTTAAATGTTGACGTTGCACTTCTTCTCCACCGAGCTCCTCAAACTTTTGGTCTCAGCATCGAGGGTAATTTGAAGCCCGTGACTGAATTTTTCTTGGAAAGAGGCTACAGTTTGGGGGATGTCGCAACTATGATCTCAAGGTATGGGGCTTTGTATACTTTCAGCTTGCCTGAAAACTTGATGCCGAAATGGGAGTTCTTTCTGACAATGGTCTACCCTAAATCCGAGTTGATTAAATTTCCACAATATTTTGGTTACAGTTTAGAAGATAGGATCAAACCTAGGTATGAGACTATGAGGAACTGTGGAGTTCAGGTACTACTAAACCAGATGTTGTCTCTTTCAGAACAGGACTTCCATACACTTTTGAAGAAAAAGATGCAGAAGAAAGCTTCATGACTGTAATTTAGCTAATTTGATTAGATAAAAGCTTCATCTTAGATGCAACTCCTGTCCATAAGACAATGCTGCTTTTCTATGTAGTATACAAGAATTCTGCAAGAGCCTCTTTTGCTGCACTGTGTTCAAGTTATGTAATCTATTGCAGATGAAGTTGAATTTTGAATGAGGTAATGAATTACTATTGTTGTACACATAGTATAGGCTACAAAAAGTGTGAAACAGTTATTTTAAATCAAAGTTAGTTGCCCATACGCAACATATTTACTTTCCTATATGGATTCAAGATTGGGATTTTACAGTCCCGGAGATTGAACGTCCTCAATCTCATCCTATTCTTGCCCCTCACCCTTATCTCTCGTTTCCACCGGCGGATATTCAACGTCTTCACTAGACCTGTCAATGAGCGGGTAATATTCAAACCTAAACCTACTACAATAATTAATACTCAGACTCGGACCCAATAATTTTATATTAGACACATACCCATTGAAATAAGTACTTTAGGCATGGGTAGGGTCTAGACCCTAAAATACCCGTGGGTATGGGTATTGAACGGGTAACATCTAAAAAATTATTGAATTTGTAAATTTTTTATTCATTAATTGGCTCGATTTACCTGTCATCTAAAATTAGTTAAACTCGACTAACATATGAACTGATAAGATTTGTTTGCATTTGAATTGTAAAAATTTCATGAAATTAAAGTTGGAAGCATTTTCAAATCAATAAAAACATATTTCAAAGTTAAAATATGGTTTTCATACTTATTTCTTTTCCTACCGTTCTTCAATCTCTGTTCATATTTCGAATGTATGTAGATTGTGTAATTGCTTAATGACGGCCTAATATTTGAGAAAAGTCAAGATCATTGTTTATATTTCAACGATGTTCAATTTGTACACGTTAAAAAGTTGAATAACTTTTAATTTATTTTATTGATTGGAAGTTTGTGAAATATTTTTTATTAAATTAATTTGGTAATATGTTTTGGTGATATCGTTACAAAAAAATATATGTATAATGCTTCATATTTATTTTATCATAGGTAAGACCTAATGGATAAGACTCGAATTGGACCTAATTTTTTGTGGTATACCATAGGTAAGACCCGACGGGTATTGCACGGGTAGGGTTTGGGTAAGGTCTATAAATAATAACTATGGGTATTTATTGGGTCCGAGTCTGGGTAGAATAATACCCGCCCATTGACATGCCTAAACCCCTTCACCAACCTTGGCAGAGGGCTTTGATTATGCGGCTATTGGATTTTCAACGTCCTATTCCAACCCTTGCACAACATCTTGGTCGCTTATGGAAAACATCTAGTCCAATTACTTGCTCGATTTAGGTGAAGGATGTTATGTAGTTCAGGTTAGCTCTCAAGAAGATTTTTTTTATGACGGTCGCAGAAGATCCTTGGTTTCTTTTTAATCATTATCTACATGTTCAACAATGGAAACCTCATTTTGTTCCAACCAAGAATTTGCCATCATCTTTATTTGTTTGGGTCCAACCGCCTAACTTGCCGATTGAATATTATGACTTTCACGCATTGTATTATATTGTTAAGAACATTGGTACACCTATTAAGATGGATACCCACACTTTCCATAAAACTAGATTTAAATATGCGAGACTCTGTATTGAGGTTGATACCTCATTACCTCTTCCACCTTTTCTTCGTATTCACCATCATATTCAACCTATTCGCTCAACACCCTGTTTTGTCTTTGTTGTGGATCACTTGGACATCTGCAACCTGATTGTCCTTTTTCTTCTCCCCCTTATTCTGGCTCTCAATCCGAATTACCTAATCCTTCCTTGCCACCTCCTCCACCCCCTTCGCCTCCTAAACATAATCCTAACGCCTGGGAAGTCGTTCGTCCGCGTGTTCGTCGTCGTCATAATGGTAAACTACAAGAATCTACGAATTATAAAGCCCCTACGAATAATGGTCCGGACCATTCCGACCAGGGGCAGTCTTCCCAAACACAATTACGTCAACACTGGTTACCTAAGCGATCTAATAACCAGGTGGTGTCATCTCTCATACCTAGTTCATCTTCCCGTCCACTTTCCAATCCATTATGTCAGATGATATTTCTCCTTCAGATTTCTTGGATCCTACTATAGTTGCATCGGAATTGGAAGCATTAAATGGTTCATATCAGTTTGATGTCCCTGAAGCGACGTCCACTGGTGATCCACAATCTGCATGCATGAACATGGATGAATGTCCCCCTTCAGACGCCTTGATGGCCAACTCACCTTCTATGGACCCCAGCGTATCAGGTACATTCTCTAAATCCTTTGCTCCTTTGCCCGGTGAAGACCCATCTTGGATGACAGGTAAGCACACCATACCGCCTTTAGATTTTGTTGAAGTTAATACAACTGACGCCCACAATTCTGCCAAAACTACCACTTCTCCAGCTATTTCACCTGCTTCTGCCACCTGTCCAACTATCCAACAGTCTGTTGGCTCACACATGGCCACTTCTGTTCGACAAATGGCAATTTACTAACCTTGTTGTCAACACCTTGGTCCCCACATCTCATTCTTTCACCGCCATTTCCTTGCCTATTTTAAAGTCGGTAATTTTTCCAGATTTTACCCAGGTAACTCGCACTTCACTGCAGATTGATTTTATTGTTTTTTCACATGGCCCGCCACTACCACGAACACCTTCAACTCGCCATGAGCCCAGAAGGAAACCAAACCTCGAATTCCCCCCTATCAGGTCCTTCATCTCCAACTCGGATGGGCCAATTTCAACCCCCACCTCACCCACTCTCTCGCCGACTATCCCCCTCAGCATCACCTCATCTTTTTCTTCAAGTCCATCGCGCGACGACCCCCTGCCCAACATTGTAAATAATCTCCATCGAAATCCACTCACTCCTCTTCCACCCATTGCCCGAATCTGCAATCATCTGATACCACTTGGGCCAAACAACTTTCTCGTCCAGTCCTTTCATATGACCCCACACTTGTTTGTTGCCCCCCATTTGAGAATACCCTTATCATCGAGCTCGAACAAGAAAGAGAGGGCTTCACAAGGGAACGAGAGAACCAATTGAAGTTATATCTGCATCCCCTAGGAAGAAATCTCCCTCCACACTTAATGAACACTCACTTAGCAAACGGAGCTGTGAACCCTCTGGATCCAAGCCTGCATGGTTCCTCAGTCCAAATCCTCCCCATGCAATACCTTATATGAAGATTCTTAACTGGAACTCTAGGGGACGGTTCATTTTGAATTTGTCATTGCTGCTCAAGATCTTATTCACCGCTATCAGCTGCATGTGTTCATTGTCATGGATACACGTGTTCAGGCTGATCGTGCTCTCTTTATCATTAATCGTCTGCCGTTCAGCGACCATTTTGCCATTTCCTCCGACGGTTTAGCCGATGGCATTTGGGTTCTCTGGAATGCGGCTGAAGTTATGGTGCACCAGCTCCGTGCTACTAATCGTAATATCCATCTGCAAGTTGATTTCTCGTTGCTCAACAATCCGTTCTTCATGACGACTGTTTACAATTATCCCGAGGCTCATATGCAACCCCAGGTTTGGAACTTTATCTCTGATATTTCTCTGTCAATTGGGAATCATCCATGAGTAGTTTTGGGTGACTTTAATAACATATTACATCCGCACGAAAAATTGGAGACAGATTTTTTCATCTTAAATCATCGTTGTTTAATCAATGCATGCAGAACTGTGAACTTGTTAACTTAGGTTACAGTGGACATCCTTTTATATGGTGTAATAAACAATTTGGTCATTCTTTTATTGCTGAAAGACTGGATAGATGTTTTGGTAATTTGTCTTGGACTAATGCGTTTTCTGCGGCTTCTGTTACACATTACACTCTGCATTTTTGAACCACTCACCTATCCTGTTAAATCTTCAACCATCTACACATAGGCCGTCTCGTATTTTTCGTTTTGAGAATGAATGGACGTTGCATGATGACTATCATAATATTGTGTTGCATGCATGGACTAATTCGTCTTATATAGGGAGTGACAGTGGTTATTCTTCAAATGTGTCGCATTTGATTTCACATAATAAAAAGTGGAAATCCCATGTTTTTGGTAATATTGATGCACAGATTTGTCAACTTGAGAAGGAAATACAACTTGTTAAAAATCGTTTTCTTGTGGTTTAGTCTGATCAGCTTCTTTTAAAGGAACGTGAACTTAACAAAAAATTACAGAAACTTTTTCTACAGAAAAATGCGTTCTGGAAACAACGTGCTAAAGTTAACGGGTTGAAGATGGGGGATTTAAATACAAATTCTTTTCATGCATACGCCAGTCATAATCATAGTAGGAATTTTATTCAAGGTGGTAAAGGCTCTGATAATTTCTGGATTCATGATACTTGTGATATTGTTGAGTCATTTAGAGTCTTTTTTCAAAATATAAACACTGGGCCTTCCACTTATTTTTTCGGATCATGAAGTTCTCTCATTTTTTTTCTGGACCTCTACCAATTCTTGGGGTAGCCCAACAAGATAGTCTTGTTAAGCCTATTTCTGAGGAGGAGATATTCGTTGGCTGACTAAGATAGGTCCTTCTAAATCTCCAGGACCTGATGGTCTAAATTCTAATTTTTTTTATTTGTTATTGGGATATTGTCAAGCCTACTATTATCTCTCTTGTCCGCAATTTTTTTACTAGTGGTTGTATGCCAGAACTTATTAAGCGTACTAATCTTATTATCTCCTTATGTCCTATATAAAATCCTAGCAGTTCCTATTCCTTTTAAAGATCAGGCTGACAGAATAGTATGGAATTGGTTGGCTTATGGGGAGTTTTCCCTTAAGAGTGCGTACAGATGGTTATTTTCCAGTTATTGTCATACTATATATCCTACTCTTCTGATAGGGGTAGTACCCCATATATGCTGAAAAGATATAAATACCCTAAAAAATAGGTTAAAATTGCATATGGGCTTGGTGACCCGCGTACAACACAGTCGGGTCGCTACCCGCGACCCGACCCGAATACGCGACTTGAAACCCGAACAAGAGGACCCGAAATCTAGATTCTTGGTCTCCTGACAGCTGAAGCCTTGAGATGACGACACGTGGACCAGGAAAGTACACACACTTGGCTTTATAAATACTCCTGTTCCACCGCATTAATGGTAAGACATTTTGGATAGCATTCGACCTATCATTCTACTTAGATCGCATTTTTGCCATCTCGAGTCTGAGCTGACTTAAGCATCGGAGGGTCTTCGCCGGGGACCATCCCGGCTAGGCTCACGTTTGCTCTCTTCTCATGTACCCTTACTTTCCAGGTGTCAGGTGGAGGTCGTTAATTCTAGACGTCTCCAAAGATCGCTACCCGCTACCCGGATCATCTTCCATGATCCTTTCTTTGGAAAATTAAAACTACTCCTAAGGTTTTGTTTTTTATCTGGTTATTAGGTCATCATGCTCTTCCTACTGCAGTTAATCTTTTTAATAAACATCATTTATCCTCTCCGGTATGCTGTCTATGTCAGCAGACACGTGATGAACAACATCATGCTTTTGCTAAGTGTTGTATTTTTTCTTCCATTGCTTCTTTTGTGCTCCCAGAAATACTACCCTTGCAGAGTGTTAATATTATTTTAATTCTTTACATATTGAGGTATAAACCTATTCTACAGAGGTTAGTTGTTAATACTCTTTGGGAAATTTGGAACCATCAAAATGCAGCTATTTTTCGGAACTCCCCTATTAATCCTTTTCGAACAATAAGGTATAATTTTCGTAGTCTTATCATTGAAACATATTCTAAGTTTCTACTATCTCTCTTTTGTAGGGAGGGGCCGGTACTGAAGGCTTTTATCCCATTAATCCAGGATATCAAGCAGCTTTTAACTGAGTTGGAAGCAATTCGACTATGTTTTTGCTATAGAGAGGGCAATTGTGTAGCTGATCTTTTGACTCGTAATGCAACTACGTGTGAAACACCGATGCAGATTTTTTTGTAAATGCCATATTTTGTAATATGTATTATCGTTTCTGATCTTAATACTGTTTGTACTAGGACTACGTCCTCCATTTTGTATTGGCATTAAATCTGCAATAATATAAGTTCTTGTTCTTGTTAAAAAAAAAGGATAAATTTATTCTATCTAAATAAATTTCTATTTTAATCCCACATTTATCTACAACTTTTTCTTTCTTTTTTTTTTCTTTTTGTGTGTTATCATATAATATTGGTTAGTAAACAGGGCCCAATATAATAGAATCATAGGCCCATACAGTCCGGGCATTTTCTCTCGCTTAAGAGTTAAGGGTTTATCAAGCCCAAGATTTCTTGAAGTCGGAAATTCTGCAGCTACTGTTTTCTGCTCTGCAGTTTCCTCATCGAAGAAAATTGCCGATTGCGTGGAGGAATATGTCGACTGCGGCTCAGTCGTTCAATGGCAATTTGAAGGTACGCGCTCTTTCTCTTTACGGTTGTATTTGGTTTGTGGGGATTTTTTTTTATTTGAGTTATGTATTAATGCATGAAAGGTGTTTGTGAAATTTACTCAGTCTCTCGACTTGCGAGGGAAACTAATTACGGATTTCTGAGCTTGAGGACATACATATCGATTTTAATTTGCTGATATTCTCTTCTATCAGTGGGTTCAACTACCTGGTTTTGCCTAAATCTCCTATCGTTTTTTATTCAGATGTCATATTTCTCGAACAAAGGCTTGTTTGGTAGTTTTGTATGGTCTTTCTCTTTTTAGGGCATGATAGCTACTCGCGAACGCTAGTTAGCCTTCTACTATTTTGCAGTTTCTCTTTCGATATTTAATTCTAGCGTCTTATTTTGTTAATTTGTCTTAGGTGGAAGATGTAGTTTTTTTCAGTTCCTTTCAGCTCGTGATTAAAGTAAACAAGTTTTATAGTATGATATTATTCGGAAGGCTTTTATTTGTTGATCTGTATGCCTTGCATTCAATCCTTGCTAACCAGAATATGATTGATAATCTCGCAGAAAGCACTTGCTGGGCTGCGACGTATCAATTTGGAAGGTTTGAGATGGAGAGTTTTTGATGCAAAAGGACAGGTTTGAATATGCCTCTTGGGACTCTGCCGTATATAACTAGTTATAAGCTACACAACTGAATTATGTTTTCTTGATGTAGGTATTGGGAAGGCTAGCGTCACAGATATCAACTGTGGTTCAGGGCAAGGACAAGCCTACTTATACACCCAATAGGGATGAAGGGGATATGTGCATTGTTATTAATGCAAAAGATGTATGTGTCACTGGGAGGAAGATGACTGATAAGTTTTATCGTTGGCACACAGGGCAAGTACCATTTTTTTAATATCTTCTGATGCTCTGAGTGTAACATGATTGTGCTGGTGGTCTTTATTCTTGTTGTTGATTTCTGATTCTTAGTGCTTGACAAGTTGTGAGGTTGCTATTGTGTTCCTGAAGACTCTGTGTTTCTGGCATGAAATGAGACTGTTTGCTGATATTTTGTGACCTTTGACCGCGTAGCTACATTGGCCACCTCAAGGAAAGGAGTTTGAAAGATCAGATGGTCAAGGATCCCACAGAAGTTATTCGCAAAGCTGTGCTACGCATGCTTCCCAGAAACAAATTACGTGATGTGAGTTGATGCTGTTTGATTTAGTCTCCTTTCACAATAAACTCCATACCGGAATTAATTTTTCATCAACAAACTCTTAATTTATTCTGTTTTGGTATTTTGTCAGTTTATCTTCTCTAAACATACTGCAAGTCTCAACACCTGATTTCAACTGAAGAGATAAACTATTGTTATGAATTGAATTCTTCTTAAAAAATAATTATTTTAGAACTCTAAGTTGGGTTTAAATTGATGTGGCATGTATGACTTGAGGAGTTGAACATTAAGATCTCTGGTATGTTTAACAAAGTGTAATGTGAGTCGCTGCAGTCGTCTTTTCTTTGCTGACCACGATCTTGTTTTTCTTAATTGCCATGTTACGTTCAATACCTAGCTGTTTCTTGTACCTGTTGGTTTATCTAGTTAACACTAGTCCTTGGTGTTCAGGATCGAGACAGAAAATTGAGGATATTTGCTGACAGCGAGCACCCTTTTGGTGATCGGCCTCTTGAACCTTACTTAATGCCTGCAAGACAAGTGCGTGAAATGCGGCCCCGGGCAAGACGAGCTATGATTCGAGCTCAAAAGAAAGCTGAACAACAAGAACAGGCTACCACAAATACAAGAAAAGGCAAAAAGAGAGAAGAGGCCGAAGCAGAACTTAGCGCATGAAGGTAATTTGCTTCCAGGTGGCCTGAGTTTTGTCTGGCTATCAGCATATGTTACTTTGGTATTTAATGAACTCAGAGAACTCTGGCGTCAGCATTATGCTCTTTTGCGTAGGAATTCAGTTAGAGATGACTTCCAATGACAGTGTGGAAATGGTATTTTACTTTCAAAAAAACAACCCTCTTTTTCACCGTGGTGTTGTAATTCGAGAATTTGGTTCAAGATAAGATTCCTTTACTGGTAACTGGTTTACCCTTTGGATTCAGTTGAAAGTGATTTGGTTGCTGTTCTTCAGTCTTGTCTACGAATATGATCAGTGGCAGATTCCTATCCTCAATATTTCACCGGAAGCAGTATGTTGGCTTTTGTAAGGATGTAAATTATTCGGGTGGAGCTGAAACCATTATTGAGATTTGAATTTCATTTAATTATTAATCTTATTAAATTTAAATAAGTTTTAATTGAATCAAATGAGTTGAGCTCAGATAATTTGATATATCTAAATATATATTTTGTTATTTTTTCATTAATCATATCAAGCTCGAAAAATAAAGGGAGATAAGCGGCCTGAAAAATGAAGATATTGGGCTTTCTATATATTAATCAACTCAATTGGGCCAATAATAATAATAATAATAATAGTGGGAAGACGGGCCCAAACTTCATACTGATTTTCATCCATCAAACAACTCCCCAGTCCTCAACAAGTCCTCTTTCCTCTCTCTCTCTCTCTCTCTCTCTCTCTCTCTCTCTCTATTCAATTTTCATATTTAATCAGCTTGAGAAAATCCAACAAACGTTCACTCAGAAAGGAAACGAAAGAGGCATCTATGAATCTGAATATGAGTTCAGCGGAGTCGCTGGTGGCTCAAATCCAGGGGTTATCGGGCAACCTCGCCGACCTTACTCAGCTTCGCAACTACTTGAAGCAGTCCGACGATTCCCTCCGAGTCGAGTCCACGCGCCTCGCTCCTCTTCTCAACGAACTTGATCCCTCGCTCCATTCCCTTGGCTACCTCTATGTTTTGTAAGTATTCTTATACCCTAACCCACCCACCCACCCCATTTCTACTCCTTCTTGCTCTTTGAATTTGTTAAGATTTCATGAATTTACCATGTTCCCTACTATTTGTTGTAAAATTTAGGGTTTTTTCTTGCAATGAAATTCCAATTTCTTCTGTTATTTTTCATTTTACGATAATACTGTGATCTTCTTAATATAGAAGAGCTGGTTTCCTCAGTACGGTCCGCTATTTTGAAAGTGCGCATTATTTGGTTAAAGATTTAGTAAAAGCGATACTGTTTGTTTTTAAATGAATCTGGTAGCAGGTGAAATGCAAGCATGTATGTTTCAATATATTTATCAGGATTTGTACACATGCTGAGCTACTTTATGTTGTTTGTTGAAATATTTTGTCAAAGT
Source organism: Sesamum alatum (assembly GCA_034509735.1). Lineage (NCBI taxonomy): Eukaryota > Viridiplantae > Streptophyta > Magnoliopsida > Lamiales > Pedaliaceae > Sesamum > Sesamum alatum. Next base: position 345,120 of record JACGWO010000005.1, read on the forward strand.
GTTTTCAATTTTTATACATTGTTCTTATCAGGGAGGCCTGCACATCTGGTCCGATCGCAAAAGAGCAAGCCAATGAGTTCGTGCTTTTGGTAGCCAGGTTTCTGAATGTGTGTTCAGCAGAGCAAATCCGTTTGGCACCTGATAAATGTACTCAATGTCTTTGTTACAAGCTTCGTTTGAGTTTTTAGCTGCTGCTTACTGATTTCAATATTTTGGTGGCCACTTGACTTGCAGTTATATCTCTTTGTAAAAGGTTCAAGGACCAAGTTATGTTGCTCGAGGACCCCATGCGTGGTGTGGCTCCAATGCTGGCAGCTCTGCGCAAACTTCAGACATCCACTGAACAGCTAACAACTTTACATCCCGACTTTCTTCTTCTCTGTTTGTTGTCAAAGTGCTATAAAACAGGTCTTTCCATTTTGGAGGACGACATATTTGAGGTTGATCAGCCTCGTGATCTTTTTCTGTATTGTTATTATGGGTAAGTTGTCTCAGCCTTTTCGGAATATTTCCTCTGCTATTTAGCTGACTTCATATAAACCATGTCATATTTTTCATTACATGCAATAACTATGGTTATACAGAAGCCCCTTTCTATATACTTAGTTTTCTTCTTCTTTTCCTTTCGTTTTCTCAAACCAACGAGAGAACTTATTTATGGTTGCAAATTCGTGCTGTTATTGCTGGTTACCTTCTCCACCAATAGATCCTGTTTTCTGACACTAACTCTGCTTCTGGCTCCAGGAATTGGGGTTGAAAGTGGATTCTGTATTATTCAGATTTTGTTTATTACTTGTAACTGATTTGGACTTAAAGGTTCGTAGGTTTGTTCTCATGCTTCTGGACATGGTCAAGTGTGTAGGAGCTAGATTGTTGAATTTGGGTTCAATTATTCCTAATCATGATTAGTTTGATTGGCAAATAATCACTGGTTGAATGGCATCTGCTCATTTTGGAATCATCACAGCCATGTAGTTATTGCATGTCATTTTCATCATGAAATATTCCTATCTTACATCATCATGCTGTACGATATCTCTTTGGTTAATCGGCTGGTGAAAAGCATTGATCTGCTGTGAAGTTTGTTTGTCATTTAACAAGGAAATTTACTAATGCACAACTTGATATTTTACATAACTTTAGGGGTATGATTTGCATAGGACAAAAGCAGTTTCGTAAAGCTTTGGAGCTCCTGCACAATGTATGTAGAACTTATTCTGATTATAAACCTAGTGATTTATAGTAGCTTCTTATTTTTTTGTGATTTGCTGATGTTGTAACTTATGTCTAACATTCATATTTTTAAAAATCTTTCGTGTTGATATGGTTTCTAGGTTGTGACTGCACCTATGCCTATAATTAGTGCTATAGCAGTTGAAGCGTACAAAAAATACATTCTGGTTTCTCTCATTCATCTTGGACAGGTACATTTGGCAATATTGTTGAAAATTCATGCTTTTCCAGTTAAAATGTTTTGCTGAATGTCTGCTCTTGATGGTCCTTTTGTTTGGTATACTTTCTGACAGTCTGTCACTGCTGGTCACACAAAGTTAATGTAATACCTGTTTTTCTTTATGGCAGTTCTCTACAAGTTTCCCGAAGTATACTTCTTCAGCTGCTCAAAGGAATCTAAAGAACTTCTCCCAGGTATATTTTCTGAGAGCTAATTTTTCTACTAGGAAATTAGAAGTCTGTTCCATTTGGTGTTTGTAACCTTTGCTTGTTGACATTGTGTTTAAATTATCTTCTTACAAATATTTATTGTGATGTGGAGGCATATTTTTCTAGATGTTGGGGTGTATTTTGAATCCCCCAGTGAACTTCATTGAGCTAAGGTCTGCAAACTGATGAGAAATTACATTTTATTCAAAACCAACAGAGATTGATGAACAAAACTGACCGATTATTTAAGCTGAGAGAGATTAACAAAAAAGACTGACGCATTATTTGAGTAGTATCTTGAATTTTAATGTTATCCAGCCAATGGTGATGAGTAATATGCTTTATGCTGTCCTGGTGGGTTGCTTGAAATATACATTTGGGTCAGGGAAAAATTCAACGCTTTGAAGTTCCTTTGGATATGTATTTCATAGTTATCTTTTGCCCAACTTAACTTATTTTATTTATCGCATTGTTACTTGACCTGTTTTTCTCTTTTAAGCAGCCCTACCTTGAATTGGTCAATAGTTATAGTAATGGAAAAGTATCAGAACTTGAAATGTGCGTTCAGACGAACAAGGACAAGTTTGAAACTGTAAGTCTTTCTCTTTGCTTTGAAAATGGAAGCACTGCGTTGAAGTTCTTCGTTTCTAGCACTTCCATCAAGTCTGGTGTGAATTATTCTTTCACTTACAGGACAAGAATCTTGGGTTGGTGAAGCAAGTTGTGTCTTCTATGTATAAACGCAATATCCAGAGGTTGACTCAGACATACCTGACTCTCTCCCTCCAAGATATTGCTAATACAGTCCAACTAAGTAGCCCCAAAGAGGCTGAGATGCATGTACTTCAGATGGTAGGTTAATCATACGTGCTGGCTTTGTTTGGAAACACACTAACTCGTGGTCTTATGGGATGTGTATGCCTTTTTTCTGATATAGATTCAAGAGGGTGAAATTTATGCTACAATTAACCAGAAGGATGGAATGGTTAGATTCCTTGAGGATCCTGAGCAATACAAAACCTGTGAGATGATTGAACGCATCGACTCCTCAATCCAGAGGTGTGTATGCTAGTATTAAGATTTTCTGTCTCCAGATAAGTTATAAGGATGTTTGTGATCCTACTGAATTGGCTGGCTTGATTAAGACGATCCTTTTCCAGTTATTGTTATGACACAAATGTCTGCCAAAATTGGAATAAAGTAGCCTACTCTATGTCAGTAGTAGCTTAAGGTGTCCCCTTCTAACTATTATTATACTAGCTGCTTTTTAGATCCTAGTTTGTACCAGTACATTTAGGAAGATAATTAGTCAGTAGATACAGTTATATCTGCTTAGAATACTCTATGAATGCATTGGTGTAATGTGATCAAAGCACCACTAATATGGGCTGGTAAATTCTGCTTCAGGATTATGATGCTCTCGAAGAAGCTAACAACCATGAATGAAACAATGTCATGCGATCCTTCTTACCTAGGAAAGGTACATGAATTCCGTAACTCTTGTGTTGTTAATACCCTATGGCACAGCAGCTGTTAGCCCCCTTTATTTCTCACTTGTATTTTTGTGGACATGAAATTGCTTCTGTTTATATCTGGTCTTTTTGTCCATCTAGGTCGGAAGGGAGCGCCAGAGATTTGACTTTGATGATTTTGATACCGTTCCTTCAAAATTCAATATATGAGACGAGTTATGTCAGTCTCGCAAATGGAATTTGATGGGGACTAGCGAGTTTTGTTTAGTGAAAAAAAAAAGACTTGTTTCACTTCTCTTGGTGAATGATACACTCCTAATGATACAATCCATTAAAGTAGATTACTGAAAAATTAACAAAGTTCAAGTTTCAAGAGTCGACTCAAGATGTTCAAAATATCATCAAATTCATTGCAGTTTTGAAAGAAAAGCTCAGTTAGTGAGTGCTTGGGCTGTTGTGTTTGCTTGTTTGGCAATGTGGAGAAGTTTCATGATGATTTAGTCCTTTAAGATGTTTTTAATTTTCTCCACATATGATTTGGCTGCCCAATCTGTTATTTCAGTTGGTTTCGGGATCGTTTTGTGCAGTTTCAGGATCATTTGAATGGCACAAACTAAAAATTTGCTCGCAGTCGTTCAAGGGTGTTTGATTGTGTGTATTGCCTTTCAACACAAGGATTCCTACCGCGACTTATGAATTTTTATATTTTCATTGCAAAAAGAAATTGTTTAAAAAAGAATTTTTTATTTTGATATCATATTTCTTTAACTTTCTTCATGTGAATCTAATACGTAATTTTGTTTATTCAATACTATATCAACATAAGTTTTCACATCGTATTTCTTATTATTATACATTTATAGTCCAATGGTATTAATTTAAAAGAATGGATATAGACGTAAAATTAAATATGTACATAAAGGAAAATATAATATTACAATTTCAATAAGCAAAACTTGTATCACGTACTCAAATAATTAGTTTTGTTATTAGAACTATTAAATAGTTTTCTTCTCCAGTAAACCTTTATTTGTTTGTAATTAATCCTTATTTTTTTATTAAAATGATATTTAAGTTAGATATGACTGTTAAATGAATTCTTAACTTATTTTATAATTTTTTTTCCTTTAAGGAGCTGATAAATGATAAATCTATCTAAGTCTATTTAGAAAAGCCGCAACCTATGTTGTTTAAAAAGATTTAATCGGTATTCATAATACAGCTTAGTGGTCAACACTAGGATTTCTAAATAAGTTTGAAGTTATGCTTCGAATTTCATGGATATTCATTTAATTTATGTGATTTTATTATAATTTATTTTATTATTGATGTATTGTCTCATCAATATATTATTAAAACAAAAAGAATTAATTATATCAAGGTCGAAATCGTATTTCAACTTACTTAGAAAAACTAGAGCTGTAGGAGAGCGGTACCAGAACGGCGAACCGCAAACGCGACTTTAGTTTGTTAAATATATTGAAGTATCATCTTTTGGATTCAGCGGGAAAATAGAATCGTGAGTAGGCAGCACCTGTGACTGAATGTTGCACCCCGCAAAACTCACTCCTTCCGTCCACCGTCGGCGATCGCACCACCACTCGCCGGGATAAATGAACTGTTGATTCTCTTATGCACTCTGACATTTCAGTTTAAGATATCAACTGATGCTTCAAGCTCCCACGTTTGAGATTCATCCCTGTACAATCAAGCTCTGAATTTCAATTTCGGTGTGAAGCTGACGTGATAAATGGACATATTGTTTGCTCAGATCCAAGCGGACCTCCGTTCCAATGACGCGCTCCGGCAGTCCGGTGCTTTACTCCAAGCGCTTCAACAATGCGCCGCCGGACGGGATATCTCCGTCATCGCAAAATACGCAGTCGAAGAAATCGTTGCTTCCCCTGCCTCCGCGGTCTCCAAAAAACTAGCCTTCGACCTCATCCGCTCGACTCGCCTCACCGCTGATCTGTGGGAAACCGTGTGTAGCGGCATTCGCAACGACTTCGATTTCCCTGACCCTGACGTCACCGCGGCCGCCATCTCAATCCTGGCCGCCATCCCCTCCCACCGGCTAGGCAAACTCATTACTGACTGCAACAAAGAGATTTCTGCTTGCTTCGATTCGGCGAGCGATAATCTCCGCTTTTCAATAACTGAAACACTGGGTTGCATTCTGGCACGTGACGATCTCGTGACATTGTGTGAAAACAATTATAACTTGCTCGATCGTCTCTCCAATTGGTGGAATCGTATTGCTCAAAACATGCTTGATAAATCCGATGCTGTTTCAAAGATCGCGTTTGAATCCATCGGTAAATTGTTTCAGGAATTTGAAACAAAGAGAATGAGTCGGCTCGCTGGAGACAAGTTAGTTGATACGGAAAACTCTGTTGCTGTTAGATCAAATTGGGTGTCATCAATGGTTGATTTTGTGTGGAAGAAGAGAGACATATTGATGGCTCGATCATTAATTTTACCAATAGAGAGTTTTAGAGCGACCGTTTTTCCGTTGGTTTATGCAGTGAAGGCAGTGGCTTCAGGTTCAATAGAGGCAATCAAGAAACTATCCATGTCATCAAAGAATAGGAATACGCCCGATTCAGGGCATGAAGAGAGCTTCGTCGGAGTGTCCAATATGGTATCACATTTGGCGCCATTTTTGGTATCATCATTGGATCCTGCATTGATATTTGAGGTGGGGATTAATATGTTATACTTGGCTGACGTTCCTGGAGGGAAGCCTGAGTGGGCCTCTGAGTCAATTATTGCAATTCTCACACTTTGGGACAGGCAGGAGTATTCTTCCGCACGCGAGAGCATAGTTAGAGCTGTGGTTACTAACTTGCATCTCCTTGACCTTAGTATGCAGGTACATGTTTGTTGTTTCCTGCATTCTGTGCAGTGAATTTGATCCTAATATAAATAATTAAATACCTCTCCACTTATATGACTTCAGAATTTTAATTAAAGTATATTGCAGATTTTCTAATTATGGCTGACGAAAATCGTATGCTTGTGAAGTAACAAGCAGGGCTGTTCCTCGAGAAACTCCTTACGCGAAATCTTTGTTTTCCATGAATATTAGGAATTTCAATATTTTCCATGACCATTTTGTATTCAAATGAAGAAAGATTAATCTGACTTAATGGTGCAAATTAAATCGTCATTTTTTTATCATACAAATGGGCATATATTAATTGGAGAAACGTAAAGTACAAAGCAATTATCCCCTAGAGTCTTGTAAAGGGTTGAATCCAAACAGTCTAAATCAACAAAACCTGACCAGTTAGAGTGAAAAAGCCCAATGAGCACGGGCATGAGCTGTCACATTAACCTGCCTCCTGATAAACCTTAATTTCCAATGCACTCTTCTCCTGAGAATTGATTCAGCTTGTTCAACAATAGCCAAAAAAGACCAATCTGTTGCTTCTGTAGGGCCAGTCATCATTTTAATAGCCATTTCAGAGTCACTTCCCAAGATGATTTGCAGGAGATCCATAAAATTCGCTTTAGTGATGCCTGCAAGATTGCTTCACCTTCAGCTTGAGTAGTGTCATCCGTCTGTGTTGTGAATGTAGCTGCTTGGAGAATGTTGCCAGATTGGTTCCTTAGAATCCATGCACATGATGCTTCTCTTTCAAAGAATGCTGCCTCACATTTGATCTTGAACCAATGTCTTGGTGGTTGTCTCCAGTCAATTTGAAGGTTAGCCTCGAGCAATCCGCCCTTGGTCCTCTGCATCTCTGCAGTTGATTGCCATGACCAATGCCCTATTCTTCTCATTTGCAGCTGTCTTCGCTTCCTGCCAAATTCAGTTGGAAAAGATAAAATAAAAATATGCAGTGAAACCTGATCAATGAGGGTAGCGTACTCTGATGTCATGTGGCAAAGCCACTTAGTATAAGAGTTTTGTTAGAGGTGAAATACCCACCTAAGTGCATTTCATGCTCTATTCAGTTATTAGCGGTTTTACATCATCTTTAAATTTCTGCTTCTGTGCCCTATGGAACTGGGGTCATGATAACAGTGTTTGCTGTGGTATTCATCTCTGTTGTAGGTGTCGCTGTTTAAAAAGCTGCTTCATATGGTGAGAAACTTGAGAGCGGAATCAGATCGAATGCATGCTTTGGCATGCATCTGCCGAACTGCTCTCTGTGTATATCTTCTTGCAAAGGAGAATGTTCGTCGAGGTCAAAAGCCACTGGTTGGAACAGATATTGCTTCACTATTTGAAGATGCCAGAATAAAGGATGACCTACACAGTATCACTAGCAAGAGCTTGTTTAGAGAAGAACTAGTTGCAATGCTGGTAGAAAGCTGTTTCCAGTTGTCTTTGCCACTGCCTGAAAAAAGGAGTTCAGGTATGGAGAGCAGGGTGATTGGAGCTTTAGCCTATGGAACTGGTTATGGTGCATTGAATTGGACAGAACCAGCCCTTGAAGTCGTGGAAGTGTGTAGGCCATGCCTTAAATGGGATTGTGATGGTAGGACATATGCCATTGATTGTTATCTAAAGCTGCTTGTTAGACTTTGCTACATTTATGACACCCGAGGTGGTGTCAAAAGAGTCAAAGATGGGGCTTCTCAGGATCAGATATTGAATGAAACACGGTTGCAAAATTTGCAGCGAGAACTTGTTAGGGATCTCCATGAGGTATGTAACACTTGTCAGATTATATTCTTTCTGACTACCTGGAATGTTAGAATTCTACGCTTTTTCTGGCCCTACACCTTGATGCTTCAATATCCAGTGTAAAATTTGCATTACCCTAGTTGTTTCTAACATAAATGGCTGGAAAACTTTACTGATCATATTTCATTATATTTCCTTTATAGTTGTTTTAAACCTGCTTTGTCATGTTATACTATCTGTTTTCATGTTTAGGTATTAATTCCATGTCAGGTGTTACTGTAGTTTTGCAGCTTCTGATTGTAGTATTGCTTGAGTTGTTTGACATCTTGCTAGTTCCATTTGTTTCGTTTTGGAGTAGAAGAGAACTAATTTTTTAATAGGTTTAGTGTGTATTAGCTATCTCATCACAATCATATCTTATTTGGCAGGTTCACACCCCTAGAATCAGTGGCCGTCTTCTCTGGGCTATTTCAGAGCATATTAATTTGGAGGGACTGGACCCCCTTCTTGCTGATGACCCAGAGGATGCATTAAACATAATTTTAACAAACATCCACAAAGTTCTATTCAACATAGATTTGTCTCCTAGTACCACAAATCGGCTTCAAGATGTTCAAGCAGTTCTTCTATGCGCACAGCTTTTAGGATCACGTAATGCTAGGGCTGGACAATTGTTGCCTAAAGTGCTTGAAGAATTTAGGAGCCACCCCTCTGCTGATTCAGTCAATAAGCACCAGTGCCGTCTAATATTACAAAGAATTAAATATGTTTCAAGTCATTCAGATGATAAGTGAGCATTTTATCCAGATTCATATACTGAAATGTAGCTGAATGCATTGATTTGATGAGAAGATGAGTTCCACCAAGGAACTGCTAACAAATAACTGATATGCTCATACATGCACACATTTATCTGTGCATACTTGCAGAAACAGACAATATATCTAGTGCCTGTGTGTATATTAGTTAATACTTTGTTTTCACTGATAATATATTATAGAGCATCCAGGCATTTATGTATTCTCCATTCCCTTAACAGTAACAATGTCGCATCAGAACATATGTCATGATATCATTAAGGGCAATGCAGGCTGGAAAAATTGCAAAACGTCAACTTAGTTACATACTGAACTAGCATTTCTGAAGTATCAACACTAGATGATCCTTACTCATTTATTTCGTTCACTATGAATCTGCAAGATAACTGGCTTGGTGGAGATGCATATATAAAGCAATTTACTGAGACCATCGGCACATGTGCTGATCTTTCTAAATTTTAATTGGTTCGCAACACTCTAGTTTTGAGAGCTTATAATTCATTGTAGAATTAGAAACCAACATCATTGTAGCTGAAGCTTGATCAAAAGCAATTGCTTACAACTGAGGAGTATAATATCTGTATAATTGATCTTACAAATAAGGAGTCAATACTTTTGGGATGTCTTTCTACATTGGTCGCTTAATATTCTTTGCATTTTGTTTTCAGATGGGCTGGGGTTAGTGAAACTAGAGGAGATTACCCGTTTAGCCACCACAAGCTAACTGTTCAGTTCTATGATGCATCTGCTGCTCAGGATCGGAAACTAGAGGGATTGATACATAAGGCTATTTTGGAACTCTGGAGACCTGATCCCGATGAATTAACCCAATTGTTAGCAAAAGGGATTGGCTTAAATTTGATGAAGGTTCCTCCTAGTGCCGTTACTTTAGTAGGTAGTAGTGATCCTTGCTATGTTGAAGGAGATCACTTGACAGATCCAAATGATGGAAGGATTACCTTGCATTTGAAGGTAAGACAACCACTTCTGTTGCTGTTGTAAGTAGGCTTGCAAGTGAACAAGTTTATTGTCAAACAGCTTTTGTGTGGCTTATCTAATTGCACTCATTTGAATATGGTAGAAATCAGCTTGAACACTTTGTTTTGGAGAAAAGGGATAGAGTTCAGGATATTCTGAAGGATAATTTTGTTTTTCTGATAACAATTTCTCACATTTATTTTCTTTTCATATTTGCAAGTTCACAGTGGCAATCAAATTCTTCTGACACAGACTCAATATCATTTCTTTTACCAGCGGAGTTCATTGAGTTCTTTCTAAGTACAGATTATTAGCATTTCACTTGATCTGGCTGATCTGATAGAACATACGTTATATAATTGCAGGTTCTGAATCTTACAGAGATTGAACTAAATCGTGTTGACATTCGTGTTGGTCTATCTGGTGGATTATACTTCATGGATGGATCTCCTCAAGCAGTTCGGCAGTTGCATAATCTTGTTTCACAGGTAAAGTTGGACATGCTACCTCTTCATAGTTGCATCTTATTGTGCTAGCTTTCTCAATTCTTTTGGGTGCGTCAAATAGTCATACGATTCATATTTATCCAGGAACCGGTAAAGTGCAGCGTGACTGTTGGTGTTTCCCATTTCGAGCGATGTGCTCTGTGGGTCCAAGTCCTGTACTATCCGTTTCATGGTAGTGGTGCTCCAGAAGATTATGATGGGGAGTATTCTGAGGAAGATCCACAAATTATGAGACAAAGGAGATGTCTGAGGCCTGAATTAGGAGACGCTGTGATTTTTAGATGTCAGCCATACAAAGTTCCCCTTACTGAACTTCTTTTGCCGCATAAAATTTCTCCTGTTGAGTATTTCCGTCTATGGCCTAGCTTACCTGCTATAGTGGAGTGTACTGGTACATATACATACGAAGGAAGTGGTTTTAAGGCTACTGCTGCCCAGCAGTATGGGGAGTCTCCTTTTCTCAGTGGCTTGAAATCTCTGTCTTCCAAGCCTTTCCATAAAGTTTGCTCGCATCTGATTCGGACTGTTGCTGGATTCCAGGTTGGTTTACTCTCACTACCTTATGCTACGTATGCTTATGTCGTCTTTGTCTTCTCTAATCTTAAATCATTTTACAGATCTTAGTTTTTAGTTTGCGCTTTGATTGGATGAATTTGTTATGGATTTCATATATCATTTTTGGTCCATATTTTGGATCACATTCCATATTTGAATCGAAATGAAAAGTTTTGTCGATTTTCTAGAGCCTGTGTACATAACAAAATCCGTCCACCCAAGTAGGATTTCTACCCTTTTGAGTACTTAAAGATTGTATTTTACTCTTTGATTTTCATATGATAATATCTGCCGATACTGTTTTCGCACAAGTGGGAAACAGGATTAAATGTAATTGTACAACTAATCTCTTCAGACACACATGCGCTGGGGATACGTGCTGTGCCTGCGGAAAAGGGAAGAGAGAACTCTTAAAAATCGTACAGACTTTTTAGGTTGTCATAACATCTGAGGTTCTGTATTCAGGCTAAACCTAAGCTTAGAAAAAGATCAAATGTTTCCATGAGCTTTTCCTTGTCCTAATTCTGGCTTTTCAGGTTACCAACCACTATACTGAGATGAGTTTTCGGTCTTAAAACAGCTGTGCTATGCTGCTAAAACTTTGTTTGGAGGCTTTCTTGGCATGATGATTTTTGGTGCCAGTGAAGTAAGTAGAAATGTCGACCTTGGAGACGAGACCACCACGATGATATGCAAAATTGTGGTGCGAGCTTCAGATGCATCTATCACGAAGGAGATTGGTTCAGATCTACAGGCCTGGATGGATGACCTTACTGATGGCAGCATTTCGTACATGCCCGAAGATGAGGTCAAAGAGGCAGCCGCAGAGAGGCTGCGAATCTCAATGGAACGGATAGCTTTGTTAAAGGCAGCACGGCCTCGTAAAAAGTCTCCCACTTCTGATGATGATGAAGAGGAGAAGGAAGAGGAGCAGGACGAGGATGAAAAGAAGAAAGATAAAGAGCATAAAGACAACAAGGAAGACGGAAAAAGTAAGGGACCTTCCACATTGTTCAAATTAACTGCAGAGGAAGTTGAACATCGTGCTCTTCAAGCAGCTGTATTGCAGGAGTGGCACATGCTGTGTAAAGACAGGAGGAGGAAAGTCAATTAACTGATCTTTTTTTTGTTGTCATCATTCTTTTTGTTTGTCCTCCTGTACACATGCTGGTTAGCTAGTCATAATTTGATTTGTTATAGGAACTTTTGGGAATTGTATGCTTATTTGTTAGTAAACCTGCAATCTCAATGCTTGTTAAGAGATACAGGAAAGAAGCAAAATAGATGGCAATGCTTCTGTGGAGAACTGTGATCGACTCATCATTCAAGAGCAATGTGAAGTTTTCGTCTTTGATAATTGGTCAAGCAGACAAATAAGCAGTAAAGTTGTTGGACTGGTGGGCAGCTGGATCTTAATCGCTCCCCAAATGCCTCGTGACATTCATGGTCCTGAAATTGCGTATTGCGCAGATTATCAACAAACAAGTTTTCGAACAAGCGAATAAAGAAGATCTCATGATCAAAGCTTCGAATCTGGCAGGTAAATCTTCCGCAATTCTTTTCTTAGTATCTTCCCAGATGGACTCTTTGGTATAGAGGTAACGAATACTACACGCCTTATCTTCTTATATGGAGCAACCTGTAAATAAGTGGTAGAGAAGACATGTTATTATATGTTGCACCAAACAAATGTATTAACTGATTACTATCATGATAGACACAAACCAATTGCCCAATGCTTTCTGCTTGCTCATTTTATTGCAGAATTGAATAGTTTGTCGCAAAAGGATGTACAAAATATTCAAAACCAAATTGATCAAGAAGAGTGATAATTACCTGTTTCCCAATGAATTCTATAATTTGGCCTTCGTCAAGTCTGCTGGGGGGACGACGAACAACAAAGGCTAATGGCACTTGACCAGCTTCTTCGTCGGGGAAACTGTACCATATAAATTATATTTACTAATTAGAAGTTTAGGAATGTCAATCAGGATTGGCAATAAATCTTCAAATTGCCATTTTCCAGAAATAGAAAGATTGGACAGAAACGAAATGACACCCGCCCAATGTTCAATGTATTGTTATTTCGTGCTAAAAGTTATAAACCAAACAAAATATACTGCAACTTAAAGACATGAAGCTTACCCTATTACAGCTGCATCCACAATATTAGGGTGGGCGAGGAGCAGTTGTTCGAGCTCAGCTGGAGGAACCTAATCCAGTAACAGAATAGAGCTCAAAACTGGATACATATTATATCTAGATAGATAGATATAGGTTCAAATGTGTCAGCTTAAGGAAGAAAGATAACAAAGGGATCACAACCTGGTACCCTTTATATTTGATCAACTCCTTTATCCTATCAACCACAAAAAGGAAACCTTCATTGTCTACATAACAGACATCACCAGTTCTCAGCCACTCATCCGATACCAAGGTTTCAGAAGTCGCTTTGGGATCATCCACATATCCTACAAAAACGCCACAAACATTCTCTAGCTTTGAGCTACCGGTACAAGATTAAACTATTTAGATTCCATTATTAGTTGACAATTTTAGTTTCAACAATTTATATATGCATACTAATCAGTTCTTGATGTAATAACTTTACATCATTACAAGGGAGAGCAAGGATCAATGGTGTTAGCTGTGATCTTAGTTTACCTTTCATCACGGTAGGTCCTTTTATCCACAGTTCCCCTAGCTTGCCAGGAGGCAGAGCAATGCCTGTGTCGGGATCAACAATCTTGGCTTCATTATTTCCAAACAGCTTTCCCACTGAACCCCATCGATGATATTCATCAGGACTCGATGCTCTGATTGCCGCACCACTTGTTTCCGTCATCCCATAACCCTTTAATTAAGCAATCTGAGTTATTTCTTGAATTTGTTGCATGTGGACATTCAAAATAAAAAGAAAAAAATATGAAGCAGAGACTCCCAGAAAACTCTGAAAGATATCAGTTAAATGATAAGCAAATAGAAATAACAGAAATAAAACCACACCATATATAGTGCAGTTATTCCTGGACTGGACGAGATATCTACGTCTCATGCATGCCGGATTCAAATATAAGAGACAATTTAAAATCTTTCGATTTTCGCATAAAGTGCAAAGATAATAGGTATATTCCATTTATCTTCAACCCTTACCGATCAGCATAAGCCTGGACAATATAATATTATATTGACTAACCTGGAAAATAAAAGTTCTTGGGAATTTCTTGGTAAAGGCTTCGATCAAGTCTATGCCGAGTGGGGCTGCGCCGCTGCCCACAGCCTCCAACGATCCCAAGTCAAACTTCTTTGCTAAATCACTCTTCACCATCGCCACCACGATTGGCGGCACCACCGCCAGATGCGTCACTTTAAACTCCTCCACTGCCCTCAGCATTTTGGTCAACTCGTACCTCTCCATGACCACCACCTTCTCGGCCAGCGCAACCGATTTCAGCGTGTAATGAAACCCAAAGACATGGAAATACGGCGTTATGTACAAGCCCACCACCGGAGATGACCTCTGCTGCCGCTGGTAATAGAAACTGGCGGTAACTGCAATGAAGTTCCGGTGAGTTATGGCCACGCCTTTCGCGTGCCCCGTCGTCCCGGACGAAAAGAGTATTGCAGCGACGTCGTTCTGGCTCACCTCCACCTCTACGACTTCACTTCCGATCCTCCTCGTCATCATGCGCTCGAACTCCGGCGAGTCAATGAGAATCGTTTTACACCCGTGCTCCACGAGTTTCACAGCGGTTGCTGACGTGGCGAACGCGATGACCGGCTTCGAGATTCTGATTTGGCGAGAGATTTCAGAGTTCGTGCTGAGTGGATTGGCCGGAGAGACAGCGACGCCGATGGAGAGGAGCGCGAAATAGAGGATGGGAACACGGGTGGAGTTAGGCGAGAGGACAAAAGCGACATCGTTTCTGGAGAGGCCAGCTTCCGTTCGTAGAGAGAAAGCTAATGCCTTGACGTAAAGACGGAACTGGTGGTACGAAATGCGGTGGCCGGTGTCGGATTGAATCAGCGCGGTGGTATCCGCCCAGTGGGAGGAAGACTGAAGGGAGAGAGCATAAGAGGCGGCGGAGAGAGGGGTGTTTTCCGGTGGAAGGGGAACAGGAGGGCGGAGGCTGTAGAAGGTTTTGGTTTCGGGGCAGAAGCCGGTTTTCGGGTCTATGGATGATGGATCGGGTCTGCCCATTTTAGTAAGAGAGTGCAGAAAGAGAAAGTGTAGTGTGTTATTACCAAAAATGAATCCGCTGCAGGCCGAGCTCTGTGATGCCGTTGACTTGATAATGACCCAATCAGATGGTTGTTACACTTACAACAAAAGGACAAAACCGGTGGGCCAGCTTCAGCCATTCACTCATTGGGCCAAGCCCAAATACATCCGCTCTTGGGCTTTTCTTTTCGGACGCAGGAACTTCTCAATCTTGCAATTTCCGATTAAAGCTCTTCACACTGGTCTTCTTCTTCTTCTTCTTCCATTAAATCGGATCTCCAATACTAGCCGCCGATCAAGTTTGCGAATTCAGGTATTTTTTCATATCGATCTGCTCTTTATGTACACAGCAATGACGTATTTTTCCTCATTTTTTTCTTGTTAATTTCCGCACTGTATATCTTCATTTGGTTGTGAAATGTTTGGAATTATGTGATGTTCAGATTTTGTTGCTTGGAGATGGTGTAAGGAATATTTTTTTATCTGCCTGTTTCTTCACAGTATCAGTTCGAGCTGGTAAAATGTTGTTTCTATGTCATTTTTGTGTTGGAATGTGAAAAGATAATGAAAGTTGCGTTTTTGAGCCGTAGGATGTTGTTTCTTTTGTCCCCATCCTAGTCATGGACGCTGGTGGGCAGTGGAGAAAAATCTATAGAAATTCCTTTGAATCACATATAAATGGACATGATGGAATTTCATAGTGTCTATCATTTATCGAAAGAAAAAAAGAAGAAGGAATTTTATACTGTCTACATTTGCTCATGTGGCTGATGGTTTCAATTCGGTGCTCTTGATGATCGAAATATGAGGGGATAGGTGTATGCTGGCAGTTATTATCTGAATAATCTGTTTTTGATGCTTACTAACCCTCTCTCTGTGTCTTTTGGTTTCTAAATGGGATTGTAAAGTTATGTTGGATTTGGTCATCAGACTCTGATGAATCTCTGCCTTTTCTTCTTCTGTTCTGTTTAAACAGGGTGCTCTGTTAAGATGCTTGGAGGTAGAGCAATCCAGCGGTTGCTGACAACTAGACTTACGTCACAAACCACTGTAATGATACACTCTGGAAAAATCCTGCATGTATTCTTAGCAATTCCCTGCATCTATTCATCTCTGAATATAATGAATATCAATTTTCACATGATGAGTAAAAGCTAAGGTTTAAGTTTCTGCTGATGAGTGAATGAGATCCAATACATTCTTTTCCTAGTCGAAAACCTGGGGTGATTATAATCAGTTGCAAGCTGGAAAATGAAAGACTCTTATATTAATTTTCCACTTTCAGGCTTCTCCTTTGTCATCTCTTATTTCGAAGAAAGAGCAGGAAGGAGTTGAATCTGCCATGCAATCCTGGAGGGTAATGGCCCTGTTTGGAGCAGGTGTCTCAGGGCTGTTAAGTTTTGCAACAATAGCATCATGTGATGAGGCTGAACATGGTTTGGGCGCCCCCAGTTATCCTTGGCCCCACAAGGGCATTCTGAGTTCATATGACCATGCATCGTAAGATCTTCTTTAGCTTATCTACAATTTAATTTGTTTCATAGATTAAAGCTGAATCCACTTCAGATCTATATACTCAGCTCAACAACAATTACGATTTTACTAAGAAACTCGATTTAAAATAGATTCCATGGGTCCATTTCATGTTCTTGCCTGTTCGTTTCATTTACTGGTTCATTTCAAAATTTTCGCCATGAATAATAGCAGTTAAACATCTTCATCTCCAACCGTCCTGTTTTTGTCGACTCTCAAATCATTTATTGTTGCATGGACGACTTGTTTGATGTTTCATTGGTAAAGAGTTGCATGAAGTTCAATATTTGCTCTTGGTGCTCTTTGTTTTTATTAGAAAACATATATAGAAATGTTTGTGTACTTTTCCTTGAACATCTGTAGTTTCTGAGCATGACAAAATATTAATGCATCTGTAACATGTCTACAGTGTAGCTATGCCTAAACTTGCCAAGCTATGGTTTCCTTATTCCATTTATCCCAAAATGATTATCTTTAGCTGTTTCTAGCTAGAAATTTAGGACTGGTCCTCTGCTTGGTGATTGGATTTCAACCTTTTTCCTTATTCAAGGGCATATATGTGTACGTTTTTTATGTATTGTGGAATAAGTCACAATGCTCTTATTTTGCTAATGTAAAATTGACCGACTGTGGAGCACCTTCACTACTGTTGTTTTGACATACGTTGGTCCCAAACAGGATTCGTCGTGGTCACCAGGTTTATCAACAAGTCTGTGCTTCCTGCCATTCCATGTCCCTTATTGCATACCGTGATTTGGTAGGGGTGGCGTATACAGAGGAGGAAACTAAGGCTATGGCAGCTGAGATTGAGGTGGTCGACGGGCCTAATGATGAGGGAGAGATGTTTACCCGTCCTGGAAAGTTGAGCGACCGTTTTCCTCAACCATATGCAAATGAACAGGCAGCTAGGTTTGCTAATGGGGGTGCCTATCCTCCTGACTTAAGTCTTATTACCAAAGTATTTCCTACCTTTCCATCCCAAGTTTTATTTATTTATTCGTTTCCATCTGTCTTGGCTAATTCTCATTCTTTCCTTTCTAGGCTCGTCATGATGGTCAAAATTACATCTTTGCCCTTCTAACTGGATATCGGGATCCTCCTGCTGGTGTTTCAGTAAGTTCTTTTGATAGGTCTTTCATTTATCTTACTTGACAAACAACTCCCCTATTATTTGGACTTTTTGTATCTATCCAGAAACAAATGATCCCCCCCCCCCCCCCGTATCTACTCACTGTATAAAAATATAATGGATCTGTATATATTGACAACTAATAGGAACACACTTGCATGTGAATTTCCTGTTTCCTTTTCTGTTCCATTTTCTGTTCTTTTTGTTTGCACTTTTTAATCATCTGTTTTAATGGGTTAGCTGGTAGGGCTCTCTTGCTCTCATCATGCCAGCCACCACCATCTCCAGCCATAAAAACTTACTCAAAATTCCTTTCGAATTTGTGCTTTGCTTTAATAGCCAGGAAATTTGGCAACGGATTTCATCTAAAATCGGTTGCAAATTTCGTTTGCCACGGATATTTGTGTTCTCCTTGATCCTTAACCACCACATGTGTAACTTGTGATTGAACTACATTACTAATGAATTCCTTCTAACAGCTTGAGTACTTTTTCTCTTAGGAAGGTATTATTTCTTGGATTTGCTAACTAGAGAAAGTAATTTCCCTTTTAGATTCGTGAAGGATTGCATTATAACCCATACTTCCCCGGTGGAGCTATAGCCATGCCTAAAATGCTCAATGATGGTGCTGTCGAGTATGAAGACGGTACACCTGCAACAGAAGCTCAGGTAAAATCCACTAGTCTAGTAATTTTAAACATCTTCAGACACACTCATTGCTGTCTTTGTGCACAAATTTATCCATTTCAAAATTAAGGGGTCTCTTGCTATCATTCTTCATACTCAAATCTCATTGCTCACTGGGCTTGTCCTCCTCCTAGATGGGAAAAGATGTGGTGACATTTCTAACCTGGGCTGCAGAGCCTGAAATGGAAGAGAGAAAACTGGTAAATATTCAGTACCATGTACAGTGCAAAATGGAAATTGGTAATATGTAACATTTCTGTTAATTTGACATGTTAACATATGACTATCACAGATGGGATTCAAGTGGATGTTTGTTCTGTCACTGGCACTTCTTCAAGCTGGTTATTACCGGCGCTTGAAATGGTCCATTCTCAAATCCCGAAAGCTGGTGCTTGATGTCATCAACTAGATTTCTCGTCTTCAACTTGGATGATCATGGATCGGGATTTTCTTGTGATCTATATTTCTTCAATCCATGTCAAAACCAGCCCGAAAATTTTTATTTTTTTATTTTTTTTGTTCTGGAAAGTGCGCGCGCAACATATTTTTTTCTTTTATTTTTGGGAGAATAAGGAATTCACACTAGCAGATTTTTTCCTCGTTAGCTGGAGATGCTGAGACATGTCAAGTGAGAAACTGTAATATTCATCATTGATGCTTTATATACTCCGTTTCGAGTTCTCTATGAAAATGCGTTGTTGGAGTAGCAACAATTCAATAGAAAATTCGAATAATCTTTTTTTCTGACAGTCGTATCTCTGCTTTAAGAATACTAGTGAAGACATTATTATGTAAACGTAAGGTAGATTATTGTACCAAGTCATGGCGTACTTTAAATTAAAACAATATAATTTTATAAATGAAAAAATAATAGATTGAAAATAATAAAGGGGAGAGAGAGGGAAATGTTTTTTGAAGTAAGTAAAAGGATCCAATGATTGAGCACTACATATTCGAGGGGCCCACTATACATATTTGGTCCGACAAGACGTCATCGAGCCATCCACGCGTCCTCAATCCAAGACCTCGACCACCTTGAAAAATAGAATAATCTGCCACGCGTCCAGTAGTCCCGAAAAGCCGCCCAACATCACAATCGAGTGGAAAGACAAATGTCCAGTCTCCCATTGGTGAATTCCAACTACCCAATTAAAGTTGTTTGTTTCCGCGAGATACGCTGCTTTATCAGAGTCCCCACTCAAATCTCCACCCCACCAATCCAGATTTAGTATTTCAAGTCTTAACTATTTTGTGACCCGGACAAGTATTACTTACATATGCATTCAATTTTTTATTGTAAAATTTATTTATTGTCTACTCTATTTAGTATATACACAATAATATGTGTATAATTTTTATCAAAATAAAATATATGATGTTATTTTTATACACAAATATTACATACTGATACTAATTACTTTACACATGCGTCATGCGTGCGTATTAGATGAGGTGATTGATTGTAGTTGGATCCCATGGCAACTTCCCTCCACCCTTGATTTCGCATCGATTTGACTACTATCATCTGATTATAAATGTGACAAAAATCAATTGAAAAACACTAGAATATATATAACAGACTATATTTGTATTAACAAAAAGCTAAGAAAAAAGATTATTGAATGAATTGTGTTTGTGATTGAAAGGATTAGTTACATGTCAATTTATCAAGACATCATTATATGAAAACTAAGGTTTGAATAACAGCACCAACGTAGATAGAGATGTGATTTCATATACGCAATTTTTCATGTAACATGAGATAAACACATCATGTCAATTCAAATAAGAGGATTATCATCATGTGTAGAAGACATAATAGTACTTATTATTTTCATTTATTTATTTATATGAGGAGGGATGCATGATATAAGGATGGGAAACTACGAGAAATTAGTAATGTCATCATTACATTAAAGTAATTACTTAAGAAATAATTAATTTTTTGTAATTAAAATATTTCCAAACGTGTATATATATATATATATGTGTGTGTATGTGAGTTTGTTTGTGATGCTTAGGTAAGGGGTAGGGGGGACAAAAGACATGAAAATGTGTTGGTGTTGAGGACATTCACAGCTTTTGACAGGTAACTAGCTAGGTACAAAACGTGACAATGAGTGTGTGTGATATTTTCATGTAGTTAAATATATATAAAAAGAGAAATAATAGAGGATGATTGGTGGAATTGAAACCATATTTTTGCGAGATTTTATAACTTTATATATAAATAGAAATTTGTGGATAAATGAGAAAAGAAGACTTTATTCTGTCAACTCATCCACCAATGAATTGGATGCATCCAACAACAACCAATCCCCATCTCTATCTTTGCCCTAAATTTAAAAACAACCTCTCTATAGCTTCCACGTTCACACCCCCATCCCTTGGTTGGAATAAAGCTGTCGCTCACTCGCTCTCCCCCACCTCCACATCCACATCTCTCTCTCTCTCTCTCTACCACACTTATCCCCAAACTCCTAATTATTATTCAAATAAATATCTATATATACACATATATATAGAATATGATCATCAAGATTAAAAGTAAAATAAAATAGAATTTATATTTTAATTCAAATCAAGTTTGATCGAAATTAAATTAATTATGTGTCAAGTGCTATACTTATCATTTGATTTATGTTCAATTCGAAAAAAGTGACGAGTCACACACTTATTATGTGATTAGTTGATTTAGCAGAATCTAATTTGAATAAGATATTTTTCTACTAGCAGGCACTTACTTGTCTCTTACCCATCTCTCACATCATATCCATCTCATGTCCTCCATCTTTCATCTATTTGTTGTATATGCATCTTTGATTATATATAATTATTTACGTCAAAGAATTAATTAATACAATTTAAGTAGGAAACTCTGAATTATTATTTTTCATCTAGTATGTATGTGTTATCATCATCAACACAATTTAGACTTTTGTATACCAGCTCTAACAATAGGGTAAGACATTAAAGGAATGTAAATTAACTGTTGATCTATCAAATGTCGACGATTTAAATTAACAAAATAATAATTATTTATAGGCTAATCAACTGAGAAAGTTATTAAGGGAGCAACACGAACTCGTGTGTCTTGCTTGCCCCTACCCATATATACCACCTCTACTAGACTAGTACTACTTTTGTAATTAAATCAAACATATGTACGTATATCACATGACAGACAAGCTTTAATTAATTTTCTCTCACCGCTTCTTCTACATTTATTCATTTAATTTCCTTAATTAATACCAAATAAAACATACAAATCATAAGACTATATATATATAACCTGTAAATGTTGTATATATCTGCAGGTAATGATATATATTTATTTCTTGCAATTAATAAGGCTGCTGCTTCAACTAAACATAATAGAAAAACACAGACTTATATATTATTATGTAAAAATTCAACAATTTAATTTGATAAATTAGATTATAAAGAAAGTCATGAATAAGTTGGAACATATATATATATATATATATAGTTATAATCTTCTTTCCAACCTTTCTCCTTCTTCTTCTTCTTCATCAGTTTTTCCTTTGCAGAAACCCTAATTTGCAAAGTATTATAATAATTTGGTTGGTGTAAAAAAGTAAGATATATATATATACATGTATGTATGTGTTGTTGCATGCTCGTCACTCAGAGCGACAGCGAGTGAGCTTTCTTATTACTTGTATGAACGTATGTATATATATAAACTGATAAGCTGTAACTTTCACCATTATCAACGCAAAGCATACACGTGTCCATATTCTGGAATTTTCCCATCTCACCCTGAAAAACACCATGATTCCCTTAAGAATGGCTACATGTCCCCTCACCCACTGTACCCCGGGACACCTTGCGCTCTCTCATTCGTCGATTCTCCCGCACCCAATCACATGACACAGATACCACCCCCCCCCCCCTCCCCTGATCTCTTTTCAAGATTTCCATTTTTCTCCTGTAATGACCTAACATGTGTCGCCATTTCGTACATCACCTTTACTTTTGTTTGTTGCTCAATATTTAATAACCCTCTGCTTTTCAGATTTCCATCATTGGATTCGCAGAAGAATGCTCAAGTTTGGTCACTGACCTGTACCTGGTTGTAGATCGCCAGATCCATGTGTAGTTGGCCGGCTAAATCGTTTGATAATCCCTCCGTTATCA
The DNA here is from genome assembly GCA_034509735.1 of Sesamum alatum. Lineage (NCBI taxonomy): Eukaryota > Viridiplantae > Streptophyta > Magnoliopsida > Lamiales > Pedaliaceae > Sesamum > Sesamum alatum. Next base: position 367,479 of record JACGWO010000005.1, read on the forward strand.
ACCGGATAATGCTCAGATTCCGCCCGATTGCGCCCAAGCCTGTAGGGGTGGAAACGGCCTCCGGCACGGCCGACCAGGATAGAGGAAACGGCGCTGCTGTGATGAGGAGAACTAAGAGGAAGTATGTTAGGGTTCGTGGTAGGCAAAGTAGACATTGCGCCAGGGAGAAAATATCAACGGAAGAGAAAACAAGTTCGGCGCCGGAAAACTCCGGAACCGGAGACGACTCGTCGCCGGAGAAAGAACCGGTGACGCTTCAGCTTCTACCTGAGAGATCTGAAACTGATCATCGCAACAGCTACGATAATATTAGTCCGCAAAATATTCAGGAAAACCGGAGTATAATTAATAGATACAACGAGGTAGATGAAAACGTTAACGACGACGTGAGGACGGCGGATTCCAGTGGCGGAAGGGTGGATTTGCGAGGCGCCGGATCCGTGATAGAGACGTGGATAATCGTTGAATGCGTGACGGATAAGTGTAGTGGAGTAGGGTTAGGGTTTTCAGATAAGGAAAAGATGTACAATCTCGAGAAGGACACGTGTCCGGGTTTCATATCAGACTGGACGAATAAGGTGATTTGGGTCAACGAAGCCTATAAAAAAATGGTAGCGGCGGAGGAGGAAGAAGCCGCGGCGGCGGAGAAAGGGTTTCTAGTGTGGTTGGTGGTGAAAGAAGAGTTACCCCATTTATACCCTTCATTTGCATGCAGGTTGAGGGTAATTCAGCAGAGAGGCCGAGGGCACAAATGGAATAAGATTGTGCCATGTGATGTTTGGAGGATGGAATTTTCTGGGTTTGCATGGAAATTGGACGTAAATACTGCGCTCAGTCTAAGCCTTTAGCGCGGTATGAGAGATCATCCATCCAGCCATAATTTCTCAATAATACCAGGTGATTAATTCAGAGGTATGTATTTAATTATATATACTCTTATTTAAATTTAATTTTTCCTATATATTTTGCACCTCTATCACTTTTTAGGTTGCAGGATGAGTCAGTACAACTGAAATTGACTCAAATTTTTTGAACCCAAAGTATAAATAGGTATTCAAAAATCCACGTTTTTAATAATTCAAACTCAAGTATAGGTATTTGAGAGCTCACAATTAACGAGGTTTCAAATAATTGTATATATTTATATATATTATAATAAGATGATATATATTATTTTAAATATATAATTAATGACAATATTCTAATAAGATAAAATCACGATGATGGTGATAATAACAACAATAACACTAATAGAAAATCAATGAATAATTAAATGGATTGGAGTGTATATGAGCTCCAATAAGCCAAATCATCTACATTGTATTAATTTTCAAAAGTAAACTTAACTCAAACTCATGACATTTTCGGTTGTCATGTACGTCATGAACTAAAGTTGTAGTTACTTCAGGTACTGAAGTAAGTTTTGTAAAATATATATTTATATCAATAGTTTTAATTTGATCAATGTTTTCATTCTTTAAGATAAACTAAACACCTTAATTGAAATGCTTTTAACTATCAAACAATACATCAAAGGTAATTAAGCAAGGATGATGATAAGCAATTACAATGTATAATATGTACATATATAGTAGTGAAAAAGACAAGCAACATTAATATTGTGGTACGTAGTCTAGTCTAGTCGTCTATAGCTAGGTTTTTGACCCCAATAAATTCTTTTCATTGAACCTATATATATAGCTAAATTGGCGGCGACACAATAGAATGCTATATATAACGTCCATTAATGATGTGCCATTAATTAAATTGTACAGAAATTTCTATACATAGTTTAGTTAATTAAAACGTGGGTAATTAATCTATTTTACTTTTCTCAACTAATATGACTTTGATATGTACCTTTATTTCATCTTATTCTTCTCTTTTATTAATCTTAAACTTTCCTTTTTTTTCTTTTTTTCTTAACAGACAAATTAGAAAACCCTTAACTTTTACAATTAAATATACCTGAAAACATTAATCCACCAATTTAATTAAAGAACTAATAAATGATGATGAAGAATGTCAACATTAATTCAGGAGAATAATTAGGACTCTATTTTTCAAGAAAACTATACCAAAGGATGTTCTTTCAAAATGCACTATTTGTTCATATTTACTATAAATATCTATATCTTATATTTTTTAAATCCATAACTTTAATTTCTATATCGCATTTGTTTTGGAAAATAATGCATTTTAATTAAATATATGATATGTCTGTGATATTTTCAACATCACAAATTCAGTAAAAATGATCACTTAGACTTTAATATTGATCTAATTAATTACTTATTTTGGAAAAGGCTGCTATGCATTTTGAAAGATAATTACTACTCTAATTATTCATATTACAATTAGTATATATTCTTTTTAGTTATTGAAGATATGGAATATATAACATCTAATTTTGGTCCCCACTTTTGTTTTCAAAAACATTCATATGACATTTTAGTCCTCATCGTAAAAGCTCAATAATATCTATATGTATTATTCATATTGTTAAAGATGGCATTAACTCAAAAGCTGGCAAAAAAGTACGTACTCTCTCAATTCTTCTTTAAACTATACTCTATCATGCATTATATATTTTGTGTATAATTGAAGAGAATTTCATTCCTCATTTGTTTTCTAATTTTTTCTACAGTATATAATATTCTTTTTTTTATTTTTTTGTTTTACCTTTATAAATATACGTATAATGAATTGTTTATATTTGCACATATATATTAGACTAAGATCAGTACTTTTTGTATATATCTTTAAATAAAATTTAGGCAATTAAAGTACCCTTTTCTTTTTCTATTTGTGCATGGGATCGGAGGAGGGGGTTGTAGGTTTAAAAATAATGCAGTTGATGAGAATACAAATAATATTTCAATTTATATTAAATATCATGCAATCAATTTATCATCCTAAAAATTACATGTATCATCAGTTTCTGAAAATGATACGTATAGAGATAATAAATACTTGAGAATATATAAGATATACTGATCTATTTTTAGTATTATCATAAATATTTAAGGCGAAAACATATTTGACCTATTATAATTATAATATATAGTTTGATCACATGTATATATGTCATCTTGTTTAATTTGTCATCTAATAATTTGGTACTAATTTAGTTTTTGCACCTATAGCTATTTGTGTGTTTCTATTTATAGTTTTGGTGCAAGCTTTTGTTTGTATATATGTTTCATGGAGATTTTTCTGCTTACTACTAATTACATCTTTTTATTGGTTTCTTTCATAGTTTTTCTTTATTATGGTCCTTTAATATATATATTTTACATTTTTGAGTTTCTACAGTAATTTCTTTTATTATTTAAAAATACTATGTTTTCTAATTACTGTTTCATGGCGATATCTATATGCCATGCATATTATATACTATTTTACATTTACTGTTACAAAAACTATAATGATTTTTACCAGGTTTAATTTGGAACAAAAGAAAAATCATCTCTCTCTCTCTCTCTCTTCTTTTGGTTTTTTTGAAAGAGGAAAAAACACGTAGTTTCACACGCATGCACATGCATTAAAATACTGCGACTTTAATTGCTATTTTCACTTATATGATGATCCACCCATATATATTAAGCATTACTGTTATTTTTTCTCTACTCTTTCTGGCTTCATGTGGTTCCTTCTCGCATATTTATTTTATTTTTCATTGTACATATCCTGAAATTCTGTCTTTGCAGCGTATTAATATTTCTTTTAACAAAAATATTCTTAATTAATTTTGGTTTTCAAATAAAAGTAAAAAGTTTTTGGTATTTAATTTAATTATTGGATAAGAGAAAATTAATATTTAAGTCAGTGGTCCTTCATATAATTATACTAATTAATGCTCATTAATTACTTGAATTAAGATTGAAAAAGATTTATGAGGTGATTAAAGTGAGATAGTGGGCGTGCTTAAGTGAATAAAGTAGTGTTTTGTAAAGCAGCACACAGATATAGACCTGGCAACTTAAATTTGGATAAACATGCATTAATGAAAAGGACTTCAGCTCCATCTCATCATCTACCTACGTAAATCCCTCCTCCTTTATTCACTATATATATAGTTTCACAAAATTAATTAATTATACATATAATTTGTAAGTAGTTTATACTTTCAGTATATATATATATATAAATTAAAGAATACATGTGAGATTATATATGGTTTCTTAATTAAAATTAAACTTTTTACTTCTACATAGTAGTTCTATGTAATTAGTATATTATTAATTAATTATTTTCTTATATTTAAAATTAAAAGCGAAAATGATATATATATATATATATATATTATATTTTGTTCTAATTTAACTTTTTAACATTTTCTAACTTGGAATGGGTCCAGCAAATCTAGTCAATTAATATATAGACTACGTACTCTCAAGTTCATTAAAAGTTTGGCAATTAAATTAATTAGGGTTTTTTTGTGTTTCTTAAGGAGTACTTTATGAGATCTTTTTTTCTAAGTTTTAATAATTATAAGCAGCTCATTTCTTATAGTGTTTCATCTACTAACATCTTTTAAAAGAGCCACAATATAAGCTCAATCAATAGTTGGCTTAATATTTCATATCCTGTAGGTAAATTGTTTGATCTTGTCTAAATTAATAGGGATAATTACATCACCCTCCTATAAGGTTTGGTGTAATTACACGTAAATTTTCTGTGACTTTAGAAATTACATTTAGTACCTCTAATGTTTGTTTTCGTCTAACAAATAGATCCGTTTATTAGTAAAATTCACATAATATGTTGAAATCAACAAAATATTGAATGAAAACTCATATTTACTCATGATTGATTTACATACTTATTGTAGGGTCGAATAAACCTTTTTTTACCGAATTATCCTTATAAAGGTGAAGATGTACCTCTTCACATGCATTAGCGTGAGAAGATATATAAGGATAGTTTGTACAGAAAAGATTTTCATCTGCAATAAGTTAATAATAAATCAATCGGGGATAAATGTGAATTTTCATTCAATTCCTTTTGCTGATATCAGAAATTTCGTGATTTTTGACTACAAGATGGATCTATTTGTTGGAAAAACAAACGTCAGGTATATAAGATATAATTTCTCAAACCACAGAAAGTCGTAATTACATCAAAACTCCTGGGAGGGTGGTGTTGCTATCCCTAATTAATAATTAGCTCTCTTAATTTAAAAGGTTATTTTTCCCTGAACTTTTGAGACAAGCTTTTTGGATATGTTGTAATCTCAACAAATCACAGGCTAAATGAAATTAGAAAGAAGATGCAGGTGGGAAAGAAAAATCAAAAACAGGAATCATGATATTTATTATTTATTAACAACAATTCCACTTATATATATATATATATTCTTTCGTTTTCTATCCATTATACAATATTGGCCATGATATATATTATTATAAGAGTTCCCTAATTAATCTTTTTTTATCTATAGTTCTTCCAGTGTTTCGAATTTTTAGAAGTCCTTTATCTATCATATTTGTCCTTGAGTATTATAAAATTAATAAAGCCAAAATTAAGTAGATATTTTCACTTGCGCTTTACGTTATCCATTATTTTAAGTGTGCAGACTTTTCTTGATCAGTTTCAATTAATTTTGTGATTGATTGTTAATTTTATATAACTAACCAATCTGAATAGTAGGACAGGGAGGTGGTATACTGATTGGATTTTCTATTACAAATCGTATTACATTTCCTACTCTATTCAATATATACACATCACATATATAAAGATAACATCATATATTTTATTTAAAAAAAGATTTTATACACGTGCTGTGTGTATGTTAAATGTAGTAGGAGATAGAATACGATTTCCAATAGAAAATCTAATTACCGTAGGCATGAGAGTGTTTTTTCCTTAATTACTTTTTAAACTTTAATTAGGTAAGAATAGATGATAAATCCATAATATTTTTATATGTATATATATAGGTTGGTCTTGATAAATTAAGAAATCATTGTAGAATAACAATAAAAGTTTTTGAATGCAGCCTGCTGATGATGATGATGGTGTGTGTAGGTAGCTGGTTGTTTGTAGCGCGACCGTCAAATGCAACCAAGATGGATCTGCTCTTCTGCAAGACTAAGTATAGCCGATCGAAATGATCAAAGTATATAATATATATATATTCTGCTCATCAAGTATGTGGGTGGTGGTTGTTAGCAAAGTAAGAAATAAAAAAGTTACCTTTTAATCGTTTGATGAATTTTTAATTATTAAGAGTATTATGAGAATGAATGATGTACAGAATTAGAGAGGTGATGTATCATGCATGTATCATGTTGCGGTTCATTGAATCTCAATCTTCTTATGTATTTTTCACACTAAACACATCTCCTTATCAAAATATATATAATAAATGATATTATATATCCTTAATTGTCTTTTCATGTAGCTTCCCTCCCCATAAGGTAGGTAGCAGGGGAGAAGAGCATTTTCGAATGATGTGTTAACTAGTACAAGCCAAAACAATATAGTCCTACAAAACCAACTAGTAAATTATATATTCCATTGTCAGGACCTGACACATCACACACTCAGTCATAAAAAGATATCCCCATCTGCAGAGATACATTCACTTCTATTACATAATTCAGGAAAAGCATAATTCAACCTCAAGTTACATAAGTTGTACTCTTAACAGAATAAATAACTAATTTTGCCACAGCTCTGTGAAAGGCTTCCCTTTTTGGCATTTCAGCACGCACTCCGTAACAATTTGTTTCAGCTGTTTCTCAACATCTTCAATTGGAAGCGTTGCATCTACAATCTACAATTCATTTGGACAAATAAAAGATCAGCATTCATCATCAGAATCTGTTACCATCCACACACATTCTCTTGTAATTTTGTAGATTGTGATTCAAGTCAGAGGATTGATATCGCCTGGGCTCACAGGTGACAAATGGAAAGCAGATACACTCAACTCTACATATAGAACAAAAAAGTACCGATTCCTTTTGAGGAACAATACAAGGGATATTGAAACATCATCCATGTGCACTAGTTCAAGATTTGATATTTGATTCAGTGTTTCATCCTCTAGTACAAGTGTTGGCCCTGAAGACTCAAACTTCATGTTAAAGCAAAGTGGATTAGGACTGTCCCAGATGGTGCACAAGAATGCTAAGAGTTCAAGCATATAAACCAGGCAGTTTGATGGTTCCAATTTTGCCCCTGATTCGAGACAAAGGTCTCAACTGTCTTAAAGAGTGTCTTCAATCTCATCATCAAATGGGCCTGCCTATCTATTGGCATCTAATTAATAGAGTTAACTAACTTATATTTTGTTTCGAAGCATCATCCGATTTAGCAAGTCCCAACTCCAAGTAAGAACATGAATTGCAAGTGTCATGATGATCGAAATAAAAGTAACAGTCTAAGCTGAGTACCTTCCACGTGGCATCACAAAGTATCTTATATGATTGGGCAACTCTTTTCTGAAACTCAAGCTGCTCATACCTCTCACCTCCATAACCTCCTCTTTCAGCAGCTTTCTGAAAATTTCAAAAATAAGTTCATGGTCAGCCTGAATTTAATTCAACTCGGAACTTAAACAAAAATCTGACAGAGGGTTTGTAACAGAAAGAAAGCATAAATGACACGATGAAGATTGGAAAGCAAGAGTCCTGATTCTTAAAGTATAAGAATGGAAGAAATGCACTTCACTAAACATGTAGATCATACAACTTCATTAAATTGAAATAAATATCTACCATGAAGATAACAATCCAACTATCTTGGAAGTTGCTCTATAAGGCTAAATAAATCACCAAAAATATGCACATCTGACACAAACCTAATTCGATGCAAAACCATTCACTGGTGAAGAAGTTTGCATTAAACACAATATACCTCTGGTGAAATGTCAAGGTATATAACTACATCTGGAGCTAGCAGTCCTGCCTCTGGAGCCTGCAAAAACAAGACTTCTATGACTGAAGCATAATGTATTCTGGCATTAGATATGCTGATAATGGTTTCGGCAACCGAAACTAATATATAAAATGTATCTCCACCTTGCACCACTCCTCATCAAGTCCCTTGGCAGATGAGAAAGCAACACCAGAGAAAGAATAGCGATCAATAATTAGTGTGGTTCCACTCCTCAGTTTAGACTCCATCAACGATCTGTTAGATATTTCGGCAAAATAACCGTTAGGTGATGTCATCCATAAAAAACAGGAGTGGCACTTTAAGAAAGAAGTCATGCAGAAACAAGTAAGCTAACCTCTTCTCCCAACGATTCGCACTAAAGAGCAGATGGATTGCGTGATCATCCAGCTGGGATTTGTTTTCTAGATAGGAAGAAATCATTTGTCCAACACCTGTATTTCTATCAGGAAATCTCCATGACTCAACTGAATGTCCCAACTCTTCCAGGTAAGAAAGCAATCTGCTGCACTGAGAGGTCTTTCCACAACGATCCAGACCTTCCAGAACAATTAAGGCTCCCCTTGAATCAATTTTGTTGTTACTTTCCATGTGAATTTGTCTTAATGAGCACTTGCACGGGTATGCCAAGTTGCAACGAGAACTTAATGATTTTCGAACCACCGCTGTTGCAAAGTTTCTGAAAGATACAACATTGAATTGAATAGAAATGTCGAACCTCTATTGACATTTCAAAAATGGAATATTCACTCCCTAATTTTTCCTAAACACTCAAACTTCAACACACATGAAGAAATGCAAAACCCATAAGGTCCTGATTTGGAGTAAGAATTGGAGTTCGGAATACTTTTAAGCACTTCAAATATAAAATCATCACTCTTTATATCCTTTGATTGGAAAAATAAAAGGACTTTCCCCTTTTGTTAAGAAACTTGTACTGAAACCATGGATCAAAACCAAAACAAACAGCTTCATAAAGGCATTTTATCAAACAACTTGCGAGTACGCCACTCATTATGCAAAAGATTTGTTCTTTCCCCCAACAAAACAAACAAATTAAATAGTAATCAAACCATGCAGTATGGAAATGCAGCAAAACTTGTTTGATTGAACTTACAAAGCCTTAGAAACGTTCGAATGGCAAGCATTTGTCATATCCTATCCCACGAATCCTTCACATAATTCAAGACCCATTAAAAAAAAGAAAAATTTACTAAATTCCACACACAGAAATTAACACAATAGCTTACTCAGAATCAAACTAAGAGAAAATAATAACATTTGGCAGTAACTTATGTAGAAGGAAAAATGTACCTGTTCAAGATCCGCTCAAAGAAGTAATTTGAGTCAAAAGTATCACAGGAAAATGCGATGGGGGTTTGTATCGTGGAGGTTCACAGCTTTGAATAAATTGAACTAGCAACGGTTGCACGCGGTCCCCGCGCATATAATCCAACTTAATGCAACGCCAAGCATCAATCGTTTTCAGTTAATAAGAAAATTAAAAGACGCAAGAACTGCCAATATTTTTCAAATTGATTAGGAAAGTAACAATTTCTTTGTTTTGTTTAATAATTATTTAAATGTGTAATTTTGTTTTGTTTATGATTAGAATAAATATTATGTTTTTCTTGATTTACACTTAAAAATTTATACGTGCGGGGACTGCGTGCGGCGGTTGCTAGTATAGAGAATAAAGTTGTAAAATATTATTGTGACATACTAATTAAAAATTAAATAGAGTACACATTCAACAAAAAAATCCAACTAAGCTAGTTATAAACATTCATATAATTAAATTCATCATCAGGGCCAACTATATCATTCTAATCCATGCAATAAGTTAATTCAATTATTTAAATTTGATTAGAAACTACTAATTCAAGATCAACCAAAATAGAACCCACCTCTTTCTCCAATAACTCAACATCATTTTTTTTTTATATCATGAATGAATAAAAAAAAACTACTATTTATCTAGAAAAACTGAACAGGATTACAGCAACAATGTCAAAATACTAATCATGTTTAAATTGAATAACTTGTATTACCTTCTAATAGGGAAGATAAATGAAGTGAACATCTCAATAGCATATTTGAATTATTTAACTTGAATAATTAACAAAGAAATAATCGAATAAGGTTGGGAAAATGGTTTACACAAAACTGAATGTAACTCCTTACATAGTCCCGGAAGAAAAGATAAATGAACATGAATTAGCTCTGTAGTTGACGCAGTCCTTTAGACATGCTTCCAAGTGCAAAACTAATGACTAAAACAATAGAGATCACATGTTAATCCCATTTAATAGCAGACATGATCAAATTGAAAAATAATAATAAGGAAACACATCTACACAACCATGATCAAATAGTCAGAGTGTCAAGAGTTATTGAACGACGTGAATTTGAATATGTTGCTTAAGTCACTAATCCCCAACCCATTACATCCTCACAACAATAAATTGACATTCCAACCTTAACCATCCATAAACAATGATTTCATATTTCTACACCAAAGCTAACATGAAAATACCATCTTCGGTCTTTTCGGTATCCACAAAAGACTAACTTACACCCCATTGAATTAAATTTGAAAATAAACGCATACATCATTATAGATTTGAACATACCTAATTACACAGTCCACCTCAAGTTATACCCAATTTTTTTTTTAAAAAAAAAAATCCTATCCATATAAGCATACATCATTATACTCATGAACATAGAAGTTAATTACACACCCCACTTCACGTCAACCCAAGTCAACAAACTGAGAAAAGATGAAATAAAAAACAAAGGCCCTTCGGAATAAAATAAATATGACCATAACAACAAACCAAAAAAAATAAACAATTGTTGACTAAAACCAAACTCCAATATAGCAAGTAAACAAAAATTAAAAATCTAAAATTTCCACAAAAAGCTACTCATAGAACATAATATGTACCTGAATTCCTTACTGATGTGATCTGCTCACTGCTCTTGAAACTTTTTCTTGAGAGGAATAACCTGAGTTTTGAAACAACATCTGGAATATTAAGGGAAATTAGCTAGTTTTCGAAGATGGGAAAATGAGAGCTAAACTTGCATCTTGCCTGATGAAATTTTGGCTCCTTCAATTGCAGATTCCAACGCTTCTAGATTGTATCTGCAGAATAATAAAGAGTGAAATAATAGAGAGTGCAATGCAATGAATAAAAGAGTGCAATAATAGACACATAACTTTAGGCCTGTCAATGGTAGGGTAGGACCCTACCCAGGCCCAGACCCAAAGGAGGCCCAACTAAAATTATTTTACCCAGACACTACCCAATCCATTAAACTCAACTCAAGACCCATGGGCCTCAAGACCCATGGATCTGTAGACCCAATCAGACCCCAACTTTTTTTTTTAAAATATTTTTTATATATATTTTTTTCTCTGAACGATTTATTTGAGAAATTAGAAAATACTAATCCAAATACGAATTCAATGAAAATCAACTAAAACATACGTGAGGGGAACCTGACTGTAGTTATATTTCTTTGTTTATAATTGACTTGATTTTGATCAAATTGCTTTTTTTTTTTCTTGTGGGTTTTCAAAAATTTTTATATTTTAAATTAGGCAAGTCAAAATGGTTTGAAGGTTTTATCTCCTCACATGGGGCAAAGAGAATATACACACAACTCAAAAGCCAATATTCCAGTCAGAAAGAAACACACACTTCCTTAATTACATGGCCAACTTCCCCAAGAAAAAGGCAAAAAAACCCAGAAATTTTAAAGTGGTATGAAATGGAATTTTTCTTGAGACAAATAAGAAAGATCGAAAAATCTACATACACTCTTCTCACAAGAAAGCAGATTCAAAAAGCGCCCAAAACCCAAGCAACAAACAAAATCAATTAAGCAAAACCCCAAAAACTTCAACCAATGATAATAATTAATCAAAACCAAACAAAAACTCCACCAAACAAATGCAGAGCCAACCTACACGAATTCAATGCCGCAACAGCAGGGCTTCAGGCTTACAGGCGTTGCAACAGAAGAAATTGCATGGCAGAAGAAATTCAAAAGATAGAATATTGAATCAAGAACGGTAAAAAGATTAAATACTGCACCTCTGAGTAGCCTTGAAGAGGATTTTTTTCCTGATAAATTATTATTTACAATTGAAATTGAACCTAAAATAGGGAAGGTAAAATTCAACAAATATACATCAAAAAGGTAAAAAACCCAGAAATTTTAAAGTGGTATGAAATGGAATTTTTCTTGAGACAAGTAAGAAGATCTAAAAATCTACATACACAACTACTTGTTTCAGATCTTCTTACTTGTCTGAGGTGGGCGCACGAAGATCGTCTTACATACCCATCTACATACACAACTACTTCGTACATACCCATTTACTTGTCTAAAACAAGATCTGAAACAAATACTTGAGGGCGCACGGAGGCGGCGAACGCGGCGGCGGCGGCGGAAGGGGCGGCGGCGGCGGGTTTGGAGGGGAAGTGAGACTAATGGAGATCGAGTCTTTGAAAGTTGAGAGAGGAGATAGGATTTGCATTCTGTCGTTGTGGGCTTTCACATAATTGGAAAAAGTTTGGGTCTGGAATGGGTAGGGCGGGCTTGTTATCCGACCCAGACCCAATCATTTTTATTTAATGGGTCTGGGCCTAATTTAAAAATAAGGGTCTGAGTTTGGGTCTGAATCTGTTGCAATGGGTCTGGGTCTGGATAATTTGGACCCATTAACAGGCCTCTGATTAGACAGTAACAAACTATATCTGAAAATGCAAAAATAAAAAATCTCAAAGAAATAATAAACCAATTATACAAAATTCAGTTCAAAATGAAAACAGATTCTCATTTTTGTTATGTTTTCTGCTAATAGTAACATACTATCTCTAAAAGTATATAAACCAAAATTCCCAAAGAAATCAAACCAATTACACACTTTAGCCATAAAATGTCACAAAAAGGCCCAATGAGCTTTTGGAATTTAAAAGCTTTTGGCCCACTGTTTCAGTTTGTTACTAAAATTCAAATTTGGAAATATACTACTTCAGGAGCAAAAAGAATTATGACCGCAAAAATTCAGATGGTCGTTGTTTATATTAGCTTCTCTTTATTTACAACGAACAGGTTCTTATAGATATCTTCGTAGCAAACGGGTTGTTGAATGTCCTGTATATCTACATAAATCACATCTGACGACTGCCATCAAGTTCAATTAATAACAATTAACATCCCTAAAATATTGACTATTGATCTAACTAATTCAATCAACTCAGGAGAAAATGAACTAATGCAAGTAAAAAACAAAAAAGAAAAAAAAATCCACGAAAAGGTACCATTTGATATTGTCTATAAACATCAGCAGTTGGTCATTTAAATGTAACTACTATTCTAATTCATTGCATGCTTAGTACTGGGGGCAAAGAAAACAAAGGTTAAAGCACAGTTGGGCATCATATACATCATCCAAGAGGCAAAAAAAAGCAAGATATAACCAAACACTCATCATACACACCACAAAACTGAGTGCAAATTACCACTACAGTAAAATTATCTAATCTAGCAAAGCAATTTCAACGGATCATACATACACCAATTCACTTAACCATTTAGACCCTAGATAAAGCTTAAACTATTGGAAAACACATACAAAGTACAATCTACAGGAATACAAATTTCTTGACCAGACCGGAATTTTTTCTCCATTTCCAAATTAACCAAAAATTAAGGTCCTAGTCCTTTTTACATGCCATTTTGGAGTTCAATTAGATTGCTAGGTACTACTCTAAGTAGCCATTAATTAGAAAACATTACAGTGAAATAGCTACCACCCAACATGATTTCTTTCTAAAGAATCATTCAGAAGCCAGGATGAGTAGCAGAAGCAACAAAACAAACTTGTCTATATCCCCCTCGGAGCCCACATCAAAGAAAGCCAACAACCACATTCTGCACTCAATATAAGACCACTGCCACACCAAAACCAATACACTAAACCAGAAAGAAAGTCAAATATACCTTAAAAGAAAATGAAACAACGGAAAAATCAATCCTATATTAACATATATGCATTCCAAGAAATCAAATCAATGGAAGGATCAAGAACAAATAGGTGAAAATATAAACTTGATAAATCAAATAAATTTGTGAAATACAAACCTAGGCAAACAAAGCATGATCCAAAGTGTAAGGACATCAAAGAGAGTCCAAAACTAAAAATTTGGGTGGGGAATTTTCTCAAACACTTTATGGGAATACAGGAAGAAAAAGGTGATTCCATTTCATATAATTGGTTTGATCAAGAGTAACAGGAACAAGATCTTTGATATGCACACCAAAAGGGTTGGTTGGAGGAGAAGTTGCCATGATAGGGAAGCAATAGTGAGCAATCAGAGATGAAGGAACGTTTAGGCTGATACCATGAAATAATGGAATGCATTGACCTTTTGTCTAGGTCTTGGCATTGTATTTATATATATAAGAAGAGATCTTCATACAATATTTGTCCTATCACTACATGGAAATGAATCAAGGAAAATATATGAAAAATATTCTACAATATTTGTTTGCAAGATATACAAGCAAGTCAATATATACAAATCAATAGAAATATATCTTAACAGTTCTATCATGATGTGCAAGAATGAAGCAAAGAGGGCTAAAGTTGGCTTAGTCACTGGTGTCGTGTGTATTTTCAATTTTGTATAGAGAGTGATATATATATATGTACAGACTACATACCATTACCATCTTAAAATAAAGGGCTTCTGGCCTTCAATTCTCGAGTCTCTACTTTTCTGGACAAATTCTGTATCACATGCACGACTCGAGCAAAAGCAAGAAGGTCGTTTTCGATTCTATGCTAGCTGTCCAAATGATTCTCGAACCAATTGATCATAATACAAATTGGATGGTCAACTCGGGGTTTAATGTTGATGATTTGAACAATAATTATATATGTTGTAATTGAAGATTCCCCTTAGTATATATTATGGTTTAATGATGATGATTTGAACAATAATTGATTATAAGTCATAGTCAAAGGGTGTTTACGAGAGAGACTTCTCAAGTTTCCAGCACTCGATTCCGTGTTTTAAACCTGGTTTTATTTTAAAACACTTCTTTTATATACCTTTGTAGAGTTTTTGATATATCTAAATTTGTATTTTCTCAGATAAAAAATAAATAAATAAATAATATTAAATTGTGTGTTCTGTGAAAATGTAGGGAAATATTCTGAACTAAGGATTCGTGCAACCAACATTAATTAAGGGGGGTGTTTATGAAATTAATTAATTATATGATCGAGTTTGACTCTGGGGTGATGATCCCTGCAGGTGTGGTTAATGCCCCTCTTGACTTTCTATATTGCTAATCATGTTTGATATTAGACAAGTTGAAGTAGCTCATTCTTGACTTGAGCTTATCTCTTTTTGATGTTCTTCATTTGCTTCTCTGGCTTGAGCTGATCACTGCAATTCTTCAAACAACTAATTATGGCAGCTGAATTTTCAGTTTATGACCACAACTACTATAAAAACGTACGTCAATCTTCTTCATTTTCAATTTTTGTTTTTGTGTATGTATATGATTCTTGCCCTCATCTCAGCTTCAAAAAAGTATCTGTTTCTATGAATCTTGAAATCTCTCTTTATAGTAAAGATTATTGTTCGCAAACTTGATCGATCGCGATTTTGGAAAAAAATGATTAGGTGGATGAGAGATCTGTCGAAGAAAGGGCAATAGATGACTGGCTTCCAATCACTTCTTCAAGAACAGCAAAATGGTGGTATTCAGCTTTCCACAATGTCACTGCTATTGTTGGAGCTGGAGTTCTTGGTCTCCCTTATGCCATGGCTGAACTCGGATGGTAAAATTTCATTGACTTGCTGCACACAGAGAGACAGAGAGAGAGAGAGAGAGAGAGAGATTTTACTGAGTAATAACATTGAGATCATATTGTCAGGGGACCTGGAGTGGTAGTCTTGGTCATATCATGGATCGTCACTCTCTACTCTTTGTGGCAAATGGTAGAGATGCACAAAATCGTGCCTGGAAAACGTTTCGACAGGTATCATGAGCTCGGACAGCATGCTTTTTGGTGAAAGCTCGGTTTGTGGATTTGTGGTGCCTCAGCAGCTAATCGTTGAAGTTGGAGTCGACATAGTTTACATGATCACAGGAGGTCAATCGCTCAAGAAATTCCACGATTTGGTTTGCCATGATTGCAAAAACATCAAGCTTACTTACTTTATCATGATCTTTGCCTCTGTCCACTTCGTACTCTCCCAACTCCCCAGCTTCAATTCAATCTCCGGTGTGTCCTTGGCAGCAGCAATTATGTCCTTGAGGTACGGTATTAGCTAACTACATACCCCTTCCGACGATCAAGAACTTCATCTTGATGAAATTCAAAGATTTCATAAGCATATTGTGCTCTGCAGTTACTCAACAATTGCATGGGGTGCCTCAGTCGACAGGGGCGTGCAACCAGACGTGCAATACGGGTATAAATCAAAGACTGCTGCTGGTACTATTTTTAACTTCTTCAGTGGCTTGGGCAGTGTCGTTTTTGCCTACGGTGGTCACAATGTCGTGATGGAAATTCAAGCTACTATGCCTTCAACAACGGAGAAGCCTTCAAAGAAACCTATGTGGAGGGGAGTTGTTATTGCTTATATAGTCGTCGCCATCTGCTATCTCCCTGTCGCTCTTATTGGTTACTGGATGTTTGGCAATGAAGTAGAGGAAAACATTCTCATCACGTTACATAAGCCTAAATGGCTCATTGCCATGGCCAACATGTTTGTTGTGGTTCATCTCATTGGAAGTTATCAGGTATGTTTGGATGATGAAAATTTCCTAACTAAAATCCAAGAACGGAACACAGCAATACTGTAATTTTTCATCTGAGGCTGTCTGCTTACTACTAATGCAGGTCTATGCAATGCCGGTTTTTGACATGATGGAGACTGTGCTTGTAAAGAAACTCGATTTCAGGCCAACATGGTATTTGCGCCTTGTCTCAAGGACGATCTACGTTGGTATATCATCGACTGCCCTTTTCCTCCAATTTACTACTTGCCCTGGTTTTCTTTGGCTCTGCCATTCCTCACAAGTTTATGCAAATTCTTGATTTCAGCTTTTACAATGTTTATCGCCATCACTTTCCCTTTCTTCAATGGGCTTCTTGGATTTTTCGGAGGATTTGCTTTCGCACCAACCACGTATTTCGTAAGAAACTACATATGATCAAGTCTCTTACATGCATCATTCACATAATGCAATGTTACTCTTCTATTAGCAGAATGCATGCATACCATAGAAATGGTCACAAAACTAATTATTTTGCAGCTCCCCTGCATCATATGGCTCGCTATCTGCAAACCGAGGAGATTCAGCTTATCTTGGTTCGCGAATTGGGTATATATATCTATCTCCACCTTCAATACTATCATACTTTTCTTGAACTTAATTTTTCTTCTTAGAAACAGACAGCTGATTGCTGTGATTCATCCTTGTCCGAAATATCAGGTTTGCATAATCTTTGGGGTCATTCTGACGATCGTTGGACCCATTGGAGGGTTAAGGCAGATTATACTCCAAGCAAAAACCTATAAGTTTTACGTATAAGCACAGATGCAACCATTGTTTCTGCCAGCCATTGTTCTTGGCCTGTTGAGAAAAAAACTGAGACCAGCTAGTTTTGGTCTGTGACGTTGTCGGCCGATAGAGATTTGAACATTTTCATGTTTGTTTCATCGTCAGAGTTCCCTGTGTCAGAACAAATCACCAAACATGGAGCTGGAGATATGAAGCAGCAAATGGCATTGAAGATTGATGAACATGATTGTTTGCTTTTTTATTACCTTGTGTGACAAAATTCAACTTCACTGGATTTGATTCATTATATCATGAATACTATTTCCAATTTCTTACACCAAAATGCTAAAGCATTCTTAGCTTCCAAACTCATTTAGCCAAGATTTTTTGATATGGATAGTTAAGAGCAGACTGTTTCAAGAATCCAAAAATCATGATAACGATGAGTTCCTCACCATCACCAACAGCTTGGAAACTTCAATGTGAAAGACTCCCAAAGCGAGTTTAGCTAAGTTTTTTTTTTATAACATCTTATAAGCTCCCACGTCTTGTAAGATATTGGATTTTATTTTAAAAATAAATTTCTAAAATATTTGGATAAAATAAAGCTTATGAGATGTTAAGTTATTTGGCATAATAAGGTATTTTTATAAAATAATCAAAAAGGACATCATACTATGAGAATCACATAAATTGTTATTTTTTGATATATTTTGTTTTTAAATATTTTTAAAATACTTGGATAAATAGTACGCATTAATTTGACTTAAAATTTTAATAGATAATTGATGTGTCCAAAGTTGGATAAGCCCAAAAACAAAGAGACCCAATTCACATAAGCCCAACCCAAGAAAAAGCAAGGAGGCCAAGAGGAACTCTAAGGTAATACAGTCTTCTTCCCGACATTGCTTTGCATATCATTGTTCATTTTATAATCTCATAATTGTTTACTGACTTTAGCATTGGAGTATTAACGTATTATTTGCAGGCCCCTTTCCAAACTTGTAAATGTTAGAGGTCCATCTTACTCAAGCCCCAAGGCTTCCCTTAAGCGAGCTATTTTAGTTCACATCAATAATCTTTTTTACAAAAATAAAAATAAAATGATGAATTATACCTACACTTTTGAATAAAGATAATATACGTATACACTTATGTTAGTTGAATATTAATATAGATATATAATTGATGTTTTCTTTGTTAATGAAATGATTATTTCTAATCGTATAATTTTGAACTTCTTGATTTATATTTTTTTAGTAAATATAATATCAATTGCAATCTTATTTTGTTTAACTATAATAATTTATTATTAAATAATGAAAAGAAATTAAATAATAATAAAATTCTTTAAAATCTTAGAAAGTGTGTATGTGTGTGTGTGAGAGAGAGAGAGCATGAATGAGGATGTTTTTATTTTACGGCATATTATTCATATAGAGGAAGTTACCTTTTTTTTTAAAGATTTTATAAAATTCAAAATATTTTATTTTGAAATCGTATAAACCTTTTAAAAAAAGTTTTATCAAATCATTTTTGGAACATATAAGCTAAGCTCTCAGAACATCTTATACGATATTTTATAAGTTTAGCCAATAGAGATTGAATTAAGACAAAGTTGACATTGTCGGTTTGTTTCGCTGCCGATAAGACTTAGCAAAGTTGGAGCTCCACCAGAATTAACTGTCATCTGTCTTCGTAGTTTCCTACACTAGTCGCCCAACTTTGTACTTTGACTGTGTCTTCGTGCGTGTATTTGTTTATACACCCGATTAACAAGAAACTCTATTCAGACAATTACTTGGAAAAAATGAAAGCTAGTGTAAGCTACCAAATAATAATGTCAACTATTAAATTATTAATTGATAATAAATATCACAAGTCAATATTATTATTATAACAATTAGTGAAATATTACAATAGTTCAGTGGCAATAAATAAAATTACACCGTATAATAATATTCGATTACGTGCCGTAGAGTTCGATAATGATTTATGTGAATATATCCTGCGTACATAACTTCTTTATTTTTAATCGTACATGTTTAAGGCTTCAATAAATGGCAGGAAAATTCTCAGAATCTTTGGGCTTGGCCTTGTCCCTGTCAAAGGTGGACGATTTGCAGTACTCAGTTTGTGTATAAATACATGCACACACACACAAACACAAGTTGCTATATTTCCAGAGTAAAATTCAATTAGTTTAATACATATTTCTTCAGTTTCCTTCTTTTAGTTTCTCTCTTTCTTGTAAGAAGTTATACATTGAGTTGAGAGAAAATATGGGAACTCCAAGTTCTAATCATGATAACCTCTACTTTGTAGATGTAAGTCTCTTCATCTGCAGATGTGTGAGCTGCGCGCGCCTGATAATCACCAACTTGCAATCGTCGTAATTAGATACATAATTTAAAGATGAACAAGAGTACTGACTGTATAAGAGATCAGCCTGTCTTCTTTAACAGTTTAAATTTTAAACGAGGTAATTTTTCATTAATGCTTAACTACATATATAGGTGGATGATTTGCAATCCGAAGAGGAGAGGGCGATAGACGCTTGGCTTCCGATAACTGCTTCAAGGGATGCAAAAATGGTGGTACTCAGCTTTCCATAACGTCACCGCAATGGTTGGAGCTGGAGTCCTCAGTTTCCCATATGCCATGTCTGAACTGGGATGGTAAATATATAAATATGAATACAATATAAATAACTGTTTTATTACATGTTATGTGCCTTCTTACTTTGCTCATAATTTCCAGGGGGCCTGGAGTAACAGTCTTGGTCATATCTTGGATCATTACTCTATGCACCTTATGGCAAATGGTTGAGATGCATGAAATGGTGCCCGGAAAACATTTCAACCGGTATCACGAACTTGGGCAGCATGCTTTTGGCGAAAAGCTCGGTCTCTGGATCGTTGTGCCTCAACAGTTAGTTGTTGAAGTTGGAGTCGACATCGTTTACATGGTTACTGGAGGAAATCCACTTCAAAAGTTCCATGATATCATCTGCACGGATTGCAAGGAGATCAAGCTTACCTATTTCATCATGATCTTTGCCTCTGTCCACTTTGTGCTCTCCCATCTTCCCAACTTCAATTCAATCTCTGGTGTCTCTCTGGCAGCAGCAGTCATGTCGTTAAGGTACATGCCTTCTGTCTAGTACCTTGTCTTAACCATGAAATTTTTTAATAAATCCCTGTTAGAATTTGCTCTGGATTAATGATATGAAATGGCCTCTGAAACATAGAAGGGAATAGAGGATAATGACATATCTCAAATACTACAAATGTTCTATAATGTGTTACACTATATATATCTGAAGCTACTCGACAATCGCTTGGGGGGCATCAGTCCACAAGGGCGTGCAGAAGGACGTGCAATATGGCTATAAAGCTAAGACAAGAGCTGGTACTGTTTTTAACTTCTTTAGCGCGTTGGGGGATGTCGCTTTTGCCTATGCCGGTCACAATGTTGTGTTGGAGATTCAAGCTACCATGCCTTCTACACAGGAGACACCTTCAAAGAAACCTATGTGGAAAGGAGTGATTGTTGCTTATATAGTTGTTGCTGTTTGCTATTTCCCTGTTGCTCTTATTGGATACCGGACTTTCGGAAATACTGTTGAAGACAATATTTTGATCTCGTTGAAGAAACCCGTATGGCTCATTGCCATGGCTAACATGTTTGTTGTGGTTCATGTTATCGGTAGCTATCAGGTGAGTCCCGTCCAAGTTTTCTCTTGTTCATGTATACTTCTTCCTCTGGAGAAACAAGTATATGGTTGATTTGGACTAGTGCAGATTTACGCGATGCCGGTTTTTGACATGATAGAAACCGTGCTTGTGAGGAAACTCAGGTTCAAGCCAACTTGGTGGTTGCGCTTCATTGCAAGAAACGTTTACGTGGGTAAGAAAATTGCCTTATTCTTCTGCACATTAATGTAAAACTTAGTGTGTTCCTTAGAAGTTTGATCAAATTCTTGGTCCATGTCAGGGTTTACAATGTTTGTGGCCATCACACTTCCTTTCTTCGGCGAACTTCTTGCATTTTTTGGAGGATTTGCTTTTGCTCCAACCACATACTTTGTAAGCATCATTAAGTCACATCAGCAGTAACATCTCTAAAATTTTGCTGATGCAGCGTAATTCACATTATTCGGTACTTTTAACAGATTTTCTTTCGCCATATTTGTGTTTATTGCATCAAGTTTCACTTATATCCGCGGAACAAACAATGTAAACAGAATTCTTGTGCAATTCTTTCAGCTTCCTTGTATAATGTGGCTTTGCATCCACAAACCGAAGAGGTTCAGCCTGTCTTGGTTCACCAACTGGGTACGTGCAGCTTCCGGTTTCATACTTAAATTTTCCACTCAGAAGATTCAAAAGCTGATGAAATTTTACTTGGCCTTGTGAATTTTCAGATGTGCATAATCCTTGGAGTTCTTATGATTATAGCACCAATTGGAGGGCTGAGGCAGATTATACAGAAGGCAAAAGACTATCACTTCTACTCATGAGTATGCATCTCCCCTGCAGCAAAATAATTGGCCGTGTAAATCTAACCTTATGCATGAGCAAATCAATACTACTCAATGTTCTCCCAGTTTCCAGTTTTACAATCGTCTCGACGGTCTAGTATTAGTTTCTTTGTTTGTACCGTAATTGACTATACCATGACAGGAAGTAGATTCCTGTCACGTTTTTGAAAGGAAATGCGACTTTACTGGAGAACTGTTCGATGAGCAAGAAAGATGGAGACCGTTGGATTAAGGGCCAATTGGATCTAAATCAAATTGGGGGCGAGGAGATGAGAAACGATGTCGTTTCTGAAGAGATTAGGGCCAAATCCCTAATATCGGCCACTAATTCAAACGGTGCCGTTTGAAAGGAAAAAGCTGGGGCCGACCAAGCGACACGTGTCGGTTGAGAAAAGGGAAAAGCTGGACAGACTGAGTTGGGCTGGGGGTTCGACTCCTTTTGGCAGCTGCTGCACCAATGAAGAGCTAGAAGACTGCAGATTTCATTTAATGTTTTCAGTACACTTTTGGTACTATTTTGTAATTGAAACTTTTGCTGAACAATGTATATGGTGTGGCTGAATGTTTTGGGGGATTATCTATGAAAAGTTCAAGTTCCATTCTCTCTCAATTCTCCTTTCTTCTTCTGTCTATTCTCTCTTCTTCTTCCTATTATTTCTTGTTAGTTAAAATTACTATAATACCTCAAAAACATTACAATTCCTTATTCAGATATCCAAGTTATGAATATTCTTGAATTTTGTTGGTTCTTTTTGTTTGGAGATCTTAAAAGCTTACTCATCATTCACTTTCTGATTGCAAAAAACAACCTGTCTTTAAGACATGATTTCTGTCTGAGTGAGGCCACGTTTTTAAAGGATGTATTTTCCTACATGTTCATGGATCATACATATGCCTGTTTCTTCATCTTGTTTGTCTACTTCCTTTTCTTATTACCTACCGCTGGCCAAAAAAGCTGACAGGCTGAACGCTACTTGCCGCTACCAAATTTTGCGGCGGGACAACCATTTGCTCGGCCTGTCCTCTCTACGCATTTATTTCTCAATAAATTGCTAATAAGTTCTACTAGGCTCCGATGGGCTTATCCTTTCAGTTCCAAAACCTGGCTTTTAGGCTTTCACTATTGTACTTGAATCCAATTCATTCTGGAAAGCAATCATGGATACCCTGGCTCTGAAACTTACCTCAATCTCAAGCCCCCTCCCTCTGTTTTTCACTACGTATTTCATCCTCTACCTCAATGCTTACTTCATTCTTTTCCGGGCTTGGCCCCGGAAGCTCAGGCCCGAAGCTTCGAGCTGTGTCATATCCCTGGCTCACGGTACTCCAGCAGTATTCTTGGCCTGTCGGGCCATTCTCTCTGATCCGGCCCTGGATTTTCACTCCCCCAATACTCCTCTCCAAAACATTGCGCTCGACTACAGCATTGCGTATTTCTGCATGGATCTTCTCCACTTCTTGATCTTTGAGCCCTCTGGCGTCCTCTTCATCGCCCACCATTTAGTTTCTCTCATCGTCTTCTTGAGCTGCCGCTACGTAGCATACCACGGGGCGTTTTCCGTTCTCGGTCTCCTGTTTTTGGCGGAGCTGACGAGTTTCTGCCAGAATGTGTGGACTCTCGCCGGCGCGAGGAGGTCTGATGTGGAATTCGCCAGAAAAGTGTTCGACTTAATGTCTCCTCCGTTTTATGCTTTCTACTCCGTCGTAAGAGGTCTTTTAGGACCTTATTTTGTGTACCGGATGTGTGTGTTTTATGGGAGTGGAGCGGCGGATGGTGTGATACCGACATGGGTTTGGGTTTCATGGGTTTTGGTCGCCGTGATGATTATTTTTGGTAGTGTATTGTGGATTTCCAATCTTTGGATGGAGTTGTATAGTGAAAGGATGAAGAAAGCCGAAAGGAAAATTCAATAAAAGTTAAAAAATAGAATTGAGTTAACTATTATCTTTGAAGTTTTTAAGGCATTGATGTAATGTTTCAAAGAGAAGTCGTAGGTATTCTCCTGTCTTTGCGATGAGTTTGAATTATAACTGATGAATGTAACTGTTACAGTATTCTCTCTTAATCAATTGAAAAGAAAGATATCTACAACCACCATCACCACCAACTTTTGACGGCACAGCCATTTGCTCCGCCGCTCCCCTCCCCTCTACGCTTTTATTTCTCAATAAAATCCTACTGATAGATTCCGCCGCCATTTCTTCTAGGCTTATCTTTTAAGTCCCAAAACCTCGATTACTTGTAATTGCATCAACTTCAGTCTGAAAAGCAATCATGGATATCCTGACATTGAAACTTCTCTCAATCTCAAGCCCCTTCCCTCTGTTTTTCACCATGTATTTCATCCTCTACCTCAATGCTTACTTCATTCTTTTCCGGGGTTGGGCCCGGAACCTCCGGACTGAAGCTTCGAGCTGTGTCATATCCCTGGCTCATGGTACTCCAGCACTATTCTTGGCTTGTCGGGCAATTCTCTCTGATCCGGGCCTGGATTTTCACTCCCCCAACACTTGGCTCCAGACCATCGCGCTCGATTACAGCATTGCGTATTTCTGCATGGATCTTCTCCACTTCTTGATCTTCGAGCCCACTGGCATTGTCTTCATCATCCACCATTTGATTGCGCTCTTTGGCTTCTTGACCTGCCGCTGCGTGGCTTACCACGGGGCGCTCTCCGTCCTCGGTCTCCTTATTTTGGGAGAGATGACGAGCTTATGCCAGAACGTGTGGACTCTGGCCGGCACGAGGAGGTCTGATGTGGAACTAGCTCGAAAAGTGTTCGATTTAATATCCCCTCCGTTTTATGCTTTGTACACTGTTGTCAGGGGGCTTTTCGGGCCTTATTTTGTGTACCGGATGTGTGCGTTTTATGGGAGTGGAGTGGCGGATGATGTGATGCCGAAATGGGTTTGGATTTCATGGGTTTCTCTCGCCGTGGTATTGATCTTTTCTAGCGTATTGTGGATTTCCAATCTCTGGATTGAGTTCTACAGAGAAAGAAGGAACAAAATAGATAGGAAACTTAGATAAACAGCTAAAAAAGAAGTATGTTAAAGTATCGATTTTGGATGTTTTAATGTATGGTTGTAGTGTTTGCAAAGATGAATGAATGAGAAGTACTCTTAGGTGTTGTTCTCATGTCTTGCAAAAGATTTCTGTGAGTTTGAATTATGATTGATGGATGATTATGTTTAAATTTGTATATTTTCTTGAAAGCAGAATTTCGGAATTACTGTCCAGCAAGTCTCGGTTGATTTTGCCGTATTTTTAGAAGTAATTTTGCTTAACCCAGCAAATTTGTAGTGGAGGCAAATTTTACTTTAAGTACAATGATCCGACATTCCAAAATTCTCCATGAAAAAACCTGCGAAACTGAATAATACTATGTTTCATCTGATTATTATAATTTTCACAACTATAGATCAGGAAAGAGGATATATATCGTTTTCTGTTTGTCTGTCACAACTATTTCAACGCGTGATTCTTGCAACTTCGCATATTCAATATTTTCTGGAGTTGTTTCTCAGGAAAAGGAAGCAAAAAGAATAACCATGCACATGGAGATCAAATGTTAGATAACCTGTAATTTTCAGGACAGAATCGTAAGGAATTATTTAAGGTTTAGTTAAATAATTGGGTGTGACAGATCAAGACTTTGTGAATCATTAAGTTGTCCGAAGTGATAAGCCGGGGCCATGGAAGCGACATCAATGGATTATCAAGTCAAGATAATTCTGGATTGGTTGAAACTGTACAAGGTTTGACATTCTTGATTATATATACATTACCGACGATCAATCTCCTGGACATGAGATATACAAAAAAATTAGAAAATAATGCTGTTTATCAAGACCATTCTTAAGATGGATTAAACATGATTAAATCATTTACTCACTAAGTCGAGCATTAATTATTAAAGTATATGTATCAATTCGTATCATGAAAATATAAAAGTTTTCCCTCCTCTCCCCCATCCCCTACTGCTAATATTGCTTGATACTTCAGAAGTTAAATTGGATTCTTTAATTTTTCGTTTCGCTCCTCTTTCTCTCTAAGTTCGTCGTTTTCTCCTGAGATTTGGAGATGCAATTGATGGAATCTACTGCAGGTCCAAGTTCTGACAGTAACTACTACATCAAGAATGTAAGCAACCATTATCTCTTTTCGGTGTGTGTGTGTGTCTGTGTTTGCATGAAATTTGGGCTTGAACAATTTGGCATGTACCTGTTGTTAATGTAGGTGGCCAGAAAGTCAATTAGTTGGTCATTTTACAATCTATTATTAATGATGTTTTGCCATCTTTGTCGTGTTATAACTTATGTTACTACTGAATTTCACGAAGTAAACCCATAGACCAGTTAAACCAATAACCTGCTGATATAGGTGGATGAGCGGTCTGTAGAAGAAAGGGCGATAGACGATTGGCTACCAATAACTTCTTCAAGAACTGCAAAATGGTGGTATTCGTCTTTCCATAATGTAACTGCTATAGTTGGAGCTGGAGTCCTTAGCCTCCCTTACGCCATGTCTCAACTGGGATGGTAAAATTCTTTTAGTCGAGACGTGTTAACTAGGACTAACAGATACTTATTTATATATATATGTTTCTAGGGGACCTGGAATGGCAGTCTTGGTCATATCTTGGGTTGTTACTCTCTACTCTTTGTGGCAAATGGTAGAAATGCATGAAATGGTGCCCGGAAAACGTTTCGATAGGTATCACGAGCTTGGACAGCATGCTTTCGGGCAAAAGCTCGGCTTGTGGATCGTGGTGCCTCAGCAGCTAATTGTCGAAGTTGGAGTCGACATAGTTTACATGATTACAGGAGGCCAATCACTCAAGAAGTTCCATGATTTGGTTTGCCAAGACTGCAAAGACATCAGGCTGACATATTTTATCATGATCTTTGCCTCTGTCCACTTTGTACTCTCCCAACTTCCCAGCTTCAATTCAATCTCTGGTGTCTCTTTAGCAGCAGCTGTTATGTCCGTGAGGTATACTGCCTAAACATTACATGTTTCTCCTTTTAACAGTCAAGAACTCTTTCCTAAATGGTCTGAAAGCGATCTGTTCCAGCAAATATTGTTGAAAATGGTGCCAAGTCTAAGACTTGTCATGTTTTTCAGTTACTCGGCTATCGCATGGGGTGCCTCAGTCGACAAGGGCGTGCAACCTGACGTGCAATATGGCTATAACTCAGACAGTACAGCTGATGCTGTTTTTAACTTCTTCAGTGCCTTGGGGATAGTTGTTTTTGCCTACGGTGGTCACAACGTCGAGATGGAAATTCAAGCTACTATGCCTTCTAGACCAGAGAGGCCTTCTAAGGTCCCTATGTGGAGGGGAGTAATCGTCGCTTACATAGTCGTTGCTCTATGCTACTTCCCAGTTGCTATCATTGGGTACTGGACTTTTGGCAATACAATAGACGACAATATTCTGATCACGCTAGAGAAACCTAGATGGCTCATTGCCATGGCTAACATGTTTGTCGTAATTCATCTCATTGGCAGCTATCAGGTTTAGTTTAGTTCTTTCTTGTCAACATATAGGAAACAAGATGGTTGTTTCTGTCTGAAATGGACTAATGCTGCAGGTCTATGCAATGGCGGTTTTCGACATGATGGAAACTCTGCTGGTAAAGAAACTGAAGTTCAGACCAACTTTGTGTTTGCGCTTTATTTCGAGGAGTGCTTACGTTGGTAATATGAACTGCCCTTTTCATCCAATTATCAAATTATTCTTGTTTGTTTAAGTTCTGCTGTATGTAGTTTTGTACTCATTTGTTCCCTTAAAACGTTTGTGCAAATTCTTGATTTCAGCTTTTACAATGTTTATTGCCATCACCTTCCCTTTCTTCAACGGGCTTCTTGCATTTTTCGGAGGTTTTGCTTTCGCACCAACCACATACTTCGTAAGCAACTATATCTACACGCGCGCGCTCACACAGACACACACTTGTATATTATACGTTCTTGCGATCATATGGTTAAAAGTTAGCATGTCTGCAGCTACCGTGTATCATATGGCTTGCGATCTGCAAACCGAGGAGGTTCAGCTTATCTTGGTTCACCAATTGGGTATATATGAATAAATCCAGCTACAATGTTGTCTTATTCTTGTTGAATTTTCCCTTGTTAGACACAGTGAGCTGCTTTAACTTTGCCTTGTCCAATATCAGGTCTGCATAATCCTTGGGGTTCTTTTGATGCTTGCTGGACCCATTGGAGGGCTAAGACAGATTATACTCCAAGCCAAAACCTACAAAATCTACGGTTCTACTTAATAGCCAGAGCTTATGCAATAGCGAACGGCAATGGAGATTGATGAATGTGGCAGAAGCAACGCTCGAAACTGAGAATGTGTGTTCTTAATTTGTATGAAACAATTCAAGTTCAACAGACAATTCTAACGCTGTAGAACATCCTGAATTCAGCCTGTAATCTCAAAATCACACTGAAACAAGTTATTGACTGATGCACCTTGGTATAACAGAAAAACTAATGTTCAATACAAGCGTTAATTCCTCCATACAAATTTCTGATTAATTTTTCGCCTTTAGAGAATTATTCTCCTTAATCCTTGCTCGGTTATCCAGCTTGACAAACCGCTTCAGATCCTCATATGGAAGAGACTCTATGTCTTTCCTCCTCAGCTCACTAAGAGCCGGACGTTTGTCCAGCAAGTGCCATAACCAATCTGGGTACTCAGAATCGGGCAAGATTTTTGGGTCTTGCCCCTCTTTGAGGATATTGGCACCAAAAACTGTCGTGGATTTTACTTCTTTGCTGAGTAGCGATGCTTTTGGAGCATCTGCAGCAGCACCACCTTTAGAGCCTTTCTTTGCTTTAGCCCCACCAGCTGCAAATGTTCTGCGGCCCAACACTCCAACCACCTCCTTGTTGGTGGTAATGTTTCTCAATGATCTCACAAAACTAATTGGCATGTCTTTATGGCTGCACCATGAGCAAGAGTTATCATAAGGATCAAGCAAACGTAATGAATGCTTACTTACACCAGCATATTTTCTAAACAAACTCAATTAACACGGGCATGGACAACTCCTCTGAGAACTTTCCTCATTTCACAAGTAATAATAGCAACAGATTGTTCCCTAACGATAAAACATCAAGAATGCTGAAGTAACCGACTACATGCAAGCTAACCGGATCACATCCTCCCAAGTAGCACAACAGTAAAGTAGTAAACAAACACTTTTTACTGGCAAATACTCAAACTACTTCTCCATTGTTCAGAGCAAAGAGGCTTTCGAGTCCGTTGCAATCAAAACCAAACCTTGTAAAAGACTACCAATCTTTTGACATCCTAAAACAGCAAATTGACCTAATAACACAAACATATTATATTAAATTAACACCTCTTATACCAGATGCTTAAGCCTTTACAAATTAACCCCCACAAGTGTGAACCCCATCCCCATGCATCGACTGAAGTTATAAGTAACAATGCCAGCAGCTAAGTAGCTCAGCCGCCCAACTTTTCTTCCACCGGAAACTTTGTACTGCAACCTCATACAAGCAAGAAATAACCCATTGCTCAAAATAGAGCAGAAAAGTATCAAACACTGTAAAGTTGAAGGCATTTCTCATGAGAGGTTGATTCATGGTGAACAATCCGAAACCAATGCCTCCCATGGATAACAAAATAAGAAACGCCTCAAAAACAACACATCAAAACCTACTTAATTTCAGTCCTGTACTAAAACAGCAAAACCCACAAAATCGAAGTTGAAATAAAACCGCTGCATCCAGCACAAATCCCAAAATACTGCACCCGATATTAGAAGAAAAAACAAAATCCAAACAATGGCCTCTTAAACGTAGACTCCATAACAAAAACATTAACCAGATCGAGGCAGAAAAACAGGAAACAGTTGAATTATTTCTGTAGCTGTTGATACTACAAGGCACAAAACAGACAACACAGAATTCGACAAGAGATTAGCTTCGATTATTACCTGTATTGCTACCACCAGAAGCTGGGTTTGGCAGGTCCTCCGTGCTCGGCAATGGCTTCAGTATAGGTACGAGCATCCCCAAATCAGACCTGAGGTTTTTGCATATATTCGATTGGCAGACGTGGGCTTTCAATTTGGGCTTGTAACATGGGCCGTCAAGAAAAGCCCCAGAAATATTAGCTGGACCAATTTGAATTGGGCCGCGCCCAATAGTTAAAACCCAGACCCATAACCTCTTCTAGGGGTTAGGTTAGGGTTTAACACATTCTCTCTCTTCTTTCTTGAGCAAAAATCCAGTACTTTCTACAAAACCCTCTTTTTTTTCTCTCTCTAGATCAGTCAATCTCCATCTCCAAACCCCCTTTCAAGACCAGAACCACTCTAAAACCCCAGAAAATGGGCAGCCAAGCCGCGGCGTCTTTTCTCACGAACATTGCACGCGCCGCTTTCAGCGTCGGCATCGGCGCCACTGTTCTGAATGCCTCGCTCTACACCGTCGACGGCGGCCAACGAGCCGTTCTGTTCGACCGTTTCCGTGGAGTTATCGAAGATACCGTCGGCGAAGGAACCCACTTCTTAGTCCCATGGCTTCAGAAACCCTTCATCTTCGACATTCGCACGCGCCCTCACACCTTCTCCTCTGTCTCAGGTATAGCAACAAGTTTTTTCTGCTACTTTTTAATGTCTTTCGCTATTTTGAGGTGATCCGGTAATGGTTAATATGCTAATCCTTTATGTATTTCTATAATTTGCTGTCTGGAAAAATACTCGGAATCTTTACTGAGTATGAGCCGAATTTTGGCCAAAACTAGCATGATTTTGAAAATTAGTAGTGGATTAGCTTATTATCTCAATCTTTGAGAGGTGCATTATTAATTCTAAATGTCTTTTTTGGCGTCTTAAGTCTCAAATGTGATGCCTCTTGTGATGAATGGGTATTTTGATGTAATAAAATAGTATTTTCCTTTTGTATAACATGATATTTTGGATCGTCTTTCTGAACGTGAATACATGGGATTGAGTTTTCGTGCTTTTAGTGAAGGATGGATTATTGTTGTGTGTGTTTGTTATTAGGTAAAGTTGTTAACTTGTCACATATACTGTGAAATAAATGGATGAGAACAACTTTTTCTGTAGGGACAAAGGATCTGCAGATGGTTAATCTCACTCTGCGTGTGCTCTCACGCCCTGAGGTCAATCGCCTGCCAGACATTTTCAAAACCCTAGGGCTTGAGTATGATGAGAAAGTCCTCCCATCAATTGGAAATGAGGTTCTCAAAGCTGTAGTTGCACAATTCAATGCTGATCAGTTGCTCACTGAACGACCCCATGTTTCTGCCCTGGTGCGGGAGAGTTTGATACGTAGGGCGAAAGATTTTAACATTGTGCTCGATGATGTGGCAATCACTCATTTATCATATGGAGCGGAGTTCTCAAAGGCTGTGGAGCAGAAACAGGTGGCACAGCAGGAGGCAGAGCGGTCTAAATTTGTGGTCGCAAAGGCAGAACAGGAAAGGAGGGCTGCTATTATTAGAGCAGAAGGAGAAAGTGAGTCTGCCAAGCTGATCTCCGATGCAACTGCAGCTGCAGGGATGGGTTTGATTGAGCTTAGGAAGATTGAGGCAGCTAAAGAAAATGCATCATCCATGTGCAGGAATGGGAATGTGGTCTATCTGCCAAGCACCAACAATATGCTTCTTGGTGTCAATCCTGGGCGTTAATTATGAGGTAGTATTCTACCAGTTGGTGAATTTTTCCTTTTTTTTTCTTTTTTGTGGTGGGGGGGAGGGGGATGTTCGTCATTGAAGTTTGCTTACACCTTTTTCTTCTCTTAGATGATTTTTTTGCCGTATTGATCCTAGACCTGGAGAAATGAACTTCTGATTTTCTTTTTTTGAAAGAAAGGCCATTCTTTCTTTATATTCAGATGTCTGGCCAATCTAGGTTCTTATGTAAGATCATACTTGAATGATAATCTAGTGAAAAAAGAAACCAAGATGCTTACTGCATATTTGTTACCTTTGATCAGTTGAGATTGCTTCATTTGGATACAATTGTCGATGTGAAAGGGACACATTGCTTTTGAACTTCATTATCACTGAGATGTAGGTGAGTACCTTTCAATTGACATATTTCACAAGTTGGTACTGAGAATCCTATTGCAGCATAGAATTTGCCATGACAATCTATCAAGGAACTGTTTTGGTTGTTGATACCTATTCTTTCTTCACCAACGCAATGTTGCATGCTTTGGATGCACTCATCGGGTTTTAGCTTGCTAGGCATTAGATTCAGAGGTTTAGACCACTAATTCTACTGTCTGAAGGACTATTGGTGGGATAGGGAGGTAGTTGTTTTATGCTCTCCATCTGGTCGTTTTTGCTGATTTATAACATGTCAATTGTGTTGGACAATTTGACAAGTCATTCACCATTCTTTGTTTCGCTTGTTGCAGGGTGTCAAGAGATGGCAAGATTTCTGGTGGGCTTTCTGGCTGTTGCGTTCACTGCCGCTTTTGTGGGAAATTTTAAGTCTTTATCTTATGTTCCAATACCTTGATAAGTTGTATGAATATCTTAGGAGGAACTGAATGATAAGAGAGCCTTTACTTTTTCATGTGGTTGTGGAAGATTTTTACATTGTCTCCTGTGGATTCTGGAGAAACTATAATAATTTAACACCTTGCCCGTTTCCTTAGTCTAGGAAATTTCACCCCAACAATCTTTCCATTTAACTTAATCTGTCAAGTGACGACTGGTGCTTTTCATATTTATCACGTCAGGCTATGCTGTTGCAGTGGTTCTGTGATGTAGTTGTATCTGTAGTTCTTGTGTTGGAACTTCAATTTTTCCCTTTTCTCTGCATTTTTCAAACGATATTAAACCCATTGCCTCATTCACAAAAACGATTTGCGGCAAGCTCCAAATACCTGATAGAGACGTACAATATTGTCCAACATATGTTTAGGGGAGCATGGGTGGGTATGTTCATGTCAGTGATGGAACTATAATTGTCTTGGGTTGGAAAAACTTGTCCGATGTTTGAAAGTTGAAACAAGTTGATAACAATAGCTGAAGGACCTAATACTACCACTTGGATCTGGAATCTACATGGTGATGCTCGCGATTTCCATGCCATACTAATGACATGGAGGAGATCTCTCAAAAAGTATTTAGTGCTCATTTTAGTCAATTGTTCATCATCTTTTTTTGGTCAGAGTGGTGTGTATTTCCACAGCGCTCGTTTTTCTAATTATGAAATGTGGCTAAATGTTCCAACTCACAGTGGGACAATTAGCTTGTTCCAAAAATTCAAGTTCATTGTTAACTTAGAGATTGACATTCTGGAAATTACAAGATTGTGTACACACGGGGAGTATGCACTAGCGTAATATCCTTTTCTTTTATTATGAACAGTCGTATATGATAAAACTACAAAAAGGAAAAAATGAAAGCTAAAGTTTCATGCTCGAGTGAAAATTTCATGAAGTGCAACCAATGATTTTATTTTGACTAAGAAGATAAAGATTTTAAACTCGTACAAAATCTTGAAAGGGGAATCCAGATTTTAACCTTTTTCACTATTTTCTTGCACACAGATTAAGAGGAGAAATAAGATTTACTAATGGCATTGGACTTTTGCTATATCAGTAGAACCAAAACAATTGGCCGCTAATAAATTACAGTCCAAGCATGTACATCAGTACATGAATACAGCCAGGACACATTTCTCCGACTATTCTCGTATTCACAATTCCTTGTAAACATCAAAATAGCATAGGTAGTAACAACTTGTAGACTTATAGTGGCGAATGTTGATTTCTGGTACTCGTGACCAGCGTCCAGAAAACTTTGGTAAAACGGCAAAAATGCAATTATATGCATAAAGTAAAAAATGTTAATATAAAAACTCAAGAGCTACAGCTTCTGTCCCACATGAAATCGCGCAGATTAAGAACTCTAAGCCACAGCTTCTATTCTACATAATACCGCACAAAATCTAGAGCAAAATAAAAGGTTCTGAGAAATTCATCAGCTCAGTTATTCTGCAACAGAGGGGAAGGAGAGGAGCAAAGGATCTTCCTCCAAGCAGCTCATGCAACAGATGCCATGTGTCGGATCAAATCAACTACGCGGTTACTGCAAGAAAGAAAATTACATAAGTAAGCAGTTTATACATTGGAGTTCGGACAAAAAATGATTCGTCTTTCACTATAGCTATACTTGTAGTGTTGTTATACCTGTAGCCCCATTCATTGTCATACCATGAGACAACCTTAACAAAGTTGCCATTAAGAGCAATTCCAGCCTTGGCATCAAAAATGCTAGACCTGCCAAATAAAAATGAGTTAGTTTCAAGAGATGAGAAATGCTTGTAAGTGTGTGAGAGAGAGAGAGAGAGGAAGTAAAGCATAAAGAGATAATGTTGTACTGTATGGTAGACATCCCCGAACTCTCACCTGCAATCACCTACAAAGTCAGTTGATACAACGTCGTCTTCGGTGTATCCTAGGATCCCCTTCAAGTTAGTCTCAGACTCCTTCCTGCACAACAATAAACAGGACAAAGACACAAAACATCATGATGAGGTTGCCTTCACAAGACACAGAAACATAAAAGAGACAAATGATGCTTACTTGATAGCAGCTTTAATTTCATCGTATGAAGCAGCCTTTTCAAGCCTTGCAGTTAAGTCAACCACTGAAACATCAACAGTGGGAACACGGAAAGCCATCCCTGTAAGCTTTCCATTTAGAGCAGGAAGCACTTTCCCAACAGCCTGCAGTATCAGATATCCATTATTAAAATAATGTTGAATCAGCCCCCTAATATGACAGGAATGGTTGTATACTACTGCTCAATTATATATTAGCATATACAGTGCTCATATGAAGTTATCCCAGGCCAATCCTAAGCATGTTACAAAATGGCCATCAAGTAAAGAATAGCGCCACAAATAAAAACTAACATGCATACTTGACCTTAAGAACAAGCCTAAATATGGCACTCAAGTATAAGAGATGTACATTAAAATGATCTCAAGTTCACAAAGTAATTCCCAAATTACTTGAGAGCAATAAAGAAGCATGCAGTTAATTACACCAAAAAGCCTATCAATTCTGAAGAACATACTTGCCAAATGTAGTTATACTTCAAGCAATTTCGTGATCAACAAAGATGAACCTTCTTTTTTATGTAAAATGCATTCATGGTACCTTTGCAGCTCCAGTGCTACTGGGAATAATGTTGAATGAAGCAGCTCTTCCACCTCTCCAGTCCTTCATTGACGGACCATCTACAGTCTTCTGTGTTGCTGAATTATTTAAAATACGTCAACCATCGTGTCACATCCATGTTAAAACTGGAAAAAATGAGTAATTGGTGAGCTTACCAGTAATAGAGTGGACAGTTGTCATCAAACCCTCAACGATACCAAACTTGTCATTAATAACCTGCAATATCATCAAACATGTAATGAATAAAATTGGTCTTTAATCCATGTAGAGCTTGCTGATATAACAGCAAACTGAAGAAACCTTAGTATAGAACAGACCTTAGCCAATGGGGCAAGACAGTTGGTAGTGCAACTAGCATTAGAAACAATGTTAATATCTGCCTTGTACTCTTTCTCGTTGACGCCCACAACAAACATAGGAGCATCCTTACTTGGGGCAGAAATTACAACTTTTTTTGCTCCTCCCTGAGAACCAAAGAAGAGAACCCAAAACATACCATTCAACTTTATGACACTAAAATTTGTCTCACCTTACAAGACAACCTAAAATGAAATAAAACATGTTCCGGGGTAGATGATATGGATTTCTTTCAGGTTATAAGTAAAGAATTAATTAGATGCAAACCTTCATGTGAGCAGCAGCCTTGTCCTTGTCGGTAAAAACCCCTGTGGACTCCACCACATATTCAGCTCCAGACTCACCCCATGGGATCTCCTCTGGGTTCCTATTCATTGGAAACGAAAATGTGTAATATATAAAGAAACATGACAAATAAATCCTCAAGCTGATAATGGAGATCAGTACCTGACACCAAACACAGCCACTGGCCTGTCACCAAAGAGAAGGGTCTTTGAATCCTTCACCTTAAGCTCGTTTTTTTTCCATTGACCATGAACACTGTCATATTTGAACATGTAGGTCTGTACAACAGAGGATGATAATCTCAGTTGTGACTAGAAAGCAAATACAAGTAGCATTCGAGAATTGACACAGAGGAACCTCATCCTAGGATTTCCAGCACACAAGAAATATAAGACTTGCATGCAAGTACTGGAATAACTACGATAATGCCGCAATTTGTACACGGTTCAATTCGAAAGGAAAACTTCAAATACAAGGAAAATTAACAAAAACGCCGAACAGAATCAACAAAGTGTAAGCGCATATGACATTCGTTTACAAATAGACATTTTGCATGTACTTCTACTATGAACTCCGATGTCGCAAACATGTAACGAGACGGTTATGTAATGCAAAGTTAACAGAAAACAGAGGCAGAAAATGAAAAATACACAGATAGATCAGAGAGCATCACCATGTAATCGGTGGTAATAAATGGATCATTAACAGCGACAAGTTCAACATCATCACTCTGCAGCGCAACTCTAGCGACCAAGCGCCCGATTCTTCCAAATCCTGCACACAAACAACAGAAACAAACATTCATAAACTTCCCAAAACTACCAGCACGCACGTACAAACAACCGGACGAACGAAGAATCAATTACCGTTGATCCCGATCTTGATTTTTCCCATGCTGATGAATGTGAGATCTAGAGAGAAACGAAAATAGTGTGCTAATGGAGAGTGTAGCAAGTAGAGAGAATGTTCACTAGGGTTGGGTTGTGAGACTAAGCGCTCTGCGTGTGTATATATAGTTGTGTGTATGGGTACGTGCGATGCGATCAGCCGGAATTCTCGAGCCTGAAATGGACTGAGCGTTTTCCCCGGACTGTATGGACTCAAGCACGTGACTGTCACCTGCATTGCCCAACATTTAAGGATGGCAAAGAGAACGGGTCGGGCAGGTTTGACAAAATTTGAGATTTAATATGGAACAAAGTTCGGACCTAGGATCCGACCCGCTCAGGATTCGAGACGTTGGACCTTCTAAACCCAATTTTGATTTTTTCAAAATAGTACTACCCATAATTCTATAAATATGATGCATTAAAGATTAATATTTTGTTTTGGGTTTTAAAATTTTTAAAATGAATTATTTATATATACATTAGAGTATCTATAAACTATTTATATTATTATAATAATTTATAAAAATATTAAGTTTATGTATTATACATAAGTAAAATATAGCATACATATTTATTTTTTTATACACAATTATATTTTATAAAAGTCCATATAAATATATAAAAGATACGTAAATAAATAAGACCATGTTTACCTTCTCCTACTGAGTAGTCTTGCATAATAGTAGGTCCTTACTATCATTGAAATTAAGCTCTACAAAATTTAAAAATTATCTTATATTGTTGTTTACTATCATCATCTAGTTATTTATATATCCAATCAATTGGATGATACAATATTTACTACGCAGAACTCTATATTGGAGTATGTCTGGTGTTACTTTTTTGTCCTTCAATTAATATCGGTCACATCATGAAACTTTTACACGGTATTTGAATAACATATATAAAAAAGCCATTGTGGGTTTCATGTACCCACATTCCCCAAATTCATCTTCCGGCAACACTCTCGTCTTACCCAAAAATATTTTGATATTTCCGTCGTTCAACTTCGTCATGATTGAGGCAGAAATAGAGGTAAAAACAAAGGCATCCTACTTTTGGGTTGGTATTTCCGTTGTTCAACATCGGCATGATTTACTTTCTTGCTGTTCCATGAAATACATGTCTGGTTTCTCACTGTAGCATCCAAGTACATAATTTCCAGACTTCTTTTTGTAACATAGATTTCTCAAATATACAAATTTTCACTAGCCGCAAGTGTCATTTGTGTTAATGAGTGAAAAATGAGAGAAACCGCAACACTTAACAAGTAGAATAAAAGAATACGTGAACTTATACCTGTTGCAGCAATGCGATCCTCTGGTTCGTTGTTGCCATAACAACAGCACATAATGGAAACCTGGATACCTTCAAACCATTACTCATCTTGAACCCTTCACTAGCCTTTACACTCCCACCCCATGCCACAAAATTCTCATTCAAGAATGCTGCCAACATCTCATTACACAAAGTCCCTTCACAAAAAGCTGGCGTATCAGGATGCTTGGGGAGTGCAAGTAAACGAACAACAGCTTATATTCGTGCTTAGACCTCTGCAACGCGTCCATGAAACCCTCGATCACAAAATTTGGCCTCACTCTCCCATAATCCCTCTCAAAACTGGAGACAAAATCCATGGCCTCAGAGGTTGACTGTGGCACCGACACAAAGGGAGAGAAGAACTTTAAGAAAAAGTTGGAAGAGAGATTAAATGCCAATTATTGCATTAATGATTTGGCATATGTAAATTAATTAATAATTGAAGGTGAAAGTGTAAAAAATTAAGCTCAAATTGGGGACAATGATGGAAGACAAAATTAATATGGGACTTAGTGCGCTCCACATATTGATAATACGTAGGGGGGGAGTGGCCTGAATTACAGTAGTGAATTTTGTAGGAATCAGTAGAGAGCCCAAGAATTTAGTAGCGAATTTCGACTTTGCTTAATAAATACTGGACAAACTCCTACTAGTCTGAATATAGGAGTTTATCCAATGAGGTAAACATGGTCTAAAGAACTAGGTTCGGGTCCGCTCTAGGTCCAAAACCTAAGACCCGGGACCAGCCCGTTTTAATCTGAGTTTTCCACTTTGGACGGTACGAGAGTTGAAAAAAAATAACAAAATTTATTACATAAGTGCTTTCATAAACAACTCGATACATAATTCTCAATCTCAAGTCTCGCAGGCTGGCCTAAGCCGCAAAACATGCAACGTAAAAACATAGTAAAACTGATACTCTGTATATGGGTATGATCCATGTATCCACATATATATAGAGACTCCACCCACTTGACCCTACCCAGATCCAACCTGACCCGCCCATTAGTTTCCTCCTTGAAAGCTTCAGGATAAGGTTGGAGGGATCCATATATAGCCATGTGTTTGCACATAGCCTGCCCTCTCCAAGAGCTGATCTGCTTGTGCAGGACCTCGGCTCCCGGGCTTGTACGGCAGCGACTTGAGCTCTCCGTTGTCTATTCGGTGCAGCAGCGGTGTGAAAATCTCCCACGCGGCCTGAGCATTGCCGAAGTAGATATATTCTGAGAATAGAATGTTCAATACACATGATGACAACTAGTATTTAGTGTTTGTTACCTTCAACTCGTCCCTGCGGACGAAATGCTGCTGATCGCCTTTGATTCTGTAAACAAAAACATGA
The DNA here is from genome assembly GCA_034509735.1 of Sesamum alatum. Taxonomy (NCBI): domain Eukaryota; kingdom Viridiplantae; phylum Streptophyta; class Magnoliopsida; order Lamiales; family Pedaliaceae; genus Sesamum; species Sesamum alatum. Next base: position 406,946 of record JACGWO010000005.1, read on the forward strand.
GTGCCTCGTTATCCTATGTGATTGGAGATATTGCTCTATTTTGAAGAACACGGTGTACAGAACAAGAAGTGTACGTGTCAAGAATTAGACGTTCATAAGCTTCTGGAATGACGACCCCTTGGTAACGTTGTCGATAGGACAAGTCTAGTTCGCTCTGAGCGGTTGACATTTCCAGCCCAGGCTGCTTGACCTGCATGAGAGGGGAAGAAACCGAGTAGGAAACAAAGAAACACACCGTGTGGCTCAATGAGAGTAAATAATTCGGAATCATTGTGTTGCACTTACCGTTAGCTTCATGTATATGGCCTCTGAAGGTTGGAGACGGATCACGAATTCGTTCCTTCCCTGTTTTTGACCTGGATAGATTACATTTCATCAGGTTTATTCAATCAAACGATCCGTTATGGGGTCTCGAATACATACATTTGAAGATATCACCGGGAACATCCTTGAATTGAACCCGTATTTCTGCTTTTCTTGAATTTAAAGCTTTCCCTGCCTTGAGTATGAACGGCACACCTAGAGCAAGAGTCCATGGTGATTTCAGACCACATCGGACGAGACATTATATGATTCAAAATCAAGGATGTAATGAACATTCTCATGTAGACAAAGTCAATATTTTAGCCACCTTCCCATCTTTCATTGTGTATATGTAGAATCGCGGTTGCAAAAGTAGGAGTGTTGGAGTTGTCTGGAACCGTTGGATCATCCCTGTAGCCTTCGTATTGTCCAAGCACCACCTCTTCATCTTTGATGGGAAGAACTGATTGAAGAACCTGAGCTCCAGCTAAACAATTAGTAAAACAGGAAATATTGTCTGCAATTATATGCAGGAGACGGCAAATCGAGGTAGAAGATACAAACATCCAGGCAACAAAAAGAACCATGTTTGATGACTATTTCTTGCACAGAAAACAGTCTCCAGACAACATAAATGGTGCAAGATAAGTCTCTACATACCTTGACTTTCTCATCTCGAATATGCTCGGGCTTTAGAGAAACAGGCTTCTCCATGGCGACAAGACAAAGAACCTGCAAAGTTTTAAGACTCACATATCAGCTTGGGCACAAAATGAAGTGTGTACTAACTGAAGTAATGTATACCACATGTTCTAGATTGCAACAACATTCGAAATAGAAAACATTAATTTTTACAAAGAATACTAAACAAGCAGGAACCGTCTTATATCAATAAGCCTCACCTGCAATAAGTGATTCTGGATAATGTCACGGATAATTCTGCTAAGTAAAGGAAACAGAAATAAATAACAAAACAAGCTCATGAGTCTCTGAATACTGATATAAAGAGGCAGAAGAATGTATAATTTTCCAACCACGGTAAGAATAAAGCATACCCATATTGATCAAAATATCCACCACGACCCTCAGTTCCGAAATCTTCTCTAAACACAATCTGAGGAAAAGAACAATCATCATAATCCAATAGAAAGATTGCTAGAATTTCTCGTCATCTAACCGTAACCAACCAACCTGTACGTTAGCGATGTTGTCGCGGTTCCAGAGAGGTAAAAAGAAGCGATTCGCAAAACGAAGTACCAACTGCAACGTTTTACAAGATACGGAGATGAATATATTTTTCATCGTTCTAGCATTGAATGCTACATACATACGAAAGAACTCGAAAAGATAACGAGTATTACCAAGTTCTGCACGAGTTCCTTCCCCAGATAATGGTCTATGCGATAAATCTGTGGTTCCTCAAATAGTTCGCCTATTTGGGAGCTCAGTTCCTCAGCTGAAGCCAAATCCCTGCCAAAAGGCTTCTCGACAACGATACGAGTCCATCCACCGAGATCAGCTGGAAAATATTATACCAACGAGTCACAAGAACTTGTACTCAATCTTGTACATGCATCACTGAGACGAAACAACATAAATCTCACTCCCGGACTGCATATCTAATGTCTATGCCGATAATTTCTTTGGTTCAGTCAGCTTTATTGTCAAGAAACGCATAAGGATTGAGCGGAAAAGAACTACTTCCGAAAATAATACATACATTTATTCATGGAATAATTCTTGATCATCTTGCAGACTTGTGGATATACTGAAGGAGGAAGTGCGAGGTAGAAAAGCCTGCGCGACGATCCTTCCATACTGTTTTTTGACATTTCGTGCTCGGATATTGCCTTATCCAATGCTTGAAACCCTTCCGGATCATCATAAGAGCCACTCACATATTTAATCTACAGAATCGAATAAAAAAGTTTTACCGATGGTAAGCATCTATCAGCCTATATGATTAAGCGGGAGATAATATACGCAACGAGCAATCACTAACCAACTGCAGAAAGTTTGAAACATCTTCTGTGGCATCTTTGCCGTGGGGAAGATACCTACAACAGTTACTATAGTCAATGAATCCAAAAGGTAAACATGGAAAAACGACTCTCGCCATAGGCTCAAACTGAAGAAATGCAGAAATCTTTACCCTCGGATCCGATCTCTCAATTCATCATCAGATATTTTGGTCCTTGCATAGCCAAATATGTGAACCTCATTCGATTGCAAAAATCCCTGAACCCAAAACAAACCATAATACATCAGTTGCTCTCAAAAGACACTTCACCACGCCCTCCAAGAAGAATTCGTCTCAGTTCACAACCGTAGACGGAAACATCATCTTCCCATGATGTAATAACATACATTTTCATTCTAAGACAAACAACAAACTACATAATAAGCAGCAGAAACATTCACAAGGGCTAACAGACAACGTAGATTTCAATCAACCTGTCGGTAAAGGTTAAAAAGTGCGGGAAACGTCTTCTTCTTAGCAAGATCACCGGAAGCGCCAAGAACGATGATGGAGAGGCACCCGTTTTCCGGCACATTCTCATTATCTCTTGCAAAGGATTCATTCTTAGCAAAGGGTCTTTTTTCACAGTGCCATTCACCCAAAGCAGCCATTCTCCCAATTCACAAAGGTGCTAAAACAATGCTCGATCACGCCCCGATCTGCGGTGTAAGTAACAATTCAATAAATTCAATAATTAAATCCCCATAATTCCATAATAAAACTATTAATTGACAGAAAGAATTAACAGATTCAGAATTATAAAAACTCTCAAACTGTTCATAAGTCCACTTGCAGTTAAAATAATTCAAAGAGCAAATCCAAACTTCATCAAACAGTAAATCCAGAAAGCTTCAATCATAACTACCGTTACAGGCAACTTGTACTAAAATCGAAGAGAGGAAAACGTAGTTACTCCTAACAGCGATTAACTTAAAATTCTTACATCACTCAATGAACCAACCAACGGTTTGATCCGAGAAAAGCAATAGATCGAAGCAAGTACTAAATAATCCATAAAAATTCGAACAAAAAACGAGGTATGATCAAGAAGATTAGATGAAAAGCAGTTCACCTAACAAAAACAGCAACAGCAACAATCAAGATATTTCTTCTTCTCTCCTCTTTTTGCGTCGAGGTTACAAGCAGGAGTTAGGTGAAAGAAAATGAAACAACGCAGTACTGTAGTGTAAGGTGTCGAGAAATACGGACAAGTATATATATAGAGAGAGAGAATTGTAGTAATGGAAAGTGTTGTAACAAAGAGACAGTGAAAGGCACCTTGGCTATGTTTTGATTTGGATACGATGTTTTGGCAGAGACTGAGTTGTCCAAACCAAACCAAACCAAACTGACTTTGCTTTGCTATGCTATTGTGGGTTGGTGGGCGTATTTTTCTTCATATTTTTCTCCTCACAGGTCACACTCTTGTCTCTCTGTGCGTGCGCGTTTGGTCTGCTTTCTCCACTCATATTTGACCGGTTCGAATTGTTTATTTTAGTTTATATTTTATTTTCCATATATCTATATACTATATAAACTTAACTGTAAATTACGATCAACTCCTCTCAAATTTAATATAATTATAAATATTCTTTATTATTTGGTAAAATTTTAAAATTATTGTATTTCTTACAAAAAATCAAAATTAAAAAAAATCAAATGAGGTAGATGAAAAATTATAAAAAAAATTGTCAACTTATTCATAATAAAATTAGATTTTTTTTTAAATTAAGTCATAGTTCATAAGAACATTTTGGTCAGTTCGTCATAAAAAAAAATTGGTGAAAGCTTAATAGGGACTGATGGATTGGACTAGTTGTTGGAAGACTGCTAAAATTAGGGGGATATTCGTATTTTTTTAACAACAGGAGAATATTTATAATTTTGCTAGATCTGATGAGAGCTCGTTGTAATTTATCCTAAATTTAATGAAGTTTTTGTATGCGGAGTGATAAATAAAAAAATAAAAGATCAGTTTATAATAAGTGTAAAGAAAACTAGAAAATAAAACGTTAATCATACTACCTTTGACTCATGAGATAAAAAAAATATATATATTATGATTGATGCGCCGATACAGCTTTGCTTTGACCGGCTTACTATAAAGTTTTATTTCCTTTTTAAGTTTGAGTATTATTTCTAACGTTTAAAATTTTACTCAAGTTCGATTGGTTTTATTACAAAAATTAAACATATATTAACTACTTAATATCAAAATACATGAATTAACTATATTCAAAGGATGCAATATAATAATAATTTTGCGCAATTATTTGACTGATTGGAATCTGATTCACCAATTACCCAATTAATTAGTGTTGAACGCACGAGGTCCATGGTGCATTTTTATAAACAAGCATATGGGGATGGAGTACAATTCTCCCAACTAACATCTGATTAATCTCGTGATATATTTTAAGAAAAGTAGATCTGCATAATATATATATATATATATTATTGTACTCTGACTCTATTTTATTTTTTTACTTTATCTCGAATTTATACTCTCTTCTATCCCTATCTAGTACATATTATTATGTTGTTCCATAAATATTTATTTTCAATATCATATGTTCTTGTACTGATATACTTTCTTTTTTTATTTACTACTCACCGTGACATGTCGTTTTTGTGTGTATATATTAAATATTTTTTTTATGATTTAAAATATATTTAGATAAAAATAAAATATATAAATCAATAAATCACATTAAACAAATTAATTTAAAGGTATTATCGACACAATAAAAAAAAATGGTAGAGTTATACCACAAATCAACATTTATAAGTCAAAAGGGTTGTCTTTCCTTTTTATATTAGTATAGATAAATATTAACTCATAAAATTAGATATAATAAATATTTTTTTGATTTTTTTTAACAGAGAAGACATATACCTAAATATTAAAAGTTTACACGAGCATATGTTCAAAATGTGAGACTTTTCGAACATAATAGCCGTTCCTGTACAAAAACAAAATTGGTTTAAAAAAGGGGGCAGAAATTTAATATAGTAGTTCCAAAATGTGAAGATGCAGCTTCTTTTGATAGTAGGTTTGTCGCCTGGTTAGGGGTGGCAACGAGCTTGGCTCGAGCTCGAGCTCGAGCTCGATTTTGTGTGGTATAGCTCGAACTCGAGTTTGAATTCGAATTTTGTCTAATGAGTTCGAGCTCGTAATTATTGGTATAATTTTTTGTTTTTTTTTTAATTATTAATACTTTTTTAATAAAATGATGTTATTATAAATTATAATAGTATAGAATATATATATATATATAAGTTAATTGTTAGAACTTGTCAATTTAAAAAGAATAAAAGATTATAAATAAATATTAAAATATAACATAGAATTTATATGTGTAATATTAAAAAAATATTAACACTTACTAAATTGTTGATTAAGCTTGTTAATTTTATTATTATTATTATTGTTGTTGTTGTTGTTGTTATTATTATTATTATTATTATTATTGTTATTATCATTATTATTATCATCATCATCTTTAGATTAATTCATGGAATCATTAAGTTTTGACATAAAGTTATAAGTAAATTTAGGAATAATTACATTTACACCCCTTGACCTATAGTCTATTTACACAAACTATCCATGTCTTTTGCATAATTACATAAATCACCCTTGACAGTCAAAAAATAGGGGTAGTTGTGTAATAATATCGATACTTTTGAGATGTATAAGTGTAATTTTCTAAAAAATATGGGGTGATTTGTGTAAATGATGCTTACATTCTAGTGGGTGTATATGTAATTATTCAAAAGGCAGGGGTGGTTTGTATAAACAGGTCATAGGTTAGGGGGTGTAAATGTAATTATCCCTAAAATATATAGATTGTATAGTGTATACTATGTATTTTGATGCAAATATAAAACTCATAAATAGATATAAAAAATCATAAGTTAATTGTTAGGACTTGTCAATTTAAAAAAGTATAAAAAGTTATAAATAGATATTAAAATATAACATAAAATTTATATGTGTTATATTAAATAATAATCATCGATTAAGTTTGTTTTTATATAAACTAGCAGTCCACGCATGAATAAATAAAAAAATAAAAATATTAATATATATTAATCAGTGTGTTTAAATTGCAAATTTTGGTCATTTTTTGTATATTAATCTATTTTAGCTCAAAGTTTAGTAGATCATTAGCCACACATTTGTTAACTGTGTGATCTAAAATAATATTATGCAAAATAATTAAATAAATACTTTATAAAATTAATTTACAAAAACACTCAATAAATTAGGGTAATCTATCTATACTATTATAAAAGAAAAAATTATTTTTCTTTAATAAATGGTAGTTATCTCATATTTCTATCACAATTTTTAAAAAATTTTGCCCTAAAAAATAAAACTGAATTTTAAATTGAATAAATATATTTATTAGGATTTTCAACGATAAAAAATAAAGGAGTTTTGATTTTCTTTTTTTTAACAGATTTAATTAAAATTAAAAAGTACAACCACGACTTGGTTTTCTTTTCTTTTTTTTTTTCCTTTTTCCTTATGGTATTTTATTAATGTACTACATGTGTGTGCAGTTTTTATATAGTTACAAATGTACACATAATTTTGTGACATGTAGTGGGGCAAAATTGAATCAACATTATTTTGATATGAGAACTACATTATTTTGTGATTATTTTTACTTTTATCTTTGAAAATCCTAATAAATATACTTTTTGAATTTAAAATTCTGTTTTGTTTTGGACGACAAAATTTAAAAGAAGTGGTAAAAGTATGAGATAACCACCATTTGTTAGAAAAGAAAATAATTTTTCCTTTTATAATAGTATATATATATAAAGATATATATATATCATTAGATGCCTCTTGAAATTATTAATATTTATTTTAACGTGTTATAAACACATGATTATATGACAATTTTGATTTGAAAAAAAATCAATATTCCACATATGTTTGGCTTAAAATAAAATGTGTTTTACAGAAATTAGATATCATCAATCCGAGTGCAATGATCTCATCCCGAAATTCCTAATTAATTTCAAAATGAGAGTTCATGTTTCATAAATTGGATAAAATAAATACAAATTTAATTAGTAAATTCACTTACTATTTGATAGAAATGTTGACAATTAAAAAAGGCAAGTCTGCAATATGTAGGAAAATTCAATTTTATATAAAACATATATGTGGTAACATTAAATATTTTAGTTTTTGTGCTTTGCATCTTTGATCTTTACATATAAAAACGAAAATCAATGGCCTATGAGAAAATATATATGTATATATATATATAATTGCATAAAAGAAAAAAAAAAGAACATATTAATTACATGTTTCTTATTAGACCAAATTATTAAAAATATATTAACATATTAGTTTGTGAGAAAGGTTTTATAGTTTTAATTGGGTTTTTGTAGAGAAAAAAAAAAAGAAAGAAAACAAAAAGTTGGTGGAGAACATGGATGGTTATGGCAAGAGGGTATATTTGGTAGTTTGTAAATTTGGTATGAGAACTACCAATAAGATGGTGAATTTTCTTTTTTGTCCTCTACAAATAATTAATTGATCTTGTAGAAAGAAATTAGCAAATGTATTTTAAAAGAAACAAAGGGCAATTGTTGTAAAAATTCATAAATAACTTCCACATTAGACACAAAAGAAAGTTTCTTTTTATAATTAGTATAGATTATAAAGGTTAAATGTATAAATCAAAGTACTATAGTTTATTATTATCTAAAATAAAATGTATGATATTGATTAATAATTACAATATATGGTCAATTTTGAGTATAAAATTGATAAAGTATTGAATATAAAATTAAACATATAAAAATTATAATATATATATATAAGGGAAAAACTCGCGAGCTTAATGAACAGAGAGAATTGAGCTCGAGCTCGAAAAACTTAAAATTGAGCTTCGCGAGCCGACTCGACTCGTTTGTCACCCCTAGGCCTGGTTAGTCTCCCTTGTTATTTGGAGGGTGAATGTTGTCCGATTATTTTTCTTGCTGATTACATTATAAAGTAGGATTTGATTTTAGGATCAATTTCAATAATTTTGTAGTGCTAAAAACATACCTTCTCTTAGAGCTCAATTTTTTTACTAGATTAGTGTTGAGTACATCTATGATTGGTTGAAGATTTCAAGTTTTTTTATAGTAGTTTTTTTCCCTCCCAAACGGCGGCGTTCTGCTCATAAATCTCAGTCATATAGTTTTTAGATCATATAATTTTAGAATTATAACTTTTTTAATGAGCTCGTCTGAAATGAGTTTTAACCTTTTATAGAGCTAAATTTGAAACAAAATAATTTTTAATAAGATAGCCCCACATAAGGCAATTTTTCAATCATGTAACAATATTTTTTTGGGATAAAGATGAAAAAAAGATATAGTTGGGGTATCAAAAGTGAAATTATCCCAACTTTTTCTCAACATTCATTGGCATTTTTTCAACAACTAGAAAGCATGACGTGCGATGCACGTGCACAAATATATTTTAGAAGTAATATATCATTTATGTTAAGTTCATAATATTATTCATATTTTTTTCATTGAAACATTAGTATTATACAATTATATTTTCAAAAACATTGATAATAATTATTTAAATTGATGAAAAAACTATTCAATTCTATTATTTGTAATTCACTTTCTAAATTAATTGGTACTATTGAATAAAAAGATATTCCCCAAAATTAAAATTTTGTATTTCGTATATTCACTAATGATTATTTCATTATTATGTATCAAATCAATTAATGTGAAAATATAAAATCAAAAAATTAATATTAAAATAGAAATAATTAGTCAAAGCTCTTTATCTAGGATAGAAGAAATTTCAATTTAATAAAATAAATTGATCAATTTTATTTGTAGGTTTTATTATCCCTATTTTCTGTGTGTTTAATTTTATTTTATTTTTTGTTACGCTTTGTATGTGTGTGGTGTATGTGTTTCTTTTACTACTATATTTGAATGTCGTTTATTTCTAATTTATTGACACTATTATAAGCTAATTATTTATTGACTATTGTTATAAAACTATAATCAAATTGGACCATAGTACCAATATTTGTATTGTAAGATCCTATAATGTATGTTAATCATATTTCAGTATCAGCTTTTTTATATTGTCAAAGCATTATTTACATTCTTTATTAGCTTCTAAATTTTAAAATATCATTGTATAAAATTTTATTTTTCACCTTTTATAAAAGACAACAATAGATGTAAAAATAAAACATCCAGGATTATCTAATACTAAAAAAATCAAGTGCTAAAAAATTCACTCAATAGTTGAATTTTCATAAGCAATTTTAATTTAATAATATTCTATTCACATATCAATTTTTATTCTCTTTAGTACTCATGCTTTTTAAACTTTTAAGTTATTTTTTATAAATTTATTACTGAAAAAATATATTAATCTCATCGACTTATTTATTTATCATCTTTTTTATGATTTCAACATAATTAACTAAGTCTTTATTTATTATTTTATTATACTAAGTTTATTCTCAAAATTTATTAATTTTCTTAACATGAAAATGTAATTGTACTAATGTATTAGTATACAATTATTTTAAAAAAAATTACTTTTAATTGTTATTGTGATAATGTTACTCACCATTTGACTTTTCTTATTTTCATAAGAGGAAATAATATTTTTCAGTTCCATTTTAATTTGGTTCGTTGACTTTGGCATCTCACTTCCGGTCCCGTAAATATTAAAAAGTAGCAATTTTGGCACAACACATTTCCCTCGGGATATTCAAAAGAAAATGTCATGAGGGCGTTAAGTGTATAATAATACAAAAGGACCAAATGTTACAACTTTTATGCACTTTTTAAAGCATAGAAATAATTATATATGTCTCGTTAGGACCTACAATTATGTTAGTAATTTACTACTCAATAAGATAAGGTTTTAAATTAAATTATTTATTATATTACTATTTATACTCTTCTTCAATATCAATGTCTTGGGGTGCAGGGGGAGGGGGACATGGTGTTTTTAGCCTGTTAATATTGAATAAAATCAATTAGTTAGCTCTTTTTAAAATTTTCAATAGCACTTATAATTTAATCAGATAGATAATATTTATTTGTAATTAAATTTTGATACTTATTCGTTATTCCATTTTAGAAGAAATTCCATTTTAATAAAATTGATCAATTTTTTTATTCATATATTTTATTGTGTCTCTTTGCTATTGTTTAATTTTGCTATATTATGTCTTTGTATGTAATATGTTTTCTTTTACTATATTTTGAATGTCGTTGATTTTTAATTTATTGACACTAAATTATTACAAAATAATTATTTATTGACTATTATTATAAAAATACAATTTAATTGGACAATATTACCAATATTTTGTATTGTAAGATCCTAATGTTAATTATATTTTAGTATCAACTTTTAAATATTGTCAAAGTATTATTTACATGCTTTATTACCTTCTAAATTTTCAAATATTGTTATATAAAATTTTATTTTTTGCCTTTATATTGCAATTTTTAATTCTATATGTTTTTAGTTTAACTTTTTAATCTTATTTTCATATGCATCGATTGGTATAATCTATTTCTTATTCAACAATATATTATGTTACAACTTAATTTTTTATGTCACATTTGTTGTTGTAATACTTTTATTCTATTAATTAATATAAAAAACAATAGATGTAAAAGTAAAGCATTCAAGATTATCTAATAGTAAAAAAATTAAGTACTAAGAGATTCACTCAATAGTTGAATTTCACAAGCAATTTCAATTTAATAATATCATATCCATATATCAATTTTAATTTGTAATTAATTTTTTATATTTATTCATTATTATATATATATAAATTTAGTTTAGTATTTTATATATTATTCATGTGTAGTTTATTTTAAATTTTAATGTGTCATGATAAATTAAAATTTTCTTTATATAATTAAGATTTCTTCTAGCAAAGTAATTGTGTTGAAATATTATTTGGCATATTAATTTTTTTTAGTTGAATATGTTTTTCATTCTCTAAGTAGTTTAGAGCAATTAAGACTCTTAAACATTTTTCCTATAGAATTTTATTTTTTTCTGTAACTAATTTTATAATATAATTTTATGTGAATGTTGTTATTAAAATTTAATGGGTGACAAGTCTGTGTAATTGAGCTCCTTTATAATTCATTATTAGAAGCATGCTATTAAAATTCTATCTAATTGGATGCATTCATGATTCATGATTTAGGCTTTTATCCTAAATTTATATGGAGGAGGTTTAGAATATTTTGAATTCTAAAGTGTTAAAAATTTCAGAATCTGTAATATAATAATTAATAATATTTAAATGAAGGTATATTTATCTTTTCACAATGGGAAACAAACAATTTGAATATTCATACATTTATATAGAGTGTAGATTGTCGTTAATTTCCAATAAAAAAAAGACTAAAATGCATAAAACCCCCCTGTGTTTTGAAAAGTCGGCTAAAACCCCCCTTCTATTTTAAAAATAGGTGAAAAATCCCCTTGTGTCTTGTAAAAGTCAGCTCAATCGCCCATCTCCGTTAAAAAACACTAACGGCGTTAACTTTTTAATAAATTGACCATTATGCCCTTCTTTATTATATATTATTCTTTATTTTAATGACCGTTGGATCTTGATTGTTATATCTGAGCCGTTAGATCTAATCTATTAATCTTGACCGTTGGATCTCAAATTTATAAGAAAATCAATGGTTAGATTTAATTAATTAAAATAATATATTATACAAATGAATATTATTATTTAATAAATAAATTCAAAATTAACCCATCCAAAACCCGCCCCCACCCCCCCCGCCCCTCCCCTGTCGCCGCCCCAACCCCTACCACAGAAGGGGACGACGGCGACTTCGCCCGGGGTTTTTCTGGGCGACGTCGCCTTCGCCCATCGGGTAGACAGAAGGGGGCGACGGCGGCCGCCTACAATCTGGGCTACGGCGGCGGCCGTCACCCAAGTTTTTTTTATTTGTTTTATAGTTTTTTAATTTTTAATTTCAAAATAATTATAAATTTAAATTAATTCAATTTTTTATAATAATAATTTAAATTTTAATATTATTTATAGTAAATAAAGATAATTGTTTATATTTTGAATTAAATAATAATTTAATTTAATTAATAATATATAAATAATTATTAACATATATGTTTGTATTTTGAAGTAAATATATTTATAAAAAGTTGTTTAATTATTAACATTTATATTAGATTTAGATATTTATTAACACTTGCATTCATTGAGATATTTAAATTTAAAAAATGAATTTATAATATTAATTTTTGCATTATAATTTTAATTTAATATTTCAATTTAAATTATAAAACTTCAAAATATTTATATAATTTTTTTATATTTTTAAGTAAATATATTTAAAAGAAATATTTAATTTTTTACATGCATTCAAAATATAAAGGAAACACACTCAAAACAAGTCAAAAAGCACTTAGTCAAATATATAGGCCCCATACGGGTATTTTTGTCAAAATTGCACAAAAAAGTCATAAAAAAAGGCTAGAAAACAGGCCCACATGCACAACACGCGCGTGCAGTACATCCTCCGTTAATTCATAACGGAAGGGGTATTTTTTGCTGACTTTTATAAAACATAGGGGATGTTTTTGCTTATTTCAAAAACACAGGGACCGACTTTTCAAAACACATGGGGGTTTGCATTTTAGCCTAAAAAAACAGAAAAGTACAAAATAAACCGATGATCCCTTGCCTGAGTAGTGAGGTTGAGGTCCCACAACCAAGATATCGTGAGTTCAAGTACTACGAATGTAGGATATTGTTTAATTTATAAGATATTTGAATTATTTCTTTAATTACTTTAATATTGGTGTTGGTAGATCTAAAAATGTTATACTGTAGATTACATATTGTAATAGCAATTGGTTGTATTTTCAAATTAATAGTTTATCAATCATTATTTAAAAAAAAAAACAAAATCAAATTCCATTCCCCAACCAAAGGCACAACATCATAAAAGCATAAAACCAGATCCAATTCTTCGACTATAGGCTCTGCTTCTTCTCCCACCCCTTCTGGCCATGACGCCACCACCTCCTCGCAGCCTCTCCGTCGGTGCTCCTCACCACCTACCCACTCCAATCGCCACTCTGGTTTGGAAAACTGAAAATTAACCCGTAATCCATCATTCCTCACTCATTTCACCAGTCATAAATGGAGATCAGGAGATAATTTTAATTTTCAGACAACATTGGGAGGGAGATAAAGAAAAAAAAAAATAAAAATGACAACATCACATGTCCGACAATAATTATTAATTATTGGTTGGTAGTTGGACAATTTTGACCAACTTCAGTGGCATTATAGACATAAACCATGGCAAATAAGGGATGTAATGCGCAAATTCTTTGCAAGTGGGACACCTAAGATTATTATCCGACTACTTTAGGTCGGATAAGAATCCCATTATTTTGTCCAAATTTGGATTCACTCGTCACCGGTTGCACCCTTCTATTTCGGGCTAGGCGTTTTCTATATAAACGTCCAACTTGGTTGGATTGGGCATGATATCCGACCTAGTAAACAGGGCGTCAAAATATTCAACTTTGATTTTATTTTTTAGGGTTAAATACAGTTATCATTCTTAAAATATTCATTCTATATTAACTACCCCTTAAAGTATTAAAACCTTCAGAAATCTCCATAACATTCTAATACTTTTAATTTTGAAGTCAAAAAAGTTCGTTTTACCCTTACTAAAAATTGATTTATGAAAAAAAAATTAAAGGAATTTTTAAAATGCCAAAACCACTCTCTTTTTAAGTTTTATCCAATTTTATTTTCACTTGTTCATCGAGCTCTTTTTATTTTTATATTTTAAAGGGAGCTCATTTTATTTTAGTTTCACTTATTTGTCAAACTAAGTCAAAAAAATTTATACATTCATATAATTACCACATTTATATAATTACCATATATATATAAATATATATTAATTTTATATTTTCTTATTAGCTCATGATAAGCTTTTCAGATTTTATTAATTGTATATTTGTTTAAATAAATATATAAATATATGCATGTATGAATTTATTTTTAATTTGGTTTGATAAAAAGGGGAAAGTAAAATAAAATGAGCTCCAAGTACTTTAGGATTACGAAATAAAAAGAGCTCGATGAACAAGTGAAACTATAATTAGACAAAATTTTAAAAAAGAGTGATTTTGGTATTTTAAAAAATTATTTACTTTTTTTTGAAAAAATAATTTTTAGTAAGGGTAAAATGGACTTTTTGAACTTAAAAATAAAAAGAGTTAGAAGATTAGGACTTTTTTTTTTTAAGGATTTTAATACTTTAGGAGAATAATTAATGTGGAGTGAATACTTCAGGGGTGTAATTATATTTAACCCTATTTTTTATCACTTCAATTTGTTCAACTTATCGTATATGAGACAAATTAATCACATTCACCAATAAGCATGACTAAATCAAGACACTTAATATAGGACAAGAGAAGGAATGTGGTGAATGATTTAGTTTACTTCATAGAACCCAATATTCCACGTACTCAGATAAATCACCCAAGTTCTTCGACAAATAGCATAATTGGTTTAATGCATTATATTCATTCACAAATTATTCAAATAATCCAAGTTGTTTAACGCCTGTTAATTTTCGCATTATTTTTACTTGGTCAGACATTCTACTTACAAGCTATAGCGTAAAAGTTTTCTTTAAGTGCCCAACATACTTCGATTGTATGGATAATTTTACTTTTCATACACAAAATATACCCATTTTTTAATTTCAATAACTCATGTTTCCAAGTTATCAAACTTGATACTTGAAGATTTTAATTTTAATCCGCTTGAGTACGCTCTATTAGGTTGACTGTTAAAATTAATAGTCAACCTAATTTTTGAGGATTCTTTTTAAAAAATAAATAATTACCTTCTTTGGGCGACTGCGGTCGTCCAAATTTATGGCAAGTTGGGTGACGACGATTCCCTTGCATTGTGATAGCTTAGATCTGGGGTGAGTCACCGTTGGGCGACGGTGACACCTTTTCTCCCCTTTTGTGCTGGGCAACGATCGCCATTGAGGCGACGGTTGGCGTCGCCGCCACCTAATATATATATGTGTGTATAATATGTATATATAATTTTATATATATGTAAATTTTTATTTTTTAAAAGAATAAGTAAAAGTATTTTTTTTAAAATCTAAAATTCATAAAATTTATCTTTTTATTTTAAATAAAAGTAATGTCACGTCAAATGTTACTGTTTTTAATTAAAATCATGTAATTGTCACGTAATGAACAATTAACCAATAAAATCACTTTCTTCATACATTATCAATTATTTTTTTATTCATATAAAATATTATTTTTTAAAAATTGAATTGACTGTTAGTTTTAACGGTCAATCTAATTAAGGATACTCAGACGAATGATAATTAAAAAATTTGAGTATCAAATTTGATGACGTGGAAACATGAGGTATTGAAATTGAAAAAAATACTTTGATGATTATGAAAAGAGAAATTATCCCTAACCGTTAAGTAATTCAAATGGCAATAATCAGAGGGTCTTTTCATAATTTAAAGTATTTTGAAGCACTCGTCTTTTTGTAAAAAATACTGGTAAAGAAAATGTAAAGCAAACCGGAAGCGGGATCGAATCGGAGAATCACGCAGTGAGAGGGTGACAGAGTGTGGAATGACGATGGACAGAGAGAAGGAGAGAGAGATGGAGCTGGAGAGTGCAATGTACACCAATTGCTTGTTACTTGGCTTGGATCCTAACATAATCGGAGCCGGGCCCAACAGCGGCAACCCACGGGTTGGGTTATTCCGCCATTCCAACCCCAAACTCGGCGAACAGCTTCTGTACTTCATCTTGTCCTCTCTACGGGGTCCAGTTCAATCCGCCAAGGCAAATTCCAACTCTGATGCTGTTTTTGTTAGTTCAAATTTGGTTCACTTTTATGTTATTGTCGGTAAGATGTTCTGGAGTTTGGATCTTCTTTCAGGACTTCGATAAGGTGTGGCCTATATTTGATTCAGCTCAGTCTAGGGATTTCCGGAAGGTAAAAGATGTTTAGATTGTTGGATTTCTATATAGGTGTATCTGCAAATTACTTGGCTAAAGTGTGTTTTTGTTGACTGGGAACTTTTAGGTTGTCCAAGGGATTATAAGTGAACTGGAATCTCAAGGAGCGTTGCCCAGGAGCAACTCGAGGGTTTCGTCCCTTGCAACTTGCTGTGGACCAAGGTTAGTTTAGTTTACACGGACTTCATTTTTTTATTTTAATTTTACTCGAATACAGATTAACGGGGTTTAATGTGAAAAAGTTAGTGGTGATTGAGTTAAATTTTGAATTGCTAATGTTTCAGTGATGAAGGTTTGTAAATGTGGTGCATGAGTTATTATGGCATGTCACTAGTCTCATACAGTGACAACTTGATGAAACAGTTGGAAACTAATTAAGGACAATAATGGTTCGAAAACTTTGTTCATGAAGATGGTGATACATTGTTAATTAATGTATGTTATGGTTTAAAGTATTCTGTGAAGCAGCTGATCTGTAACGCTGGATAGCTACAATAACCGAAAAGATTTCATTGAGCAAGTAGTCTGGAACTTGGTTACTCAAGAGATTGAAAGAGTTGATCTCAGTTGACCTTACTAGATGGCTTTCAATGATGTTTATGTTTCGACGAGGTAGTAACGTGTTGGAAGTATGTTTATTCTAAACCAGTCTCAAGCCTAAATAGGGCCAGTTTTTTGTCTCCCAGCCTGTGGACCATGTAACTGAGATTTCTTGCTTTATCGATTTCTTCAAATTGACACGTGTGCCAATTGTGGCTCCTGGTTGTTGTTTTGTGCATCTATGATTATGTAGAAACCACCTGTGGGTTGATAGTTGCTTTTTTTTTGAAAAATTCTGTAATATTGTTATATGGTAATTGCAGATTTGTGGAACTATTATGGCAACTTTCCCTACATGCTTTGAGGGAAGTCCATAGGCGAACATTTCCAGCTGATGTAGCATCAAATTCTCTGCCTGCTCCATTGACCGATGTAGCTTTCTCGCATGCAGCCACACTACTTCCTGTAACTAAGGTATTCATTTGAAGTCACAAGAGCGTTCCGCTGAGGATCTTTTCTGATTTAGTTGGTTTGAGGATCTAGAGATAATTAATTTCTAATTGTCCCTGATATTTGTGTAACTGTAGTGAATCTATGCTTGCTTTCTTAGATGTATGCCTATTTAGTTCCAATTTTCTATGCTTTGTCTATGCCTCTCTAGTCAGTTGTTTCTTTATGAACAGGCTAGAATAGCTCTTGAAAGAAGAAGATTTTTGAAAAATGCCGAGACTGCAGTTCAAAAGCAGGCCTTGTGGTCCAATTTGGCGCATGAAATGACAGCAGAGTTTCGTGGTCTGTGTGCTGAAGAGGTAACACATATTTTATTGAGAACTTAGCATAGACTATGTAACATTGAGGGTCAACTATTTCTTATGCTTGTCTCTGGTTTTCTTGTTAGGCTTATCTGCATCAAGAGCTTGAAAAACTACATGATTTGAGAAACAAAGTGAAATTGGAAGGAGAACTATGGGATGAGCTTGTATCTAGCTCTAGTCAGAATGCTCATATGGTCCAAAGAGCCACTCGCCTGTGGGATTCTTTGTTATCATGCAAGAGTAAGTGCAACCTCATTCGTAGTATCCAAGTTGCTAACAATTCAATTTACTTTTCCTTAAATGGTCAAGCTGTAGCTCGCAATCTCCTCAATGAAATTAGATGCTTCCCTATGTGAAAAGTACCCTGAGTTACTACTGTATGAGTGAATTTTGTGGACAAAAGGCTTTTGCTCTGTAGGATTTGTATATAGTTCTAGTGATTTTAGGAATCATTTTAACTCTTTACTTTTTCCTTCTTTGTTTTGATTTTTGATGAGACAT
Source organism: Sesamum alatum (assembly GCA_034509735.1). NCBI lineage: Eukaryota > Viridiplantae > Streptophyta > Magnoliopsida > Lamiales > Pedaliaceae > Sesamum > Sesamum alatum. The sequence goes on from JACGWO010000005.1 coordinate 425,247, forward strand.
AATGGAAAGCCTCATTGCTTGACAATTAGGTTTCCAAGACCAACCTGTAGTACTTCTATTTTCTTTCTGCTTTTGGCCCCAACTTCGACCTGCAGACTCATCCAGACACATGTAGTTGCAATATTATCTCACTAAGAACATTAGTTTGAATTGACAATGAATGATAAGAAACAGTTAGTTATTTTATATCACGTAGTTATGAGAAAGGTCCTTTATATGTATGATTTTGTACAGGTCAGCACGAGGTTCTTGCTTCTGGCCCAATTGAGGATCTTATAGCTCATCGTGAACATAGGTAATATCTGAAACTTGATTGTGGGTTATACTGATCGGTATTATCTCCGTTTCTATTCATTCTTAACATTATTCCCAGGTATCGCATCTCTGGTTCATCTTTGCTAGCAGCGATGGATCAAAGTTCTTTAGTTCCATCTACTAATTTCGCACCTCAACACTTAGATAATGAGGAAACTGAAAGTTCACAAGCAGATGTAAACAAAGAGAGCAAAAGTATGTCTGAATGTTCTCTTACTTGTGGAAACGAAGAAAAGTTTTCTCGAGTGGATGAAAGAAGCTCAAGAGGACACCCTACTGTTGATATAGCAGAAGTCTTGCGACGTTGGACCCATGCCTTGCAGCGCATCCATAAGCAATCACTTCAACTAGTATGCTCCTTTTGGAGAATCTTTTCCCCCCTCTCTTTCTCGTTTGTGAATCGGTTGTCTGTCGGTTTGATATGAGTTATGAGTTATTACATACGATTAACTCTGCACCTGACCCTGTTCCGGGCCAGTTATAATCCTCCACCTCATCAGATGCATCCATCATCCATGAATCTGATGCCACGTTTCTTAGTGTATTCAATTTTAATGGGATCTTCCTGAGGTAGACTTGTGTTTGGAGAAGCTGTTGTTGTGACAATTTGTTATCTGAGCTTTCTCTTTCTGTGCTTGAGTTGAAGTGTCAGAAATGTGCACGCATATCACATCAGAGACAAAAGTAATTTCTGATTTATTCTTGATTTATATTTCCACAAACTTCACGTAGCTTGACAACAATCCTTCATTGCAGCAGCGCGATACTGCTGCAACAGCATTAATTTGCATGAGTGGTTAGGTTTTTGTACTTTCACTGTAGATACAAATTGTTCGGCATACTGGATGTGTGTGTCAATATAAGGTTTTAGTAGAAAACTAAATTTAAATTAAATGAAATAACACGAACCAAATTAAAGAAGAACAACTTTCAGAATATATGAACATAATACAAATACATGAAGTATATGTGCCCTTTTCTTTGGGTACAAAAAAGTGGTTACGTTTTTTAAGGAATAGGGGAAATAGAAGCTTATTTAGCCCTGGTGGAGCCATAAATAGTGAAATGGCACTGTTGTGCAAATTTAAGTGAAAAATATGGATTACTGGAGAGATTTATAGTAAGGGATAGATGTTCCTTGCATTTTGTATAAAAGAGTGAAGGTTGTTTAGTATTTTAAATTTTACATAAAAGACCGAGATAGTTACTATTAGGATCTTTTTGATAATAAACAGTAGCATTGGTTGTAACACATCCAAAAATTCAAATTGTTTTCTCGTCATCTAGAAGAAGAAGGTACTTTTACTGCTATATTTGCTGATACGAAGATATTCTCTGTTGCCAATTATAATACTCTAATATTTGTCAAATTACTACCAGCAGTATGCTGATATTATCCCTATGATATGGTAACATCTTGTATTTACCTTTTTGTTGCAGGCCAAAGCCAATGATGGAGATGGTCCAGATCTCCTAAGAAGTGTGCATGATGGTGGTACTAGCAGTCATGCTGAATCCTTAACTGAAACACTTGCCGAACACCGGCAGCATCTAGACAGCATACAGGTGAATGATGACATACTGACCTATATTTGTTCAGTAGGATGCAGGGAACCAGTCTCGTACAGAAAGACAGTAGTTCTTCCTGGCAACTTACTACATATGCTGGTTGAACTAAGTTAATTGGAACCTTTTCAAAGACATTATGAAGTGTTTGGGATATTTTCTCATGATATAGGGATATGTGCAGGTGCTCATTAATCAACTAAAGGATGTTGCTCCAACTATACAGAACTCAATCTCAGAACTTACAGATGAAGTAAATAGCTCATCGTCTAATCTCCCTCTTGTTATGAAGCTTAGATCCAACTCGCCTATCGAGGCACAGAGTAGTGGAAGGACATTGGTAAGTTTAATCTTCTCTTTTGTTCAGAATAATTTTCTAGAGATCAAGATCTCTTGATCTGGTGTTGCTTCTAAAACTGCTCCTGCTAAATGATCATAACTTTAGAATGTCCAGGAAAGTGGTAAAGACGAGGTTGTTGAAATGACCTCAAGACTATCATCTATTCAGCTAGAAAAGGTATCAGCTAGTCCCCCTACTTTAAAATTGCCACCACTGTTTAGTTCGACCCCAAATTCTTCTGGAAAAGGCGGAAACATGCAAAAGAGACGGAGTGTGGTCCAAAGCAACTCAGTGGAGACCTGTACGGAGAAGAACTCCCTGGAGAAGCCTCCATCAAACAGCCATGTGGATAATCAACCTGGTTTGTGATTTGTTGCTTTCCTTTTTGATGCATGCATGTGCCAGTTGATGATGCTTATTTTCTATTATCAACCATATATGCAGGTGAAGATATTGTTTTTCTGCAAAACTTGAAGAGATCCGTTAGAGAAGCTGCTCTTTCATCTCAATCACGCAACTTAGAATCATCTCAAGACAGTCATTCTGATGATAACTTCGAGCACTTCTTTGCACCGCTTTCTGGGACTGGGTTCTCTGGTCATGGCCAGGATAACAAACATGATAACATGAACAGTAGACAATTATTCACGTCTCAAGCGGAGTCCTCCTTGCTCCAGATCCATGCTAAGGACATCCATCATGCGAACACGTATAGTGGAGCAGGAGATATGTTAAATGATTTGGACTTGCTTGGTGATGGCGAATATGATGGTGTGAATGGTTTCCTCTCCGCAATTGGTTCAAATTTGGCTGATTCGTATGAGGATTTGCTAGGTATGTTGAGTTTGCACCTAATAAACTGATTCTTACTTTAGATTTTTCTGGATGCTACTGCAAATCATGAATATTTGCCAGTAGAATAATTTCCAATTTATGGAACATGCTTGATGCAATAATTTTTGCTATCTAGTTAAATATTAATGTAACTTATTTGTGCACTAGAAGTTTGTTATCCCAAAGAACCCTGAATTGGTAATGAGCTGGTGGGAGTAATATTATACCTATTCTTTCTGAGAATTATGCATGTTTTTACATGGGTGGAAGTCTAATTGCTTTCTTCTAGTTGATATCATCTGTTGACATCAGATTTCTATCTGAGAACTGCAACCCTTCATTTTGGACCCATCATTAGCTGTTCTTTAACTTTTCCCTTTTCTTTCTTTGTAACATTTTCCCCTTAAATGCATACTTAACCTTTTCTACCAGTGTACGATCAAATTTTCCTGTCATTATGTTGCAGCACCATTATCGGAGACTGAAACCGCTTTAATGGAGCATTGAAAGTCTGGGCAGGCTGTATCGTCAAGAGATTTTTATTTTGGTGGAACGCCTCTTACCGTTTCTCCAGTGCGATGCTATCACAATATGGTGCTTGTATGATTCTGCCTATACTGCTTGTGTTGCATGCATGTACTAATCTTTTTATGAACCAAGGAGATTGCCGACTACTGGAATTTCAACTGTAAGAACTGTTTATGACAACAGTAAAGTGGCCAAGGAGATTGCATATTCAATTTCTGACAATATTACTGTCTGTTTCTCAAAACCCTTTCCCAATTTTTGTTTCCAGAAGCAAAAAATGAGGTTTTATGCATATGGTATTAATTTGAAGTGTATGACAGGCAACATTCAATCTTCCAATGTGCCATGTACTTATAATTGTCAAGATTCACGATAGCATACGAATTCATACATAACAATGATGCATTAATTGGTGCATAATTATTTACATTACTGGATTGTTTTTGACAGAGCAATAATAGAAACTCAATGCTTTGAAAATTTGCTTCCATTTCCAGCGCTTGTTTTCAGTTTTTGGGTTCAGGGAATCATGTTTGCAATGTGCTTTTTATGATCAAAATCACCACAATTTTGTAGTTTTATGTTTCGGGTTCTGTAATATATTTGTCCCAGCACTGGTAAATGAGACTGTCTTACTTCGGTTTCAGGACTAGAGACTTCGAAGACACATCAGAAAGTTGCTGAAGGAGCATCCCTTCTATTATCATATCATCTAAAACCAGCAAATTCCTTATAAATAATAGAATTATTAGATATTTTAAGAATTTGTTGCCTTCTTATGATTTAAATTGGAAACATTGTTTCATTTGTAATGATGGTTGTTATCACCTTTTAGATTCTGAAATAGTATATATCTGCAGTATTGGCTACTTTGTAAATTGAATTGATTGACTCAGTTTGTTGAAGTAGAAATACTCTATATTTATTTCCCAGTGAATTGTGATTGATGATTTTGGTTCTTATTGTTACCTATTGTTAGGAAAAGTACCTGAAAAGAAACTCTGTAAATTGTTATGAATTTCAGGGGTGAGAATGTTGGAACACATCCCAATCAATGTTTATATGTTACAGGTTCATTCAATCCTCTGGATATTGATCTATTGGAATTGGCTTCCTCCGCTGGTCCTGTAAGTTAGTTACTTAACAGAGATTCGGTATGTTTCTTTCCTTCACAAAACCGCCTGTGCTCTAAATCTTTTGTTTTTATTCGACGTGAGTCGAGCTTTTTACTTAATCGAGCTTGTAACATAGTACATATCAAGCAAAGCCCAAAATCTCTACATGCTGGTTGTTGGCCCTGACTTGGGCAATTCTTGTCTTCAAATTTACTTGTGTTTAGTTGGAAGTTGGAAGCATTCTGTCTTTCTTGATTGTAATTTTCAAGTTTGAGTAGTTATGGATGTGTAGAGAAATGCATGAAAAGAGTGGGTATTGGGTGTGTAAACATGGGCCATACATATTTTATCCATGTTGATGAGGTTACATAGAAACCAGAAAGTTGATACTGACTCGTACTTCATATGAACAAAATGTGTGATCCGCATTTTGTTGACAGGTATTTTGTGAAGTGTGAAGGCTGCAAAATGGTATGAGTCCTCAGATTTGCCATGTTTATGAGGAAACCCTTTTGGATAATGTGCCTGTTGGCTTGGCCGTGTAAAAAATCCAATTTAAATGGGTTTTAGATTTACTTGCAAAATTGAAAATAGTTTTTCATGTTTGTTGAAATGGTAAGTGCTGCAGAATGGGTTTTGGCTTTGACTTCAACTTCCTCAAAATCGTCAAGGAAGTAAGAACGCGTCCATTCCACTACCTAATTCATTTTTCTTCTTATCAATTATACCAAGATTGTTGTGTCTACATTTCAAAGTCTAACAGTCTCCTCAATTCTTAAGTTTTACTCCCACCCAAGTGAAACCATTTTAGTTCCGGGGAAATTCTAACTATGATCGAATTTGGTTCAATCTGAATTAATTATATGACAAGTGTATTGTGATCGGTGCACAGTTCAAGAAAGTGACCAATCACATGATATTTGCTATATAGTTGATTTGATTTGTTTAAACCTGATTTGGGTAAAAAAAATTCTTAGTTTTGATCTCGATCAGTCAAATTCAAGTTAATATATGGTAATTGTTATATACTCATTCTATCGTTAATAAAACAAGTTGAGAAAAAATGATTAATCATATGTTAGGAATAATAATCTTTGTAATGCGATTGATTTAGTGTGAATGTAATTAAATTTATTTCAAGTAAAATCTTTTAAAAGAAAAACAGGTACACGAGCACCAAAATACATCATTCTGATTAAGTTTTGAGCAAACAGAAAGCACTAATAAATACTTTTTATTCTTCAAGTAAATTTTCAAAGATTTTTTCCCCTTATATTTTAGGCGAATAAATTCGCTTTCAAACCATAATCTAAATTTAAATTTAGGGCAATTTGAAAACGAGTGGAAAGCACGCGTCTGAAGGCACGTGGAACTTTATTGCTTATTATGCCAACTATGCTTTGCTTCATCTTTATGAACAGTAACACATGGGATTCATTCCTCATGTTCACGTCCCTCACTATCAGTTTATTTCATCATTTAATACAATAAAAACTTTCAATATTACAAAAATACTTTTCTTTTAATACTAAAAAATAGTGCTATTTGAGGTGGATTTTTATTTTCTGAAGTATTAACGTATTCACAATTGAATTATTAAATTAATTAATAAGGTTTGTGGAGTAGTTCGCAAACAATTTGGATAAGTATTGTTTGGTTCGACTCTTCTACCCTTCAACTTTTAAGTGGGAATCACTCATTCTCTCAAGGGCAAATTTGGTAAAACAGAGACAGACAGATGGTTGAAGGTTGAAATTTCTGAAAAAAAAAAAAAGAAAAAAAAGAGGGTAAAGCTTTGGGAAAAGGAAAGGGAAAAATAAATAAAAAGAGGGGAAGAGATGAAAAGGAGAGATCTTTAATTAAAACAGAAAAATCAGAAAAAAGAAAAGAAAAAAAAAAAAAAAGAAAACAATAATTCAGCAAAACCAAACAGAGCACACACACAACTCCTCTCCTGCTCCACAACCCATCATCAAGATTCAAGAACAACAACCACCAACGATTGCTTCTGTTTCTTCTTTTTTCCCTCTTAACCCCATCAAAATCTTCTCTCTCTGCTCTCACTTGGGGGGGTCTGTTTTTTCAGATTTCACTTCACAAAAGACTCAATCTTTTTTTTCTTTTGGGTCCTTTTTAGTATTTTTAATCAGAATTGAAAGGAAGCTATTTGCTTTAATTTTTCATCAATGGCCCATAATTTGTGCAATCTTTTATCTCAATTTATCGGCCTTGTGCGTGTAAAGCTTTGAACTTTGGGTGTGCGTATGTAGACTTGTATAATAGCTATACAGGTGATGGGTTCTGGGTGTTACTGAGTTGATGCTCTTTTGTTAGATGATTCTTGATGAAGAATGTTAGCTGGGTTTTCTAGATCGCGCCCAGATCTTGAAACTTCTTGATCTGCCTGAATCATTGGGAATCTTTTGTAAAATAAAAGGAAAGTGGAAAGTTGAGGTGAGTCGCAAATTTGCATCTTTTCCTTTGTTTGTTTGTTTGTATGTGTGTATGTTATTTGTTTTTCCCTCTTTTTGTGATTGAGGTGATTACGCCATGTATTTCTCCAGATTTTGGGATCTCATCTTCACTCACTCTCTCTTCTCTTACAAAATTAAAAAAAAAAGGAACTACTTTTGTCAATCTTAATTTGAACTTGATTCTTACATCTGGGGTTCTCACAGTCATAGCCATGTTGATACTTCAAATGAATATTCAAAAGGGTATGGCAGTAACATGCAAATTATACTGGAAAAACTTAATTTTTGTTTGTTTAGAAGGAGTGGGTTCTGCACATTTTGTCCTTATTTTAAAAGGGATAGGAGAATTTTGTTCACTTTGTGTTGAATAGGTGAAACTAAAGTTCTGGCAGTGCTGTCTTATGGTTTGGGCGTTTTTCTGGTGTTAATTCAGTTTCTTTTTCCTGTCTCTCTTTCTTTTCACAGATGAAAATTCCTTGGCTGGTAAGAGCATAAGCACATCAATCATGCACGCTTTTGTTTGGTGGTGGAGAATATAGTGACTGTAAAGGGGTCTAGTTCCTTGGTGAATTGCACATAGTGATCAGAAGAATTGGTCTGATGATCGGTTTTTCACGATTTTATGCGAGGTGCCTCTGGTTTCGAAGCATTGTGATTGATTGGTAAAAGCGGTTGAGTTCACTTGAAGAAGGTTGTGAATTTCGGCTCTTAGTGATGATTAAAAATATTCTCAATAAGCTTCCTCGGAAACAGACCAAATTAGTGGATCATCGTGATGGAGGATCCTCTACTTACCCTTCAAACGCTTCGACTACTTCAAGAAGCAGTTATGCTGCTGGTGCCCGGTCAGGCAACTCAAATACTACAACTGGTCCTGGGATCAATTCAACTTCAAACTCTGGTTATGGAAATAAACTTCATGACTCATTAAATACAAAGGTAAATGGGAATGGTGGACCTGTGCCGTATGAGGCACTTCCTAGCTTTAGAGATGTCCCAAATGCTGAGAAGCAAAACTTGTTCATCAAAAAGTTGGGTTTGTGTTGTGTAGTATTCGACTTCTCTGACCCCGTCAAGAATTTGAAAGAAAAAGATATCAAGAGGCAGACATTAGTGGAGCTTGTTGACTACGTTGCTTCAGCAAATGGGAAATTCACAGAAACTGTTATGCAAGAGATTGTAAGAATGATATCCATAAATTTATTCCGTACCCTCTCTACTCAGCCTCGTGATAACAAAGTCTTAGAAGCCTTTGATTTGGAAGAAGAGGAGCCCTTAATGGATCCTGCGTGGCCCCATTTGCAAGTTGTCTATGAATTTCTTCTCAGGTTTGTGGCTTCACCAGAGACAGATGCAAAGTTGGCAAAGCGCTACATTGATCACGCATTTGTTTTGAGGTTGTTGGATCTTTTTGATTCAGAAGATCCCAGAGAACGGGACTACTTGAAGACTGTCCTGCACCGCATATATGGAAAGTTCATGGTACATCGTCCGTTCATTAGAAAAGCAATCAACAATATATTCTACCGCTTTATTTTTGAGACAGAGAAGCATAATGGGATCGCAGAGCTGTTGGAAATTTTGGGTAGCATTATAAATGGATTTGCATTGCCGTTGAAAGAAGAGCACAAACTTTTCCTTGTTCGGGCTCTCATTCCACTTCACAAGCCTAAATGCATCCCCATGTACCATCAGCAGCTATCTTATTGCATCACACAATTTGTGGAGAAGGACTGCAAACTTGCTGATACAGTCATAAGAGGCTTACTCAAATATTGGCCAATCACAAACAGTTCAAAGGAGGTTATGTTCTTAGGTGAGCTAGAGGAAGTGTTAGAAGCAACTCAGCCTCCAGAGTTCCAGCGCTGTATGGTTCCTTTGTTCCGCCAGATTGCTCGTTGCCTGAGCAGTTCACATTTTCAGGTTGGCTCTCTGACAAATGACCGCTTAATCATTTATTCTCGTTACAGTTTCCAACTTGTTATGAGTTGGCAGTCTGGCCATTTTTGCTCAGTTCTTTTGATGGTTGTTTTTGTATTCATCTGATTTACACATGCATCCTATCTTAGCATTAATAATTGCTGATCTCGAGCAATTTTGTCGCCTTGTGAAACTTTGCCCGTGTTTAATGCTGATTACTGCTTTTGCTTTAAGCGTTCCCTCGTTCTGTTGTTCTATCTCATTTTGCTGGTTGTATTGTGAGCAGAGATGGCTAGATAGGAGAAGAACATCAATTATTCCAAAAGTATATTGCCTTTTTCAGGAATCACCAGAAAGTATTTGACTGGAATTTGACCAGTCTATTAACACTACCAGACAAGAACCATATTATTCCAAGAGAAGTGAACAAATTCTTATTATTTTAAAACTGAACGGATACAGTAAAGTTATGCGACATGATTATGCCTCTTTTCTCTTGATAGCTTCTGTTAGGGATTTTACTGATGTAAAGTCTTCTAATTCCAAGTTAGATCGGCGTAGGACTCTCGTGGAACTTACCAAACTATAGCTTTCTTATTGAAACAGGAAGTACAGGTCTTAGGTGGTGGCAAGAGATTCAAGTTGATAATTGAAATCTAAGATAAAATTTCATGGATTCCTAGGCAACAATATAACCAGAATGAACTATAATCTTTTGACATATTTGATTCCCTTGTGATCTTTTATCCTTTTTGAAGAATCTTTTTGCGGACAGTTTCTCTTCACAATCTTGTTATTTAATTCTTGTACCCGCAGGTGGCAGAAAGGGCTCTCTTTTTATGGAACAATGACCATATTGAGAACCTGATCAAACAAAATCGTAAAGTTATACTGCCGATTATCTTTCCTGCATTAGAGAAGAATGCAAGAAAGCACTGGAACCAGGCAGTGCAGAGCTTGACACTGAACGTCCGCAAAATCTTCTCAGACGTGGATCCTGAGCTCTTTGAGGAGTGTTTGCTCAAATTCCAAGAAGACGAAGCACAAGAAGAGGAAACCAAGATGAAACGGGAAGCTACATGGAAACGCCTGGAGGAAATAGCTGCAATGAAAGCTGCAAGCAATGAAGCAGTGCTCGTGTCTCCCAGGACAAGCACCAAGACCTCATCTGGATGAAGACAGACGCATTTTCTTTTTCCTTTTCTTTTTGAGCTACTGTGACTCGACTTTTGCTATCTTTTGTTGCTGGCCTTTGATGGGTACCTGAGATTCGGAGGTGGAACGAAGGCAGTGGTATTGCATATCTTCTCGACCCAACTCATGCTTCCGGTTTTCTTCTCATCGCATCGTGCAGGACGTCGAATACCAGTATATGGGGTATGACCAAATCTTGTTTTGATTATAGAATTGGGGGTGGCCAACTACAGGAGAGGAGGTTTCAGAACCTTCAATGGATGTTACATGGAGGAAAATTTGTTGGCAAAATTGGCCTTTTTTTCAGCTTTAGCTCTTAGAATGATGTTGGAATTAAGGAGAGTAATATTTTTGTTTGGTCTGTCTAGAGATTTTTGAACTGGATTTCAATTTGTGTACTCTTCATCTGCAATTATATATATATATCCATATATAGATGTACTCATTTTAGTTGTCTGAATTATTACATCTGTCATGAAATGATACTCTGGATTAACCTCTGGTAAGGAATTGATTATAGCAGTTGAAAGGACTCATGAGGGCCACACTGATTCAATTTTGTGATAACTTTTTACCTACTTCTCAATGCAGTAGGGTTCTTGATGAAATGAAATACTGTTCAAGACTGAAATACCAAGAATGCCCTCCCTTGTCTGATTTATTACATTAATGGGGCTCATTTTACATACACCAAAATAGTTTACCTTGATGACTACAGTACAGATTCTTCCTAGGCTTTGTATTAAGCTCTTTCAGACAAAAAGAGTAACATGTTTTCCTCTGAGAAAACAAAAGTAAGTGTATGCCTTCCACCCCACACAAGTTTGTGTTGACAGACATCACATCAATCAATTGATTGAATTGATATCACTCATTTAAATGAGAGAATTCTGAATTTAAACTCAAAAATTTATTAGTTGAATTAAATTGACATCACTCTCGTTTTTAGTGAAAAAAATCTTGGATTCAAACTCAGGATATTCCTATTCTACCATAATTGTACTAAAAACATTTGTCTAAGGAGGTGTAAGAAATAAGGATGGTTGCTGTCAATCAATTGGGCCCAATTTTCTTATTATTTTCCATAAAAGCCCAAATCCCAGCTGTCCTTTTGATGGGTCTGCCCACCTAATCCACTGCTGAACTGAACAGCTTTTATCTCCTACATCTGGTGTACAGGGCTCATATTTCCTTAGTTGTACGTTATGACTTCCAGGGCCAAGTTCATGGAGTACAATCATCAGACATGGTCTACCTGGCACGAATAATTTATTTCTCAATATACGAATAAACAAAGAACAGAGCAAACCTGCATCTCAATCTATCTCAAATTTCATACTCCATTTTCATATTATTACTCCCTAATTCCCACTCTCTCTCTCTCTCTCTCTCTCTCTCTCTCTCTCTACAAACTTTGGAGTTTTCTCAGTTGTTCTAAAGGTAAAGAACCCCAATTATTTTCAGTGTGAAATCCGGCAGCTCTGATTTCCATCAACGTTGAATTAGGTCTTTTTGGGCCTGAATGAACAGTTTCAGGCACAACTAGTATACAAGTTTGTGTATCTAACATAGATTTTTTTACTAAAAGTTCCATCTTTCTTGGGGAAATGCCGAGCATTGGTGTGAAATTGTACAGTGTGTTCTTCAAATTTATGCTAAAGCATCGGTTGCAGAGCCGGTTGCAAGCGCTGGAAAACGATGCTGTCGGCGGCGGTGGTTCATTTGGGGTGACGTCACGGCCGGACGAGGAAACTGCGGCAGCTCCTAATCCTTCCTTCACTGACGGTGTAGCCACCAAGGATATACACATCGATGCCGTAACATCTCTCTCTGTTCGGGTTTTCCTTCCCGATACTTGCCTTCATCTCCCTGAAACGCGGTCGAAATCTCGGGTCGGGGTTTCGAGTTCTGGATCAGATGAGAATCGAGCTCTACTTCGTCGTTACAGCTACGGATCGTCGAATAATGGTGTTGTCTCTAGCAGCAATGGAGGTGTGCTTGTGAAGCGTGCTCAGAATGTTGATAATAGTTACAGAAGGAATAGCTACGGATGTAGTATTGATGACTCGAACTTGAAATCCGAAAATGGAACTTACAGAGGGTATCATCCGGCGGGGAATAACTTCCGCAGATTGCCGGTTATGTTGCAGTTTCATGGTGGGGGGTTTGTTAGTGGGAGCAATGATTCAGTGGCAAATGACCTTTTCTGTAGGCGGATTGCAAGATTGTGTGACGTGATTGTGTTGGCAGTGGGGTATAGGTTAGCTCCCGAGAATAAGTATCCGGCAGCGTTTGAGGATGGGCTGAAGGTGCTGCATTGGCTTGCAAAGCAGGCAAATTTGGCGGAATGTAGCAAGTCATTGGGGGGTACAAGGGGAGGAGTTGATTTGAGGAGGTCAGAGTCTAATTTGCATGTAGCAGACGCATTTGGAGCTTCTATGGTGGAGCCTTGGCTAGCTGCTCATGGGGATCCATCCAGGTTAGTCCTGATCTCACTGACATTCTTGATGTCTATTGCTAGTTATTGCAATTTGGCAGAATTATCGTACGTTTTTATCTGATATGGAGATGTATATTGATCCGATGAGTTCATTGCCATGATGGAGTTGGATTTATGGTTATTGCTTTCTTTGGATACGTGGTCTTCACCTTGTTTCTTTCCAAGTAAAGGTGATTGTGGATGCAATGAATGATGTAACTGAAAAGAAACTTGAAATGAAATAGAGGTGAGAATTGATGTTCTACATTACATATCGAAAAGAATTTGGATTGGAATAAAAATATAGGTGCAGCTTGAATGCCAAATCAATATTTGGAGCCGTCACTGCTGTCTTGGTCTATCTTACCTGAGATTGAAATGGATGAAATTTAACACAGAAATGGTATAGCATTGGAGTTTGTATGTTCTATTTCTTGAATAGCTCTCTTCAGAGTTAGCGAAAATTCTGGTCTCTTTCAAGTTCAAGAATCTCTTTGAAAGAAAACCTGCAAAATGTAGATACCTGCATTCTGCGCTGAACGCCCATAAATTTAATGAGACAATTTGTTAGTGATGTACTGTTCCTCAGATTATGCATTTAGATGTCTTTATTCACAGAGTCAGTTATCTTGTTCTCTGTATACTTTGGAACTCCAAAAAAGGACCTTTCTGAATTGATTTCTAATGTGATCCTACAAGGAAGCAGATGTGTACTTCTTGGGGTGAGTTGTGGAGGAAATATTGCTGACTATGTGGCAAGGAAAGCTGTGGAGGCTGGTAAACTTTTGGACCCAGTAAAAGTGGTTGCCCAGGTTTTGATGTATCCTTTTTTCATTGGAAGCATACCGACACATTCAGAGATAAAAATGGCAAATTCCTACTTCTATGACAAGGCGATGTGCATACTTGCATGGAAACTTTTCTTATCCGCAGAGGAGTTCAGCCTGGACCATCCTGCTGCTAACCCACTAGTTCCTGGTAGAGAGGGACCTCCTCTGAAGAAAATGCCTCCAACACTGACTGTGGTGGCCGAACATGACTCGATGAGAGATCGGGCAATTGCTTACTCAGAGGAGCTCCGGAAGGTAAATGTAGATGCTCCTGTTCTTGAGTACAAGGACGCAGTTCATGAATTTGCAACCCTCGACATGCTTCTTAAGACTCCTCAAGCCCAGGCCTGTGCCGAGGACATTTCCATATGGGTCAAGAAACATATCTCGCTCCGAGGTCATGAGTTCTCCTATTAACTTGGATGTATATGATCCTGGAACGGCTCTTTTATGTTTTTGTTGATAATGGGAGGGGTGATTGGTCGCTTTGGTCATGGATTGTACCATATCTGTTGTATATGGCTCTTGAAGATGATACACGCCCCTCGGTAATTTCTTCTCTCATGGGTTCTCTCCTCTTTCTTGTAAGATAGCGACTTGCACGAAATCAGGATTTAGGTGACTTGAGCTCAACAAATTCCAGTCAGGTTGGTTTCTGATGGGGGACGTATCACTCTGTTACTACTTGCCAGAGAATGTTGTCATATTTTTGGCGGACCATACATGTAGAATTAGTACACGTGAGGGTCTTAGATAGCATCTTGAATGCAATGTAATTGGTGTAAACTTGTAAGAATTGAATGAGAGCAAACTGGAAAAACAAAAGGTTATCCGCATTGTCACTGTTTAGGGTTGTCTTCCAGTTGTCTTGTTCAGGACTTCCTCAGTTTCTTGCTATCGATATTCCCATTTGTTATTACTTATTTTACTGTTTAAAAGTAAGAACAACTGAGCATTTTGTTCGCTATATGTTCATTCAAAGAGGAAAGGAAAATATGGGTGAATGAGTTCCTATCTGATAACAGCAGAAACCTCTTGACACTGAAACCACATTCAGAGCTCTGCAGATCAAGAAAGATTTGTTCATGCGAATCAACCAAGAAACAAACAATAGCCATAGTCAAGCAAAATTACAATACGTGTTCATAAAAATCACAAAGAACGACTGCATAATAACACTATGAATGATGAACACAACCACCGGAACCCAGAGAGAGAGAGAGGCGAGTGAGCCTAATGGATAAAGGAAAGGCAGTATGAAACCAGGGCAGCAACTAGAACCGACAGAATGAAATTAGGAGAAAATTGAGCAGCAGCAGAGGTAGGGCTTCCTCCATTGCCAGAATGAGGAGATGGAGCTGGAGAAGGAGCAGGTATGGGCGCGTGATGAGACGCACCTTCGCATAAACTTATCAGTCCCATTAAAAAGATCACAATGCAGACTCTGGCAACCTGAGATACTGATCTTTTTGAGGCCATTTCCTTAATTCTTGAGGTTGAAAAATTCAGACAAGAGTTTCCGAGTCTCTAAGTTGGTTTTATTAGTGTCAAAACCCAGAGGTCATTACTGGGAGCAATTTATACCAACTTTTACATGGGTGTTAACTGGGCTGTAATGTTCCTTCCCTTTCATATATAGTATGTACTATTTTAACAATCACGCATGGCATCATTTTAATATTTAACACGAGTCGATGATTCCTTATTTATGCTAACTGATTCATCAGTCCCTTAATAGAGTTTGGATATTCTAAGGAGATGGACCTGTACTTAGGACCATAGAATTGGTGTACAGATCAAGGAAAGTAACTAATTAGTATGTTGAGGTATCATCGTCTTTTGCATCAGGACAACTATACTTTTATCAGTACAAAGAAAGGAAATTCCTGGAACTGATCATTTGAACCTGCAAAATGCTTTTCATGTCATCAACTATGTCTGTGTGACATCTCTCTCTCACCCCCATATATATTCAATGCAGATGTGGTGCAGCCAATAGCTAAGCAGGGTGGATCTGGGCTGTGTTTCTAGTTAGTTTGAGGACTTTCTCAATCTACAAGCTGATTTTAAAGACTAACTTAACTGTGATTAGGTGAAAGCTGATATAATCCTTGACAAAGTATACGAGCAAAAATTAATGTAATGAAGTCGTTGATTGATATCCGTGATATAATATGCACCAACATGGATTCACATGCCACATTTTCAAATAGCAACTTATCATATGTTAACATATATGTTCTTGAGCTGTCAGATTAGGTGCTAATTTAACCATTGCAAATTCATACATTAGTTGACTTGGAAAGTATAGTTTGCATAAAACAACTGCCCCAGAAAGGTAATGCTGAAGCAGTAAATCAAGAAAAACAAAGGTTTGGCTGCTGTTGTCATGGTTGTCTGTGTGAGTCATAAGATCAATGGGCTTTCAGATTCTTGCAGGAACGACGATGAGAAGAAAAGTCAGAAACGACTGTGGTTAAGTTACGGATTGATAATCATACTTCATAAATCAACCATGTATTGTTCCAGATGGAGTATAGTCCTGCCCTTATCATTTTAATTTAAACAGAATAATTGAAAATAAATCTTGTGTAGTTCTCAATCATAATTTAAGTCTGCAGGCTGCATATTAACATTCATCTCGAGTAACTCTAGTCACCACAACTATCAAATTTCACCTTTCTTTTCTGATATAATCATATCTACAGAGCAAAGAATCCGGTAAGTTACCTATATCTATACAGCTATCAACAGGAAGTCAAACCAAAAACTAGAAAGAAATGAGCGAAAAAAAAGGGGAAAACTCATACTGTCTCCCCCAAAACCATAGCAAGCACATTGAAACTTTGATTTGTCTTTTTAATATATTTTGCTCCTCTCATCAGGCTGATGATCTTCCCATGGCAACAAGCTGGTTTTTGGGTCGGTGAAAGTCTTAAGTATCCGGTCCCTTAAGCCCGTATCCTTAACTTCACAGAACCTCATGGACCAATCCGATGGCTCAACAGCCTTTGTTCCTAAGCCGGGTGCACGGTCCTTAGAACCCACATTTCTCTCTTGTTGCCAATCAGATACATAAGTAGCCACCCTTCTGTAAAACTTCTCCTTGAAAACTTCCCATACTTGGTACTTATAGTGATTGATTACCAATTTACTTCTGTTCATATTAATATGTCGGAAACCGGACTTTAGATGGAAGTGATGCACCACGTTGATCAAGGAAGTATTCAATGCCTCCGGCTTCACTATACTCTTGTGCCTCTCTGGTGCAGCCAGCCTACATGTGTACCCGGCCGTCACCCCTTTCATGGGCACCTTTTTGAGGCCTGATGGACCAAAACTATGGCACGGCACCCGTAGTTCAGCCACCTCACTAGGCCTAGACGCATTTGCAACAACATCATTCAAAGATAAACCTGAAGGCAAGTGAAAGAACTCATCAACATCAATGAATCCAACCCAGTCACACGAATCCTGAGCCCTCAAGGCACAATGCGCAAAACCAGCCTCCTGAGTCTTGATCCAAGGCCACACATGTCGACTCACGTTATAGCTTGTGCCCACGAGTGACTCGACCACGCCTTCAATATCATCGTCACTGTTGTTGTCGTAGATAAACCAACGTCGGACACCGACATGGGCGTGGTACATGACCCATTCGCGCAAGAATCGAGCTTGGTTCCTCAACATTGTGCAGACACACAATTCATGTTGTTTTTCACGAGCTAATTGCTCAGACCCGTATTGACGTTTCACACGTGCAATGGAATTTAGAGTCCGCTGACCAATAACTCTAACCGAAACTTTAATAGAATCATTAAAGCTGCTGCTAGTAAATCTCTGTGGCCTGTTCAGTATACTCAAAGGGGTTCTACACCTGACTATTTCTTGAGCAACAGAAATGGCGTCGGCCGACAAGGCGAACTTTGGCTTCGTCAAATCCCAGCCGTAGAGACACTTGAATCTTGAAGAGTCAGCAACTCTTCCTGACCGTAGATTAAGCCCTTTCACAAAAACAATCGTTGAATTATCGCGATCAATCATGGCTTCATAAGCCAAAGAATCCCACCTATGCATGGGCCCGGGCGTGAGGTTACCGTTATGCTTAACAGCTACGGATAGGATCAAGCCACGTGGCTGCAATGGACACCTTACGATCTGGTGATTTCCATAGTCGTAGTCGACAGACGACGGAGATAGCTCGAGCTGCGGCTGCGATGAGTTGGGGAGCAAATATATACAGTTGATGTCATCTTTGGTAAATAAAGCGGCTGACGGGGGGTATTTCAGGAAAACCAGCGCCTCGTCAGGAAAAATAACCGTTTCCCGAACTGAAATCGCCGGAGTTCCAGATTTCTCGGCGGATATCGCTTCCATCGCCGGAATATTCCATTTAGTTACCATTCTAGGGTGAAAACCTTCTGCTCCAAATCCAAAAAATAAAATAAAAATTCCACCGAACGGCTTTACTTTACCTCAGTACTATATACCAAGCAATAACATGCTTCCATTAAAAAGGATAATCCTTAATTTTCAAGTTGAAACAGAAAATTTGCAGTAGCATAATGATAATTTTCAGCAACTAAATACAGAAAATCATACACATGTAGAGCGAGCAAACGAACAACAGAGCAGCCGTAAACGAATATCTACAACAGCTGAAAATTCTCTTAAAGAAAACGCAAAACAGAAATTCAAAACGTAACCTGCGCGATCATATATAATTAGAGGTACTGAAGTACGTACCCGTGAACAAGAGACGTCGTAGCGCCGCAGAGAAGTTGAAGGCGGCGAAGAAGATGAGGACGAAGGCGCACCAGAAGAAAAACACTCCCCATGAGGAACCACTGCGTTTCCTGCGATCCTTCATGATTCCGGCGAGGAGCAAGAAAACCGACCCGAATCTCGGAATCACCCGGATTTTCGCTCCTTCTCCATCATCAGCAGTTAAAGAGTACTACTTCTTTCTGCACTAATTTTCAAATACAATCAGCTATTTTATATATCTCTACCTATAAATTCCAAACTTTTTCAAATTAAAAAAAATAATTAGAAAGAAGTGTTTGCTTATCAATTATGATGAATTGATGATATATATAAATGGTGGTAGTAAAAATCTGGGGTGAGTGCTGCTTTGAATTCTATTAGGCACTTCAACTCTCTAGGGGTTTACTAAGAAATAGACTAATTAAAAAATATATATTTTTAAATTAATTTCTTTTTCCTAATTAAAATATTATATTTATATATTTTCTATTATTGGGGAATGAATTGGAAAGAGACAACTTTGACTAGACTTATGTTTTAAAATTTTATTTCTTTTTCTTTGTGTATTTTACACATATTTAGTGGTTTTTATTGGGGACGGTTCAAAATAATTAGTGGGGAATTATGGGGATGGTATTCACACTCATCATCATAATGCCCAATTAATTGTCAATAAAACTTTAATTACTGATAGAATTCAAATTTTATTTTATGATTATAAAACTACGAATTCAAATTTTATTGGTATGTGTAGTTTTATCTTACAACTTTGAATTATGCATATAATCGCATTTATATTCCTAAAGTATGAAATTCCCTGACAAAATAATTTGGAATTAATAGGATAAAATGACCCTTCTCACTTATCCTATACCTTTTATTTTACTCCGTAAAGTATGTTTTATTCAAAAAAAATCTCCACCAAAAATATTTTTAGTGATTTAAAATTTTACTCAATTTTTTTTTTAATTTTTAGCTTTTTATAAGTTATGTAATATAAAAAATATTTACAAGCTCAATATGTGCAAATATATTTACAAAATAAAATATTTATGTTTGAAAATACATGTAAATATGTGTAGATACATAATGCATATAATTTTATAAAAATATAATTTATATAGAATATATCATGTCATTACTAAAAAATTATAGAATATTATATATATGTTCGATGTAATATTTTAAAATTGATAATTTATTTTTAAAAAAAGTTTAATATATATAACAACACAAGCAAAAATTATGTAAATTTTTTAATAGTTATATAAAAAATATAAAGATTGTAAATTTATAGGGTTTATACAAATTCTATACTAATTATAAAACAATAAAATTTGGATTGTATTTATTTTAAATAAATTATTCATAATACTTCAAATTATGTTTTAGGGGAATGATTGTAATATACATATTTTAGGGGTGTAAATATAATAAGGGTATTTTTTTCATAAAAAAAATTAGTCCATATTATGAGGGGTCATTTTGTTATATTTTAATTTAAGGGGGTAAATGCACTATGTGCATGATTCAAGAGTGTAAAATATATTTAACCCTAATAATTTATAAAATAAATGAAATAATTAACAAAAAGAATGGCGAGTGATGTATTACATAAAGTTATTAAATATTAGTAGGCGTTGATTATTTTAGGGTTTCCCTTTTTTGTATTATGATGAAATACTATCAATTATTGAATTATTTCCCAACTGAATATTCTTTATTAGCCAAAATTATAAAGGGATTATGTTCAAATATTTAAAAAATTCTACCAATGAAATATAGTTTTATTGGCAAATTTATGTGTATAATATATTTTAATAATAATTATTGATCTGTGACGAGAGTTATTAATTAGTTATACATGTTTTGATAATTAATGTTTTTCTATTTTAAATTAATAATTTATTATAATTTTTGGTATAATTTTGTAATGAATATATATATATAGAAACAACATCTAAAAATTCTCATAACATCAAATCGTTGTCTGAATAATGAATCAGTTTCGGGAGTTGAACGGGCAGGCCCACTTTGGCGGGGCGGCGTTCGGGTCAAGTTTCGCCACCGTGCCACGTGTTAGGCGGCCCATTATATTTTTAGCTTCAGTCCTTTGACTCTTTTAGCCTTTAGAATTAGACTACACTGCATAACTATGTTTTGCCATAAATGTTTATTTAAAAAAAAAAGAAAATAATTATATTAATGTGACAATTGATCAAATTTAAATCGCGACGGAACTAAGGCAACTCTTTTGAAGTCTTATATACTATGATAAAAAGTAATCGTGTATCGAGAAATTTTATGCTTTATTTTTTCGGTATTTTTTTATAGAAACAATTATTATATGATTGTATCAATAATTTGATAAAATTGGACACTAAATAATACATTAATTCGATCAATACATCTATATAACTAATAATTATGAAATAAATTATAATAAATTAACATAAAGTGAGACAAGCATCCACGCAAAAGGAGAAACCACACTAACCTGTACAATATCTTCTACATTGCCTTCCCAAGTTTTTAAGGTCAACAACGGAAATAGCTAACCTTGCTAGAAGCCTTCTTTTTTGCTTTGAAACTTCTTTTCAGAGCCCTTTAAGGTAGCTGCTCTTAGGCTCTACCTCAAAACCATTTTTACGATCCAACTAGGAATTAAAAAATTAAGAAGGTTTCTGCGCGACCATTGTTGAGTATATGAAGGAATGGAATAAGGACGCTACCTATCCTCTAAGTGGTTGAAGACTCAGCTACAAGCCTCTCTGTGAGCCAAGACTCGATCCGACCACGCTATTCTGACTGAGCTTGAGCTAACTGAGTTACTGAGTTCCAACTAGTACTTGAATTTTTAAGTTAATGAGCTATTGAGTTATCTCTTTAAGAGCCTTTTCCTTTCTCTAATAGTCTTTCGGGGGGAGCTTTAGAGATTTCTATAGAGTTATAAGAAATATTGGAACTTAACGGAATCCGAACCATCATTCGATAGGTAATTTATCAAAAGAGTGTCCAAACTCTCGATTTGAAAAGCAGAATCTGATTTGTTTACTTTCTTCTGATTTCTAGTACTATCCTACTATTTCCTTCTGACATCTTGGCTTACAGACATGCTTGTAGCTGGGTCTTTAGCCGTTAGAAGAGCAGTAGACCAATTTACTCTATTGTTCCTTAGAGTCAGAATAGTGTTGGTCGGTTAGCTCAGTTAACTCATTAACTACCCCCGTATTCTATTTGCTAGTTATTTTATATCCAACTCTATCTGTATCTGAAGGCCGAGTTGAGTCCGTGGGCGTTGATGAGATTCCAACCTATGATTTCAAACTTATTTATGAAATTTCAATCTTAACCATTAAGCTAAAACATCATTAATTATTTGTTTTCTTGGCATTTCAAATATATGATTTTGCCGACTTATGGTTGATTTTAGTTTTGAAAATGAGTTTTTTTATTTATTATTAGTGTACGATAGCTACTTTGTTTTTTTGTATCGACATATATTTATGTATAGGACAAGACAGCTAAATAGATAATTCAACTTTGAGAAAATTCAGCCAAGTGTGTGTAACACTCTACCAATTCCTATACGACACCTACTTCTATAATTCAACTAAACTATGGAAATATTCAAAGTTTCATGGAAAATTCAAGCTCCTTAGTTATTATTGGTAGTTTTTTATGGTGTACGTCACAATTCTGTTAGAGATAATTGTGCTTGTTTTTATATAACGAATTTGATTCTTTTCAAAGACTTATAAAAAAGTTATATTATGATATTTTTTAAAGATCAAGATTTTAAATCCTTGATAAGGAATCAAATTTGTGTTATTGATACATTCCACCTTTCACTATAGGTTATATTGTTTGGTAGTTATGTGTTGTAGAAATAACAACTACAATTAAAAAAAATACAGAAATATCTTCAGGCTGAGGCGCGGATATCTCGCTCTCTTTAAGGAGATTCAAGCCCACTGCAGCTAAATATTCTCACTGGTCCAGCAGTATCACTCTTGACTTGTCCCCTCCAGGATACAACAGCCCGACAACGTCGTATGACTCTAACACACTCTGGACAAGTTGTAGAGTCCAAAGCTCCACCAAAAGGAACACCTTCCTTCAACTAATACAACTCTCTTTTATAGGAAAAATTGCATGTAGAAATATTGTATATATGCATATCCTTGAACAAGGTAGAATGGTGCCCCTTTAATAGGTGTAGAAATCATCCACTATTTTAATGTGAATTAGTGGACAATAATATTATAGGTTACAAGAGATAGTGGGGATAAATGGCTAGAAAGTGGGTATAAAGAGGTATGAATATAGTGTGGTAGTGGGATAATGTAATGAAGAGAAATATTACAAATATTAATGTCAGAAACACCCACTAACCTCAACATCAATGGAGAGAAAATGAAAGGGCACATGTTATAAATTTAATATTAAAATGCAATATATATATATATATATATATATAATATATACCAACAATCCCCCACTCATTTTAATATTAAAATTAAAGAGAGCATACTAGTTGAAGGGAGACTATTATGCATAATGAAGGTGTGCTCTGCATTGAACCTCCACTTAGTGAAACAGTAACCTCTACTCCAGAGTCAGTAGTGGTCTCAGACTTGAACTATGACTGCTTAAAGGAAATAAAGTATCACTGCACACACATAACAATCAAGGTGTTAATATGAGCTTTAATAGCCAGCACATTATGGCCCTGTGCCATCCCGGTTTTCATGAGTGTTTTTGAGAATAAGCCCAATTCTCATAGGAAGCGGCCTACTTCCACACTCATATAGGTGAAATCTGTCAAGGGTGTTCCTGTAACTCTGACACCCCACTCATTCGAGCTACAGACTTTCATTAAGAGTTAATAAACTCAACCTCCACAAATCGTTACAGGATAAATGCACTCACATCATAGGGATGAAAAAAATAAAAATAAGATAGTGCATTTCAAATCAAGTCATCATATGATACGTTTTTCCCATTGAACCTGGTTATAGGATCTCTAGTCCCCAAGTTGGGTTTCCTCATATATGACTTATGATCGTATGGGCTTTAACCCCATCCCCCTCGATGTGTTCCAGACCCTTTCTCTTGCCAAGGCCTTGGTTAATGGATCTGCAAGATTATCACAAGATTTAACATAATCAACATTGATATTACCACTTATCAAATATGATCTCACAGTACTGTGTTTTCTTCTGATAGGTCTGGATTTACCGTTATAGTAACGGTTTTGTACTCTACCAATTGCAGCGGTGCTGTCACAATGAATTAAAATTGGAGCAATTGGTTTTTCAAAGTAAGGAATTTGGAACAATAAATCTCTCAACCAATTTGCTTCCTCACTAGCTGAAGCTAAAGCAATAAGCTCAGCCTCCATGGTAGAGTTAGCAATAATTGTTTGCTTTTTAGACTTCCAACAAACAGCACCACCACCCAAAATAAAAATATACCCAGTGGTAGAACATGAATCACCTGATAAGGTGTTCCAATCTGCATCAGAAAAGCCTTCAAGTACAGCAGGATATTTTTTATAAAACAAGCCACAGGTTTTTGTACCAAGTAAATATCTCATAACTTTTGTTATGGCATGCCAATGTTCAATACCTGGTTTGCTTGTAAACCTGCTAAGTACTCCTACAGCATATGCAATATCAGGCCGAGTGCAATCAGTCGCATATCTCAAGCTTCCAATTAAGCTTGCATACTCCTTTTGATTTATCACATCATCATCATTTTTAACAGGAAATAAGTGAACACTCGGATCAAAAGGAGTTGTAACATGCTTACAATCAATAAAATTGTATTTTCTCAATATTTTATCAATATAATGCGACTGATCAAGGAAAATTCCATCACATGTTTTGGTAATTTTCATTCCCAAAATAAAGTTTGCCTCACCAAGATCCTTCATATCAAAATGACTACTAAGCATATTTTTTGTCTCTTTAATAACATGCAAAGTAGATGCAAAGATCAACAAATCATCCACATAGAGGCAAACAATCACATGTGAATTATTCCAAGACTTATGATAGATGCACTTGTCACACTCATTTGCTTTAAAACCATTCTCAATCATGCAGGAATCAAATTTTTCATGCCACTGCTTCGGTGCCTGTTTTAAGCCATACAGGGATTTAGTTAATTTACACACCTTGCTTTCTTGGCCTGCTTCCACAAAACCCTCGGGTTGGTCCATATAAATTTCTTCATTTAAGTCCCCATTCAAAAATGCAGTTTTTACATCCATTTGATGGATATGCAAATCAAATATTGCAGCAATAGCAATTAAAAGTCTAATGGATGTAACTCGTGTTACCCGAGAATACGTATAAAAAAACTCTAGACCTTCAAGTTGCTTGAAACCTTTAGCAACTAGTCTAGCTTTAAATTTGTCAATCGAACCATCCGGTTTTAACTTCTTTCTGAGGACCCATTTGCACCCAATCGTCTTACAACCCGGTGGTAAATTCACTAATTTCCAAGTTTTATTAGAAATTAGAGACTCCATCTCATCATTCACAGCCTCTTTCCAGAAAATAGCATCAGGTGATGAAAAAGCTTCTTTCAAAGTAAGAGGGTCAGTTTCAACATTGAAAACATAAAAATCAGGACCAAAGTCTTTTTCTACTCTAGCTCTTTTACTTCTTCTTAGTGCAAAAACATTTTCTTCATTTTCCAAAACTGAAGTGGAAGAGCTAGGTAAAGATAAAATATTTTTTTCAATATTTTGATGACCCCCACTATTTTTAGAATTAAATGGAAACTTTTCTTCATGAAAAATAGCATCACGTGATTCTATAATCACATTGTCTTTCATATTTAAAAATCTGTAGGCTGTACTATTAGATGCATAACCAAGAAAAGCACAAGTTGTAACTCTTACTCCCAATTTTGGAATTTTAGGATCTGTTAGCCTTACATAGGCCAAACAACCCCAAACTCTAAGATATCCCAATTTCGGCTTATAACCTCTCCACATCTCAAAAGGTGTTAATTTTGTACTTTTATGTGGCACCCTATTCAACACATAACAAGCTGTTAATATAGCTTCACCCCAAAGATTTGAAGGTGCACACGATTCAATCAGCATCGCATTTGTTAAATCAACCAACGTTCTATTTTTTCTTTCAGCTACACCATTAGATGCGGAGAATATGGTGGAGTAACTTCATGAATTATTCCCAATGATTTAACAAAAGAATTAAACTCATTTGACTCATATTCTCGGCCTCTATCACTTCTAATTTTCTTTATTTTCTTACCGAATTGATTTTCAACTTCATGGAGATAATCCTTAAACTTTTCAAAAGCATCACTTTTATTTTTCATCAAATAAACATATGTATATTTAGAAAAATCATCAATAAAAGTGATAAAATAACGATTTCCTCCACGAGTTAAAATTCCTATAAGTTCACAAATATCAGAATGTATTAATTCTAACAATTCGGTTTTCCTTTCAACACTTGGATGAGGCCTTTTAGTGATCTTAGCTTTACTACAAGATTCACATTTCTCAAAATCCTTTTTAATCATTGGAATTAATCCTAAATTACTCATGATTCCCACATAACGATAATTAATATGACATAAACGAGCATGCCAAAATTAGTAGAAGAGAGCATATAAACAGAAGTAGAAGGCACTTTATTCATCTCAACATTCAATTTGAACATTCCATCACATGCATACCCTTTACCCACAAAAACACCTCTTTTTGTAATTACATATTGATCAGATTCCATAATTTGGTTGAAGCCAGCCTTGTTGAGTAAAAAACTAGACATCAAATTTTTCTTCATGGATGGTGTATGTAGCACATCCTTCAAGGTCAATACCCTTCCTGAGGTAAATTTCAACTCAACTTCTCCAATTCCAAGCACTTGGGTGGTATGAGAATCGCCAAGCATAATAGTTCTCGGCTCGTCAAACGGAGTATAAACTTTGAACCAATTTTTCTCATAACAAACATGGCGGTTTGCACCAGAGTCCGCCCACCACCCATCAACACTTTCAACCATGTGTATGTCTGTTATCATTGCCACAAATGGCTCCTCAACAATGTTAGCTTGCGGAGCAGGCTACGTTTTCTATATTTGCAAAATCGAGCAATATGCCCACTCTTGCCACAGACATAATATGCTCTTGGATTTTGTTCTTGTGCTTGGATGTTCCCATTATTTTTCTTGGGAAATTTAGCATAAGTTTTCTTGAAAAACTTCTTTCTTGGCTTCAAATAGGTATTTTTGTGAGAGTTGGGTGCAGCATTATTTGATGAAATTAAATTTACCTTTGTTGAGATCGGTTGTGCACTGCTCTCCGGTGACTGCATTAGTGCATCTTGGCCCCTTGCTTCTTCTTCCATGCGAATTCGCATTATCAATGTTTCAAGAGTTGTTTCCTTTTGTTTGTGGCGCATAGTTTTCTGAAATTCCTTCCATGAAGGTGGAAGTTTATCAATGATGCCACAAACAATGAGGTTATCTCCAATTTTGATATCCTCCGACCTGAGCTCTCCAACAATCATTATAAAATCTTGAGCTTGGTCCGCCACTGATTTGTTATCCACCATTTGAAATCGAAAAAATCTGCTAGCAGCATATTTTTTCGCACCTGCCTCTTCGGTATCATACTTACTCTGCAATGCTTTCCAAATTTTCTTTGCAGTAGAGTATGTTCTATCATAATAATCATAAAAATTATCAGATAGACAATTGAGGAGATAATACCGACATTTGAATGCATCGTTGTTGTAGTTCTCCACTTTTTCTTGGTGGATGGCATACTCATCATCATTCATGTTCGTGTCATCGATCTTGCTCGGGTTTTTCTCAGTGAGAATATAAGAAACCTTGAGAAGACTTAGGTAAAAAAGTACTTTGCCCTTCCATCTCTTGAAATGGGTACCATTAAACCGAAATGGCTTGTTGAGATCTCCCACACTGACATCCGCTGGTTTTTCAATTGTAGCCATTTGATTCTCCTTAAAATTGTTGTAGAAATAACAACTACAATTAAAAAAAAATACAGAAATATCTTCAGGCTGAGGCGCGGATATCTCGCTCTCTTTAAGGAGATTCAAGCCCACTGCAGCTAAATATTCTCACTGGTCCAGCAGTATCACTCTTGACTTGTCCCCTCCAGGATACAACAGCCCGACAACGTCGTATGACTCTAACACACTCTGGACAAGTTGTAGAGTCCAAAGCTCCACCAAAAGGAACACCTTCCTTCAACTAATACAACTCTCTTTTATAGGAAAAATTGCATGTAGAAATATTGTATATATGCATATCCTTGAACAAGGTAGAATGGTGCCCCTTTAATAGGTGTAGAAATCATCCACTATTTTAATGTGAATTAGTGGACAATAATATTATAGGTTACAAGAGATAGTGGGGATAAATGGCTAGAAAGTGGGTATAAAGAGGTATGAATATAGTGTGGTAGTGGGATAATGTAATGAAGAGAAATATTACAAATATTAATGTCAGAAACACCCACTAACCTCAACATCAATGGAGAGAAAATGAAAGGGCACATGTTATAAATTTAATATTAAAATGCAATATATATATATATATAATATATATATATACCAACATTATGCATGACAACAAACACGGATAAATCGGGATGGGATCCATCCTAAAGTAAAACCTCTATAAATTAATAA
Organism: Sesamum alatum; assembly: GCA_034509735.1. Classification (NCBI taxonomy): domain Eukaryota; kingdom Viridiplantae; phylum Streptophyta; class Magnoliopsida; order Lamiales; family Pedaliaceae; genus Sesamum; species Sesamum alatum. The sequence continues at coordinate 453,315 of JACGWO010000005.1, forward strand.
CTTTAGGATCATGAAATTTTATCAATTTAGAGAGATATTAATATATCGATAAATTAATATTTTATTAATTAAAAGAGAGACTTTTTAAATTCATCAAATTTAGTACATATGTATTGAAAATAAATGAATTCATATATGTTTCATTGGTTATATTCATGCATCAACCAATTATTTGTAATTCATTAAATATATTCATGTATAATATCAATTCATTATATACAATTAACTATTATATTCATGGACGCATGTATCAATTCATTGGAATTACTTAAATATACATGTTTACATTAATTTGTTGCACTTAAATAACTATTATATACAGTTAAATATATTCATGCATGATGAATGAAACATATACTATATAAATCTCAATATGGAAATAAAATATAATAAAAGTTATGGATGAAATCTAATTACATTTAAATTTTAAGAAAAATCAAGTAACAATAGATTCATATTTTAGCAAATTACCATAATATTTATAATTGTAATATTATGAATTATTAATTTAGAGTTTTAATGGGACCTAATATTTATAAAGGGATTTTTCGAAAAATTATTATCTTATTATCTTATCGAATTTGATGATTTTTTACAAAGGCCCAAATCGGAACTAGAGGATTGTATTATTTTAAAAAATTTATTAATTTATAAAGATTTTACTGTATTTAATTAAATAGATCTCGAGGTGAATTTGAGTTTACCTTTTCGGAACCTGCTTGGGACGGGTCCCAAATCTTGTGTCAAACCCCCTTGAACCCACTCCGGAAGGGGACTAGGAAAATTATTATTAGTATTAATGAATTTTGAAATTTTGTGTTTTGATTACTATATATTATTTTTAATTTACCCACTTCATTTTATCTGAAAAAATGATTTGAATAAGTATAGATGATGTTTGTATCTAAAAGATAAATAATAAATAATCAAAATAATTGAATGAATAATTGAAATGTGATTTATTTTTATGTGTTAAGTGATATGAAAACTTCAATGATGCAGTAGTTTGTTTGTAATTGTTTTGACCAACTTGTTATTTGTCTAATAGTATTAAACTATTGATTTTGTTATAAAATTTATGATTGGTGAATTAATAATTTGTGTCTTTTTTTTTTATAGAAATAATCTGTTTCAAGGCTCCACCAAGTGAATAATAACTATATTATATAATTTAATATTATATAAATTATATAATTTTTACTGATTAACTCAACAAGATATTTAATTCACAATTAAAAAAAAATTACGGTCAAGCAAGTCGGATCCACCACTGATGGACTTTGAATGGGGGTGGGGGTGGGGGGTGGGGGCTCTCCAAGCCAAAGTTGGCGGGGTAGGTCCCAGATTCGCCTCAATCAGCCCTAGTGCGAAGCGAGTGTGATGTAGCCCCATTGTTTATGGCTTAGGGGTAATTATATTTACACTCGATGACTTGATTTATATATACAAACTTACTTATTTCTTTTGAAAAATTAAGCATAAGTCCACCTGAAAACGACATTATTTACAAAAATTATCTATAATTTTTGAAAATTACAACACACCCCTCAAAAATATCAATGTCATTATATAAATTATCCCCTTTTTTTATTGTTAGGAGTGATATCTGTAATTACTCTAAAAATAAGAATAATTTATGTAAATAGATTATAAATGAAGAGTGCATGAAAGGCCCTTCATTTTGGGCTTTGATCGAAAGGTCCATGAAGAGATGAAGAGCTCCAACCAACCCATAAACCTAAGTGAGATGAGATCCAATTAATGAACGATTGCTACTCTTGAAAAAACAAAGAAGTTGCCACAGTGGAATTTGGAAGCACGTCGCTTGAATTGAATGCATGGATTGCATTGAACCAAATGGTTATTACTCTTCTCATTCTTGCCGTCTTCTTCTAACTTTGTTTCACGATCCTGATTTTTGAATCATTTATCAAATTGAGGGGAAAATGACCAGAGAAGAAGCTAAACCCTCTGATCTCTACTAATCCCGATCTTTGTAGCAAAAACCCATTTCATTTTGGAGATGAGCAGGATTCTTGTTTTAATGGTGGCTATGCTGTTGCCGGGACTGTTCATGGGCAGTTGTCGGGCGCAGAACGCGGGGAGACCGACGGCGCCGTTCAGGATACACACGCTGTTCTCGGTCGAGCGCCGGAATTACTTCGACTGGCAAACGGTGGGACTAATGCACAGCTACCGTAAGGCCTTACAGCCCGGCCCCATTACCCGGCTTCTTTTCTGTACGGATGAGGAGAAGAGGACTTACAAAGGAATGAATTTGGCGCCAACGCTTGAGGTTCCCTCTATGAGTAAACGCCCCAACACTGGTGATCGGTGAGTTTGTTTTCGATTTGTTTTAGTTACTGTTTGATCGAAGGTTTTTGTTTTTTGTTTTATCCTATTTTGCTTTTTGTAGCTGGAAACACGCACACACATGGAGAGAGAGCAATGTTATCACAGTTATTGGTGTTACTGCAGTTTTTCCAGTTACTGATGATGATTCTACTGTTTAGTTAAATTTACTTCTGACTATGTGGGATCAGTCATCCAGCCAACATTGTTTTTCTTTTGTTTATTATTATTATGATATTTGTCTGGGATTCTGCAGGTATCCAGCAATTAATAGACCGGCTGGGATTGTACACTGGCTTAAACATAGCAAAGATGCAGAGAATGCTGATTGGGTAGTAATTCTTGATGCAGATATGATCATCCGGGGGCCAATCATACCGTGGGAGCTTGGAGCAGAGATAGGCAGACCTGTTGCTGCACACTGTGGGTAATACTAATCATCCTACTGATTGCTTGTGTCTTTTGAATCCATTCATCAGTCGGAATCAAATTGAGATTTACGTATGATGGTAAAACCCATCCTCCAAGAACTTGAATTCCAGTTCTTAAATAAAGAGATAGAGTGACCCTTAAATAAGGAGGTGTGTCTACACAATTGTCGGTTCTTTCATCATATATAATGTTTCGTTTCTATGTACAGAGGCCTTTGACACTAAATTAAGGAAATTTTCTTGTATAATATTTCTCTAGAGAATACTTTTAAACAAGGGCTGCACTTTTGCCTAGGTATTTGGTTGGGTGTGACAACGCTCTTGCTAAATCGCATAGGAAGCATCCTGAACTATGTGACAATGTTGGTCGGCTTTTAGCCGTGCATATAGATGATCTTCGAGCTTTGGCACCCATATGGCTATCAAAAACTCAAGAAGTACGGCAAGATGGAGCTCATTGGGTAACTAATTATACTGGTGACATATATGGAAAAGGGCGGATCACTGAAATGTATGGATACTCTTTTGCTGCTGCAGAGGTAACTTTTTTTTGTACGTATTTTTCAATTCATATTACACTTCTTCATATTTCATCCTTCTGTATAGTGGCTATTCTGTTTCTATTCAAAACATTGTAAAATGGGGAAAAGATTGAGTATCAAGGGTCCTTGCAAGATCTAATGCTTTGTTCTTTGAATCTCATAGGTACATATTATGTATATTTTTTTACATACGTACATGACGATGTGGCTTGGTTTTGTCAGGTGGGGCTCCACCACAAGATGAATGATAACTTGATGGTTTACCCAGGCTACAGTCCTCCAGAGGGTATCGATCCAATTCTTATGCACTATGGCCTGCCTTTTAGTATTGGAAATTGGTCGTTTGGTAAACTAGAGCATCACCAAGACAACATTGTGTATGATTGTTGGCGGCTCTTTCCTGAACCTCCTTACATGAGAGAGGTAAATGGATAGTGTGTATTAAAACTGGAAATTTTGTTTTTGAAATCTAGGCTCATGCATTTTCAATGTTCTTCCAACTTGGATGAAATCAGACAGTTTCAACTCCGTCAATAAGCAGCAAAGATTCTCAGTACTGTAGCACAAAAAGAATTTCCTGGAAATGTCTCCCCTCTCTTACAATATCCTAAAAGATTATTGTTGTTACAAATGTTGATAAGATTTATTACTATATTTTCGCATTAATAGGAGAAACATTAGTTCTCAAAATGACATCTATGATTTACTCTGTTTGCCACAAGGATTCATCACTTAAAGGTTAGTATGCCTGGAGGACTAGAAAGCACCTTCCACTTTGATGTTTAATGCTATTATAGTTTAACTTCAAATTGGTTCAGATACACTTGTTAACGTTCTTGCAGGTGGAAGAAATGGAATCTGAACGAAACAGAAGTCGGGCACTGTTTCTAGGTATAGAGTGTGTCAATACCCTGAATGAAGGTTTATTATTGCAACATGCTGCATATGGTTGCCCCAGATCCAAGGGGTCCAAGCACTTGAGTTCCTTAATGAGTAAAACGCTTACAAAGATAACTCAGTCAAAGCAATTGACTAAACAAAGCCGTCGAATAATGGAAGTTAATGCACAGAAGCAAGATGTGAAAGAGGTTGCAGGATCATATCCCAAAATACATACCATTTTCTCAGCAGGATGCTCTCCTTACTTTGATTGGCAGACTGTGGGGCTTGTCCACAGTTTCTACCAGAGCGGTCAGCCTGGGACCATCACAAGGCTTCTATGTTGTAAAGAAGAAGATTTGAAGCAATACAAAGGACACGATCTAGCTCCCACGCATTATGTCCCATCCATGAGCCGCCATCCAATTACAGGAGATTGGTAACCTCTCTTGCCTTGCTCAACTTTCGGCTGACCCTAAAGGCTTTACCTATTTAAGAAAATATATTGTAATGCTATAGAATTGGCAACAAAGCAAATAACACCCGACGTGCTGCACGGTTTGTTTATAGTAGGTCAACCTCACTCTGTTGCCGAAGATGGTAAAGCTTTAAAACTGAAGAAATCTGAGTCTTGAATGTCTTGCCACCCAACAGACTATAGCATCTTTCGAAACTGCATCTGGTGTTTTTCAATTGTAAATTCTTGTTCCTGGTCAAGTGAAAATGTCTCCTTTTCTGTACCATAATATTGCATTGAAAAGCAAGTACACAGAACGGGAGATAACAGTATCTCTTTATTGAATTTTATCTTTGAAATCTATATGCCATGACAGGTATCCTGCAATTAATAAACCAGCTGCAGTTGTGCATTGGATCAACCATATAAAAACTGATGCCGAGTACATAGTGATCCTGGATGCTGACATGATAATGAGAGGACCTATTACACCATGGGAGTTCAATGCGGCTAAGGGACGACCTGTTTCCACTCCCTATGAGTAAGACTCGATGATCTTTTTCATCCCTTCCAATTCTGCACCGAACTACCCAACTAATTCTAGTGTTTAAAAAGAATGAATGTGTCTTCTTTGTGTAGCAGATTTTCAGCTGAATCTTTTTATATGCTGTCGCAGCAACCTGATTGGCTGTGAAAACGAGCTTGCAAAAATCCATACCCGCTATCGTCAGGCGTGCAGTAAGGTTGGAGGTGTGGTCATAATGCAAATAAGGGAACTCAAGAGATTTGCTTTGCTTTGGCTGCATAAAACTGAGCAAGTCCGAGCTGATATGGCCCATTGGTCGAAAAACATTACTGGAGATATTTATGAACCTGGTTGGAACAGCCAGATGTATGGTTACTCCTTTGCTGCAGCTGAGGTGTGTTGGCTCTCTTTTTATTACAAAGAAATTTTCAATTCATTTTCACGTTGTAGAACTTGCAGAGTTGAAAGTAGAAGATTACATGATTGCTCAATTGTACTACTCATTGCTTCTCAGTAAATGTGACATTTTGAGGGCTAATAACCTTTTATTTTTCGATACTTCTCCATTTCAGTTGAATTTTCGGCATGTCATAAGCAACAAGATCCTGATATACCCAGGTCATGTTCCTGTACCTGGTGTCAAATACAGAGTATTCCACTACAGCTTGGAATTTCGGGTTGGTAACTGGAGCTTCAATAAAGCTAATTGGACGAATTCAGATATGATTAACAAATGTTGGGCTAAGTTCCCTGACCCTCCTGATCCATCCACTCTTGATCGTTCTAATGAGGATTCACTACAACGTGACTTGCTTAGCATAGAGTGCGTAAATTCTTTGAACGAGGCTCTACAAAGTCACCATCAAAGAAAGAACTGCCCTGAACCAAGTTCACTTTCTCCTCCAATTCAAGAGACCCCTGATCACCCTGTCTTGCCCCCACCAAATCGCGATCACGCCAGTGAAGAGATTACCGTTTCAAGAAAACTGGGAAAGATCGATAAAGTTGATGCCACGAGACATAATTCAGAGCTGAGGAATGAATCTCAAGAGTTATCACCACCAGAAGTGACTATCCAAACACTTGAAGTGACCAACCAAACACTAGAAGTGACCAACCAAACATTCACTTCTGTGAGATCTTGGATAGTTGGACTCTTGGCATTCTCAATCCTTTCTTTCGTCGCAGTAATGATGATGATTGTCTCCAATCACAGAGGACAGAGAAAGAGAGGTAAAGCTTTGAGGACCAAGAGAAGAACTGCTTATCAGGACTCCGGGATATAAATGGACAACCTAAGCATCTCTGAAACACGGAGAGAGCGAGAATACGTTGCACAGACATTTCCATGCTAACAGAAGATATCATTGCCACGAAGAGTCCAGTTGCTGCAAGGTCAAGAAGTGAATCAGACATATCAAGAGTGACTAATTCTGGACGAAGAACGTTCTTGCTTATTTGAAATGACAACAATTGGCTTCTCTTCGATTGCTGTGATGATGAAATATGTCGGATCAAGTCTATTTGTACTTCTGGAGCTTCAACTGCAGGAAAACTTGACATGGGATATACAAGAATACATAGTCCAATATGAAAATTTTGATCCAAGCTCCTGGGGACATTCTGGATTCTTTTTTCTTAAAATTTCTTGTGGATCTTCATAAGGCATCATGCAACAAGACTATCTTGTACGAATGCTCAAAACCCCATTGGAAGTATTATATTACAACTGTTTCTGCTCATAGAGTTGATTCTTTTCTGCTCTAAGCTTTTCTTGTTCTTTATTACTGACCCGCGAATACAAAAATTCTACTTAGTGCAGTCTGAATCTTCTATTATTATTTCGTCGATATTAATATGATGAAGGCAATAAATACATTTGGTTGAGCTGTTGGGAGCAACAAAATCATGGCTGTAATTATTGGGGTTTATTATCATTCTTTATTTTTCTTTTTCTCTTTCATAATTTTCATTATTTTTGAAGTTTTATGTCCAAAGGAAAGACTTATCAACAATATTTCAAATATTTGTTACTTTGACTTTCAAGGCTGGTGCCGTTGTGTGTGTATTCGGACGCCGTACAATTCTTGTCCCTGTATGAATGGATACAGTCATAAACTTGACGACACAAATCAAGAATTCTTTAATCCCACTTGATAATTTGTACTTAAAAATCTGTAATGGACAAATAAATACAAATAATTCATAATTGGGCACTTCCTCATGAGTATGAACTAATTGAAATTACAACTCATTGCATCATAATTAATTTGAATTAAAACATTTTAAAAACAAAACATAGAAATCTTCAAACAAATTGGAACGTTACATAACTTAAGTAAATTTCAAACAAGTGGGGACCACTACTCTCTCTAAGGCTGAAAAAAGAAGCCTAAATGTCCAAACCCCACAAACTCTCCTCGGCCCTCTGCCTGCGTGTGCTACACTTTTTCTCCCAACGTTTGCTTTTTCATTTTAAATTTCAAATTCAAGTCCTAAGACAGAGGTGAGATCAGTCACATGATGCCCGAAAAGAAAATAAAATAAAATAAAACGGAAGAAAAGAAGCACACAAGAACAAAGATTAGATTTTTCTTTTCCTCCGGGATTCTGTGTTTTTTTTACTAGTTTCCTTCTCCACTCTGCACAACTTCTGCAAGTAGAATGGGAGATTCGGCCTGTCTCATGCATCATGGTTTCTCTTATGCTTCTGCCATCCCCAATGAATCCAAACAGGTACCAAGAATAGAAAGAAAATGCCCGCTTCTTCTTCTTCTTTTTTAATTTGTTTGTTTGTTGGGTTCTTACTTGCATGAAGTAGACTGCAATGATTCTTGGTAATAATAGCGTATGTCTGAATTCTTGCAAGCTGTGGTTTGTGCAGGGGAACCGCCTTCATGTTCTTGGTGAGTCGGTTTCATTTGGAAGGTTTATGACTGAACCGCTGTCATGGGACAGATGGTCGACATTTACATCACACAAGAAGTATGTGGAGGAGGCCCAACGGTATGCCCAGCCCGGATCTGTCGCGCAGAAGAAGGCTTTCTTTGAGGCTCATTACAAGAAAATTGCAGCTCAAAAGGCTGCAGCTTTACTCGAGCAAGAAAATGCTGCAAAAGTTGAAGCTGAAAAAGAAGCTGTTGATAATAATGGTGATGATCGGCAAAGAGCTGTTTTAATTTCTAATTTGAATCTTGGTGTGAAAATGGAGGAGCCCACGATTCAGAATGTTGTGAAGGAAGATAGTGAAGTGGATGGTAATAAGCATAGTTCAACTGATGTAGCAGAAATTAGGACAGGAGAGTCAAAGGTGGAAATAACAGGAAATAACATTCTTGAAAATCAGGAGACATTTTCTGGGTCCGAGGGAAGTGGGACTCCCCTGATGGAGAGGCCTTTGCTAAAGGTGAAACCTTTGGGCTTTGTTTTTCTTGTCTCTTGTGGCTAAATGTTTGAAACTTTATGTTATAACATTGAGTTTTCTGTATCAATGTAGCAGAATTCTGTTGCTATTGAGGATGTCTCAACAGCGACCAGCAAGAAAAAGTCCGGTCTTTCTTCATTGAAGTCGTCTATACAGCGCAAAACATGGAAAGTTCCATCTACACCTTCAAAGCCAGTTACTACTCCCCATTGCAAGAAAGAAAACAGTGTCATCCTAAGCACAAGGAAGTCTACTGTGGACTCTGTAGACAAAAGGAGGCCGTCTCCCCAGTCGTTGCACGAATTGATTAACTTAATTCCTATTAAAGAGCACGGTGATGAGCCGTCTTCTGCAGTCAAGAAGACTGAAAGCTCAGTGCTTGCTCCCATTTCCTCCAGAACACCTAAAGACTGCAGGACTCCTTTAAGGACTCCAATTCTGGTGATTTATGCTATATCCTACGCGTTTCGTGGCAATCTCTCATGGTGTTGTTTTAGTGAAGCAATTATAAAGGAATTTTGTTTCTGAAATGCAGGGGTCTAGAAAGGGTGTTTCCAACTATCCTGCAGCTACCCCTCTATCAGAGAACAGAAGGTGCCTAATTCAACTTTTCCGAAGATATGTATTCATCTTAAGTAATCAAGCAGAACAACATCCATATCTTGATGATTTTATGGAAATTATTTGATATACTATGCAGGTTGAAAACGCCAATCGATCCCTCTGCCCCCGGGAGGAAAACGACTGGACCTAAATGGCACATTCTCTCTGCTGTGTACGTCTCAAGATTGCTAACCTCTATTTTATTTGCATTGATCGTGTCGTAGATATATAAGATTGATGCATTGAGTTTCGATGACATGTGTAATTAGGACGTAAGGATGTCATATTGATAAAAGCAGATGATATGCATAAATAGGGAGTAAAGATTTCACATTGGTAAAACTGATCAGCAGGAATCCTTTCGTATACTTTTGCATCCATAAATTAGAATCATATAAGCAAGTGAACTAGATTTTAGCCTATCTTTTACATTTGTCTTTGCTAATACGAAAACTTGAAATGTTGTAAGAGATTTCTTAAATTTGTACTAATAGTTCATGTTGCGAAAGAATTGAAGAAGTAGCCATATTATTACCATATAGCAGCAGAACATCAATGTTCTTCCCTAGCATGGATGAGAAAATTCTTAGTTCTTAACTAAAGTTTGAAGGGTTTGAGGTTCTTACATTTGCTTGTTTTCAGTTGCTCTAAGTCATTGACCGCCTGTCGGAACAAATTACAGTCGCCAACTTTATCCACTCCTTTTGTTCTGAGAACAGAAGAAAGAGCTGCAAAGAGAAAACAGGCAAGAATCTTGTCATTCACACTCCTTCATGTCTTCTTGTCTTATTCTGGAACTTGGTTAGCTGATCTCCCTCTATTGTCTTACCCAACAATGTCAGAAACTTGAAGAAAAATTCAATGCGAATGAGATTCAGCAAAAGGCACAGCTGCAAAAGACATTGAAGGTTATACAATTGCAGCCCACTCGCTATGTGTTTATGTGATTCATGTTAGCTTAAATATGGTCTACATCGAATGACTTAACGAACCTCCCGTTCTGCAGGAGAAAGCAGGAAATGAATTTCGGAAACTGGGTTGTGGCTTTTGCTTCAAAGCTCGACCCCTGCCCGACTTTTACAAGGAAAGAGAACCCTCAATCAATCAGATGAAGAAGGTATGGGATTCTACATATCATGATAATGTGTTAAAGATCTCAGAGATTCAGATTCTTAAGCTTAATCATCGGATCTTCCATTATGCAGACTCCAGCACCAGCACGGGCTCAGCCAGCGGTACTAGGAAGAAGCATTTCAAACAAGACAAGAGGCACGATCTCAATGCCACCTCCACCTCCACCTCCAACATCTTTGCCCAAGAATCGTGTTTCCAAGAACTTATCCAAAAAGAACGTTCCGAACACAAGCAAATCTCTTACTTCTTCCTTACCGGAAAGGACCACACACGAGAACAGATCCCCGAATATTCAGTCTTGAACGGAGCATCTGCATAACGCTTGTCTTGGCATCAACATCAAGATGAAGCTCTGGTGAATTGGTTATTTCATGATATGGGAGGTGTTGTATATCTTATGTATCTTCCAGATTTCGGTGAAAAATAGGATGTCATTCCAGGATTCTTCATTCCGTTTGTTACTGTATACAAGGATTCTTGCTACATGTTTCTTTGAAAACAAATATGTTTTTCAAGCAACATTGCATGAGTTGCCCTTCAAGCCATCTGCTCCTCTTCTAGAGAGTGTTCTTTAGGTGGAAATAATCTGCCTTAAGTCAATTTTAGTTTGTGCACTTGTTCTTCTTGCTGTAGATACTATGATTAAATATGTAAAGTGTGATCACAAACATTAAAATTTTGGGATACACTCCCTCTCCTGGGATCTGGAAAATTACATATAGTATTTGTGAGCTTTGCTTCCGCCCAACAAATAGCTCTTTCATTAAATGATAAAATTCATTAAATTTGTTGATATTGAAAAAAAAGTAAAAATTGAATGAAAATCGACAGTTTACCCGCAATTGTGTTATTACTGACTTATTGAAAGTCAAACAAATCTTTTCTGATAAAATTAACTTTATACGGATAAAGAATTACCTCCTCACATATATTAACCTGTAAAGATATATAAGAGTAGTTTGATCATAAAAAATATTTATTTAATTTGGAATAAATCAATAATGAGTCAATTGAGGATCAATTAATGGTATCTTGACAAAAAAAATAATACACATGTAGAAGCAAGTGGGATTTGTTGATAGTTAACAAAGAGTATTGCTAATCAGATCATATCAAAGCTAAATCATATTTCTTCCACCAAGCACCAATTTTCATCTCTATCCACCAGTTCCCAAAATAATCCCACCTCACATAAACTCATTTCCTCCTCATCAACTTCTTCAATCTCGTGTTCATAACATTCATCATCATCATTATTAAAGTTAGCTTCATAACAACAATCCATGTCATCATCAGCCAAATAGTCCAACACGCCGGTGGCAGAAGACCATGAAAACTTCTTGCCAGACTCGGGGTCCATCCCCCTCCAAGCGATCAATCTGTAATCCAACGACGATGATCTCATCTTCTGTGCTCCCTTAACCTTGTCCTTGGACTTACCAGCCGGACAGACGTGGCAGTGGCGGCACCTGGGGCGGCCGCACTTGCCCGTGAACTTGGTAGGGTTGGGGGAGACCTTGGTGAAGAGGGCTCCGGCAGTGGGGGGTGAGCTTAGCTCATTGAGGTTCCTGGGCTTGGAACGTGGGTTCCGTGGAGCCGACAGGATGGGGTAGGCTCGGACAATACGATGCCGGCCACCTTGTCTCTTCATTTTTAGTTGTGTTGTCGGTGAGCTGAATGAAGATGACTGATCACTGAGTTGCATGGCTTTAAATAAGTGGTCGAAGTTTTGTTGTTGAGGACTTGATTGGTCAACACTCAAAAGTATGCAAGTTTTGAGCTTGGGCAGCAAGGACAACGGTATGCAAATTTCCTAACGTGTTGCCCAAGCCTATACACAATGATTATAATTACCCTATATTTCAAATACTTTTATCATTTAAAAAATTATAAATAATTCCTTCAATTTGTATGTCTAACAAAAAACAACATTACGTTTTTAAGGTGAATTGTCCAAAATGCTCTTTTAAATTATAATTTATATACTTTGGGATAATTACACTACTCTCCCCTTTGTTTTAACGTAATTACTCGTGGATAAAAGAAAATGATTTCTTGGTCTTGAAACGAGTCAATAAAAAATCAAATCAAGTGTAAATATGACTCTTTATCCAAATTTTTTGTTAATAAAAACAAACTCGATAAATTTCAACTAACTGAAAAATTTGTTTATTAGACGGAAGCAAACCTCATGGGTATTAAAATACAATTTTTCAAACCAAAAGAAATCTTTGTGTAATTACACCAAACCACAAGACAGTGTAACTATCCCTATTTTATAGAATTTTCTAAAAAAATTAATAAACTAACATGCTCTATTTATTATTTATTTTACCCACCCTTATTTTTTAAAAAAATATTTTTTTTTTATAAAAAATAAAATTCAGTAAGGGTAAGATAATAGTGTTGTTAACAACTTGCTCTTTACTTGGCTGCAACATCTCAATCTAAAACTTTCCATCAGATTTCTTAACTTATGTACAGCAAATACAATCAAGACTGAAGACAAGCCATTTGAGACCCGCATTCCATCTCCTTTCAATAGAGCCCGGAATGCTGTTGGAGGAGTGTTCATGGTATGTCGGGAAATATACATTAATCAAAGGTTTCTCCTTTCCGCAGTTGTCCGGATGATTATTTCTTTTTCTTTTTTCTTCCTTTTCCAGTGAAATCATGAGCAAGTTGGCGAGAAGAACACCACGTAAAGATCCCAAATGGGGCGAGAAAATTGTCTTTTAACAGTGCATGTAAAGCAAGCACAAACACTACGCATCCTAAGTTGATAATTTCTTCTAGGCAAATAAGGAAGCGGAGACGCACATCCACGCCTTCGTTTCCTCTGTCAACCGTATATTGTCTTCCGTTTACTGAGAAAATGTGTGTATTACAACAACAGAAGGTTTTTTACACAAAGTCACGAATCATGGACAGATACAAGTATCAAGATCCGCATTATATCACTAGACAGAGTCAGAATGAGGAGGGTGATCAGAGGTTTCAAGTAGGGGCGCCTTGCTTACCACATTAGGATCGGATGGATCATCTGTCTTCTTGGGACGATATAGCACGTAATGCTGGACCATGAAAAGAATGTCGAAAACGATAGAAACCTGAAAAAACAAAACAAGTGCATCCATTCAACAAATAGTTATTATTCATTCGGTTTAAAGAAACGAAACGAATGCTGCTTCACGTACCAGAGATATCATAGTCTTGCCTATGTTCCCATAGAAGTTCACCCAGGAATCTGTGGAAACAGAGTTATTGTTAGGAAAAGAACTTTGTTGGCTTCCAAATCATCGTAGTTTTTGGTGAACAACTCACTTTGATCTACGGATTGCACAACCATCTGACCATAGTTGGTAACTCCTCCAAAGAAATCAAGCAGGATGTTGCCAATGCTAAACCCGATCGTGCTTTTCCGGCGGAAGTTTAAGATAGCCTAAATTTAGCGATGGTATTCAACTTAGATGATCAAACATTTATAGAAGGGTATACTTCATTGACATCCTTTGAGCTTCATTTTGACTCGGCATAGGGGGTGTAATTGTAATTACAACCATAGCCGCAAGGAATGTACTCGTAATTTTTGTGTATTTTGACCTAACTTCAAGAAGTGTGAATGTAATTTACCCTATATAGAATCAAGATAGGATCTTCATATAACAAATTCTCACTAGTCGAATGGTCTCAAAGTGCAACGACTACGAAAGACATGATTTCAAACCTACCTGAGGAATGTATTTGATGACTGTCATAACAACCTGAATAGTGCTGCAATAACACAACAGATTTGGTAGTTAAAAGAAAGCAAGACATATCTAAAAGGAGAGGTTGATTATCATGCACTTTAATTGACTTATCAGGGCTCCAGGGATGACGATACAATAGGAAAGACGCTACAGAGAAACTAATCGGTAGGCAGGCAATAATCGCATTGTCATTCTTCACAGAAAACTCAAAGATATGTCCTCAAAGGGACAAAAGATATCAAGAATGCAAGAGAAGGCATCTTACTTGAAGCAGGACACCAGCCAAAACCAGGAATGTCCATGTATAGCTACAAAAACACAAACTGCAGCAGCCAACCATGCGACCGAAACAATTCCTACACAAGCTTTCGACACTTTCTGGTTCCCACGCTGTAATAAACAATCAAAATTAAGAAAGATAATAATCTATCAGACTTTGAGATTTAGAGCCATACTGCAATTGCAAGAGCTTTCATTACAACATTCTTGAAAACAAACAATCCCTCTTCTTTAAAACATAAAATGGATCGAAAGTAGATATTATTAAACTAAACCAAATTGAAGAAACTCACATCATAAATTGCAATCTGAAACAAGGTGAAAGCAGTCAATAGAACAGCATGCATGGAGAAAGCCACATCATTAGCAGCAACAGGTATCATCTGCCATGAACAACTACAACACATCAATAATTTCATTTTTTCAAACAAGATGAAAATGAAAACAACTACAACATCACTAAGATTGCAAATAAAGTAATGACAACCTCATTCAAACCAAACTTCTCTCGGTACTGCCTCTGCACGGTGGAGCTAAAAAACAGGGAAGCATTGTAGATGAGATACGAGGAGTGCTTCGTCAAATTCATTAGTACAAAATCGAAATTCAACCCGACAACACTGCCACAAAAGAAACAAACAAGACCATCATTCTTACAATCAAAAGCCCACAATCAAACAAGAAACATTCAGCGGAAAAGAGTGAAAAAGCTCAAACCTTTTCCTTCGGAAATTTAAGATTAGTTGAGGGTAGAAGCTGATGGACCAAGCGACAAAAGCAACCCATCCAAGAACATTGTACAACACCTCCAGCTGAACTGAATTCCACGACGCCATCGGATTTTCTGTCTTTCTTTCACGGGTTTTAGGAATCACGCTCCTTTTTAATAGATGGTTCGAACATAATTCTAACGGTTTGCCAAAAATACAAAGCAGTACCGGAGTAATTACTGCCGATAAGAGATTGATGAACGGAAAGAACAACTCCCAATGATCCGAGTGGGACCCAGTACGAGAATCGGGTCGTGAACGTGCCTGGTTTGTCGTCCTGATTCATACGATTGCCCCATGACGCTTGCGCTTTCCAAAGATATTTATTGGGTTGTTGAATTGATTTCAAAGAACTCTGGGGTTTAAACTGCAAAATCTTGTGAAATCAGGATCAGATTCTTGAAACTTGTTTTAGATATTTACCTCCGCCATTTAAGTAGGTAAATAAGTAATGGATATATCAATTATATTTAAGGGTAAATTACAGCATACACCTATTGAAGTTAGTCTAAAATACATAAATACCCTCTATTTTTATTAAAATTGCAGTTACACTTCTTGAAATTATAATTGTATTACAACCACACCCCTTATTCAAAAGCAAAATTTACGTTAATACCTCCTGAAAAATATTACACTACACTAACACCCTTCGTGGGATGTAGCTATAATTTTACAAAAAATATAAAGTATTTGTGTAATTAGACCTAACAACAGGGAGTGTCAATATAATTTACCTTATATTTAATTATATGTGAGGGCATAAAAATATATTTTTATAAATACATCATAAATATATATATACTTTACCATATATAAGTAAATGCTTCAAGCTCTATTATAAATATTTCAAATATTATTTTTATTTAATTACGATCATTGATTTGACAAGATATCACCAACATTAAATTCTGATCACTCTAATCAAAATACTTGGAAAGTACCAAGTACGTCGAATGTAATTTTTCCTTTTACTCCCCTATTCAAATTAAAACTTCATCACACTCTCTTTTTTTCTTTTTTTTCTTTTTTTGGGCATTTGTAAAAGAATTTAGGAAAATCTTACGAGTTATTTAATTTCAATTCAAGTCCTGATGGTTTGGAGATTGGTATGGTGCCTAAGGAATTTACGGGCACAATATAATATGGAAAAATTGATCTTTTACTTTTACTCACATATAGTGTGGGAAAGTTTTTAGTTGAATCACATTTAAATCACATTATAGATGTATGTATGTATTATATTATTAATCACTTTTAAAATTGTACAACAATTATAGATCACATATAACCTACTCGATTTGAATTATGTAATTACAAGGAATTCGCTCTCTTGTCCTTTATGTATATTTTTATCCCAATCCCGGCTTGATCCGATGTTGATCGAGGTTCATTAGGGCCGATCCATGGGTCAAATATGAATTTAAAAATGAATTCAATTGGACCCATTTAAAAATCTAAGTAGGACCAATTATAAACAGTAATGGACTGGACGAATCCTAAACCAAGTTTCTTCCGACTTATCCACTTAGGTATTAATTCGACCCAACCCACTATGCAACTTGACATATAACAGTTGAACAGAAGAAACAATCTCAAGTTTTGTGGTTGAACACATTCGGTTGCTTTTACATTCTATAATTCAATTCATGAGCCCTGTGTTATTACATCTGATCTCCTGCTTCATGATTAACACAAAAGTTAACATGCTAAGAATGTAAGAATGAACTATTACCCTTTTTGAAAAAAGTAAAGGAACAAGAGGGGATAAGAAAACTCAGTTAATGCATTATTTTCAAAGTAGGACCTTCTACAAGGTACAAATGTGATAGAATTTGCAAAAATTACAACCACTGCTAACATTATTCTCCCATAATACTGTGGGGTACTTCAAACAATCTGGCAGACAACCAGTGCACACTTCAATATTCTAGGAAATTTAGGAACTTAGTTCCAGTTTCTTGATATTCTGGATTTGCATTCCAGGATTCAGTCCCTTGGGGCAAGCTTTAGCGCAATTCAAAATGGTATGGCAACGATACAGCTTGAACTCATCATTTATGGCATCAAGGCGCTCCTTTGTGTATTCATCACGACTGTCCATTATCCACCTGCAATCGGCAATGGCAGCCATATTTAGCATGAATATAGGATACAGTTCTTTACATTCTCCAAGAATTTAACTCTAGTCAATTTGGCAATTCCTACTAGTTAAATTCATCAGACAAACCAGAATAGCAGATGAATTGGAGCAAAAGGGAACAATAATACAATACATGACAATCATCTTTGGAACCATAAATGTCACAGAAACAGCTTTTCTAATTCCCAGTAGACGACATTCCACCCAGGAAAACACTTCAACACTACCCAAGACCCCTTTAAGAAATACGTAAATCCTTCTAAACAGCTTCCACAACAATCCCAGTAGAGAGAATTACACAGAAAAATAAAACGAATCAACTAACCACTATTTAACTAAATATAGCATCAGTGAAACAACCGTTCACAAGGACTTCTCCATGTACAGGGCGTGGCTTAAAGGCCTAGACAGTAGTTTTACCAAGAACTAGGTTAAAGAGACATACATCCGGCGTTTCATCCCTCAATTGAACTTGAACCTTGTTCCCTACTCTAATGCAATAAGTTCCCACAATTGTATGAACTAAATGAGTATGAAAAGTATAATTAAATGCTGAAATAATCATAATTTCCAGCTAGCAAGATGATGAAGCATCAAGGATAAGCTTACAACTTTCCAGTTGCATATTCAGGCAGGCTATAAATACAGAATCCAGATCATTTTCAGGCAACCTGGAGGAACAACCTGACAACCAAAGAGTCTAACCAAATGATGAATCATAACGAGGTCATATGCTCTTTGTCCCTTTTCTTCTATTAAATCAGCACATATTCTCCAAGGGCTGTGTGCTAGATCAACTATGATTTTCAACCTAGCCTAGGACAGCTATGCGGACTCTTTCTTTACCGTGAATCCAATTTAAGGGGCTAATTCCTAACACAAGAAGAATACACAGACATCCAGAAATAGGAGGGCAAAACTAACCAAGAATCAACAAGAGTAACACTGAACTCAATGATCACAGAAAACAAATGTTAATGCCCCTCCAGAGAAAGTTATCCAAAAATACAACAACAGACGAAATTCACGAAAATGTTAGGGGAACAAGAATTACCTATTCGCGTGCAAAAGCGCAGCGGGACCCAAATAAGACTCAGGGTTCCACCAGTAGCTGGGACAGGATGTGCTACAGCAGGCGCAGAGAATGCACTCGTACATCCCATCAAGCTTCTTCCTGTCCTCCTTGCTCTGCAGAATCTCCTTCCCCGGAGTCTCCGGCGGGCTCTTCCTCTTCAACCACGGCTCAATCGACTTATACTGGTTGTAGAAATTCGTCATATCCACAACCAAATCCTTAATCACGAACATATGCGGAAGAGGAGTAATCATCGTTGGCCCACCCGAGGGTATTTTCGTCAGACAAGCTAAACCGTTCCGGCCATCGATGTTCATAGCGCACGAACCGCAGATACCCTCACGGCAGGAGCGGCGGAAGGTCAGGGTCGGATCGATCTCGTTTTTTATCTTGATTAAGGCGTCCAGAATCATGGGTCCGCAGTCCTTGAGGTCAATCTCGTAATCCTGGAGCTCCGGTTTGCTCGGAGAGTCCGGGTTCCATCGGTAGATTTGAAAGGTCTTGGGGGTGGAGCTGGATGTCGCCTGGCGCTCCACCTGTTGGGCCTGGGCCTCCGAGGCGTGGGCCCGGAATACAACAACTCTCGCCGCTGACGACGCAGCAGGAACCCTAGATATCGCTCGCCGGAGCAACCCACTCGCCATTGATCGGAAGAGAAATAATGCTACGTTCTAGAGAGAGAGAGAGAGAAACAATGATGATGAAAATGGGGCGTGTGTATCCCTTACTACTATAGGTAGGTTCTGATAATTGGAATGACGGAAATGGGTCTGCGTGGTTATAGAGCAGGGGATGGCGGTGAAAGGGATTGATGAAGGGTAGTTTGGGGAAAGCGGTGTATCAAATGGCTGCCGTGGATGACGAATACGTGGCGAGAGATCAGTGGAGGAGATGGGGATGAGACAACGTGGTTGGCTCGCGCAACATTAGTTTTGTTTCGGCATTTGTGTGCTAGGGAACTGAAACGTCGACGTTCGGAAGATGTTAGCATCTTGGGGAACTCTCGCTGTCAATTTGAATTTTTCGTATACGTCTTCAAATCTATTTTTGATTTTTCTAGGTACTACAACAACTGTCTATTTCTGAAAACGAATTTCTCCTATCAAAAAAGAAAAAAACGAATTTCATATTCCTTATTTAAATTTGTCTACTTTTCTCGATATTTTTTATTATTTTTATTCTAAATTAATTACTGACTTAAACATCAAATTGCTAACTTTTTTGTTCCAGGTTCTAGTTAATAAAAATCGTAAAAAGCCCAAAAAAAAATTGCTCGCATCACTATTATACAATAATATTATATCTCGCATTATATTTAACATAGTTTAAAATTTTCATATTTCTATCGAAACTATAAAAAAGTTTCCATTTCGATGATATGAAAATAAAAAATAAATGATAGTTTGAAATTATTTAATTTCCTGCGGATCTACTTTTCATAAATTTTTTATGAAATTTTTGAGTTTCCTGAGAAGTTTTTATTTTTCATAATTTTTTAGCGGAATATTTATAAATGTACTTTTAGTTATAAATATATAAATTATTTTATTACACATAAATATTTTATTTAATAATAATTGATTTAGTACTTTGCTGAATTAATAACATTATATGTATATATATATATCAATGTAATAACGATATTTTATAACACATAATTAAAAAAATAAATACTATATTATTATTCAGTTTCAGTAGCTACTGGATAAAAATACAATTTTAATTACATAATTATAATACATAAAAATAAATTATTTTGATTAAATGGCATAAATTATTTTAATTTTTTATGATTATTTTCGGATGTTTCTTTAGTTTACGATTTTTCTACAATATTTTTGATATATTTTCAAAAAATTATAATATTTATCAACTCGAAACATGTGTTGGAGAGGAAATTTTAATCCATGATATTTAATACATACAACCCACACTAGAAGAAATTTAATATTTAATAATGGTTGATTGTTATGGTTAAAAATTCTATTTTACCTTTACTAAAAATTACTTTTTGAAAGAAAAAAATAATGAGATTTCTAAAATACCAAAATCACCCTTTGTCGAAGCTCTGTCTAATTATAGTTTCACTTGTTCATCGAACTCTTTTTATTTTCATAATCCTAAAGTACTTGGAGCTCATTTTATTTTAGTTTCACTTATTTGTCAAATCAAATTAAAAATAAATTTATCTATGCATATATATATATATATGTATTTACTTAAAGAATTACACAGTTAATAAAAAAATGGATGATCAATTAATAAAAATATTATACAATTGATATATATTTATATATATGGTCATTATATGCATGTATAAATTTATTTTTAACTTGTATTGTTTTGATAAATAAGTGAAATTAAAATAAAATGAGTTTCAAATACTTTAAAATTATAAAAAAAAAAAAAAAAAAAAAAAAACTTGATGAACAAGCGAAACTAGAATTAGATAAGAGTACTACATCCCTTGAACATTACCGTTTTGATTAATGAATTACAATTCATTAAAAAAAAAAAAACAACCTAGAATTAGACAAAGAGTGGGTTTGTTATTTTAAAATCCCTTTATTTCTTTAAATTTTTGTAGTAAGGGTAAAATGGACTTTTCGAACTTAATAAATAATGGAGTTAGAAGGTCAGTGTTTTTTTAAAATATTTTAATATTTTTAGGGGATAATTGATATGAGATGAATATTCTAAGAGTGATAATTGTATTTTAAAAAAACATAAAAAGGGGGGATGCGTATACATAGTTTAAAATTTCCATGTGTTTTTATCGAACTATGGAAACATTTCCCTTTTCGATGTTATGGAAACAAAAATATATAGTAGTTTCGAAATTATCTAGTTTCCTTCGAAACACTTCATTTTTCTTAATTTTCTTTCGAAATCTTTGAGTTTTCTAAGAAACATTTTATTTCTCCTAATTTTGAGGGACACATTTACACAAGTATATCATTTAATGATAACAAATTTAATATTAAGCTAAATTAGTAATGTTACATGTATAAGTATCAACGTAACATAGATATTTTATAACACATAGTTAAACATAAATATTATATTATTATTTAATTTCAATAGCAACTACATCAATTAATAACTCCAAATACATAATTATACTACATAAAAATAATATTAATTGGCAACATGATACAAAATTAAACTACATATATTTGAATTAAAAAAAGAAAGGTAATATTTTAAATTTTTCTATGACTATTATGTATGTTTATTTAATTTTATGATATTTCTATAGCGTTTTCGAAACATTTTCAATTTTTTTTTAATATTTATAAATTCAAAACATTCGTTGAAAACGAAATTTTAATCCGATATTGTTGACATAATTATTATCCAACAATAACGCACACATGCATGATGTGTTAATTCCGTGTGTAAAACCTAGTATTTAAAATGCTACCTAATTATGTTGGTTTTTTTGTCCAAGTATTAATTAATTAATTAATTATTACCTACTTGTCTTCTTCAACACATTCTTACCATTCATCTTCTCTTCTGCCTCTCTCTCTCTCTCTCTCTCCTAAAGACTCGTTCTGCATTCTCATCAATCGTCTCTCTCTCTCTCTAAGATTTCATTTCTCTCTTTGTCTGATCTGGGGGCCGGATTCTGCAATCTTTCATGACGTCTGTAAGTTTTTTTTTTCTTTTCTTTTTTTCCCATCTGATCTCATTTGTTTTTCCGAATTTTCATTCCTTGGATATGTTACTACGTACCAATGCCCATGCACATATCTTTTAATTTTGTGCAATACGTTACATCATTAGTTTCTGCTAATTAATGGGATTTCTGTATGTTTGAATTTCGTCCAAGTCCTTCATCTTTTCACATGATTAATTAATGTGTTCGAATTAAGGTTGTTTTCTTGAAAGAAAATACTACAATAATTATGATATATTGCCTGATACGATTTATTTATGTCAACGATATATAATTAACCTACGAACTGAAACTCTAATTGATCCAGACGAAGAATATTATGTGGCAGAAATGAATAAAAAAGCTTTAGTCAGCAAAAACGTTAAATTAATTTTGTCAATATCATCAAAATTCGATCATTTCTAAAATCATGGCGGTTAAAGTCCTGCAATTGACAAAAAATAATGGCAATTAATTAATTGTAGGTTACTATTTGTGTGTACTAAATGCAATTAAGCTAACATTTATAACTATCAGTAAATGCAAATATAAAATCAATATATATATTATATATATGTGGAGTTTGAAGG
The DNA here is from genome assembly GCA_034509735.1 of Sesamum alatum. Classification (NCBI taxonomy): domain Eukaryota; kingdom Viridiplantae; phylum Streptophyta; class Magnoliopsida; order Lamiales; family Pedaliaceae; genus Sesamum; species Sesamum alatum. The sequence goes on from JACGWO010000005.1 coordinate 475,933, forward strand.
AAGTGATGAGGTCTATATATGTTTGGTGTAATAAATTAAGCAAGATAGTTTGTCTGTGTGGATGCAGCACGAGAAAGGTCGGCCGTTGCCGAAATTCGGGGAGTGGGACGTGAACAACCCGGCCTCGGCCGACGGCTTTACGGTCATATTCGCCAAGGCTAGGGATGAAAAGAAAGCCAAGGCCACCGAGATGCCTACTCCGCCGCCACCAGTGCACGACGAATCCTCCACTCCCTCCCACGCCGATGGCTATCCCCGCAAGGTACTTCAATTACGGAAAATTATTGTCCAGATCAAATTTGACCGAACCAAATCAATCATAGCTATAATGTACACCAATCACACGATAAATGTATTACACTTGCTATATGATTGATTTAGGTTCAATCGAACCAGGTTTGGGCGAAAATTTCCCTTCAATTACTATATGTTTTTGCAAAAAATAACATTTTTTATTGTCCAAAAACCAACCAATTTGTGACGGTCCTGCTTGTATATATATTGATGCAGAAAAAGTGGCTTTGCTGTCTCTAAGGACTGGTGAATGAAGCTATATGAAACAACGTCGGTTTAAAACGTAGAGAGTTGGAAGTGAGGCAGTTCTCGGCTCCGAAAATTTGGTCTGTTGTCTTTTTTACTTTATTACTAGAACACTGCACGAATGTTGCATATAAGTTGGTTGAGAATTTGTTGACGAAAGGTTTTAACAATAGAATCGGGGCTCTTTTTTTCTTTTTTCTTTCGACAATATTTGGTAGAACGATGATAGCGAGATCACTGTCCACATGCGACTATAGAATTAAGGACAATATTGCACTAGTCTCTCTCTCTCTCTTAATTACTCTATGTTTCTCAAGTATATCTAAATTAATGTTCTAACAATATTTCACATATACATACCACGTGCGATACAAAAGGCAACAAATACTATCATTAAAAAAAATAAAGAAGTAATTAGTAGCTAATGAAGGTAAACAGAGTGAAAAGCAACTATAATCACGAGGAGTCCATATGAGAGGAAGACGGCAGTATTGGAAGCACCGGAGGTTCTGGCCGAGCCGTCCTGCCCCATAACCCACACGATCATACGCTGCCCTTTATCGCAGTGGCCGGTTGCTCCGCTTATGAAGTAGAAGAAACCGGAACGGTCTAGAGTGACGATCGTGTTCCCGGTGTTGGAAAAGAATTCAGGTCGAGTCGAATTACACTCGTTGTAGTCCTTTTTGTTCACCTTCATCACCGAATCTTTCTTGTACTTGAAACCTACGTAAACAAATTTGTTAATGCTGTCCGCGTACAAAATTGTTTTTTATCTCTCAAAATTACAAGAAATGCTGATTAAGACAAATGGAAACGCGACTTTAAAACTTACGAATGGTGTCGGCAACCTTAAACCTCTTGTGCGAAGCCCATTGATTGTAGATGTGGGTGTCGTTGGGCGGAGGCACAGCCCAACCAGCTCTGTCACCCACCTCAAATTCCGTGCAATGCGACAATTGATGAAAGCAGAAAATGGTGGAGAGTAGTAGAAGCAGAAAGCGTGTTCTTGGAATGTGCATGGATTGGGAGGACGTCATTTGGTGATTAGTATGATTTCTCTTTGAGTTTGAGAAATGGATGAGATTAATTAAGAGGTAATTAGCAATTAGTAGTGGTATGTACTAATTAATTGCAGTTATGGATTCAGTTGTCCACTAAGTATGGGAGGAACGTGAAGATGATAATGGTTTAGTGGGAAGTAACTAACGGTTTCATTCATGGAGCTCCAACTCAAGCTTTCTTTCTTTACTTGGTCAATCTTTTTCTTTCATTTTTATTTATTTATTTTATTACTAGCCACTGCCGCACGCGGTCCCCGTACGCATAAGTTTTTGAATATAAACAAAAGCAAACAATAAAAATTCTTCTATTAAACAAAATAAAATTGTACAATCTAATTAAAATAAAATTAAGTTACATATTTTTATGTTGGTATTACACACACATTTGTATGGTATACAATTTTATTTTTAGGGATAATTACATTTACACCCCTAATCTATAGTTTGTTTTACATAAACCACTCATACCTTCTGAATAATTACACATACACCTACTAGAAATGTAAGCATTATTTATACAAACCACCCATATTTTTCAGAAAATTAAACTTACACATCTCAAAAGTATCGACATTATTACACAAACTACCCATATTTTTTTTTACTATCAATGGTGGTTTCTGTAATTATGCAAAACACGTGAGTCGTTTATGTAAATAAACTATAGGTTTGGGGGTGTAAATGTAATTATTCCTTATTTTTAAACTAGCAAATGACATTAACACACTCAATGTTCATGCATAATTTAATCTTTCATTATTGATGGAGGGAAAAATAACCTAAAACAGAGAATGTTGACATTTTCCAAAAATAGTATTTTCCTTTATTACGTAATTAAATATATATGGTAAGTGGCATGATTGTCTCTAGTGAATAAAACCTAGAAAGTAATTCAAATTCAAGAGGATAATGTATGAGCCGAAAAAAGAGTCCAGATTTAAGGAAACAGTGGAGCAAAATTTAAGCCCCTCATCAATACAGCAATGAATATCAATATTGTATTGTAATTACTGATATTATATTATGTTCTAGTAATGTACTCCTAACTATTTTTTGTACCATCAATTAAAATTCGGAGTACTATAGGGTTTCAACAAATGATAAAGGGTAAGTAGGATATTTAATTTTATGGGTGACCTAATGGAATTTATGGAAAAATGGAGCTGCCTAATTTCAGCTCATCAACTTCAACCAACCTTTTTCTCGAAAATACCAACTACCCCCCGTCCCTCCACGTAATTTGTTTTATTGTCCTGATAAATAAATGCTGCCCAACTGTTTTTTTCTCACCATCTATTCTATTATTAGTTACTCCTCCCTATCCTTATTTTTTTAGAAAAATAAAAAATAATAAATGCTCCCTATCCTATAAATCTGAAAATTAAATATATATTTTCCAATTGATTTGGTCAGATTCAGTCTGGAAAGTAAGAATCTTAAATACTCTTCTTAATTTATGATTATTTTTGTGGACGGGGAGTTTAATTTTCTTTTGTTAGTAATGACAACTATTTTTGTCGAATTGTGAGTATGTGTAAAAATTATGAAAAATAAAAATAATAATAATTCCTATTATTGGTAATTATTCATAAACTTTCATAAATTCATAGTCATTCAAAATTGATTTCTATTATTGGTAGTATCCTATTAAATTTTATCATAAAAAGATTATCCATCAACTATTTATATCAGTTCATTCATAAAATAATGTAAAGTTGAATTCACGATTGGTGCGTATATATGTACATATATAATAGGGTAGAAATCAATCAACTTATTTAGTTCGGTCCTACCAATTAGATCAATGATCTCCTAACTTACCCGATTCGATTTTCAATTGATTGTGAATACATTAGGTTTAAGTATGATATTGGGGTAAGAACTAACTTTAACGAGATTCTTTTGTTTATAATTTTTTTATTTAAAAATAAACAAAAATATTAAGAATTTAGTGATGAAAAATAATTAGTAAAATGAGAATTTTAAGCATATATCCCTATAAACAAGAATATTAAAAAAGCACATATTCCTATAAACAGAAATATTAAGAATTGAGTGATGAAAAAAAAATTAAAAAAAATTAGAATTGTAAAGCGTATATTCCTATAAATACTTGTTTAGCGTTTCTTCCCCTTCGTTTACTATCAGTAGTCGCTGTTTCTTCAGTATATGTACATAACTCCATTTCCTCAGCCATGGCGGATTGCGTCTTGGAACAGCTGAAATCTCAGCCCTCATGGCTTCTCCTCCTCCTATCACTCGGCCTCTTATCCATATTCAAATTCTCACTCTCCATTCTCAAATGGTTCTACGTCAATTTCCTGCGACCCGGAAAGAATCTCAAGAAATACGGGTCATGGGCTTTAATCACCGGCCCCACTGACGGCATCGGGAAAGCCTTCGCTTTTCAGCTGGCGAGAAAGGGTCTCAACTTGGTTCTTGTGGGTCGGAACCCTGATAAGCTCAAGGAAGTATCGGAGTCCATTAAATCCAAATACGGGTCGACCCAGATCAAGAACGTGGTGGTGGATTTTTCCGGGGACTTGGACGACGGTGTTGCGAGGATTAAGGATGCCATCCAAGGTTTGGATGTCGGGGTGCTGATTAATAACGTTGGGGTGTCGTATCCTTATGCTCGATTCTTACATGAAGTGGATGATAAGCTGTTGAGCAATTTGATTAAGGTTAATGTCGAGGGTACGACGAAAGTTACTCAAGCTGTTTTGCCTGGAATGGTGGAGAGGAAAAGAGGGGCTATTGTGAATATTGGCTCTGGTGCTGCTATTGTTATTCCTTCTGATCCTCTTTACTCTGTTTATGCTGCGACCAAGGCGTAAGTATTACTTTATGTTATTACAATTCTTGATGAAGATGTCTCTGATTTTGTGTTTTGTCTGGTTACTCATGAAAAGATAGTTGCTTTGTGTGCCCATGTTAGAACCTGCTGTTTTCTGATAGAAGTAGAAGTTCTTGATCTCAGTGGTTCTTGGGGGGTTTTAGCATCTGATTGATGTAATTTCTGGTAGATGTCATATCACTGTTTGATTGGTTGGTTCCAAGGGATTGGGGAAATATTGATTGAGCTGCGAAAACTTATACTGTATGTATGTTTTGAGGTGTTTGCTTTAAGACTAGTTTGTCTGAGATTGATCAGAGGGTTGGGATGAACTTATGTTGTTCAAACTGGTAATAAGTTGGGTGCGTGATCTTTCAGATACGTTGACCAGCTCTCAAGATGCCTATATGTGGAGTACAAGAAGAGTGGGATCGATGTGCAGTGCCAGGTACACATTCTGGATCCAGAACAAGTCTTGGATTAAATCCTTGCATCCTGATTTTCGTTGAACTGTTATGTTCTTTTCTTGTTGATGTCCATAGCTTGGCGTTGTTCAGTCTTGGTTCTTCTGTTTAAAGCTATCGTTTGAATCAACTATGTTGTAGGATTAGCATTTCTTGTTGTGTAAAAACTTCACTTCAACTTGAACTCACATTGATTCAGCAATTGAAAAGCATGAATCGGGCAAGATCTCACTTCACAACTATCTACAGGTGCCTTTATATGTCGCAACGAAGATGGCATCAATCAGACGGTCCTCCTTCTTCGTTCCATCAACGGATGGTTATGCTCGTGCTGCTCTTCGTTGGATTGGCTATGAACCTCGTTGCACGCCTTACTGGCCGCATTCTATTCTCTGGGCTTTGGCGCATTCTTTGCCAGAGTCGATTGTGGATTCTTGGCGTCTCAACTTCTGCCTCGGCATTAGGAAGAGAGGACAACTCAAGGACTCGAGAAAGCTGGAATAGGAGCCATCAGCCTCTACCAGCCAATGTTGTCGTTGTCTGAAGACATCGGAGTAATTGAGACATTAAATCCATAAGCAATCCTTGTTGTTAGAACTTTGATTTACATTTTTTCTTTGATGAGTTTGAGAAAAGCTCAAGGCTTTATTACTTATTCATAGTATTTAAGGCTTCTCTGCTTATGCAGTCAGTTGCTCATGTATTTTATGTATTTGCTGAGGTTTTTGTATTTGAAGTTCATGAATAAATCAGTAGTAATGCAGTAGAAGTGGCAACCTGAAATTCCTCGTTGCTTTTGCTAAGAATTAAGACAAGAGACAATGTCAAAGAAAACAATAACTGTTGAATGCTGCCTTTCTAAGGAATGAATGGTTCAGTAATAAAAGGAGGGGGTCAATTACATTTACACCCCTCTAAAAATACAAAATTATACTTTTTCCAAATCCCTCAGTAAATTTTCCGTTTACACCTGATTCTTCTTTCGTTAGGATTTGAGTGAAAAATGCTGAAGTGAGTGAAAAAAATTAATTTTCAATTTTTCATTTAACATTTTTATACATATACTTGTATTTATAAGGGATAGTTGTAAGAAATATAAATATATATATATATATATACACGTACAAAATTATTACGTTAAATAAGAGGTAAAATTGAAAATTCATATAATCTTTTGCTAACATCAGTATTATTCATTCAAACTCTAACTAAAGGAGTTCAAGTGTGAACGGTAAAGTTTTAAAGGGGGCGTAAGTATATTTGGGGGAAAAGTGTAATTTCGCATTTTTAGAGAGGTCCAAATGTAATTAATCCTAAAGAAAAAGTTCGGGCACCCTTGAAATTGTAGGTGTAATTATAACTACAAACAAAAATTTATGCAAACACCATCCGAAAAACATTACACTAACACCCCTCTACAAATGGCAAAGGAAGCTTGTGCATTTGCACCTAGGCTTACGGAATGTCAATGTAATTTACCAATAAAGAAAACAATGATATGAGGAAGAAAGAAGGAACAGCAGCATGTAAACCAAGTAAAATGGGACATACAGAAACTAAATTTTCTTCCTTTTTTTCCTTTTTTATTGCAGCAATTCTTTCAAACTATATGTGGTTTTAAGAATACAGGTTACATGGAGGTAATACAAATTCTGGAAAGGACAGAAATCCATGAGATGCCCATACAAACATGAGCAATCATAGGACTTTGGGAAACCAGAGGATCTATGAAAACATCTAAAAAATAAAAAGGAAACCATCTATGGATATCTAGGACTATCAACCGAGCCTGCAATAATGTTCGATTTACATTGGTATGGCCAGAAAAATCTGCAACTGATGCAACAACGAACTGAACTGATATTGCACCATTCTATCTTATCTCAACGTCTCGCTCAAATGGCGTCTGAGTGTCTGGATCATCGCCACGGTCACCTGTTCGGCCTCTCAAAGATTTCTGGCTAAAAAGCCGGTCCAACATACTCCTCGATCTTGGCACAGTTTGAGAACCATTGCTGCTAGATTTTACGCTACCACTGTTCTTCTTAGCAAGCTCATCTAGAATGTTTTTCATGCTACTATCAAACCGACGTCTGAACGTTGGATATCTTGATATAGATTTAGTGATCCCTAGAAGTCTTTGACCAAGAAATAAGCAGCAGAAATGGAAATCAGAATATACTGGAATAATAATGTGATAGTAGTGAAAGTTTTCAAGAATTTCGATTGTCATGTTTACCTTCGAGCGAATGCATCCAGTTCGGCTTTTCTAAGCTCGGATTCAGGTGCTGGGCCGATACCCGAGTTCTTCAATCTTGCAGGATCACCACCCAATAAAACCAACTTGCTGAGGTATTCCTCCTCTGTCTCAGAAAGATTGTCAGCTTTGATTTGGTCTTTAATTATCAAGAGTGGATTAAGAAACCAATCAAAAAACGTGTCTTTTGGCCTATTCGATGATGTTATTTCAGTACGACTGTCACCTGCATCAACGAGAAGACAAACTCGCAAGATCATTTTCTCGACAGCATCTCAACAACAAAAATAAAAGACAGATAATCTAAGAAAAACAAAGACTCTTCCACTTACTTAGTAATATACCAGTAGAATCGGCTTTGGCTGAACGTAGAAGTACCTGAAGAACGCAATAAGCGGGTAAACCGATGCTTATCACTCTGCCGCTGCTTTTCTTTGCATCTTCGATATCTTTTAGGGTTATTATTCCTTCCGAGACCATAACTTCCCCAAGGCGCCGACACTCCTTGAACCAGGCATCAGCTAACTACAAAAATATGTGTAGGAGACCAATAGCACCAATTGAAGAATTAGATGTTAGTAAATTGACACTAATATAATGATAAATGTTAATAAAACATATTAAGCCATGGTGTACAGGACCAAAAATATACCTCCAGGGGCTTCAACTCAAGCATAGGTGTATTTAAGGAATTCGTACGTGAGGGTGGATTTTTGAAGGAGCTGGGCCTTGAGAAAGAAGTCGAATGATTGCTAGAGCTAGTTCGTGATGGAGCTTTCCTTTTATACCTTGGTCTGCAGCGACAAATAAGCATTGCAGCCATGTTACTTCCATCATGTGACAGTCGATTGTGAAAATATACAAGATTATCATATATGTGTGTGTGAAGTATGTTAAGACGCAGAAGTTAGGACCTTGGAAAGCAGGATCCTTCGGGCATGTCAAGAATATCGTTGCTATACTCATCATAAATAGACAAGGAAGCGACAATATAACGAAGTCCAAACCAAAAAGATCTCTCCTGCAATCAAAAGCCACGAATGAAGATTTCGTTTGTAATGGTTATAAAAATGTTAAAGATTAACCAGATCACTTTCTTGTTATTTCTTTACTTATCCCCTCTTCTAAGAGGAGAACCGTTTTCGTACCATTTTTATAGTCTTTTTGTCAAGGGAGGGGGTTTTGAGAGGTAACCGAAACGAAATTTAACCTGATACACAATCACTGCTGCATAAGCACCCAAGAAGATACTTGATACCATGGAGCCCAATACTGCCCCAACAACGGCCAACGGCCACAGTAAAATTGCAAGACCTGCAAACGGGACGCATATAGTCTCCAAGAAAGGCCCTTCACGTCCAATGCAGTCATGAGACAAGCGATGCCAACCCTTGAAAAGCATGTAGGGGCTCTTACACAGGGCAACAATTGAGATCACGGGCAGATCAATGATTGAACCGAGTATTCCAGCTATCAAAGCAAGGGGAACATACAACAATCTGCAATATGGAGCATGAACTTATTGAACTCAGTAGAAGTTACCAGAGCAAACAACCATTGTAAATGACCAAAAGTATAGATCGTTCATAACAGTCGGCATATATAAAACTCCAACAGTGCTAGTTTAATGTAAAATAAACTGCAAGAACATGAAAATTCTAGACTCTTAGAAGCAAAAAGACAGCATAATATAATATTAAAAAAAAAGTTGAAAGATAGTCAACTTAGTCAGAGCTTATAAACACAAAATAACGAAACACCTCAAGAAGGAAAAAAAGAAAAGAAATGATTCTGCATAAGCAGTTCAGATGCTATGATGAGTATTCAAGAATTTCAACAAATGTTTATCATTCAACTGACAAGAGTAATGAAAAGCTTACAACCAGAGTGAAACAATATACGAAACTTATATTCCTAATAAAAAAAGGACAGCAACAGAGTTGCAATGAATATACACAGACAGAAATGAGTCTGTAGTCGACCAGCAGCAGTATGTTGGTCTGAATGGAATCTTGTCTTAGTAGAACTAGTAGATTGATGAACAAGTACTAACATAAATAGATATGAGCAGAAAGAATGCATACATCTCAGAAGAAGAAACTCTATATGGAAGTAAAAGGTTATTCCTTGAAGAGAATTCCACGGAATCATAATAATGACATAATTTTTAAATATAATTACTTGCAATGCAATTAACGATATGAGTTACTAAACCTGCCAAAGAACCAGGGAACTCAAATAGACAATTCTAATGGCAGAGAGTACAGACCTAATATCATAATATTTTCCGTCCGGCCCTTGATGTCGTAGATCACCCATGATTGAGAGGTAAGAAAAGTAACAAACATCCAGAAAATCCCTAATAATAGTGAAGCTCTCTTCAACAGCGCTCCAAGTTCCGTCCTGCAAGCATGGTGAAGCAAAATCTGTACTTTTATGTCACGAACAATAGGGAATGTGTTATGCTTAGAGTCAGCAAGATTCACATACACAAATACAATGATAAAACTTGTCCGTCCTTCCTTCTTCAACTGCCCGAAAAGTGGCAAACATTGGCGCAAGTAGGCCATATGCTGCCCCGCCTAAAACGCCACAGGCAATTCCAACAGGTGGCCATGCTATTAAGATCACAGGAATACATATACAAAGTATGAGCTTCAGGGACAGACCAAATTGTTTCGTGCTGCCGTTGGAAGAAACAAGAATGCATCAGTTTAGTGATGATTGCTCAATGTGGTGAAGTGAATATACAAATTAAAAACTAGAGAACACACCTCAAAACGCAATAATACGTATAGAAACAGTGAATAGGCCAAAGACCAAGAATAATCCCAGAGACTCCGGCAGTAATTAGCAGAAATACCACAGGGAACATAATGAGACCTGAAACAACAAAGGGCGAAATGTTTATCAAAGATGATCTATTATTTAGCAAGATATCTATTACAATATTTTAAACCCCGATAAGAGACATGAACATTATGAATACAACACATGGTGACTCAACGATATGCAGACATCCTAGGAACTACTTCTCTTGAAACTTTACATAGAACCAACATAGTGAAACTTCCCTATATTTCAACCCTTCCTGAGACGTATTTAATTGGGGAAAAAAACTGACATTTCTAAATTAAACCATAAATCTGGAAACTATGCACGAAAGAAAACAAGCCTAACAACCACATCACCAAAATTGAAAATCTTAAATTGCAAAATTACTGTATATGTAATTTTATTACCAAAAAATCTCTTACATGAAGTTCATCCCTTAGTTTAAAATAGTTACGCGCAGTCCATTTTCCAATTACCATATATGCAACCAAGATAAAGAATCTACATCTGTGACAGAACACACATGACAATCCTGACATGAAATTGTTGCAATAAACCAAACTACAATGGAAAATAGAATATAACAACAGACCTTTAATCAAGCCAAGAATGAGAAGGCCAACGAAGAAAGGCAAGAAACGGATGAAGTTCCACAAAGAAGCCCACAACCCCCTTGGGGGTTCCATTCTTCCCCACTTGGATCTTTCACTCAATCACCAAAAACCCACCTCAGAAGTCGATCAAAACCCTCAAAATTCTCAAGAAAAAAAGAAAGTTTCAAAGAAAAAAAGCTCCTTCCTTTTCCACTGAACCCCACTTCTCGAACCAGATCCCACCCAGTACACAGACAGGAAGGAGTAGTGGTGGGTTTCTGTCTCACGATTCCCCGTTCTTTTCTTGGGTCTTTTTCAAGAATTTGAAATGGAAACTATTTAAATTTGAAAACAAGAGAAATGGAGAATATTTATAATGTGGGTATATTTCTAAATTGACGAACCAACGGTTGAATAACCGCTGGAAAGACAGCAGATGAGTCGATGCAGACAGCAGAGCAGCTTCCCTCCTCAGTTTTAGAAGCAAAGACTACTTTTTTACAACCCTTTTCTGCATTTTCTTCTCTTTTTCCCCCACCATTATTTGATCGAATTTTTATTATAAATTTATATTTGTTTTTATATAAAACAATTTTTAGCTATCATGGTACACAATCATTGTCTGTATAATAAATAATTTTCGTATTTTAAACTACAATATAAATAAAAATAAAAATAAAAAGAAAAAAGAAAAAAACAACAAAAATCAATTTAAAACATTATTGACAAAACAAAAAAAAAATGTCACATTTAAAATTAATGTGACGGTGTGATTAATCGATGTTTATGAGTATAAATAGACTTTCTCTTTCTTGTCAGTATAGATATATAATTGATAGTTATTAATGTCTATAAATATAATACGAGTAGCAAATACAGATATGCAATTAACTAAAAAATTAATTTAAATAGCAACAACTTATTGTGATGTAATGTTAACAGATCAGCTTATTTATTATTATGATAATTCTTGGTTATCAAGCAAGAATCTTTGATTTTGTTTGTTATATGATCCTGAAAAATATTATATAATTAGCCAATGCAACACACTGAGAAGGTCTTTATTTTCTTTAAAAAGAAGTAAAAAAAGATTTTGCACGATCTCACCTCATCAGCTATATATTTAATTAAACAAAATAAAATTATAATAATTAATTTGTAGACTTCACGTAATGATATAATTGTCAACCCGACGAGGAATCTGAAAATAAAAAATATTAAGATTTATATATGCAGAGAGCGTGTTAAAATATTATTTTGTGACTTTATTAATTGTTATAATGTGACTTTATTATCCAAATTCCTATTGTCTCGTGCTAATAATGTATATTTTTTTTCCCGAGTAATAATTGAGAATCTCATTTTAGAATAAGAATGACCAAACTCACTAAATTTTGAATGCCAAATTATTCTTTATCTATAATTCTCTCTAATAAAAAATATGAAAAAAAGAAGAAAATCAAATTATTTACCTCTATTATAAATAGGCTTATTTATTTATTTAATATTAAGAAAATAAAAAATAATAAAAATAAAAATATTATAATATATATAACGTAATTGGTAAAAGTCGAACTCAGAGAGTTCGACTTTTACCGGAATCTTTTTTTTTTTTTTTTTAAATTCTTGAAGTCGAACTCCGAGTTCGACTTCTACTTTTTTTTTATTATTATATTATAATTATTATTTTTGCGTATATTCAACTTTTTTCTTTTTTTTTTAAATTTTATTATTATTATTATTATTATTATTATTATTATTTATTCTGCATATATTTAAAATAAATATACAACAAAAAATATTTATTAACACAAAAAGTATAATTACATTAAAAAAATTATATTTAAATCAAAGAATAAAGTTTAAAAAATTATTTATAATAATTACAATTCTTAAAATTATTGTTGTCTTCTACGACCCCTCACCGACGCATCAGCTTGTCTTGAATGGCCCTCCCTTTGTTGGTATTGTTGTCTATCTCGCGTTTGTGGCCAATCCATCTCGTTAGGAATACGTGTGGTTTAGCTTCTACCACGATGAATGATGCCACGTAAAGTAGTGTCATGGACCAACTCAAATTGTGGAACATCCCAATAATCTTCCGCCATCAAAGGATGAAAAGACTTAGAATATGTTCTCCTGTAAGCCATTATATCATAATAGTCCTTCACCATTGATGGGGCACTAATTCTATATGCAGCGCATACCTTTTGAGCATGCGAGCACGGGATGCCGAATTGACTCCATTTGCCACATGAACATTCTCGTGTGGCAATTTTGACGACGTGAGTGTTGAATCCATGTCCAGTCTAACGTTTTGTCACAACGGAGGCAGACTGTTGGTGCTGGTTGTATCTCGTCATAGCATGTTCAACATTTTTTTCGAACCAACGTTGGAACAATTTGTTTGCAAAGTCCGTCCATAGTTGGTTGTTGCTTAACCTGACACCACTTTTGGCCATCCTCTCACGAAAATAGTGGACTGAACGAGCAAATGTTATTTCCACTATTGCAGTCACAGGCAATCGACGAGCCCCTTTCAGAACTCCATTGATGCACTCTGACATGTTGGTTGTGAGAATTCCGCATCGCCATCCGCCATCGTGAGAAGCTGTCCATTTTTCCTTCTCAATATTCTCTAAGTACACAAACGCTTCTAATTTGTGAGTCTTTATCTCGTTCATTGTTCGATTGAACTTGCTGATTTGATATTCAGAACCAGCTCTCCAACAAAGGTCCTTCAGTTCGACATTCTTGTGACGACTGTTGAAATTAGAACATAGTGCCGCAAGCAATATCTCTGCACTCCTTGTGGTGGCACAAAATCTGGAATTTTTTTCACTGCTCTGATGAGACCCGCATTACGGTCAGAAATAAGGCACATCCCAGACCGTCCAATAACACGCGGTCTTGGTGATGAACGTGTAACGATGGGGCCAATACAAACTTATAATAATCAGCTCCTTCCAATACCACCGTACGGTGCAACGTGGAACAAAAAACACAACTTCACCCGCACTGTACGGTGGACTGTCCGGGTATTTAGAGATATGCTAGATAGCATGACGGCTGATCAGGTAAACAAGACTCATCGTTATGCATATTTATTTATGAATATTAATTACCCACTAATTTAACATATTTGCTTTTATTTCAGTTTCTTTGGCAGCCGTACGACATGAATTTGGAGAACATTCTAACCTACTCAGATGAGTTCAACCCCCAATTGTGGACATCAATATGTCCCCTAATGTTTTATGCCATTGTGGAAATGCATCATCCCGAACGAGTACTTCGTCAATTCGGAATGAGGCAAGACATTCCACAGGGTACAGACAGTCGGGAATTCAGCCTCCATAACATTTCCCGTAGAGCACGTGGGGGCACAGACTGGGAGACTCATCATGCGATATACGTTAGTAGATGGGGTAGACGAGATGAAACGATTGTGCGCCGACCACCCATTTCCAACGGAAGAGATACAGAAAATTGATATTGGAATTGGTACGGTAGAATAACTCGTCGATTCGTCTCATCATCTACTGATAGACGTGTGGAGAGTGGCTATCAACCTGGACATGCACCAATAATACAACATGTGGTATGTTGTGCAATAAAACTTGATTCATGTTACACCCATTTTTCTCTTAGATTTAAATTCATTATTTTAAAATTGGTGCAGGAGCAATATGCAGAGACCCTTCATCTAAGTGTTCAATCTCCACCAACCAATTTCGAAGAGTCTTTGCAAATGCATCAACGGTTTATTATCGGAATGACTGAACTTCGTGAAATGCTTTCTCATTTTCCGAGGGATAATCAGCCCGAACAACAAGCAGCGCCACATGATAATGCTCCATCTACGTCCCACAGACAAAGAAGAAGCAGTAGTAGAATGTCTACAAGTTCACTTAGAGGTGATGATACTATTGGGGCAGATATAGCTGGTCCATCCACAGTGCATACATCTCTAAATGTATATGAAGATTGCTACGTGCCTCAACCGCCCCAACAAAGTGATTGGTTTGATTCAGCTTCATACATGCCAAGCCAACAACCTTATTATGGACATGTTGATCTTGACCTTGGGCTTGACACGAGTCAAACATATGCACCAGAATATAACATCTCACCAATTCCATTTCCAGCATTTGGTGCATATCGTGATTATGGAGAGTCTAGTTCTGCAACATCATCAAGTCGGTTGCATATGAATGCAGATAATGATGATAATGTTGAAAATGAACCAATACAAAATATGGGTGAAGAAATAAGAAGACCTCGGCGCCAACGGCACCGACGCACTTGTGGGACGGACGGTCATTTTTAAGAATTGTAATTATTATAATTAATTTTTAAAATTATATTTTTTAATTTAAATATAATTTTTTTGATGTAATTATTTTTTTTACATTTATATGCGTAGGAATAATAATAATAATAATAATAATAATAAAAAAAAAATTAAAAAAAAAGTAGAAGTCGAACTCTGAGAGTTCGACTTCATATGATTGAAGTCGAACTCTCGGAGTTCGACTTCAAGAATTTAAAAAAAATAAAATAAAATTCCGGTAAAAGTCGAGTCTGAGTTCGACTTTTACCAATTATGTTATATATATTATAATATTTTTATTTTTATTATTTTTTATTTTCTTAATATTAAATAAATAAATAAGCCATTATAAATATACTCATTTGTTCTACCCAATTCTAAGCCCAAATAAATTAAATGTTGCCTAGGGCCTACCCAACCTAAGTAAAGACCCAATAAGCCTAAAGACATGTTTCTGGACCCGATTCCCCGGGTAAGGTAAAAATTGTGGGTCTGGGCTGAGGTGTGAGCCCATTATAACGGGTCGGGGCCTGGACAATTTGTTTAACTAGGTTTCTTTCTTAGCTAACTTTACACTCTACTTAAGTGGGCTTTCCTAATACGTACATGTAATAATCTCTCTTCCCTTAACACATCTCATTAACACTCTTCTCAAGAACCCTTTTGCATCTCTCATCAACGCCTTAATTTCTAGATGCTACATTTGATACTTTATGTATATGATATTGTTGAGAAGCGAGATCAACTGAATTGGTATTGAGTGGGTGTGATTCAAACATGTTTACATCAGAATTCTTACAAGCTGAAAAGTCCACTCTAACAACAAATGAAGGGGTATTTATGGGAAAAATGTACTAATTAAGGGAGGTAGGGGAAAAGTACTACTTTACCCCGATTACTTGGCTAAGATTAGTTTTCCGAGGTCATTGCGGTAATCTGACGTATTATGATGATCTTGGTAAGTCTTGACTTTTGCTTTCCTTAGGAGTCACCTTCTCTTGCTTCTTGGAGCTTATTTATTTTCTCCATTAGTATAATATTTAAATAACTTTAAAATTTAAATATATGCATTGATATTTTATATACTCAACATACGAAAATGGTCAAAATAATATATATCTTATCGCAATACATCTTTACATTTTAACCCACGGTTACCAACTTTAGGACCGCATGGAAGACACCAAAAACTTTGGAACAGCTTCTTACATACATAGAACAACGAGTTTGACCCGTTCATTTGAACCCAATTTAACAAATCACATGATGAGTAGATTCACATTTTATTTCTTTAAATTCGAGCTGATTCTCGATATTATTTTCCATTCCAAACTTAGATAAAATTAAAATATGTGATATTGTGTATAGGATCTCTCGCACAAAATCTCTAGAATTGCATGCCAACAAAATGCAAATCTTGTGGAAAGCGTGAAAGGATCCATCTTGTGTTTGGCCCTTTCCTATGTTGCAGCACGCGTGCGCCCTCAAAGCTGCAATAATAATATATTTTCTTTTATTTTTACCTAGTACATATATATTGTTATTATATAGACATATATAGTACCATATTTGAGTATCATTATACAAAGTATTGTTCATTTTGTTCAGAACATTACGATCGTATTCTGAAAAGGACCATGCTGGAATCTCTCGTTTTCATTCAATATAGTGTAACGTGGGAAGGGAATAAAGCATCTTTTCTAAAAACGGCGCCAAATGCTATTGTGTGCATTAGATTGTCACAATCAGACGTTGAGTACTGTATTATTGTCCGTTTTAACTAAAACATCACAATTTTATTATAAAAAGACATATTGCTGAAAAAAAAATTAACTTATATATTTATCAAATATGGATTGACACAATATATCATATATGTTAATCATCAATATATATCAAGGATAATTACATCTACACCCCATGACCTACAGGTTGTTTACACAAATTATTCATACTTTTTGAAAATTTACACATACACCCGTCATAAATGTGAACATCGTTTACGCAAACCTCCCCTGCATTTTAAAAAGTTATATATACACCCCAAAAAGCATCAACAACATTACACAAACTATTCCTACTTTTTACATGCAGAAGTGGTTTATGTAATTAAAGACAGAAATGATTTGTGTAAATACATTATAAATAAATAAACAATATAAATATAATTATCCCCATATATAATTATTACTTGTATAATTTTCAAAATAAATTAGTACTTTATATAACTTGTAGAGTCTATATGTTTCACATATGTAATCATGTGCTTCTTGAAAGGCTGCATGGATTCGCAAATATTTTCCTTTGTCCTCATATATATATATACACCAATATTATGTCATTTTTTAATGTCTTTGAATCGTATCAATCGAGGGACTTTGAGTTGTTTGATTAATTATTTTGGTTCTGATAGATTTGATTGTGATTCGACAACTAGTTATGGCCACTGCAATTTGATATTTTCAAAAAATAATATGTATTTGGGATCACAAATAAAATCATATATTCAAAAATAAAATTATAGTAAAATATTAATATTAAATAAATTTCATTTTTATTAGTTTAAATTTTTATATGGCATGATCGTTTAGTATGGTATTTAAAATCGAACGAAACAAGAGGTATTGAGTTCAATCGAGTCTCATTGTATTATAAAAGAAAGGTTCCACGTACAGGATTTGCACTTAAATGAAGCGCGTTAAAATATTAACAATAATTGATTCACATTTCTAATAATGTAGCTATATTGTAATAATACAATATGATTTATATTAATTAAAAAAAGTCACGCTCAGTCATTAATATAAATAACTTGTGTAAATGTCATTTTTTTTTTCTCTAATTAATGTCACCAGCCAATACCAAAATTTGTAGCAAATACATATGTGATATGTGTCTTTCTTATAACACAAGAAACAATAAGGAATCTCGAGAATTTCATATCAATGCATTAAATATTAAATTAAAACAAAAAAATTAGTGAAAGAATTAGGGAAAAAAAGAAAAAAGTTATAAATCATTACATTAATATATATATATATATTTATAAACATAAAAAATAAAGGTATTCTTCATTGATCACAAACGACAGTTTGTAACATTGTGATACCAATATTTTTTATGATTAATTGATAATACTCCTAAATTAATATATATATATATATTAAATGAGATGTGTTGATTTATATATTTTATTTTTATTTATAATATAATTTAAAATATAAAAAGAATATTGATTACATACATGTAAAAACACGACTAGAACAACCAATTACGAAAGAAAAAAAAATCAAAATTGGGGCGACATCTTGTGTTGTCTTGTAAAGAGGGGCGCAGAGGTTTGAGGCCGACAGAGCAAAATCCTTTCATGGGACACACCCCTCCTACCTATTATATATGGCTTCTTTGGACTTTACTCAAACCCCCATATCATTTCAAATGCATTATTAACTGAAAAATCATTTGTCCCTTCACCAATCTACATACATACATGTGGGGGCTGTCTTGTCTACTTCTCAGACAAAACCCCCTACCCAACCCTACTATCTAACGGAAATTAATTCGGCTTGAATTTGATCAAATATTAATGAATTATATAGTAAATATAATATGTTAGTTGAATTATTCGTGTACAGTATAAAAAAAGTTATTAATCACGTGATAAATATAATATATTTATTATGTAATTGATTTGATTCGATCATATTTTGCCTTCACTACTATCTCATCTCATCTCTTCTTTAAGTTTCTGTTTGTTTCTACCTTGCATGATTCATTATGTTTTATTACCTCACCAATTACATGCTATATTGTTTCTTAATTATTCATGTTTTCTCTTTGCTCCTGCATAATTGTCGCATTTTTAGACATCTTGGATCTGCATTCATTATACTTCTTGTGGGATCATAGACATAACATGATCATATACTATTTGTTATTTTCACACTTGATTCATGGTATTTGATTCAGGTCCTGGAACTAACCTGGTAATGCTTAGATTCATATTTGGTTGGTGACTTGGAGTTCGATCTATACGGATACCTCGAGCTGGATTAATGAAGATTTGGTTGCATACACAAATGTTGGGGTAGCTAAGGGGGTGGCCCTCAGTTTAAATCCTCCGAAGCTTAATGCAAAATGGGTTTGAGGTTATAGGGATCGCGTTATTCAACCTTACTCAAGGTGTGATCTGGAGTGATTAATGCATACATGTGAATGGACCTTCAATAGGCATTCATGTATTAGAATTCATATGGGCCACGTGTCATGTTGGCAGTCGTTGGATGAGTATCTAATCAACGATTCTCGTGGTGGGTGGTCGAGTTGGGTCAGGTCATGGCCCGACATGAGCAAAAACATGCAGCATTATGGAGTTTTGAGGCATTTTCTTGTTTTTCAAGGGGCACTTTGGTCCATTTGTAGGTTGTATGGAATTTTCCTATCAGAACCGTAGTGTAGATTATTCGAAGCTGATCATCAATTTAAAATTGGGAAAATTATTTTTTTCGTCCGAAGTTTACCCAATATTAAATTTAATCATGTAACTATGTCATTTGTTTATTTAGTCCAGTAAGTTACAAAATTAATGACATTTAGTCCGATTTAGGGGTTTTAATAAATTTTTCGGTATTATTCGCCGAGATTTGCCACGTGTACACTGAAATTTCCAATTGGACGAGGAATTGATGATTATTTTTTTTTTTTTACTCATGGGATTCGAACTTGGGTCTCTCAAAATAACAAATGCTACTTATACCACTTGAGCTACAACTAATATGTGTATAATATGCTCAACCATCTTTTATAACCTATATATCTGAAAATACTTTAATATAAACTTGATATTAATATTACTAAAAATTATAAATAAAAAAAACCTAAAAATAGTGATATTGAATGATATAGTTTATTTTGTTATTAAAAAAATATAATTAGTACTGATATTTATCTTAATAGTGGAATATTAACAAGAAATATATATATATAAAACAAATTGCATATTTTTTTCATATGCTAATTTATATATATTTTACATAAAACTAGCTTATATATAAAAATGTTTATATAAAATATTTAAAATATGATTACATTAAAATTAATATATAAGCAGTTTTAAGTGTATAAATCATAACATATTTATTAATTTAATAAGAATTTATAAATCTTTCAGAAACATATAATATATTATAATAAATTTTAAAAATAAGAAATAATAATGTAAAATTATATAATTTAGCATATGAAAATTAATATATATATATAT
This sequence comes from Sesamum alatum, assembly GCA_034509735.1. Lineage (NCBI taxonomy): Eukaryota > Viridiplantae > Streptophyta > Magnoliopsida > Lamiales > Pedaliaceae > Sesamum > Sesamum alatum. Next base: position 496,115 of record JACGWO010000005.1, read on the forward strand.
ATAATATCAATACTAATTATTTTTTTCTTGAATAACAAAATAAACTATATCATTAAATATCGATATTTTTAGGTTTATTTGTTTCTAAAAGTTTTAGTAATATTAATATCAATTTTATATTAAAGCATTTCCAGATATATAGGTTATATAAGATGATTGAGCAAAAAGAATATATATTGGTTGTTGCTCAAGTGGTAAAAAGAAGCATTTGTTGTTTTGAGAGACCCAAGTTAAAATCCGATGAACAAAAAAAAAAATAAAAATTAATCACTCATGTGTGTGCCATGTCACCACCACATCATCAATTCCTCGCCCAGTTGAAAATTTCGGTGCACACGTGGCAAATTCCGGCAATACATGCCGGAAAATTTATTAAAAACTCTAAATCGGACTAAATGTCATCAATTTTATAACTTATTGAACTAAATAAACCAATGACATAGTTACAGGACTAAATCTAATATTGGGTAAACTTAGCGGATAAAAAAAATAACGTTCCCTTTAAAAAAATATTTTTTTAAAAAAAAACTATTTCTAAATTTTTGAAAAAACAACTTTAATTTTTAAGAGAGTGCTTCTTTTTGTAAATAAGTGGTTTTTTTTTTACTATTTTAATTACTCCCTTTATAACAATAACTTCTTACATTTTGAGCTAAATGATCTTTTGTTTATTAAATTATTCTCAGAACTCATTTTTTTTCCTGCACTCTTTATTTTACTTCTCATTACTTTTTACAAAAACTTCGATTCAAATTATATTATAAATTCCAAGTTTCTTTAGAAATTACATACCACTTTTTTTACAATAAAACTTTTGGAAATGCCCTCTAGAAAATTTAAAATTTTGAAGAAAAGCTACAAGTAGCTGTAAGTCACTTACTTAAGCTCTAAAGCATAATCAATTAATAAACCTAAACAACATACCATACTTAGAGGCACTTTGGTCGCCCGCAAACGAAAACAAACTTATCCATTTTCTTTTTCCTTTTTTTCAAACACGTTCCTTCAAACTTATCCATTTTGTCGGTATCGCCAAAAGTTGACATTGGGTTATTAAAAAATAATTTCAAAATGGGGCAGCTTCCAATAAATCCCCTAAATTTTGTTGTGCCTTAATTGATCCTTTATTGCGCTAGATATTATTCATTTTAACTGAATGAATTATAATGATTTTTCCCGTGTTTAATATAATTATAATTATTTTTTGTTATTTTTAAAATTACAAATATTTTTGAAGTTTGTAATTTTTAATCAAGGGTCTAAGACTCTAAAATGGTCCATTTTGTCTTTGATATATATTTTTTTAAATTGTAGAAAAATCAGTTGAGGCAAATTATATTATTGCTCATATGTGTAAAAAACGTAAGAAACTTATCCATGCACATTTTTGTCCAAAGAAATTTAAAAAATAATTCAATTTGCATAAGGGTATTTTGGTCAGTTCACCCATAAAAATGGCTGAAAATGGGTTATTTTTTATACGGTTACAAATCTTAAGGGGTATTTGTAATTTTTGAAGCAAACATGGTGTATCCGTAATTATGTCAAACCTCAAGGGAAGTCATTGTAATTCACCCTCACGAACTTCACAATTTTGTTCTGAAAAAATATTTTGATGGGGAAAGGAGACCTTAGAGTTTATAAACCACTAATGCTCATCATTTACAATTAATATGGAACACTTGTTTACATTAATTTTCCGTAAAAAAATATATATGTAATTGAGGGAGACATATATATAGAATTTCATTGTAATAGATATTTGCAGCTATATATAAATGAGGATAAGTATATTGCTTTTAGCGCGCACATGCTTAGATACCCCTTACCATTACCCAACCGTCCAAAACAAATGCCTAAAATAAGGTACTCTCTAACAACTACCTAATTACATTATTTTTTAATTAATAAATAAATATAATCACAGGTAAACTATTTATAAACTACGATCAAATAAAATTGATGTAAAAATTTTAAGTTTTGACAATTGTTTATCAATACTTGCTGTGGAACGATTTTTGTTTAATTATGATTAATAATAATTATTTATCATGATTTTAGTTCATGTCAATAAAATTATAGTCAAAAGTAAATTTCGTCTAGTGCTTGCTCAGACAACTGATGGAAACGCACATTGCACGTGCCATTGATGTCTTTTTTTCTTTTCTTTTTTTTTTTTTACGAAAGTTTGGACATGGGATTAAATGTGCAATTGTGTGAACATTTTGAAAATTCTGAAAATAGAGAACTGAATGTGTTGATTTTTTTTTTGGGTAAATTACAGCTACCTCCTCTGAAATTTGACATAATTACAAATACCCTTTCGTTGTTTGAAAAATTATAAATACCCCTTGAGGTTTATAACCGTCTAACAAATAACCCATTTTCATTCATTTTTATGGGTGAACTGACCAAATTTTCCTTATGCACTGAATTATTTTTTATTTAATTTTAAAAAAATTAAACAATAATGCGCATGGAGAGGTTTCTCAAATTTTTTATACAGAGCAATAATAATGCAATTTGTCTCGACTGATATTTCTATAATTTTAATAAAGAATTCAATTTCAAAAAGGTCAATTTCAGGATTTTGGTTAAAAATTACAAATCTCAGGGCGGTATTTGTAATTTTTCAAACAACGAGAGGGTATTTGTAATTATGTCAAATTTTAAAGAAGATAGCTGTAATTTACCTTTTTTTTAAAAAAAAATTGAAATCTTTTTAAAATCTCTATAAAGTACGTGACTAATAATATTTCTTATGACTAATAAAAGTAAAATTTCATATGACTAATATAAAAGAAAAATATGATATGAATATAAAAGTATGAACCGACTAAATGATGTGATCAGAGTCTTAGAGTGTTAGGCCCGTTAATGAAACCACCCTACCCCCCATGTGCCTTAGGCCCCCACAAAATCAGGAGAAGAAATTCCCATCCTCTCTTACAACCTCAACCCCCTCTCCAAATTACTATATTTATATATATTCTTACATTATAAATAAATAAAACTAATTTTACTACAATAATAATAAAATAACATGATGCAAAAGCTAAGGCGGCTTCTATTTTAATGGTGACCAATTTTGTCCACACATTCCCTCCCTCTTTCTATATAATTGCCCCATCCTACCCCTCTCTCTTCCCTTCTTACTACCAAACTTCAATTACACACACACACAGAGAGAACATGATAAAGTTAAGGGCGCCAAAGAGGTTCTCAAGAGGCAGCTCTAAGCTAGGTGGCGGCGGCGGCGGCGGTGGTGGTGGTGCCGCCGCGCCCAACGGCGGCGGTGACATCAAATGGGAGCTGAGGCCCGGCGGCATGCTTGTCCAGAAAAGAGAAATCAAGGAAAACGCCGATGAAGTAATGATCACAATTAGAGTTTCAACTGTTTCGCAGTGCCACGATATTTCAGTCCGGGCAACCTCAACATTCGGTAACCCTTCTATTTCTCTCATTTTTTGAAATTTTTTGAGGTTGTAATAAGTAGGCTAATTATGATTTTTTACTCTGATTAATTATTATTATTAAAATTAAAAATTGTAATAGATATTAATTAATTATGATTGTACAGTAATATTAGTCCTTGCTTATACAAAATAGGTCAAAATATTAAGGGTAAGTTATAGTTAGCTCTTATGAGGTTTAACATTATTACAATTATTCGCTCATTGTTTTATAAATTACAAATATCCCTAAGGTTTGTAATCGTCTAATAAATAATTTATTTTCATCTATTTTATGAGTAAACTGATCAAAATGCCCTTATGTACTGAATTATTTTTTATTTAATTTTTTAAAAAATTTAAACTAATGTGCAGGAAGAGGTTTTTTAGATTTTTTACACAGGAGATGAATAATACAATTTGACTCGGGTAATTTTTCTATAATTTTAATTAAAAATTTAAGGGCAAAATGGTCAATTTTAGGCATTTGGTTAAAAATTATAAACTTGAGGGAGTATTTGCAATTTTTCAAACAACGAGGGGTATCTGTAATTATGCCAAACTCAGGAAGGTAGATATAATTTACCCAAATATTAACTATAATAAAAAAATATGACAAAATTTTTGGCACAGTGAACAACGATGAATGTTTATTAACTGTGGTGAAAAATTAAATTTTTTTTATTGATTTTAAATCATAGGGTAGGGATTAATATTATTATTTCTTTTTTCTTTCATAGTGCATAATTTTTTTTGTTTAATTTCTAATTTATTTTTGTTAATCTTTTATAGGAGAATTAAAGATTATTTTATCACTATTAACAAAGTTGGGGGCAGAAGAGCAAAGGCTGCTGTTCAAAGGGAAAGAAAGGGAAGACGAAGAGCACTTACACATGGTGGGTGTAAGAGACAAAGACAAAGTCCTAATGTTGGAGGATCCGGCCATCAAAGAGAGGAAGCTACTCGGGTTGGCCCGAATCCGAGGATCTCCTTATCGTACTATTAGTGTGTAATTAACCAACACTAATTAAAACCTTAACCAAGCTAACTACATCAAATTAATTAAAGCTTGTGTAGTACTATATATATATTAAGGGGTGATGATGATGATTAATTAAAGTGTGTGATGGATCATCATCAACTTGGCTTATGTGGGGGTACTTTGTTTTTTGTTAAGACACCCTTGTCGGGTCGGGCGTATATTTATATGTATAATTAAATGTAAGCTGATGCACGTCCGAATCATTTTGGATTAGTTTATTAGGGCATGTTTATGTGTGAAAATTAATGATCTTCTTTTCTTATAATATTGTAAAGAAATATGGTTTCTTTCTTCTTTGTTTTGTTATAAGCAAAAATTGGGCTATCCTACATTGTACTTTGTATACGATAAATTTCATGAAATTCAGAGAAAAAAAAACAAACAAATGAAGCCATAAGTAAAAATATGACACACTAAGAAAATTCTAAATGTTAAAAAATATGATATACTAACAGTATGTTTGGTTGGAGGGAAAAGTGGAAGCATAGGAGAAGTGGAAGTAAAAGAGGATGTATAAGAATAAGTTTAGTGTTTGGTTTGGAGGAATAGATGGATGAGAAGTAAAACTGGATGTATATGGAACTCCTCCGGAGTCCAATTTCGGATGGATCCGAAATTGGGCGAAAAAGTGGAAGTATAAGGTTAAAAAGACCAAAAAATACATATTTTATTTTTATTTACTCTATTGACCATATATATATAGATATATATATATATATATATATTTCCCTTTAATTCTTTTCTCATTCCCGCTGATAATACCGTACATAATCGACAGAGAAAAGAAAACCAAATCGTTGAGAAAGCTAGTACGTCGAAGTCAACAATCCGGTAAACATACTTTTCATTTGCAATTTTTCAGAATTTTTTATTACTAATTTGCTATTAATTTTTATTGAATAATCCTTTTTCCTCTTCCCACCGCCGGCACTTGTAATTTTTATTTTATTTAAATAGAATAATTTAAAATAAATTAATAATATTCATTTTGATTAATATTTTTATTAATAAAAAATATTATTATTTTTGTTTGATATATATTTTTATTAATAAGGTTTTTAAATATTTGATATTAGTATAATATTAACTTGTTTATTTTCTAAAATGAAGAGAAAGGGTTAAACTGTAAAATTACAAAAATTAGTATTTTCTTCTCAATCTATTTTTCTCATACCAAACAAGGAAAAGTATTTGAGATTTACTCCCATTCCAATCATACCAAACAAATTGAAGAAAAACTATTATTCTTTCCCCCCCCTCTCCCTTTCACTTCCCCTTTCCTCTCATTTAAACCAAATGAACCCTAAGTGTTAAAGCTTTTGAATTTGGACCATTAATCTTGAAGCTTTTAACCTTGGACCTTCAATGCTTAGTAAATCGTGGGTTAAGTGATGTCTTCTTCTCTTAAATGATCATACAACATTGTTGTTGTTGTCTGGTTACGACCTTCAATTATAACAACATATGGTTGGATTCTGAGTGCATGCAAAAAATTAGATCCTATAATTTGAAGGTGAATGAAAAAAGAAAAAAAAAAAAAGGGAGGGGAAGGGATAACTATATTTGTATGCCTGGTTTATGGTCTGTTCACACAAGCTATTTTTTGTTTCTCTTACGTAATTACAGTAATCACCGTATCAGACAAAAAATATGGTTAATTTATGTAATGATATTGATTTTTTTGAAGAATGTATGTGTAATTCTCCAAAATGCGGAGATAGCTTGTGTAAATGATATTGACGTTTTTTATAGATATACGTGTGATTTTTCAAAGAAAAGACATGGATTAAGTTCAACAAGAAAGACATGGATGATTTATGTATATAATCATATATCAGGGCTATAAATGCAATTATCCCAAAAAAATCGTGAAAATAAAAAGTTTCTAGTTGTGAATTTAAATTGAGTTAAAAAGTGAATTTGGTGGAGTAAAATAATTTTAGTGAATTTAATGATAATTTAATGTAAGTGGTTGATTGTAAGAAAGTGATAGAATGATGAATGGCTTATGACCACTGAAGCATCTTTGCAAGAAACAGATGGGGCCTTAATTATATTCCTTTGTTGGCAATCACTAATCCCTTTCCTTTTCGTACTGTTTGGGACCAGTTATAGTTGGCGCCATGACAGTGTTCCTGATTATTTTTTTTTTATTTTTCAATAAAGAAATTATTACAAGTGTTTAAAAAATACCATAATATAATTAAAAGTATTTACGAATTACATCAAGGATCATAGGAGAGTTAATATAAATATTAACGAATAATTTGTTGTTTAGTTTTGTGTAAATGACGCGGTTTTTCACTAAAAATGTGCTTGTTCATCCTAAGAGGATATTTTGTCAAATTTATTTGAAACATTTTATAAGACGTTTTAAGAATTTAAAGATGTAAAATATTATGTTAAATATAAGCTCTTAAATGTTTGGATAAATAAAAATATCAAAATTTATAAGATGTTAGAGTCTGTAATAACTCTTCATGTTGTAGTAATGGTCGAAAAAACCATCAAATTCTAGAATTTTAAATTATATAAATAGATAATTCTGTTCTCTGGAGAAAAACATCAATTGTATGAAGGGTAAAAGTGAAATACTTTCACGTTATGGGTGTGTGTTTTTGTTTTTTTTTTGAATATGAAGATTAAAGAGCTTATAAAATAGGGTAATTACAACTACCTCCCCTGAGGTTTGACAAAATTACAAATATCCACTCGTTCTTTGAAAAATTACAAACACCCCCTAAAGTTTGTAATCATCTAACAAATAACCCATTTTCATTCATTTTTATGGGTGAACTAACTAAAATGCCTTTATGCAAACTGTGTTATTCTTAATTTTTTTTGAATTTTGTTGAAGTACAATGCGCGAGGAGATGTTTCTTAAATTTTTTACACAGATGAGCAATAATGCAATTAGCCTCGGTTGATTTTTCTACAATTTTAATTAAAAATTAAAGGGCAAAATGGTAAATTTCATGCTTTTGGTTAAAAATTACAAATCTCAGGGGGATCTTTATAATTTTTCAAACAACGATGGGGTATTTATAATTATGCTAAACCTCATGGGAGATGGCTGTAATTTACCCTATAAAAATTTTTTTAAAAAGAAGGGGTAAGTTAACTTTTTTTTTAAAAATGTTATAAGATCCAAATTGCAAAACATCTTATTTTTTTAATCTTATTAGCCCTTCAAATAAAATTTTATCAAATGATTTTCAATAGCTTGTAAGTTTAAAATATCTTATAAGATATTTTGAGAAAATTTTAAGTTTTCAGCCAAACACAATGTAATTAAGCCAATAAAATGTCAATTTGAACAGCAACATTGCAAGAGAGACATCAGGTCTCTATCTGGTAGCTCACTAGATAGTCCAGTTTTTGGTCATACATTAAATTTGGTAAGAAAAGGGAATGCTAAAGGCAACATGGGGTGTTTGTAATAGCTTTTACTTTTATCGTGAGGATAAGTTATAAAAAGAATTATAAGTTAAATAATAATAAAAATTAAGAGTGATTGAATAATAGCTAAAAATTAAAGTTGAAAAAAAAATTAATATTTATAATTTTATCAATAAATTAAGAAATTGGTAAGGGACTGTTTATAGATTTTTTCTCAAATCAACTTAGTCCAAGCAGTTCAAAAAAAAAAAAAAAAAAGAAAGAAAAAGTAAAACAAAAATACTATTTTCAACTTATTTTCAACAATAAACTGATAAGTGCTTATTTTAAACCCTTGCAGAAACTCGCATAAAATAAGGTCACCACAACTACAATTAATCTATGAACTCAAGAAAATAAATAAAAATTTAATACAATTAATTTTGATTTCCAGCTGATCCTAATAGAATCCTTTTACAACTATCTACACTGCTAGAACATAGTGTAGTAAAAAATCAACTTCTCTTCACAAATCGCCCCTGCAAAAATTTATATATGATCAATTCATGAAGTCAAAAGGTATTAAATAAAAATAGAGTGATCGATTACATGACAAGTGTAACAATATTGGTTTGAACCTAATACGAAGTGTCGACCATGTTAAAATCTTACAACTTTAGTAAGAAAAACAAACGTACCTTAAGACGAGGGCGTTTATCAGCGTTAAGCTTTCGGACTTGATAACGTATTTTTCTGGAGAAGAGTCTGTTCTGCCGCTTCTCCTTGTACCTTAACACACTCGCTTCTCTTTGCTGTAATGTCGACCTTATTTCCTCGCCATTTCTCGCCGTCATTTCGCCGTTTCCGACATCTCCCGCCATTTCTGGAACCGCCCACAAGCCCGTATTACATCCCCACCTCACTCCCTGTCAACAACGTATAAGCACATGTAATGAAACTAGAAGTAAAACTGTAAAATTAGTACAACAGTTTACGATGATTTCATACTTGATCTTACCTTTTACGAGATTTTAAAACTAACTTCATGTTTCGTTAAAAGTTGCAAAAAGAGGCTAAAAACATTGCCAGAAAGACACCCCCAATGTTCTTTTTGACTCTTTTTTGCAAAGTATGGGGTTAATTTTGAAGTTTCGTAAAATATTGAGTCAAGTATGAACTGATCTTAAACTATGGGACTAGTTTTGCAATTTTGTCTCTGGAAGAGACAAACAACCTCTTACATGTTCAAAATGCTTTCTCGGGTCGGACCACTTTCTAAAACATAATTGTATATCAATCACATGATAAGTGTATAACTATGATGATCAATTCTATTGGACAAGTACATATGTAATATCTTCTATAGTTTTCGTACATAATTGTGTGCTATTCATGGATTAAAGTTTCGTTTCCAACAAATGTTTCGAGTATATAAATATTGAAAACTTTTCGGAAACATTTCGGAAACGCTATAGAAAAATCGTAAAATTAAAGAAACATACATAATAGTCATAGAAAAATTTAAAATATTACCTTTCTCTTTTTAATTCAACTATATGTAGTTTAATTTTGTATCTTTTAGCCAATTAACATTATTTTTATGTAGTATAACTATGTATTAGGATTTATTAATTGATGTAATTGCTATTGAAACTAAATAATAATATAATATTTATGTCTAACTATGTGTTATAAAATATCTAGATTACGCTGATACTTATACATATAACATTACTAATTTAGCTTAATATTAAATTTTTTATCATTAAATGAAATACTTATGTATAATACAAGAATTTATATATTTGTAGCAAAAAGTATGAAATAAATGTTTTGCTGAGAAATTAGGAAAAATAAAAAGTTTCTTAGGAAACTCAAAGATTTCGAAGTAAAATTAAGAAAAATGAAGTGTTTCGAAGGAAACTAAATAATTTCGAAACTACCATGTATTTTTGTTTCCATAATATCGAAAAGAGAAACGTTTCCATAGTTTCAATGGAAACGCATGAAAATTTTAAACCAGGGTGGTATTTGTGTAAACCGTAGTTGTAATGAAAAGAAAGAAACTTGAAAATTCTCCCTCCAAATTACAGTCACCATTTTTATGCATTGGTTTTTCTTTTTTATTGGGTTATGCTTAGTGCATTGATTATTTACATAAGATTTGTGTTATAGAAATATGGGATAATTACACTCTCCTTTCTTAAAGTTTGGTGTAATTACACGTAAATCTTTTATGGTTTGAGAAATTATACTTAATACTCTTACTTTTATTTCCGTCCAATAAATAGATCCTTTAATTAATAAAATTGATAAAATTTACCGACATCAGCAAAAAAATTGAATGAAAATTCATTTTTGCTCTTGGTTGACTTATTACAAGTCAAATAAAGCTATATATATATATATATATATATATTATCAAACTACCCTTATACATTTCACACACTTAAGCATGTGAGTTTGTTCTTATAATTAAATTAAATCATAAGAGTAAATAATGTAATATATTTAATATATTTAAAGTATTATTATATTAAATAATTATTATTTAATAAATAAATTAGATATATCAAAATAAATTTAGCTCTTAACATATATACACACTATTTTTTTTATTTTATTTTGAGCATATTTATACACTATAAACTATATATATACACTATATTATGTAAATTAACTAAATATTCTAGAAGACATATATTCTGATAATTCAATCGTACAAATATATAACAATGATAACATAAATATAGTATTACATCCCTTGTAATATTTTAATAATAGAAAAAATATTTTCTACAATTTTATCTTTTTAGTCCAATACCTGTTCAATTCTACACATATAGGGTGCCAATTTTGTCTTTTTGGGTTTCAAATTTCCATGTTTTTTTCTAGTTTTTTTAGCCACATAATCTGGATAGAAATGTAAATTGATTACTTTTGTTAAGGGGTTTTGACATTTTTTATAACTAGAGGTATTAAATATAATTTTTCATACCACAATAAATTTACGTGTAATTACACCAACCCTCAAGGGAGGAGATTATAATTATCCCTAGAAATATTGAATTGGGTACAGATACTGGGCCCAAAATAAATGTAAGCAACCACTGAAAAAGGCAAGGCCCATCTTTAATATTCATCTTCAATTTCCTCCTATTGCCAGATCTACATTTCTATCCAAAAGGTCTCATCCAAATCAGATTGATTATTCTATCTAAATTATATACAAATTATGTGATAAATAAGTATTCAAAATCCAAGTTCAATCTGCTCAAGTGGATTGACCCACATAAATCTTTACATTTATAAATCCTATGTACTTTAAATTTTTATTTAAATTAAATCTAGTCGATTAAAATCAAACCCAATCTAAATTAAAATTTTCTATATATGTATATAATACAATTGACAACCCATAAGCTTCTCTAAATGTTATCAAATATCAATATATTAATTCTAAGCGGCAAATGTTTTCAAACAATTCTAATTTTTATTACTACTTAATTTACAATTTATTTTACGACAAAATTAAGGATTTTTTTCAAGAGAATTGATAGTTCTAGCGTTTGTGTATATATATATATATATATATATTCTAAACAATCTGAATAATCACGTGGGAGATTAAGAATAATTAATTAATTGACACATGCCAAACGCATTATCATTATTATAATAATAATTTAAATTAAAAAGTAGCATTAGTTCAATTTTGTATAATGCAGACAAAGAGCGAAGATCTTACATAAACGTTGTTGAAAGCTTCCTCATGTGAAAGAAAATAGTGATTGATGTCGGGGACGATCTGCGAACTCTCTGCTTCAACATAAAGCGGGCCTTTGTTAGACCACGCGTTCATTATCTCCTCGTAATCCAGCTTCAACCACAGCCCTTGCGTCCCCGCCGCCGGATGTAGATCCACGGCAGCGGAGCTGCTTACTTCCTCCTCCTTCACCTTCCTTTTAACCACCTCTGAGTAACTCACCCACTTCTCCTCGCCGGACTCCCGTTCTCGATTCCTCAGCGCCATGCGTACCAGCGCAGCGCGATCCTCGCTGTACGCGTAAGTTAGCGAGGCTGACGACGGCGACAGATTTTCGAGCCTGAAACCAGTGCAAAAAATATTTGAATTTTTTCCTCTGATCTCGGATCAGTAAAAACCCTCGAATTGTTAAAAATGTTCGTTTGGTGGTCGATTCACCTCGTCGTGCCTCGTTACCTGGAGCTATTGTTGTCGGTGTGGGAGGAATTGGAGTCTGCGACAGTGGATGTGTCGAGGAGGCCGGTGAGGGTAGTGGCGCCGCCGTCAGTGGCGGAGAAGAAAAAGGCGACGTTTTCGTGATCGTGGCTTTCTCTATCTTCTACTTGATTTTCCGATTGGAGAGGCCGGAATAAGTCGAGGTGGTGGGGGTCATAATTATCAGCAGGTGCAGCGGCGTTGGGGCACTTTCCACTTAAGCGTTTGATCTCGTCAGTCTCAGTCGCCGGAAATTGACGGCGGAGGCTGAGGAACTTGGGTTTCTTGGGCTTAGTGGCGGATTTGCGAGGTCGCGGCCGCCGTTTTCTGTTCATCGCGGGAGGCGTTTGAGATCAGAGACGAAAAGTCAAGGAAAAAGTGAAAAGGGCAAGCTTTTGGCTTTGGGATGGGGATTGGGTTCAGTGTCTTTCATTGCATTGTCATGTCCGTCCGAAGAAGATGATCAGCTGAGGCGTAGCTTTCTCACGCCACGTGGGGTGATGTTATTGGATGGAGTTAAAGATAGATTTCTGCTTTTTGGATTTCGTATGAGGGGGTGGGGTGGTGGGATTGGATGATTCCCTGCTCACCTGCTGACTTTAATCTTCTAGCCCGTACATGATTCGGCTAAATCTGAATGAATCATACAATAAGTGTAATATATTTATCATGTAATTGAAATATCACACTAATTTTATGATTGATTTGATTCGATCAAATACGGTGCAGACAAGAATTTTTCAATCTTCGAGGGGTTTTGATTACATGCATTGTACTCATTTGATCAATCAGAAACTTTAGCTCGAATCAAATTACATTAAATTTGAATTAATTATATGATAAGTAATTGATAATTTTTTATATAATTCAAAAAAAAGTGACTAATCACATTATAAATATTATCATGTAATTTATTAATTCGAGTCAAATTAATTTGGATAAAACAATTCTTTGCTAATTTGATCTTGCGTACCTAAATCACAATCAATCACTTGTAATATTACTACATTCATATTTTTTTTATGGGTCAGAACAGGACACACGTGATGGTTTTTACTTGTCTTTTATTGCTCCTCAATTCACGTCGGAACCCTCATGGCCCAAGTTAATATGCATTTATGTCTTGTTATTTTATTTTTTAATTTTTAAATTTTAGAATAATTATTTTTTTATTGAAGATAATATAAATTATATTTTTTTTTCTTGATAAATTTTCTCACTGAACTTTCAAAGTCCAAGCGTAGTGATAGAAAAAGGAAAAACATAATAGGGCAAAACGAGTTTTTCTCGATTGAGAAGTATTAAAGGAATCACATGTTCTCGTCTTATCAATCAAATTGTTAAGTTGTCCATGACCATAAGACAACTGCCACGTGGTGATAATTAATTAGAGGAACGATATTGTATTTTCATATTATGCATCACAAGAGGAGATAATATTTCTTGTCCCATAAATTAGGCTCGTTTCACTTTTGGTCCCACTCATTATGAAATTAGCATTTCTTTGGTTTCGTAGTTTACAAGAATTCGCACTTTTGGTTATCATCCATTTTTTCGTTCGTTTTTTTAACGGCGTCGGCCACATGCCTAATACGTTGTTGTTAAGTATTTTTTGTTAGAGGGAAAATTGACGATTAACTTGGCAACACTTGGCGGGGAGGAAGAATATAACTATTTTGAGAAAAAAAAAAAAATTTCAAAGAAATTAGGATAAGGAAAGGGGTTTTCTCTATTCTCCAACTAAAATTCAAATTTCCTTCAAGCAAAAAATACTTAAAAAATAAATAAAAAAGTCGATGAAGACCAAAAATACAAATTTTTATAAATTATGGGATAAAAAATGACAATTCCATAATAAATAAGACTAAAATTAAAAAGAATCTAATTTATGGGACTAAAAATATTATTTCCCCAACATCATAAATACATAAATGCTTCGTTAAACCCTTTAGAAGAAGGGGTTAAAGGAAAAAGAAGAAGATTTTATATAGCTACGAGATTATTCAAGTATATTTTGATCATTTTCCAAAAAGTACAATCTGTTATATCTTGCACACTTTTTTGCAGGGTAAAATGCAATTTAGCCCCTATATTTTTAAAAATGTATAAAATACCCTCCTATAAAAAATAAAACACTACAAAACTCTTATGTGATCTCCAAAATATGGCAAAACATCCCCTCCATGTATTTGGTGCACCATACGCGCCTTTTTCTATTATTTTTAATTTTATAATTGTGAAATACCATTTTTACCCCTTTTTATACACCATTAGATCTCATCTCTTATAATGGACGGTTCAGATCTTGTCAACATTACAAACCTATATATTAAAATTAAATATACTTATATATATATTTAAATATAATTTATAAATCTTTAAATTACAAATATTTCTGTATATATAAACATATATTATATTTTATGTATATATATATATATATATATATATATAGAACGGGAGGGAGAGAAGCGTCGGTCGTTGCGATGCCAAGCGCAGAGGAGGCAAATGGGAGGGAAAAGCGCAATGCTCCCGTTCCAAAAAGTATAATTACTGTTATATCTTGCATCACTTTTTTGCGGGGTAACATGCAATTTAGTCCCTGTATTTTTAAAAATGTATAAAATACCCTCCTATAAAAATATAAAACACTAAAAAAACCCCATGTGATCTCCAAAATAAGGCAAAACACCCCCTCCATGCATTAGGTGCACCACACGTGTTTTTTTCTATTTTTTTTTATTTTATAATTGTAAAATATCATTTTTACCTCTATTTATACACCATTAGATCTCATCTCTTATAATGGATGGTTCAGATCTTGTTAATATTACAAACATATATATTAAAATTAAATATACTTATATATATATATATATTTAAATATAATTTATAAATCTTTAAATTACAAATATTTCTTTACATAAATATATATTATATTTTATTTGTATATATGAAATATATATATATATATATATAGAACATGAAGGAGAGAAGCGTCGGTCGTTGCGGCGCCCGCGCGGAGGAGGTAGATCGGAGGGAAAAGGGCGGTGCTCGCGGAAGAGGGGCTATGAGCGAAGAGGAGGCGATGGAAGGAAGAGGGGGCGGCGGGCAAGCGGAAGAGGGGAGGAGGCGGCGACGGCGAGGGGGCGACGTGCGCTGTGTGGAGGACGACGACAATGGCGAGAGGACGACGCGCGTTGCAAGGAGGACGGCAGCACAAGGGAGCGCCGGTGGGGAAGGGGGAGGTGGTGGTGAGGAAAAAGAAATATTTTTTAAATTATATTTAATATTCTTTTCATATTTAATAAAAAAATTATAATAAATATTTGTATATCGAATCTGGGCTGTTAAATTTAAATAAAGTGAAACATAGACCATTGATTGTGCATTAAATTTGGACATTCGATTCAAATATAATAAAATCTAACAGTTAATTTATAATATTGAACTTATAATCATAGATGTGGCTATTTTGGTTCTTTTCGAATTTGAATTTACAGTTAAGGACTATAATTAACAAAATGAGCGTGTTTTGTCTAAATATCATTGAAAAATATTAAATTCATCAAAAATTAGCACATATTTGGTACATAACCCCTTTAATTTGGTGTTTATAATTCGTCGTTCAGTTTTGCTAATATAACATTTGAACTAAATGTGCCACATCCCATATAATAAAACGATCAAAATTATATTTTTCCCTTGAGTTCCTCACGTCATGTCAGCAAAGTGGCCAAAAAAATTATTAAAAAAATCCCCTAAATTAATTAGGTCAAGTACAAAATATGTGATAATTTGCGACCAATTTAGCTCTTTCCAACGAGATTTGGGCTAAATTGTCGGATTTCACCGGCTGCTTAATTTTTCTTCGTCCTTGCTCACTTTTTGACTCCTATTTCCAATTATTTTACTTGGAATTGGACAACACACCAATAATCAATCTCATGTATGTAGGTGAATAATTCTTCGGCCATTACAAGACCAGCTTGTCATGAAAATATCATCCCCTAGCATGTCTGAATTCTTCATTATGTGTCAGAATCCACCAAAACACACACCTTCAAAATAAAGGTTGTAGATAAACAAATACACACATACATGAGGGACACCTCCTCAATTTCTACTACTCCATTCCATCAAGCTAAATGGGAAATATTCTTATTTAAATCAAATTTAGTTAGATAGAACAAATCACACGACAAATGTAATATACGAATCATGTGATTGATAACCTTTCTTAAATTTAGCTTTCCCGTTCGTGCTCCTCACCCGAGGATCACTCACTCTCTCGACGGAGAAAAGCACCTTAGTCTCAGTTATGTCCTAGGCCCTCACGCTTTATAGACTTTCCTTTTGGATTTCCTTCTTGATCAATCACAATTGCAGCATTATCATCATATCGTATTATCATATCGTTGTCACGTTTAAGTTCTTTATAGGTACGAACAGGTACAACTCGGACTACTTCTGGTTTTTCTAGGGGTCTCACCCATTCCACATGCTGCCTAGCAGAGGCGTGGTTATCTGAAGTGGATTCTCTCTTTTCTAGTAGATCTTGAACTTGCTGTGCCCCATTGACTAAGAAGGGGGCGGGCGTAGCAGCTACATGGACCCTTTCCTTTATGTTGTTGCCAGCGGTTTTTCAGGTCGAGCCAGAATCTTGTAAAAGGCAGGTAAAGCCCGTGCTATCCCAATAGGCCAAGTGATGACGAAAAAAGGATGTTTACACCAATTACATAACAAATATATTGTATTTATCGTGTCATTAATTTAAATACGACATACCCGATTTGAACTAAAATTTTTCGCTTATGACCACTAACTTCTTTTCTTTATTTTCCTCCTCAACCTGGGGTCGGGGGAAGCAAAATGATGAGCTACACTTAGAAAGTCAAAAAGGGCCTTCCGCAGTTAATGCAGTGGAGTATGCATTTCCTCTCACCCCAATTTGTTGAATATATACCTCACCGAATAATAGTTAACATTTAAAATTCAAATATACAACACAATATCCAATAGACTTTGTAATAGAAAAATTAATTTAAAATCATATATTTTATTTTAGAATTTTTTTATTCAAATAACACGTGTATATTTTGAATGAATTAGAAAATAAAATAAATTTTATAACAAAAAATTCAATTCACAAATCACTCACAGGATACTTATGTGATGCATTCAAAAGACACATGTACGATCAATCTATTATCTTTACAAGAAAACATGTTGGATAAAATTAAAACTAACTTAACGAACATGTAATAATAAGTGAGAATCCCATGAAACCTAACGTTTGAAAAACCAGATCAAATTAAGCTGAGTGAATGTGAACTCTTTTAGAGGTTTAATCAGCCAAATTAAGAATCACGCCATATATCACGCCCGGCCCCTCTCGTTCCCTTTATAATCCCCACTTACCGTAACCTTATATTCCTCACATCCTTACATCCTCGACCAATTCCTTAATTAACTAGTACAATGTTTGCTGTCCCACTCCCACTCATCTCTTCCTTATTCCTACTCTTGCTCAATCTTTTAACTCCAATCCTCGCCTCATCCTCGCCCCTTCAACACCCACACATCGTGGTCCAAGATGTACATAAGTAAGTTCATTTCACACTATATTTAATTATCTTAATTGCATTTTTTATCTTGTAATTATATTTTTTTGGTATATTAGTCTTGTCTCAAATTTGATCGAAAAGTGGCATTTGCTGGTTAAAATTGGAAAACTAGCTTATTGGTTGAATTACATTTGACGTGGCATGTGAAAAAAAAGAAAAAGACAATTTACTGTAATTAATTGACATTTCATACCTGCTTGCCACTTCAGTAAAAATAAGTCAATAAAACATGTTTTTATAATTTTTAATCGTTACATGATTGACACATGCCATTTTTTTCTTTCGCCAATTTTGTTCTAAAATCTTGAAATTTAAATAGGTGAATGACCAATTTATAGTCCTAACAAAGTATAGGATTGAAGTGTCAAATTGTAATAATTATAGGTAAAAATACAATTGATTTTATTTAATTATTCTTGGTGGTTAGATTTAATTTACAAACTATATATATATATATATAAATTAGGAAAAAATTTCTTTTTTCAAATTAAGTAATGGGTTTCTTTCTCATAATTTTTTTTGTAAAAAAAATATATGAAACAGGAGCATCAATGCATCGCGAAGAAACTTAGGTTACCTCTCTTGCGCAACCGGCAACCCTATCGACGACTGCTGGCGGTGCGACCCCAACTGGGAGCGCAACCGCCAGCGTTTGGCGGACTGCGCCATCGGCTTCGGAAAGAACGCCATGGGCGGCAAAGGCGGTCGCATCTACGTCGTCACCGACTCCGGCGACGACGACCCAGTCAACCCACGGCCCGGCACCCTCCGCCACGCCGTGATCCAAGACGAGCCACTGTGGATAATCTTCAAGAGAGACATGGTGATTCGGCTCAACAATGAGCTCGTCATGAACTCACACAAAACCATCGACGGCCGCGGCGCCAGCGTCCACATCGCCGGCGGCCCGTGCATCACCATCCACCACGTGACTAATATAATTATCCATGGAATTCACATACACGACTGCGTGAAAGCGGGGAACGGGATAATCAGGGACTCGCCGGAGCACAAAGGGTGGTGGGAGGTGTCGGACGGAGACGGCATTTCGATCTTCGGCGGTAGGGATATCTGGGTGGATCATTGTTCTCTGTCGAATTGCAATGATGGGTTGATAGATGCGATTCATGGGTCGACTGCGATTACAATTTCGAATAGTTATTTCAGTCATCATGATAAGGTGATGCTGTTAGGGCACAGTGATGAGTATACGCAGGACAAGAACATGCAGGTCACTATTGCTTTTAATCATTTTGGAGAAGGCTTAGTTCAAAGGATGCCTAGGTATGTTTTTTTCTTTAACTTTTCTCTTTAATTACATTTAATTTCCCTCCTTAATTATATGACAATCCTAAACTTTTGAATATATTCTAAAAAAATTTACAATTTTGAGAATATATATATAGACATCTTTTGAGACTTTTCACATTAGACATTCTTCGTAAAAAAAAAAAGAATTGCAATTTTAATACTGTAAGTATAATTGTGGTAATTTTAGTCCTGTATCAATCAATTTTGATAATTTTATTCTGTAAATTTAAAATTTCACACATTGAGAATAAAAATATAGGAATTTTCTAAAATAACCGGAAAAGTGCAGATAATCAGCATACTTTTTTTTTTTTTTAATCATTTTAGTAAATTATGATCATAAAATTACAAGATAAAAATTACCAAAATAAATTCGAACAAAACTAAAATTGACACACCCTGTACTTTAACTAAAATTGCAACTTTTCCGACATTTCTCCCTGCCGTTTGATTTTTATGAGATTTTTTAATATAGTACATGATCAATATTGCATGAAGTGCAATGCAAATATTTTTTAAAAAGCTTAAAGACATTTTTGGTCCTGTAATTATATTTCATTTTCGTTTTAGTCATTTATCTTTCTATGATTTCAATAAGGTCATGTAGCTTTTTAATTGTCACGATTTTGATTCTCATTTCGTCAGAATTTCTCCAAAGTTGCTGGAAATGTCTGATGTGACAACCCAAGTTTCATACGTTTCCGGCGACGTTGAAGAAATTTCGACGAAAAAAGGATCAAAATTGTGGCAATTAAAAGGTTACAAAACTATTTTAGAACCCTAAAAAGATAAAAGACGAAAATGAGAATAGGGTATAGTCACAGGACCAAAAATATCTTTAAGCCTTCTTAAAATTGTGGAATTTCTTTTCCCTTCCAAAATGCTAAATCCCGATGTGTAAATGTAATTATTTTACTAAGTTATTTATTATATGCATATTTATTAATAGAATATGTAGTTTATTTTTTCGTTTTGATAATTTTCAAAGTTGTAATTAATTAATTTGTTTATTATGTTGAACAGGTGCAGGCATGGGTATTTTCATGTGGTGAACAACGATTATACTCACTGGGAAATGTATGCAATTGGTGGCAGTGCTTCTCCAACCATCTACAGCCAAGGGAACAGGTTTCTTGCACCCAATGACAGAGACAGGAAACAAGTAGCTACTTCTTGATGATCCCCAACATCATCACAAATAATTCTTACATTCATTAATAATCAGACAACATTAAACTTATCTTGTTATATCCATGCATGCAATATGTATTCACACGGTTTGATATTTTTAGGTGACGAAGCACGAGGATGCACCGGAAAGTGAGTGGAGGCACTGGAACTGGAGGTCGGAGGGGGACCTGATGTTGAACGGCGCATATTTCCGGCAGTCGGGGGCGGGGGCTTGGTCTACATACGCACGGGCATCAAGTCTAAGCGCGCGGCCATCTTCTGTGGTGGGCTCAATCACCACCGCTGCTGGTGCACTTAATTGCAAGAGGGGAACCCGTTGCTAGCTAATATCCAAATTAATCAATATTATAGCAGAGTAATTAATACAAAACATAAATGATTTACAAAGGATTTTTCCATGGGAATTTTGGGATTAGCTAAATCCGACCATTTGCTGAAAGATGTATCCTGGTGTGTTATACTAATTATGAAAATTTATATTTGGATCTTTTCTTGGCAAATGGTATTGTTATATTTAGTTTTTAATTTAATTTAATATATATGTTGTATGTATGAATTATTATTTTCCATAAATAGATGATGTGAATCTTATGCAAATGATATGTATATTAAAAATTAAAAAACGCAGATGCAATACTAGTATGATCTCATATGAAATTAATAAAAGACAACGGGTTGTATGTGAGAGTTTATATACACATGTTTTTTTGATTAATTCAAGTTTGAATGAAGTAAACGCACATAGTTCAAACTAAAAAAGGACACCGGCATAAGTTGACTTTCAAGAAAGCAGAAATTATGACTATATTTTTTCCAATCCTTTCGAGCATTTCCAGTAGAGGTAAAGAATCAAGCAGGCATGATATACACATTTAAAGAATTTCAGGACGTTATTCTTAACGTGACTTATGACTTGATTATGGATATTGGTTAATAAAAATAAATTACAATTTTAATTTTGTAATTATGGTACCCCAAACAACCACAGGCCTACTTGAAAGCCTGTATGACCCAAAAGTCCACTCGAGGAGATCCGTTGGCCCATTGTAAATTGTAAGACTCCTACTTACAAGAAGGCCTTGTTGGAAATCGGGCCTAAAATCCATGGGCCTCCACGCCCTACCATGTGGCAGTTGACTTGTGTCTTTAAGGATGTGGCTGCTACGTGGCAGGAGCCTCCGGTAGCCAACTAAGCCGAAGCGGGCAACCATTGCCAGTTGGATTACCCCATAGATCTAGGAAAAAGTCCTCCAAAATCATCTCATTGGAAATGTGGGAATAATCTTATTCGTCGGAGAAACAATCCTAATTTTTAATCAGCTCGTGACTTATACATGCATACTACTTTTTGGTCAAAATTTTCGATCAATTTTATTTTGAAATCGTGAAATTGAATAAGGTTAAAGACTATTCCACGATCTTAATAAATTATAGTACTAAAGTGTCAAATGACTATTGATGTACATAAAATAAGTTAGCCCAAAGAGGCCCAAGCGGCACAAAAAAAGAAAAAAGAGATCGCACAAACCCAAAAAAATGCAAGACCCTAAATACCCCTTCTCCCCCCGCTCTCAAGGGGGCCTAATTCATCCCCCCACGAAGTCCAGTTCAAATAGAGCCCCCAGGAGTCCGGCAAGCCCCCTAAAAACAAAGTAGCCAAAAAGAAGTCTAATCAACCCAAATATGAGAGGGCCTTGTCTAAGAATGCCTTATAAGTCCATAAGGAAGCTTTGGAACTTAAAATTCCCCAACCAAAGCCTAATCTCCTCTAACATGGCGTCCACGAGCGACCCAAGTGGTATCCACGTAGGATCTTTGAAAACACTCCTCACAGAATATGATAAGGACCAATAACCCCCTCGGGGACACATGGCGCCACTAGAGAGAAGTACTATAAATTCTAAAAGTTTGGACTCCAGCTAAGGTAAGGCATCTCCTCAACTATCTCCTCCGAATTAGGGGAGAATCCTTAACCGCCTCCTGAAGATCCGGGAAAACATCCAAAATATCTTCATCAACATCAAACTCCAATTACCCTTAGAGAATCATGGGGCCAACTGCCCTCCCCTAAATCTGGTGGTGGGGGATCCTCCACCAGCTGGGGACTCTCCATCGAATTTGAGGGGATGCAACATTATCTAACATTTTGAGGTCAAACTCCCTCAAATTCGTGATCTTTTCTAACCAATTGAATAAATAGAGACCTCCTCCAGCGAAAGAAGACAAGTTTTAATCCTCCTATGATAATTTGTACTTTGACACTACAATTTGAGTCTATATTCTCCATCTTCACCTTTATGTTACCCTTTTAGCTTGAAAAAACAATTGTAATTCATACTTAGAACTTGATTTCAACATCAATCTCTCATTTATGCATGTAAAATGAGGAATAACACTCTGATTTTAACTCTTTTATTTTCTTGCAATTGACTTCATTATTTTGCACTCTAATTGAATCAAATACCTCGCTTTTTGCTCGCATCAACTATAATTACAGGAGTAAAATGCAATTTATAAGACTTTTAGATACACATAAGAATTTTAGCTTGAAAGACCCAGAAAAAAAAATCCTAGATCAAAATGTTGAATATGATTGTAGTATAAATTAGAATGAACGAATTTTCGGAGAATTCAGCTCTGATGAAATGTTTCCATTAATATTTTTCCAGCACGTAAGAGAGTTTTTAACAACACATCATAACAAGAATTAAAAGCGAATATATAGGAAAAAAAGTTAAGAACAAATGAACGATCTTATGAATTCTTAAAAGAAAAAGAATCCGGCGGCAGCTGCGGCGCCGACGATCGCGGAGGATTTCAAGGAGGCGGCACCGCTCGGTGCGTCAGCAGCGGCCTCGCTTGGGCTGGGTGCGGTGGCGGTCGACGGAGCAGGTGTAGTGGCGGGGGCATCAGCGCTAGCAGCGGGTGCAGACGAGGGGCCCTCCTCGGCGGTGGCAGGTGCCTCGGAGGATTCCGATTCGGCTTCCGGGCCGGCGGCGGGCGATGAAGCATCTGCTTCAGGGCCGCTAGCAGGTGCTGCGCTGGCGGGACCGCTAGCAGGTGCTGGAGAAGCAGCTGAATGAGGGCTGGCGGCCTGGGCGGGAGACGACGCCGGGGATGCTTCTGGGGTGGCAGCACTTGACTTAGATGGAGCAGCCGCCGGTGATGATGAAGGAGAGCTAGTCGGTGATTGGGCAGAAACCACCGCGGCGAAGACGGCGACGAAGATGAGGGCTAGAGCAACCATTTGTCGTGCCATTTTATTCCTTTATTTTTTTTCTGTTAGCGTATCTTTGTTTATTGATTCTTGTCAGGATTTGCAGTACTTCTCAATATGCTTAAAGAGAAATACTGCACATGAAAGAATGAGGAAGAATGTAGGGTGAGGTGGAGTTTTATAGTGTAGACAAGAACAAAAATGTCGGGAAATACTTGGCTGACGTTTGAACAAGATGGCCTATTTTAACGGTCAACGTCCACAATTTCTGATAAGTAACTAACATAATTCGTTCTTGCATACGAAATCTCTCATTGCTTAATAACCTCAAGTGCATAGACCACGTTATATAATTTTTCAACACAATTTCAATTTAATAAAAATCGATAACAATGGATGAATAGACACACAACATGACAACAATGCTCTTAAACCAAATAATTTGTGACAAAAATTTATAAATTCATCTAGATAAAGTTTGAATTTCTTGTAATGCCATGGGACTTAACAAATGCACCTGCTACGTTTTGTAATTTGAGGAATGATGATGTGTTGTATGATGTCTTGGAGGGTCTTGTGGTTGTTTATTTGGATGACATTGTGGTTTACTTTGATACGTTAGAAGATCATCTCTCATATTTGCTGGTTGTATTTTAGAAGTTGCGGGAATATGATCAACGTATGTAAAGAAGAAAAAATGTAAATTATGTTGGGAGCAGATATCATTTCTTAGGCACGTGATTAGCACAGGAAACATTTGGATGGACTCGAAGAAGGTGCAGACCGTTGTTAAGTGGTAGGTTCCATCCAAAGTGACCAAACTGATATTATTTTTGTGACTTGCAAATTATAACAGATGGTTCGTTAAGGGCTACTGAAAGATTGTTACTCCTTGATGGATTTTTGCTTAAGAAGGACCTGAAGTCGGAGCGGACCGTTGCCTATTGGGATGTTTTTGAGTTGTGGAGACTCCCTTGACACATTACATTACTTTAAAAGAATGTAATCAATTTATATTATTAGGTTTAACAATATAGAAAACACATACTATAAATAAATAATAAGATTTAAATAATACACTTGTAGTTCAATACAAAATAAATAAATTGTATATTATTAATATATAATGACTATTTTTCAACCCAGTATAGCCTTTTATTCTATTTCGAAAAGTGTGCATTTAAAATATTTTGGACTTTTCATGCGAGATCAAAACAATAAAATGTACAAGGAATCCACCAAGGAAAATACGAGGTCACATGCTACGACAAAAAGCACACGAGCAGTCTCATAAAGGAGAATACAAGGTCGCCAGGAACGACAAGTGAGAAAAACTCGTTCAAAATGGGCCCAACAAAATGGATCAAGTCGACACAAGTCCCCATAAAAATATTTGATTTGATGGCAAGTTCCAAAAGGAGATCTTAGCAGAGATTTGATACGAGGACCCCTCTTTCGCAGCCTTATATATCCCTCATAAATGTGATTGGAGAGAGAGAATAGATATAAGCTAAATCTCTTTGGTTTTTTAGATCCGACAAGCTATTCAATTTCTCTATCAAAAGTTTGTTCTAGAGTGCCATTTTTCACCATCATCACCAGTTTATCCATTTTTTAGAATCCAAAAGAAATGTCCGTCTCAATTGACCCAAAAATCCAACCCCAGTTAAGGTAGGTTAGGATGCATAAAGCCCAAAAGCCCAAAGACCACCTCTAGCCTAGCTGAAACCTATTGGTAAGACCAAGTTAGTCCAGACTCAATTTTCGTCTATTGATGGCCCAACCAACTCAGCTCATACGTTGTGGCACTCTCTACTTCGGATGATACATCAAACCAAGGACACATCCAGCAAGAGATAGGCCTACCAACTAAAACTTTTGGGAAAATATGTAACTGCTTACCCCTAAACATACTATTTTTCTAATGATGTGACGAAACCTCCTGCTCACATGGAACACGGATGACGTGGTGTACAATTGGACCAATTTTATCTCATGAAATTAGATGTCCCAAAGAATCCGATCATGTCAAAATGTACTCAGTTGCCTCTCTATTTCTCCTATAAATAGTGTAGGTAGATCGATGGATATAACTTCACGTTTTGACTTTTCACATAAATTTTGACTTATTTCAACTCATTTACACTCATTACTCGATAGAACCTATCATTTCCATTACATTCCATCCATCATTCACCCGATTCATCACCAAACCTACTTATTTCACGTATTTCATAAGTATTCTAGCTTTAATTCACTCCAAAGGAGTTATTAATTTAAATACCAGAGTGTTAACTCCTATTTGCAGGTTAGTCCCATAAGAATCACAGGGTCCTTAGAAGGTGCTTCGACCACTATATGGTGCTACTAAACATTGGTAAGTATCATTGGCATTGTCTATGGGAACATGGAGTTGAGATGTGAGAATGATCCGTTCTGATAATGGAGGTGATAATGGTTCACTTGAAGGAAACACCCTCACCCTGTTGGAAATAGTGATTGGGGGCCATAGAGGGAGTACATTCTGGAAGTGAAGGTCATGTATATATATCTTACTTTATGTATGTGGTTTTGACCCCCCCCCCCCCCCCCCCCCCCCCCCTTTTTCTCACCCTCTCCTCTTAAATTAGTGAATACAAGTATGTGAACATAATTTCACAAGTATTTATTATGCAAGTCATATATATTCGACATTCCCTACATTTATTTCACTCAGTTGCATGTAAGTAAAAGTTTATATATATATATATATATTGCATTCTCACTGTGTGTGATATCCCATCACACATAATTCAGAACTGATAAGATAAATTTCATATAAATTTTGATCGACGAATTCAAGTGCATTAATTAGATATTCTTTTTTTGCGAATTATTAATAGTCGAATTTTAGGACACACTCAATGAGTTGGAGGGAATTCTCGTGCCTAACGAGCCTGAGGTGTGACAAATCAGATTCGATTTCTAAGCGAAATCGAAAACTCAATGCTATGCGGGCAAAATACTCTACGTGTGGAAGCCACCTCTTGGACTTGCATGATCAAGTATTATATGTGCGGGAGCCACATCCTGAACCTATAAAAATAATCTTTAGAATCCCAGTAATTGATGCAATTATTAATAAATTTCATATTCAATGGGTTCATGGGTCCAAGATGTGTCAACAGGCACATGCATCAAATGTGCCTTTCTGATTATAGTGGTCGATGAATGTACGGAGACTCGATAAGATCCACTCCCACATCACACCAAATTCCGTTTAGGGATAATTACATTTATACTCCCTAACCTATGGTCTGTTTATACGAACTACTCTTATCTTTTGAATAATTATACATATACCCACTAGAATGTAAGCATCATTTACACAAACCACCTCTATTTTTCTAGAAAATTACACTTACACCCCTCAAAAGTATCGAAATTATTACACAAACTACCCCTATTTTTTGGCTATCAAGGATGATTTTTGTAATTATGCAAAATATATGGATAATCTGTGTAAATAGACTATAGCTCAGGGGTATAAATGTAATTATCCCTTCCGTTTATTCAATTATTTGTGAGGGCAGTTACGATAAAAAAATGTGGCGTTGAATAAGAAATTTTAGAGTGCATTTGGCTTGATGTTCTTGGAGTTGAGGAAAAGATTTTGAGAAATAATTTTAAAATAATTCAATTTAAAAAAAATTGATATCCATCAATATTCAACAAAACACATTTCAAAACTCGATTTGAATAATTTGAAATCCTTTAAATTTAATTTATTCGAAATAAATTCAAAAAATTTGTTATTAAAAATTTAAATTCTTTAATCCAAATGCAATGTTATGGTTTTTAGGATATTGTTCTTTGTCCACACTTTCTCTACATAGCAATTTAAGGGCCATTACTGAAATTAGAAGTAAGGCACACTCATATGTGTGTGAATTTATTTTAATTGTACATTTGCAAAGGAAAATATCATTAATCAAAATTATGTATATATCTTAAGAGTTAGCATGCAATTATCTAGATTAAATCTTAGATTTCTAACTTTATAAAAATTAATGACAATTATTAATTATGAATGAAATTAAAACAAAATTGATTCAACAAAGGTGAAATATTTTTTACAAAATTAAATTAAATAGCATCAAAATAATTGTAAATTTCTAAAGTGGTAGTTATATGACCATGTAGTGCGTGGTATAATTGGCATAATAGCGAGAACATTTTTTGAAAGATCAAATAAAAACATACTAATAGATAGTTTATGCTTTACAAGTAGCATACATAAATAGATATGAAAATTTTGGTATACATACTGATGGCTCCAAAATTCTTTATGGTCACAAGTTCAAAAACATCCTCCATCAGCCCAATTGATTATCAATTGGTTGGTCCATCAATTAGGAAGGTAAGATCTTTCTATATCACTGATCTGACAGGTCCAAGAAACGAACACATCCCAGCTGGATACATCATCATACTACTAGACAGACATGTCAAGTAGCTTGTCAGCAGACCAAGACACGTCATACTAAAGGATCTCACCTATATGTGCACAGATTGGACGGGAATTGAGCTGATAAGCCACGAGTAACATCTTTTCGGAAATTTCGGCAGACCTGACATGACTTGGTAAAACAATCATATCTCTTTCAATGTTTATCTAGATCACAAACGGTTTCTTCTAGATGATAGCCAACTTAAAGGGATTTCCAACGGTATACGACACTCAGCAACAAGCTCTCGAATCTGGATGTACAAATGGCTATAAATTGACCCCTTGTGCAGTCATTAAGGGTCAACTTTTGGTAACATCAATACAATGCTCTCTCTTTGAAGATTACACATTATTACATTCGTTTTTACTACTTGCTAGCTAGTTTTAGCTCATCTTTACACGGATTATATAACTTACATATCATCCATAAATATTCTCAAATTTTCATTGTTCTTACCGTATATTCAAATTTCTCTTTTATTTTGTACTTTATTGACTTAAAAATCAAAGTGATAACCCCTCTTTGCAGGTTGGTCTTCCTAAATCTTAAAATTTTCTTGAAGGTCCTTCGAAGTTTGCAATACCTTTGGACCTAAATATGCATCACATACATTCACTTTTTTGAGTAAAACAAACCACCATCTTTTTATATATAGTTGTATATGCACATGAGGATTTTAGCTAAAAAGACGGGGACAAAGATCATAGATCCAAATGTTGAAGTGAATATCACACGTATTTGTATTTTGAATTAAATGAAAGAATTCATCTCTAGTGAAATGTTTTCAGTATTTTGCAGCACGTAAGAGCGTATCTAACATCGCATCATTACATGAAAGCGTGTAAGAAAAACAAAAATTAAGAACAAATGAACAATCTAACGAATTCTTAAAAGAAAAAGAATCCGGCGGCAGCTGCGGCTCCGGCGATCGCGGAGAATTTCAAGGAGGAGGCACCGCTCGGTGCGTCAGCGGCGGTCTCGCTTGGGCTGGGTGCGGTGGCCGTCGACGGAGCAGGTGTAGTGGCAGGGGCATCAGTGCTAGCAGCGGGTGCAGATGAGGGGCCCTCCTCGGCGGCGGCAGGTGCCTCGGAGGACTCCGATTCTGCTTCCGGGCCGGCGGCGGGCGATGAGGCAGCTGCTTCAGGGCCGCTAGCAGGTGCTGCGCTGGCGGGACCGCTAGCAGGTGCTGGAGAAGCAGCTGAATGAGGGCTGGCGGCCTGGGCGGGGGACGACGGGGGGGATGCTTCTGGGGTGGCAGCACTTGACTTAGATGGAGCAGCCGCCGGCGATGATGAAGGAGAGCTGCTTGGTGATTGGGCAGAAACCACCGCGGCGAAGGCGGCGATGCAGATGAGGGCTAGAGCAACCACTTGACGTGCCATTTTATTCCTTTATTTGATTGATTCTTGTCAAGAGTTGCAGTAGTTCTCAATTTGCTTGTAGAGAAATACTGCACATTGCAAGAATGAAGAAGAATGAAGGATGGGGTGGAGTTTTATAGTGTAGACAGCATCACAAAAGTCGGGGAATACTAGGCTGATGTTGGGACAAGATAGCCTATTTTAACGGTCAACGTCCACAATTTCTGATAATTAAATAATTAATTAACATAAAGCATAAATTACAGTTACCTCCCAGAAATTAGGGATAAATTGCATTTACCCCCTTGTGTTTATTGAAATACTTACAAAAATCCCTGTGAATTTTTTTTTACCATTTTACCTCCCCATGATGTGAAAAATAGAGCACACTGCCCCCTTAGTAAATTCGAATGTAACTATGAAGATGCAATGACAAAAATACCCCTTGATTATGTTAAACCACAATTTAAATTTAAGTTAACAAATCAACGGTGTATATTCAATCTGATATAAACATGTGGCTCAGAATTAAACATATATATATGTTATATTAAATAATAGATTTAGACATATATTTTTATTAAATATATAAAATTTAAATAAAAATATATTATTTTAATATATAAATGATATTACATGTGGCTCAGAATTAAACATATATATAATGTTATATTAAATAATAGATTTAGACATATATTTTGATTAAATATATAAAATTTAAATAAAAATATATTATTTTAATATATAAATAATTACATATCATTTTAAAAGATATATATATATATATAATTTGTATGTATACATAAGAGAGAAGGGCAGTTCTCGGCTACGCTGCCGCGTAACCCTCGCCTCAGCCCCCTCCCAGTAGCCCCAACTCCTCCCCCAAGTCCCTGCCTCAGCAATCTCTTCCCCCCACCATGCCTTCCTATTTACTCGACGAATTAAGGGGGTCAATCGCTACTCACTGGGATGAGGGTAGGACCGTCGATTGGTCGTTCGGTACCTACGCAATAACCGATCCTCAGACGGAGCCATACATACCAGTTATCTTTTCTGTTATCGAAACTTGCTAGCCGACACCAGCTACCGCAAAGGGTTCCGCTTTGGTTGGTGGGTTCGTCACTTTGAAAGTAATAAAATGGAGTGTGGTTGCTCGTTCTATGGCTGAAGCAGAGTACAGGGCGGATGAGAAGGCCCCAGGCCCAGATGGAACGATCGATTTTTCAAAAATTCCCCACGCCGGCACCGCGACTTTCTTCTCCCTTGGGTCCCTACCACCACAACCCTCCCCCCATGTCAGCCGCCCTAGCTTCTCCCTAGGCCCTGCCGTGGCAAGCCCCTTCCCCCCACCACCAAGCCGGCTATTTACCTCTGAAACCCCTCACCTAGACCCCTACCCCTAGAACCCATCTCCACACCCCTGTTCACCGCAATCCCTCTCCCCTAGCCCCTAACCCCCGGCAGAACCCCTGACCCAGACCCTTCTCCCTGTTCGCTGCAACCCTTCGCCCAAACACACACACTCGAACGCCCAAACAAAGATGAAATATTCGTAATTATATCTAACATCAAACATTAAGATAGGTAATTGTAATTACAAACTCTCCCATTTCTTAATAACCTCACGTGCAAAGACTATTTTCTGACTTTCTCAGCACAATGAATTATCGATATAAATTTTATTTTAATTAAATAAAAAACAAAACTTTGTAAAGTCTCTATTATATATATCGATAACAGTGGATGTATAGAGACACACATCACAACAAATGCTACTAAAACAAAATATTTGTAAAATAAATTTATAAATTCATGTTGTATCTATAAATTAATTGAAGCTATTATAGTTGGAACAACATACTAAAGCCTATGTTTTCTAATTAAATATTCTTATAAATGAAGTAAAATATAAAAATCAAAGGTAAAAAAAGGATAGTGCAAAAAAAGTCCACCATCACATGTTAGATTTCGTATGAATTGGAAATAACAATGGACAGGGTGTACCCCATTTCCTAAAAAAGATATAAATAGCCCTAAAGATGGGTCGAAATAGCATATTGGGCTCAGGATTCATGCATAATTTAGTTGGGTTGGGTCACGCGATCCGTCTAGGACCAACAACCCGGATCAAGACTTGCTTCATGGAACCGGAATCTAGACCATAGATTCTCTAACAGCTCATGCATTGAGATGATGCCATGTGAACCAGACAAGTGAGCACATTTGGTCTATAAATAAATACACCCATCCATGCCTCATTTATGGTAACATTCATTCATTACTTTCTACCTCATTTACTAGAGATTGCATATTATCACTCGATCTTGGGCTGACTTAAGCATCGGATGGTCTTCACCGAGGACCATACCGACTAGCCTAACGTACTTTCCTCTTCTCAAGGACCATATATATCACATCTGAGTAACCACAAGAGATTGCTACCTGGGACCTCTAGGGAGATTGCTATTTTCCACTCGAATCAATAATAATTATGACATTTCATCTCATGTAGTAATTTGCAGATTCTCAATGTTGCATTCTAAACTTGTATGTATATTACAAGGGTTATATGCATTTTTGATTTTGTAACTTAGGTCATTTAACGGTTTAATCAATTAATTTTTTAAGGTATCATTTTGGTGCTGTATTTATTTAATTTTCACGATTCTAGTCATTTTTCGTTGTGAGAAGAGTGAACTCCAGAAAAAATTACTGAAATTACGAAAACTAAAAAGATGCAGGACCGAAATACTACTTTAAAAAGTTAAATGACAGAAACAACGATAAAAATGACCCAATAGGAACAGTAATCCCAATTTTGAAAGTTCACGTGATATGCATTTTTAAGGCTACAAGGATGAACTTCGGTGAAAAAAAGATCAGAAATAATGAAAATTAAAAAAAATGTGGGACCAAAATGCTATCTTAGAAAAATATAGAACGAAAAACGTCAAATAACTTAAGTTAATAGAAAAAAAAATGTTTTTAATCCTATAATACAACTAAACAAAATCATCAACGCCATAGATTTAGGTAATACATCATCAAAAAATGGATTATGTGAAAGTTACGATCACTTTAAGCATGTATCATAAAATGATATAAGTATTCAAATGCAGAAGAATGAAAAAATGGAGAAAGCTTAAGATTTTGCTTTTGTTTTTTTTCCCGTATCATTAAAAAGGCAATTTCGTAAAGGTAATCCAGAACAATGAGATACCTATAATACCAATTGTCACAGGCGTTCGTGCAGTGAAAAAACGATTACCTACAAGTGTATGTTTGATAAGTTTGAATGAAGTCTTCCCCCACAAGTGTATGCAATATTGTCATAAAACACCATAATTAAAGCAAACATAAAATTTACATGCCAAAGACCAACCTTATTTTAATTCTAATTTCGAATACTAAGGACGTGCTTGCGCACAAATAACACCTCATTCATTACTCACAAAACGTGCAAGCCAAGGCCAAAACATTAAGACAACATGTTGCAGTTGACAACCTCAATTACTAAGAAAAATTACCAAAAATCGCCCTACAATTTCTAGACCAGCCTACAGGCCCATGTAGATAGGCAGTTTTCAATCTGAACTGTCTGTCACATGCTGCATGAAACCGTCTTGTTTTAGCCCTTAGCAATCACCTAGACTTAGCCCGTCGACGCTATGTCATAACCTATTGGTGATGTACGCATGTCATTATGCCCATCTACACCCAATGTCTACTGTCTGTCGAGAAATTTCGCACATTGGGTTCGTTCTACATGCACCGCATGCCATCCTATTGAGGAATGCCGCACACCAAGTGTTGCCTGTGTGCACCGTCTACTGATTGTCCATCACACAGGTGTCCAGCTTCGCCTATATGCGCACATCACGCGCATCTGACTGTAGTTTCTCACAAAGTCCGATACACATGCCCACATGTTGTCGAGACATTAGCCCACAATGTCGACAACCTACTAACGACTCCAATATATATGTGGCCAAGGTTTGCACGTCCACCCGTCGTGCACCGTCTCTCGATGTTCCTCAGCAGACCAATATTACAAAATCACTGTATCATGTGCTGCCTATTAATCCATTGTCTTAACACCAAAATTGCATCTTTCTTGTGCCATCCCTGCCAGCACGCACCGCTGAATCTATAGCGCAAGCCTACCCCACTGCCAAACTACGCTTCTACGGGGTAACACCAGTCCAGTTTGGGCGGACTGCCCAATCACTTTGGCATCTTAATGATCATGAGTTATTTCTCTCATTCCATATCAGTTAATTGCACTGTAGATTGCAATCTGATCCAAATCATACTTCATTTTCCCTCTAACAGCTGAACATTTAACTAATTATAATTTCTTGTTCGATCAATGTCCAAATTTTATTGTTTACCAAATTTGAGAATTCACTTAAAAATGTTGTTTGAACAATTATATCAGCAAACAACCAACTAACGAATAGATTTAGTACAAGTGGACACATCAATGTACTTATGCTAATTGTAGTAGTATATGTATATATACTACTAAAAAAAATATGATATTTTATTATAATTAATTAATATGATCAAAGTAAAAACGATGACGAATAATAAATTAAATGACTGTGAAACAGGGCACCGAATTTTCTATTTCAATTTTTATTGCATCTTATTTCATTATGGCGCATATATTTATATTAAATAAAATATGAGAGACAATAAAATTTGAAATAGAAAATTCAATCTAACGAAATAAGTATTAGCAGTTGCCCTATATATATACAAACTAGGCCAAAACATTCGTTATAACTAAAAATTACTACAAATATTTTTGATCATAATTAAATCATGACAAATATTAATTAACTGCTGTTAAAATTGATTTAACGGTAATCAAAACTGTAATGTAGTGCGTTGTATAATTGGCATAATGGTCATGAGGACATTTTTTTAAAGATCAAACAAAAACATACTAAATATACACTGTAAAATACACGTAACATTTTAGCTTAAAAGACAGGGAAAAAATTCAAGAACAAACCATTGAAGTGAATCTCATGCCCAAAACTCTACGTAATTCTATTCTGAATTACAATGAAAGAATTAAGAGAAATCACCTGTAATGAAATGTCTCCAATATTTTTCCAGCACGTAAGAGAGTATCTAACAACTCATCATTCGAAGAAAGCGAATAGGAGAAAAATTTAAGAACAAATGAACAGTCTAATGAATTCTTAAAAGAAAAAGAATCCGGCGACAGCCGCGGTGCCGACGACCGCGGAGAATTTCAGGGATGCGGCACCGCTCGGTGCATCAGCAGCGGTCTCGCTTGGGCTGGCTGCGGTAGCGGCCGGAGCAGGTGTAGTGGCCGGGGCGCTGGCATCAGCGCTAGCAGCGGGTGCAGAAGAGGGGCCCTCCTCGGCGGCGGCAGGTGCCTCGGAGGATTCCGATTCTGCTTCCGGGCCGGCGGCGGGCGATGAGACAGCTGCTTCAGGGCCGCTAGCAGGTGCTGCGCTGGCGGGACCGCTAGCAGGTGCTGGAGAAGCAGCTGAATGAGGGCTGGCGGCCTGGGCGGGAGACGACGCGGGGGATGCTTCTGGGGTGGCAGCACTTGACTCAGATGGAGCAGCCGCCGGCGATGATGAAGGAGAGCTACTTGGTGATTGGGCAGAAACCACCGCGGCGAAGGCGGTGATGAAGATGAGGGCTAGAGCAATCACTTGACGTGCCATTTTATTCCTTTATTTGTATGTTTTTTATTGATTCTTGTCGGGATTTGCAGTATTTTCTCAATGTGGTCATAGAGAAATACTGCAGAATCAAAGAATGAGGAAGAATGAAGGGTGGGGTGGGGTGGGTTTTATAGTGGAAAATGGCGACGGAAATGTTGGGGGAGTTCTTG
The DNA here is from genome assembly GCA_034509735.1 of Sesamum alatum. Lineage (NCBI taxonomy): Eukaryota > Viridiplantae > Streptophyta > Magnoliopsida > Lamiales > Pedaliaceae > Sesamum > Sesamum alatum. The sequence continues at coordinate 531,305 of JACGWO010000005.1, forward strand.
GCGGACGTTTGAGCAAGATAACCTGTATTTTTAATGGTCAACGTTGGGAGTTTGTTGCGTTTTAACGGGGTAAAAAATGCTTTGAGAAAAATCCGTACCATTCTTGTGGTTAGGTTTAATTTCTATTTTACGTTGAAATTTGACTATTGTTTGACTCATTTTTTCAACGTGGAACAAGATTCGAGTTGGACAAATTTAATAATTTTGTTCGTTTTTTTTTTTTTTTTTGCAATTGATGTTCTTATAATATTATTATTACACTTTTAAATATTTTGTTCATTTACTTCATCTAATGAATTAAAAAATAGATGAAACAATGGTGATGCGAACAAAAAGTTGTTCATTCGGGTAAGTTAAACTTGGGATTTTTTGGTCATTTTTTCGCAAGTCTTGAAAAGAGGGTCAACCAGAAAAAAAAAAAAAAAAAATTAGCACTCTAATACTCAAGTTCATAAACAGTGGTAGTAATAACAACTGGAATTGAAAAGACGTAATAAAAGTAACAAATAAATGCTATAGTGTTTCAAGCAATAATATTTTTGTGTGTAAAAGTATTGAGAGAGTGTTACTCTTCACCGCAGGAAGATGAACCCCTTTTTTTAACCATTGCCTCCTACCAGTTGGAAGAGTTCGATCCCCTTATGACTCGAGAGGTAGGTTGTTAGATATGATAAACTCCAACTGTAGTGGGATATCTTCTTAACCTCCAGCTTGAATTTCTACCCATTGAAGACTTATCTTCCAGACAGGTAGGACTCCTTCCTCATATAAGGGCTTTGTATTCCTAGGGGGCGATTGAGACAGGTCAAATGACCTCCCTAGAATATTGTGTATCCTTCTTCGCCAGAGTGCATTCGTTCGTATATGTTGTCCTACTAGGCTCTACCAACGTGTTGACAAGTTATTCCTAGCGTTGACCTAGTTGCTACGCAGGCAGCCCTCTTGGGCCTCTGTGGGCCTTCTTGGGCTTAACTAGTCTCTTTGCATAACAGGCCCCCTCTGCAGTTGGACACTAGAATTTTTTATTAAATTGTATGATAAATTTTATTTAAATATTAAAGTAGAACGCAATTTAAAACAGAGTAAAAATGAATAAATTTAAAGTATATATATTATTATTAATTGACATAACAAAAAATCGATACAATTTTGTATTAAAATGTAAAAATACAAAAAAGAAACTCTAATCTAATGCTACGGCCTCCCGATCGTCATCAGGAGGATGTGAATCCGCATGTGTTGCCTGTTGGTGGCCCTATACTGGCCTCAGCTACGAATCACCACATGCAGGAAACTACATGTAAAATACTTAGTACGAATGCATTTGTCTTGCTCTACCACCAGCTACACTTTTTGCCCTCTAGACGAAGACATTTTACTATTGCATGTCCTTCCCCTACCTAAATAAGACTAGTATCATTTGGTCCATCTTTTATTACTGTTTATACTGCAGGAAATTCCGGAATAATAACATATGTTTGTTGATACATGTACATAAAAATAGTTATGCAGGAATTCCCAACAAAAACATAATATCAACGCAAGGAGCAAGAGAAAGACTCGATTACAATTTATTCCTATTGCATCAGTCGAATACAAGTCTTTCACTACTGAGTTGTGGGAGGGGGGAGTGATTTTGCTCCCATCATATATTTTTCAGTATTAAAGGCAATTTTAGTCTACTAACTGTGTCATTTCTCACTTTAGTCCCGTAACTTATTAGGGTTTCATTTTAGTCCTGTAATTTTTTAAAAATGCTCAATTTTGGTACACAAGTCGTCGGAAAGCTGACAAAGCAGCCGGAAAGTAGCACATGGACCTCTCGTGTGAATTAAAATTGGGAAAATGATTTTCATTGGACAAAACCCAATGACACGGCAGTGAAATGGGCTTTCTTTATAAAAAAGAAAGAAATGACGTGGATTTCATTTTCATAGCCATTTGAACCAGATACTGCATTGCATTTTCGCCATCAATTCATCGGTGACAGAACTAATCACGGCACCGGACCACCATCGTTGGATTGCCCATCCTCCGGCGAACAAAACGCACCTTCACCCAGCAATTTTCGCTCACCCTACGGCCTGATTGCCCCTTCACCTTTGTCGCGTCGGTCCGTCCTGTTTTCCAATGATTTCCCCGCGGCCGACGTCCAGCTCATAGGCAGAGCACTATCCTCGTGATCCTTTCCTCCACACACTCCTTCCCCTCCACCCAGTTTCTGTCATCGGTGCCTCGACAGAAACGGCCTCCTCAACTTTGTGCACCCAATCGAGTCACCGCATACTCAGCCCACCTACCCAGTTGATTCACCCTTTAATTCCTCTTGACGCTCCCCTTTTTGGCACCCAAAGGCGGCCTACTCAATGTCCCCATAGGCTGAGGCTTCCGAAAAAACAAGAAGATGAAGTCTTCTCCGCGGCTCTCCGACGACTCAAAAGACTTCAGCAGGTCGTCTGATGTTGAAATTCTTCCAGGGCATTGCGCCAGCTATGGATTTTTAGCTCGGAGGTGAGGAATCAACTTCTCCAGGCTCAACATCTCCCCGAATACTGGTCTATACAACCAGTTCTCTTCCTTTTGGGAAATATCAAGCACCTGTGGCGCGATTTCTCGAGCCCATGTTTCAATCTTGTTTCTTTTGTAATGGGATTCAACACTATTTTCCCTAATTTTCACATCATTTCTATTTTTTTATAAAAGGCCACTTCACTGCCATGTCATCGAGTTTTGTCCAATAAAAATTGTTTCCCCAATTTTAATTCGCACGTGAGACCCATGTGCTATTTTTCGGCCGCTTTGTCAGCTTTCCGACGACTTGTGTACCAAAATTGAGCATTTTTAAAAAAGCACAGGACTAAAATAAAATCCTAATAAGTTGCGGGACTAAAATGAGAAAAGACACAAGTTAGTGGACTAAAATTGCCTTTAATCCTATTTTTCAAACCCAAAATCCAAATATACCAAAGTCCAAGGTAAAAGGTCAGGCTCCCTGTCATTCAGCCAGTAGGCCAATACCCTGCTCGCCAGTACCTAAATCCCAAGCAGCAAAGGCTTCAGTCCCTCTTGCTACCCAGACTAACTAGGCAAAGTCCATAACCGAGGCCTATGTTAGCAAGCCCAAACATCATACACTAATGATGCCATGTCAAGGTCCCTGTTACCTTTAAAAAATCTCCAGCTAAGACCCTATATATCTGTTGGAATTAACCGACAGCATAGCAAGTAACAAATTTCCTTTCTTTTCAGGTTGACTGTGCAAGACCCTTTCAAATGGTCATAACTTCCAACAATGAACTTTAGATCATGTGAGGATAGTATCATTTTGAAGCTAACATCTAGGGGATTCGATTGATATACAGCTTGCCCTAACTAACCCACGGATCTCGTCCCAATTTTCTCTGTAAATAGAAATCTAATGACAATCAACATATAAAGCACTTTTATTCAACACACTTTCTCTCTCGGAAAATGAGAGTTGAGTTCCCTATTATTTTTTTTCCTCTAAATTTCAAATTCAAACCCTCCACATTAAATATTTGCATTATTTCACGTTTATTCAAGTTTTCTCTATTCTATTCCTCTTAAATTCAAAAACTGACTTAAATATCGGAATGTTAATCGCAGTCCTGGTTGGGATAAAGATATGAACCTATCTTCATAGGTAGTACCTATGGCTAAAGCGGCATTCTGATGCTCCAAAACAAAGCAAGATGCGATTCCCCTTCTCTATTTCTTATGGATTGCGCCTTACGAGAGCGCCGTCGGTCGGGAATCAACCGACTATTGGGCCTAACGGGAAAGAGGTCGGGTATTAATAAAACGAACGCTTCAACATATGATATAAAAGTCATTCCTGCTTCGGCTCAGCCCCTTTCTTGTGCTCACTCTCTTCTATCATGCATCATGGGGTGGGGGGGGAGGGGAGGGGGGGAGGCGAGTTACCTCATAGCAACCAACCACTGGTGCTACTGGCATGGGCCTCTACCCCCTAACGTTAATAGCAGAGATCCGCCTCGGACAACTAAGTGCCGGACAACCGGGACAGGAGCTGAAAGCCATTTCCTTCAACCAAGAATCAACTCCACGTTGTACGTTAGTCGATCGAGCTGCTTCGCTCCTCATTTAGCAGATAGAAATGTTACCTATGCAAGATTGAATGCAGTGCTGCTTGGACAACATCATTGCATTTAGTATAGTTAGCTAGGAAGCACCACGTCATACTGGGAATTTTGTTCCACACATTGGCTCAATTCTACCTTCCACATCCAATTCTTCCTCAATTATAAGGCCCAGTTGATAAGTGGCCAAATAGGACATGCAAACTTTCAAAAGAAATGTGAGAGATAGTCCGATTCGTACATCAAATAATTAATTAATGTGTGATTCTTTGATGTCCAATTAGTCCCCAAAAATTTTAAAATTTTTGTGAAGATCCTTCAACCAAAATTCTCAAGAATTGCAAAATCTTGTATGAATTTGGCGTGTGCACCTCAGGTGAGCCCCAAATGTTGGTCAAACTTGCAATTCCGACTTAAACTGTGGGGCTAATTAAATGCTAAATTGAATTCCAACAAAACCAAAATTACAATTTTGCCTATAAATGACTCCAAGGTATTTATATGTATGAGACAATTTTTAGAAAAGGAACAAAAATCAAATTTTGGCTGAGAAATTAAACAAATTGTGAAGGAATTATAGGGGTGACGATTTTAGTCCTCTTACAATTCAATTTAGGAATTAAGTACCGCAATTTAAAAGGAATAGCACATCAAGTATAAAATCCGCCAAAAATCATTTTGGCAACTTTTGCGGATTTTATTGTTAATATATCAATTTTTTGAAAATTGTAAGGTTTAATTGCTAAAAGTGAATTCTGACGTGACTAAATTTGTCACTGCCTATAGTCACAAGACCCAAATGACTATAAGAAAAAAATACATCAATTTTGTCGTTACTAATTATCATGTTTAATTAAATAAACATTGATATGGTGAATAATATATATAGTGATCAACCACAATTTCTATCATGTTTAAATTGAAAATTGATGGTGAATAATATAGTGATCAACCACAATTTCATAATGGTTATTGACCGTTGTGTCATCAACCATGAATGAAATTAAAAGATTAATAACAAAAAATCTTAACATATTCTTTAACAATAATAATAATATCGAATAACTAAGATTATATAATGATTTCTTGACTTAGGCATTCAACAATAATAGAGTTATTATGTTCAACTATATATCATGGATAAATTAAAAATGGATGACGAAAGTGGGCTTCTTTATTGAAAATTGAAATGTATAAAGGAAAAAACAAATTCTTATTTTACAAGTAATATTTAGCAAAAGGCATAAAATTCTAAAATCTTCTGCCCTCCATAATACATTATTGAAATCCGATCAAACCTAGCATGGAACGATCTAATAATTTTCTAGAACTTAGGATAAAAAACAAAAAAAAAGGTATTTTAATAATTTGAAGACCTAATTAATTATCTAAACGAAGTACCAGTACCGAACACTTAGAAAAAGAAGAATCCAACAGCAACGGCGGAGCCGATTACTGCAGACACCTTCAAAGAGGAGGCGCCGCTGTCAGCGGGTTTGTCGGTCGCCGAAGGTGTCGTCGCGGCGGGAGTTGTAGGAGCATCGGAGGTGGGGGTGGTGGCCTCAGTGCTGGGGGCAGGTGAAGATGAGGACTCCACCGTGGGGGATGCCGCGGTACTGGAGTCAGGGCCGGAGGCGGGAGCTGTGTCATAGTCGTAATCGTCGGTGACAGCTGGTCCGGGGGCGGCGTCGTTGGTGGCAGCTGGTCCGGGGGCAGCTTCTGGGGCGGAGATAGGGGTGGCGGCCGGGCCGTTGGCTGAAACTGGCGCAGGGGATGCTTGTGGTGATGCTTGTGGGGATGCTTGTGGGGAAGCACTCGACTTGGATGGAGCGGCAGCCGGCGAGGTGGTGGGTGCTTGGGCGGAGACCACCGCGACGACGGAGATGATCATGATGAGGGCGAGAGCTACCACTTGACGTGCCATTTTTGTTCCTCTAATTTATTACACAAATCAAGAATGATGATTTTTTATTTCTGGTAATTTGCTCTCTTTTTTTTTTATTAAATAATAATTGGCAGTACTTCTCTTTATTTACTGGTAGAGAAACACTGCAGAAGAGAACGATGAGAAGATAAGGAGAGGAAGAGGGTTTTTATAGAGCTCAAAATTCCATGCACAACTGCTTTTGTCCGTAAAAGACGACGACTGTTAAGGTTAAATCGTTACCTATTTTAACGCTAAACCTTCAGTTCCGTAGGCAATCATAATGGTAATGGATATAGGCCACTCGTTTCTCTACTTTGATTTCTCTTGTAACAAAAACGAGTAAATTATATAGACACTTCTTGATGTTATGTTAAATTATATAAATATCTTTTATTTTTTTTTTGTAAAATTATAATTATATTTTTTGAGGGATATTAGTGTAATATTTTTCAAAGGTGTTTGTATAAGTTTTACCTTTTAATAGGGGGTGGTGTAGTTGTAATTACAATTATAACATCAGTTAGTGCAACTGTAATTTTACAAAAGATTAGAAGTATTTGTGTATGTTGGTTTAACGTTAAGGGGTGTTAATGTAGTTTATCCCAAAAATAAGTAAATAAAATAAAATAATAATTTTATTTAAAAAAATATAAATTATTTTCAATGTTAAAAATGTTTATATGATATAAATATTAAGATAATAAATTTATACTAATTGATGTGAAAATTTCAATTTTAACGATAATCAACACAACAAAAGATAATGTCATTAGTAATAACATAATTTTTTTCTAAAATAATGGAATTCGTTGTTAATTTACGTTAACAACGAATTTAGCAAAACAAATATATATTTACTTAGTAATTAAATCGTCGTTGGTTTTATCATTGAATTTTTTTCTTGTTGATTTATTAGAAATTTTACTAAAGAAAATATTTGTTCATGAAAGTTTTGGTGGGCCAACTTTTCAAAAATTTGATAAGGTCAGATATAAGTTTTGCAACATTAAATTCTTTTCTGGTTATAGCAATGAAAATTTTCATTTCTAATGTTAATTTTGAAATTACAAAAACTTAAATTTCTTATCTCTTGCTAAATTTGTTATTAATTACCAATAAATTTACTCGCCTTTTTAATTTTCCTAGCTAGGCTTAATTTCTTGTAGTGTAATTAATTTAACTTTTTCCTTCCGTTTATTTATATTAACAGTTGCATGCAATCATCGCTCATATAACTCAACTGAATACAACACAAAAATTATCCATATTTTTTTTATTGTTTAGAAAATTAAAAGATACAATAATTATCCATACAAAATCATGAGGCCGATTTTAAGGTTTGATAAGGAGAATTAACTTATTCCAGTTAAAGGGTGGGATAAAGTCTGGCCTTGTTTGATTTGTGTGATTATGTGCTATAAGACTGTCTATCATACGTAATTACACGTTTAATTCATAATATTAGAGTTTGGAATTAACATCGGTCCAGTCTTATCAAACTTAATTTATGATATAGTGTATCCCACCTAAGAGAGGTGAGATACACTATCCTATCGATTAGTGAATGTAGGATTAAACACTTTCTTCCTTAAATATCATCCCACTCTCTCTTCCTCCTTAATACGTGCACTCTTAATAAAATCTACCTCAAATTATAATAATTTAATAATAAAATATAATAAAAAATATTTCTTCATTTTTTTTCTTTTGGACTTTTGAGAAATATTTGAGTTTTGATTAATTCTTAAATTTAAAAAAGTAGGATTTTTGCAATACTCTTAGAATTTTTTACAAAAATAAACCTACGCTCTCTTTTTTTTTCTTAATGCAATGTCTATTTTGAACTTCTGCTTCGTATGAATGTAAAAAAAAAAAAGAAAAGAAAATATTCCACAAGAATAATTATTTTAAAGATTGTATTTCAATAAATATTGAGAGGGTCTTTCTATCTTATATAATTATTCACTCTTTTGCATTTAATCATATTTTGTAAGTTTTTCAACCAAACATCATATTATATTATGACATGAAATATCCCTCATACAATACGTCAAAACAAACAGTGTATAATGGATCAAGGGATTAATATCATTATATTTTTCATCCCATCTGATTGCATTATGTCTAATCGTATCACACGAACCTAACAAGCTTTAAAAGTACAAAATCATTTTGGTCCGTCCAAAGGCCAAAACCTCATGAAAGTGAATCCAATGCAAATAAAAATGCTAAATGGATTCATTTATTTAAAATTAGAAACTTCAAATTTCTAATAAGGATTTGTTTGAATATTTATATTTCAAATATTCTAAATTTCAATTTGCATATTGAAGTATATGTTATGAAATATTAATAAATTTTAAAGTTGTTTGGAATGGAATTATTTGAAATTTTATAAGATCAAAAGGTCGGATAGGATATCATGTTGGGCACATAGGAAATAAATTTAAAATTAGCAACACACGTAAGAGTTGTTGCAGTAGCCTCGAACAAAAATACTCCAACCATCAAGTTAGATAAATAATCTATTGGTTGTGTGGTCGAAACCAATAATTGTAGTAAATTGATGTGGCACACCTGAATATTCAATTTGTAGACTATTTATAACTTTCTATCAATGTACGAACGGCACTAAAGTCCCTGTCGATAGTGTCTTATGCCTGGTATGAAGGGCCCATATCACATATTTTAGGGTCGGATCATCTTACCCGAATAACAAATAGACGAATCTTTCTTACTTAAGTTGGGTCATCTGACCCGAATATCAAAATATTTTCTCTAAATTCTTCATTTCAAATCCTAATATTCCTGATTTATGATAGTATATTTTCCCTTTGATCCAATGCACTTTTGACGCAACGAGAGATTCGAAAATTAATGAAAATTGATATGAAATATAAGATGGAGAAACAATTTAATATAGAAAATTTAAGACATATTCAAGTAAAGTCCGATCAGATCTATTGCTCTCTTGTAATATATAATGAGTAATTAACAACAAAAGAATCTCGAAATATAACCTCTGACCAAACACTTCTCTCTAATAATCTTTTCTAGTACGTAACAAACATCTAAGAATCCATTTTACAAATCAAAAAAGAAAATCCAGACCGTATCGATAAACTTAGAAGAAGAAGAATCCGGCAGCAGCGACGGCGCCAACGGCGGCGGAGACCTTCACGGAGGAGCCGCTGTTGGCTGTATCAGCAGGCTTCTCGCTTGGGGTGGATGCGGTAGGACCACCGTCGGTTGTATAGTCACCATCGTCGCCTGTGGGAGCGTCAGCTCCGGTGGGGGATGAAGCATCAGTGGTGGTGGTGGAGGCGGAGGGAGCAGATGAGGGCTTGTCTGTGGAGGAGGATGCTGGGGTGGAGGAGCTGGTGGTGGATGGCGCCGGAGCTGCTTTGGGTGAGGCGGAGCTTGCGCTGGTTGTGGGCGCAGCTGCTTGTGAGGGCGACGATTTGGTGGTTGTAACTGGTGCGGAGGCCGGCGATGATGATGGAGATTGGCTTTGGGCGGAAACCACCGCAACGAAAGCGACAGCGAAGATTACGGCGAGAGCAACCAATTTGCGTGCCATTTTATTTTATTTTATTCCCGGAATCTTCTTGTGGAATGTACAGTACTTCTCTGCTCGATTTCACTCTGAAGAGAAATACTGCAGGGAAGATGAGGAGGTGAGTGAGGGTAGAGAGGGTTTTATAGGGCGGAGGACGGCGAAGATGGTGGCGGAATAGCGGTGGACGTTCGGATACTATTGCATACCAATTCTGTCCGTCCAAAGAACGAGAGATCGTTGCGACTGACCAGTCAATGTCCGATTTTGACTGTAAATATTTGTGGTCATGTATAATAATAATAATAATAATTAATAATAATAATAATAATGATAATATGAAATATAATATGGTTTTGTAATAGAAAATTTATATTAGTTGGTTTTTTTGAAAATTATCATATTCTGGGGCTATTTTGTTTATAATGATAGATGCCATTAAAATACACTCGACTTAAGAGGAAGTCCAATTCGAATAAAGCTTCGTGAGGAGCCAGAAGTGTACCCACCTGAGCATGGCCCTCGGAGAGAATAGGTTGTGACAAGCGGCCACAAGCCCACAGGGGAGAATGACTCGACACCCATCAGGGTGTCAAGGTGTTACATGCGCAATTGACAGAAGGCCATTCGTGCACCTGAAGGCACGATAGCCACGTAAACTCTGATTGGGCCAAAGATCTAGAACGTGCTCCAACCACCCCTTAGGAATTTGAGCCATATCCCGCAGGGAAGCTCATTCAACAGGGATTCCAATCGAGACAATCTTCAAAGATCTTCCCATAATTTGATGGAAGCTTATCCAGAATAACCATCAGTCCGAGTCCCAAGGGACTACGGCTATAAAAGCAAGCTCCTTCCCTCCGGTAAAAGAGTAACGAACTCTTGCAGGATATATACGCACAAAGCACTCACTCTTTACGGCCAATTACTGTCCTATTACATTACACCGCTTTCTTTTCTTTTCATTTTTATTCTCTAAATTGCTCACTGATTTGAACGTCAGAGCAAAAATGTAATATTTGCAGGCTTTCATTTCAAAACTTGTGAAAAATTCGGCCAAAAGGTCCCAAATCCAATTCAACCCAGACGAGTAATTTTTTGCTTGCCTCAGTGATAAATATTATTACTATGTATTTATATATGGGGTAAATTAGAGTCACGTATTTTGAAGTTTGGCATAACCACAAATATCTCTTTATTATTTGAAAAATTACAATATACATCCTTAATTTTAATGTCTGTCTAAAAATGAAACCATTTTGTTAGCCTCCACTAGATTTTCATCTAAGTTTTCTGGTGTATTTTTTTTTGAATTTTTTAATATATTATATGGACTAATATGAGTTATAGAGTATTTATTTTACACACCCTCATTTTCTTATATATTTTTTCAAATATTTTAGAAAGAAAATCAGTAAAGCTAAATAATCACATCACCGTCTAGGAACTATATAATTATTTTTATCTAAAAAGTATTTATAATTTTTCAAATAACGAGAAAGTATTCATATTATATTAAATCTTGTAGGGGGCTTAATTTACTTTATATATTTTTCAATAAGGGAATAAATTGAGAAAAAAAGAATAAAACTTTGATTTTTCTTGTGGGGATAGTTTCTAGAGCTCTTTCGGCAAACAGCAAGTGGCTAATTCTCGGGTGAGAGGCATAAACGAAAGAGCTAGGGCTCATTCTGGGCTGCTAATCATTTTGCAATATTCAACAATATATTTGAATCCCAACTTGGAATCATGTCTACTTGTACTCGGTCAAGCCCATTAGGTTATATTAGGCCCAACCCAACTCGAAGATGGCTGGGCATAAGGTTTGGGTTCAATTAACAGCTATAACCCAATGCAGGATATTCTATGCGTGTGCATTATTCTTTTATAAAATTATTTAAAAAATATAGTACCCATACAATTTTATTATTAATCTTTTAAAGATAAATATAATACTTAAATATATATATAAAATTATAAATTTAAATAAGTATGAGATTTATAAATATTTTTGATAAAAATATAATGATAAAAAGGTTATTTAAAAAAAATAAATGAAACTAACAAAACGTAGTTATGCAAGACCACAACAATAGATTCACCCATTTCAATTATTATAACTAGCAAATGTACCATAGCAAATGTGGTACATTTTATGTATGTGCATATTTTTTAAAATATTAAAATTAAATATTTTTATAAATTAGATATTTGTAGAATTAAAAATTATCTAAAAAATATATATATATAATAAGATAAGGTAATATATATAAAACAAAATGTATGAGAAAAAAACTACTAAAAGAGCATGATGAATGGGGAAGTTAAAAATAATTAATTAATTTAATTTTTTCAAAAAATAGCAAACCAGAATTAATTTTTAACTTCCCCATTCATCATTTTTAACTTCCCCATTCATATAGTAATATATAGTATAAATTACTCATGACAAAGTATAAGGTACAATTTTGTATTTCGTTAATCATTTCTAGTAAAAAAGAATTTTAGTGTCACCATTATGGATCAAGACATATCCCCCAATCGTAGATCACTTATAAAATTTACTTACACATCGCCCACAAATTTAGCCCGCACATCGATAGAGGAAATTGTACGCCTACAACAATTTAATCAGAAAGTGACCCGCCACTTATCTAATATACTTCGTATCATGTGTATAGAAATAGCTTCTGAAATATACAAATAATACAAATTTTATACCGGCGAAGTATATATGATATACAATATTTAATTGTGATGATAAATCCAAAAATCACTCCTAATACACATCCCGAATATTCTATTATAAATTGATATTGAATGTTTTATTACACTTCACATATACATATCACGTGTATAAAATACATAATAATTGTATGTATAAAAAAATAATTTTTAGACACAGTACCTACATCTTAAATGTAATATAAGATGCAACGCAAATTTATAATAGAAAAATTTAAACCGTGTATCACGAGTGCGGTAAATAGAAAAAATCATGCTAATTGAAATTAATAAGGGATAATTATATTTACACTCTCTGATTTATAGTTTATTTACATAAATTATCCTAGTCTTTGTGTAATTACAGAACCATCCTAACAACAACAAAAAATGGTAGTTTGTGTAATGATGTTAACGTTTTTCGAGTGTGTATGTATAGTTTTTCAAAAAGTATAGGTGGTTTGTGCAAATGAAGTTAACGTTTCTGGTGAATGAATATTTAATTTTTCAAAAAATAATAAAAATTTGTGTAAATAGACTATAAATCAGGAGACGTAAATGTAATTATTTTCTAAGAAATGAATAAAAGGAAAGAAGCACAATAAATAAAAGAATTATGCTAATTAAAATTAATAAGGAATAATTATATTTACACCCCTGATATATAGTTTATTTACAAAACTACCTTAACAGCTAAATAATAATAATAGTTTATGTAACGATATCAACATTTTCTGAGAGTGTACGTATAGTTTTTCAAAAAGTATGGGTCGTTTGTACAAATAAAGTTAACGTTTCTTGTGAGTGAATATTTTATTTTTTAAAAGATAAGAAAAATTTGTATAAATAGATATAAATCAGGAGAAGTAAATGTAATTATTGTCTTAGAAATTGATAAAAGGAAATAAGCACAATAAATAAAAGAATAAAACCAAAAAAGAAATGTGGTAGCATTTGAAAATGGGGAATAGCAATAGATTGCAGTTAGTATGGTATAGAGTAGATCGCCAGATTCAACACAACATGACACACATTGATACTCACCACTACGTGTCTGATTTCTCCGCCCGATCGCCATTTTAGTCCTTTGTTCTTCCGCCCCCGATTCTCCCTCTCCTCCATTCCTTTTCTCTCCCATTGCCTTCCCTCTCGTTCATGGCTCCATCCCTTGAGGATAATAATAACAATAATAAAAGTAATAGTATCGCCGCCGTTGCCGGAGGAGGAGGAGGAGGAACAATTGGGGAAGAAATGACGACTGTTAAGTCACGAGTCACGGTCGTCGGCAGTGGCAATTGGGGAAGCGTCGCCGCCAAGCTCATTGCTTCCAACACACTTAAGCTTAATTCCTTCCATGGTTTTAGTTTTTTTTTTTTTTGTTCTTATAGGCTTACTTTTTTTTTTAGTTGCTTTGTTCTCATGTGACTGAGTTGTTGAGCTATGGATTATTCTTCTGTTTTGAACAGATGAAGTGATTATGTGGGTGTTCGAGGAGATGTTGCCGACAGGCGAAAAACTCTCACAAGTCATCAACCGAACTAATGTATATCTGACTTTTGTGCTTTTCCTTTCACTAGCAGTTTCTTGTCTGGTTTTATTGTTAGATGTTTTTGGTAAAAATGCTATTTTGGTGTACTGTTTTCTTTTATAGGAGAATGTTAAGTATCTCCCTGGCATAAAGCTTGGTAAAAATGTTGTTGCAAACCCTGATCTTGAAAATGCAGGTATGTTCATTTCAATTAGGCTCCCCTGAATTTGAATATTTAGCTGTTTTTTATGTATTTGAGCAACCAATTAATGTTGGCGACTGCTTGCAAAGTTGGTCTGATCTCCGACTGTATGCTATTACATATTATCAGTCCCTTTTGGATTGGATGTAGAAGAGTTTTGATATTTTCATAAGGAGGATTTTTGCAATTAATGTTGTATCTAATTTGGCTCAACTGGAAATTTGTGTAGTGAAGGATGCAAACTTGTTAGTGTTTGTGACACCCCATCAGTTCATGGAAGGCATTTGTAAAAGGCTAGTGGGGAAACTAAGAGCGGATGCTGAAGCAATATCTCTTATTAAAGGAATGGAGGTCAAGAGGGAAGGTCCATGCATGATCTCTTCTCTCATCTCAGAACAGCTCGGAATTAATTGTTGTGTTTTGATGGGGGCAAACATTGCAAACGAGGTTACCTGCTCGTTTCTTATGCTTAAATGAGCAGTTATATCGTACGTGACAATCTATTTCTCTGTAACCAGACAATTTATTTGTCTGTGTAGATTGCAGTTGGAAAGTTTAGTGAAGCAACAGTGGGATACAGAAAGAGTAAAGAGATTGCGGATAAATGGGTTCAGCTATTCAATACTTCATATTTTGCAGTCACCCCTGTAAGTAAAATATGCCTTCTGAGTTCCGAGAGCTCAATACAATGTGGGATGATTTATGATGTGCAGTTTGCTGACATCGTTGAATGAACATAAATATAAACAGGTCCAGGATGTCGAGGGAGTTGAACTATGCGGAACTCTGAAAAATGTCGTGGCTCTTGCAGCAGGTCTGTTCTGTCCTGACTACTTGTTCTCTTTTCACTTTGCTTTGGTTATGTTGCTTTATAAGGCTTGTGAAACAGGATTTGTGGATGGATTGGAGATGGGGAACAATACAAAGGTAAAATCTGATGCAAATTCTGAGCTTATAAACTTCTTAGTTAAAGTTTTACTATAATAATAAGTGCGTTAAATTGTAGGCTGCAATAATGAGAGTTGGTCTGAGAGAAATGAAGGCCCTCTCGAAGCTACTTTTCCCTTCTGTCAAGGATAGTACTTTCTTTGAGAGCTGCGGCATAGCCGATGTAATTACAACTTGCTGTAAGTACCAGAATGTCTATCTCTGCTCCTTTTGACCAACTTCTAGTTGTAATTCTTCTGAGTACGATGATACAGCAATATGAAACACTTCTGTCTATTTTTATTATCAGTGGGAGGAAGAAACAGGAAATGTGCGGAGGCTTTTGCTAGGAATGGTGGAAAGAGGTCTTTCGATGAGCTTGAAGCAGAGATGCTGCAGGGCCAGAAATTACAGGTAGTTGTTTCTTGTATACATTTGTGGTTCACCCCCCCCCCCCCCGTTCTTTGTTGGGTTGCAAATAGTCCACGATGGAGCTCGAGTAGAAAGGATTAATCCATTTCTTAGGGGCAAGGATCTTGGGTTAATGCCAATCAATCAATTGGAACAACTTCATAAATGTATCTTTTATCTATAGAAATCGAAAGGATCCAATTCAAAAGCAAAACTTGTTGGAATTGATCAAACTTTTTCGATCCAAAGGGTATCACTCGGGAATCAACTGTCCTCAGGATTCTTTCATATGAAAAGCAAAAAAGTATAGCATCATTTTACATGAAAATGATGCTACTTATTCACTTCACCTGAACACTATGTGCATATCCACAACTAAAGTGTGTCTTTTTTTAATGTTAGTTTATCGGTTAAATATATTCTTAGTTATATGTTTATTAACCTGATCTAGAAAATTTTGTAGGGTGTATCGACTGCAAAAGAAGTTTATGAGGTTTTGAGACACAGGGGATGGTTAGAGCTTTTCCCTCTCTTCTCAACGGTGCATGAGATATGCACACACCGTCTGCCACCAACAGCCATAGTCGAATACAGTGAGCACAACCCAAAATATTCCCTTGTAGGAGGGCCTGCTAAGTTTTAATGATATTTGCATAAACGAAATAAACTTCATTAAATTACTTGTTTGAGTTTCTTATGCTGAACGTTTGTTGTTTCTACAAACTTGTATGACACTTAGAGAT
This sequence comes from Sesamum alatum, assembly GCA_034509735.1. NCBI lineage: Eukaryota > Viridiplantae > Streptophyta > Magnoliopsida > Lamiales > Pedaliaceae > Sesamum > Sesamum alatum. The sequence continues at coordinate 547,444 of JACGWO010000005.1, forward strand.
TAGAGCATCTTCTGTTAATACGTGAGCAAGCCACTTAATATATAGCTCCAACAAAGATGATAGCAGTAGGTCTAATTTTCACATTATGCCTTTTTATAGTATAGAAGTCACTCTTTACATGATTATTTTGCAATTATTTCTTTGGTTATTTGAACATTTAATTTCTGTAACTATAGCTTATCAGTTAGCATAGATTAAGGATTTAAATGCTGAGCCTGAGGATGTACATGATCAGCCAACCCAAAACTCCATAGGGATGAAGGAACAAATCTTATATAAACAAAACATTTTTCTATGATTTCATGCTCCAGTTTTACAGAATTTCCAGAAGGGCAATTATAAAACCTTAAAGTACCATAACAAGGAGAGAATCCAAACCCAAATCAATCTTTTCTATACCCCTCATCACCATGTTCATAAGTAAATTTTACAGTTGGTAGGAGGAAAATTTACCCGGTACGTATTCTATCGAGCCTGTCTACACTCTTGCGACCTCTTTCCAGTTGATGGTCGATGCTTTTCCAGGATTTCTCAATACAATCAACACTTCTCCTCGACCTTTCCATTTGATCAAAGGACATCCTTAACTTATCTAGCTTCTCAACATTTTGTGACTGATTTTTGGATCTTTCGGGCTTGTCTGTGCTGTGCCTCGGTTTTTCTCTCCTGTCAGTGCTCTTCCTTGGGGCATCAAATATATCTGTACTCTTCCTAGATGGCTCAAACTGGTCCGTGCTCTTCCTAGTACTGATTCGGTGCGAAGGAGATCGCTCTACAGTTGCAAACAAACTTCTTGAGATGTCTTATGTACTCGGGGTAGAGCTCTAGATCGCAGTGATTTCCTCCTTTAATCCACAAGGGTTCATATTTCTCCTTACAGAGCTCCCAGAGCTGCTTACCATGTGAAAAATCAACCACTTCATCTGCTGTTCCCTGAGAACAATAATTACGAGTTAACCATGACAAGTTGATTGATCACACGAGCAACGACCTGAACTTGAATGCATTCACACCATAAATAAGAAGACAAATGACAAGAACACATGATATAACGCTGGCAAAACCATCAGAACTTAAAATTTTCAGAAATCGTAAAGAAGGAATGACCTGACCTTGAAGACATTCACACCATAAATAGGAAGACAAATGACAAGAACACACGATATAAAACTGGCAAAACTATCTGGAGAACTTAAATTATTCAGGAAACCATAGAGAAGGCCGACTTGAAAAGGTATCAGACCTCATCAGTCATCACAACATGCAAGCAGCACCTAGCATATCTTGCAAAATCGTATCCTCCCTATCATATCATTGCAAAGTCGTATCTTCTATTTTGATCTTTCGTTATTGTCTAATACAGGGGCAAAACAGTTGCCTAAGGTTCGAAATTGTAAGAATCCAGGGTCGACCTCAGGTGAAATAGTTTAGAGAATGTCGTACTTACATGAATAATGAGGACAGGACAATTAACCAACGGGATCTTATCAATGTTCTGCAGTATGAACAAGGGAACAAAACATTAGTAAACAAATACGACGCAAGTACACTTTACCAATGGCTTATGGCGAGAAAAACTCTACCTTGTAGATGTCAAACCAGTATGTGCGTTTTACTGAATACATAACTCTTACACCCGACAATATAGGACTATGCAAAACAACAGCTCTTAAACGAGGCAAACGGGTTGCCAGATCCAAAGTAGGTCCACTCCCAACGGACTGACCGTAGAGTATCACATCTTCCTGCTTAGTACCATAATTCTCCTCAAGACACTTAAACGCAGCTTCGATATCTGCATATGTGTTCTGCTCACTGGGCTATAAACATCATTCAGCATTTGGAATTTGTTGTCAGGCACTATAGATCAAACTACACTATATGTTCAACAAAAGTAAAAAGAACACGATTTAACACACACACCTTTCCAGATGACTGCCCATATCCAGAGTAGTCATACCTGAACACATTTAGAGAAGCATTAGATGATCAACTTTTTTCAGCTAAATAGCTCATAAGAAATAGAACAGAACTCTAGATCACAGTTTCTTCGTTTCTCTTTGATTTGCAGCTGAAATTTGGTTCATTAACTCCATTCAAGTGCACTAATCGCAAGAATTTAGAAGAACTGTGCAAAAGTGGAGCACTGAAGAAGTTATAATAAAGAAGGAACAGAAAGAGAAAACACCAATATGAGTACCCGAGGAGATTGACGCGCAAGTGTATACTAAGCTCGATGAAAAGCTCATACATCTGCCCAAGATCAGCGGCGTTGCCATGCGAGTAGAGAAGTGTGGAACTCGCCATCGGGTGCCGCACGTACATTGCGACTATCTCCGTCCCCCGCCGCGTCGGCAGCCTCATAATTTCCACATTTTCGCGGTGGGGAAATGGACTCAACAGAAGCAGCCCCGTCATGTCATCGTGCACCAACTTGTACGACGGAGGATTAGGCGGAAAGAAAGCGAACTTCGCGGCCATGGATGAAGTCACCCCACCCATTACTGCGTCACTCACTCAACTCCCTTCCTTTCACCACCACCTGCTAACAAGCACAGTCAAAACCTCAACTACTAGCCGAATTCAACACAACCAACGTATGGTTAATCTACTCCAAGAAGATAAAGTTACCAACACTTAAATCATTAAAACCCCGATTAGTAAATAAAAACAAAACGATCTTATAAGCTCAAAATCCGTAGTGATCTCCCAAATTTTGATGAAGAATATGCAATATCTGCATACCGTTGCAAAATAGAATTATGAAATACGAAAAAGTGAAAGCAATCGAGTGAAAGTGTAGGAGAGAAGCAAACTAAAGTAGGGAGGCGCAAAGAGAAAGAGAGAGAGAGAGAGAGAGGGTAAAAATCTTGTTTAGCTTTGTGTTTGTTACTGTGTGTTATACTTTGTCGTGAGTGTTGATGGCGCATGGCAGGTGTTTGCATTATTGTCCCTGTGAAAATAATCGAAGAAAGCGACATGAGTGGACTTGCCCCCGTATTTCTGCCACCTCCCCATTTTCTAATTCTCTCTTTTTATCCCTGTCGCTTTTGAGTTGGAAGATGGATTGCTGCCGTCGGCGTCTGTGCCCACATGCCTTGTTTCGTTCGTTACTACCTACCTACTAATAATGTGTCAATCTCTATTGGCCTAATTTCAATCCACATCCATAATTTCGTTTCGAATCCTAATTTCAATCTAAATTCATAATTTCAAATCCATGGTGCTGCATTTCGTAGCTTCGCACACGTATCTGTAACGTATTAATAATCGACCAAATTCAAATCGCGAGGCGCAAAAGGTGGGTGCCCAGCTTTTCTTGATCGCCACAATCTTTAGATCATTAGACGGACAAAAGGTAGGTGTAGATGTTGAAACTAAAACGAAAGAGAAAGTAAAAGAAAAAAAGCATGTGCAAAAGTCCCTAAAATCTAGTTTTCATATGTATCCCATGAGATATGATGATGGCTCGTGCTAACTGGACTTAGTGGACAAGAATATTTGGTCATAGGCCGGTCATTTTCTATGATGGGAGATTAATCAGGTTTTGACATTAGCTACAACGTAGGCATTAACCAATGCTGCAAGACTTTTAATCAAAGTCAAAAATTGGAATGATGAAGAAGGAAATGCCAGCAATAGTTTTCATGTTTTGCTACTTTGACTCTTGGTCCTTTTTACCCGTCCCGTCGCAACGCTAACAAATAGTGCTGAAATTCAAAGAAAAGTGGGTAAATGATCAAGAAATGTTGCATACCTACAGCAGATCATAGAAAATTGCATAGTAACTTTGGCATGTAGGCCATTTATCTTCCGGTCTCAGTAGCCATGAGCATATTCAGTCGGCCTGGCCCGGTCGTATCAGATTCAAAACTAGACACTGCCAAATTTCAGAGGTTATTCTTCAAAGACTACACATGATTATTCCAGGAAAACAGGTGACACAGCTCTATATCTTCCTTCCGAGTAAAAAGAAACCAAGAGTACTAGAGCACAAGTAAACAAATGAGAAGAAAAGTCAAGATGCATTAGGAGACTATAAAGTCTGACAGTGAGGAAAGTCAAGAAGTTGGTGGTCCTCAAATCAAACTGTAATCATTATCTATAACTATTGTCGAGTCACGCAACAGATTTTACAGATAGAAACACTGAATGCTTCTAGCAAAAAGATTGGACAATCTTTTGCGGGGAACTCGTCTTTGCTCAATATGCCCAGCTGCATTTACATGGATCCTTGCAGCAATTTGAACATGAACCTTTTGTTTTCAGTATAGAATGGTTTGGAAGGTTCATGACATCAAGCAGCACAGAATTTTCAGTATAAACTTGCAAATATGCTCTGAACACACTATTCTACTGGAACGATTCTTCAAAATGCTCAAGCAAACCAATTTTTACTGAATGCATGAGAAATTCAAATAGTTAAAGTACAAGTACAATAGCAGCTTCCAGACGACGGAGAACTATTTACTTCATTGTAGAAGTGAATAACTACAAGATCTGATTTCTACTTTTAATTAGTGGAAGATGGGAGTAGAATCCACATCCAGAAAGAGAAAGAAACAACCATAACAAGAGTAAATGCAGCAGTCATGACTGAAATTGATGGAGCTCGGCTAAGATATCCAATATGATAATCCACACGGATTATACAAAGTTCTAAAGCAATTTAGACCCTTTGTCTCTGTCTAGAAAATATATATGCAAATTCATATAAACTTAGGTAACACGCATGGATCAAAAGATTCTGAATCACTTTGACCAAATTGTACTAGTGGATAGCATTCATTATGTGGTGCTGCCTAAAGTGAAAATAATGATTCTCCATCCACAAATAGGCATAGTTAGTTTGCTGCTTACAGCATGAAGTAGAAGGTAGATTGTCTATTCAACAATACCAACACGGAAATATGCTAGACTTACATGAGCCAGAGAGGCCCTCATCTCTTTCTAATAGCAATCCACAATTACATGACACAGAAAATTCAAAGCATCACAGGAAACCTTTCACATGAAATAGCAGCAAAAGATAATCTTCAACAGCGCAGTAAGGATTCATGTTAAGACCTGGACGACCCATTTTGGGAATCCCAACTTTCACTACAGGGTGAAATCACAACTCACTTAGCATTTGATGACCCAAAATTGTGACACACTTCAACTGCAAAAGCACTAAGTTTGTCATTGCCTGCAATATGACCCAAGAGCTCTTTGTTGCAACATGATTCACAAAATATTGCCGCATCCATAAAAATAACTCGGAATGGCCCTCTTCAAATACTTCAGAATTCATAAACAAATTTAATTTCAGCGCAGAACTACTACCAATGTTATTTGAACCCAAAATTTCTATGTTGAAGAAGTGAAATGAGGGCATAACAGAGAATCCATTGTCCCATTTACACCACGCACCTCAATCAGTTAACGGGATTAATTTCTCTGCAATCTGTCATCTAAACCCAAATGTTTGGACCAACTCTTTCTCATAAATCCATGGCCAAAGTGATCAGTTAGAACATTATATAGTTCAGATAACAGGTGAAGGAACAAGGAGCCAAGAGAATATTTATTAATCCAAGGAGACAATCCAAATTATGACGAGCATATGTGCACCAATTCAAGCAGAAGGATTTCAACATATTGCTCAACAACACAACAACCGAGATTGACACTATCCCTGGGATATAGCCCATCAGTTCTGTCAGCAACAACCAAAAATTATTGATATTCTTCCCTAATATTGAATAAAGATCTTCATCAGTGGATCATGCGATAATTTAAACAAAAATATCTCTATGTCTGAGTCTATTCGGGGAAGGTAGAAACCAGCGAAAACCAATACTGTCTCACCAAAAGCGCAAGTAACCCAAACTACGTTTTCCTCCTGAGACGTTTTCTTAGCTTCCTCAGCTTGTGCTTGTTCATCTTCTTTTTCCTCTTCTTCTTCACACTATCAGCTCTTATGATGCGAGAGTCCTCCGGAGTCGTTTCCTCCTCGGGTTCGGATCGAATTAACGAGGTTGGAGAAACCGGGTTGAGAAAAAACCCGAACGAAAAACTAGGATAAACATGCGCAGAAAAGGGATAGTGTGGCTTCAAGCAATTCGTTTTTGGTTGATCCGTGGAAGGCGTCGGATCAATGTGCTTGGTGATTTGTGGAATTTGGGTCAGTAGAGAAGGTGGTAATGGAGGAACTGGTTGCCGGAAAGGACTGAAGAATTTAGAAGCCGATTCAGATTGGTTTCTGAGGAGTTTCAGGAGAGTTGAAGACGCCATTGTTGAATTTACACAAGTTTTGCAGAATCAAATAAGCTGTTGCATTGGGGATGAAACAAGAATTGGAAAGGTCGATTAGGGTTTTTCGAGGGAGGGTTTTGATTGAGCTGGATTTTGGAGCGGAGGGGGCGGGCAGTAGCCTGAAACTCCAAAATCCGATTTTGGTTTAATTTGGACAGAGCAAAACACGATTTTGGTGAGATGGATACAAAAATAAAAGACAGTTGCCCCCATGCAGAATCGAACTACAGACCTTCAGTTTACAAGACTGACGCTCTACCACTGAGCTATAGGGGCTCTTTTGAGATTGTTCTGCTCATGTTGAGTTACTAGATTAGTTACTTCTAGAAAAAAATTTATTAAATCATAAATGTACAAACCAATAATTTAATTAATAACTTAAATATATTTTTATATAATAATAAATTAATTACATGATAAATATAATAAACTAAGTCACATAACTAATTTAAGTTTCATTCAATGAAGATTTTTACGGAACCATTCATATGTTTAGTCATTTGTTTCTAATCATCGTGGCATGCAATACTTGCAGCGTATAATTACATAGATACAATACAGATTAATATACATCTATGCATTATATTATATATACATTAAATCCTCTAATTATGATCAGTAGTGTAATAAAATTATAATTTATTTACTTAATTCTTTGAATCTATTTATTTTTATTTCTGGTTCATTCTTGGTGTGTGTGGTTTTCATTCATTTATATTTCAATTATAAATTTCTTATTTATTTTTTAATTCCTCGTCATTTTCCCGAAAAGAAAAAAAATAAATAATAGATATGTCGGCGGTCCGTATCTCCGACCATGATAATCAATCAATTTTTATTTTCTCTCATCGAATTCTCTCTCTCTCTCTCTCTCTCTCTCTCTCTCTCTCGTGTGCTATATTTGGTAGCGTACACACAGCAACAAGAGAGAAACAGAGAGAGATTCCTCCTCCATCGCTGCGACCGTCGTCGTAGTAGGGAAGAATGTCGTACGACTACCTCTTCAAGTACATAATCATCGGAGACACAGGTAGAGGATAACTGCCTTGTTCTCTCTAAATTTTATGAGCTTAAAACCCTGCTTCCTACTTGTTTACTTACTTGAATTTTGGGAATTGTTAATTCGGGAGTTCTGTTTGTAGGAGTCGGCAAATCGTGTTTGCTTTTGCAATTTACGGATAAGAGGTTCCAGCCGGTGCATGATCTCACAATCGGAGTTGAATTCGGTGCTCGGATGGTTACTATTGACGGCAGGCCGATTAAGCTTCAGATTTGGGACACTGTAATTTGCTGAGCTTTTATTTCTATAATTATTTGTTTATTACTCGATTTGCTGTGCGTTTTATGTGTGATTCTTTGGAATTTACTTCGTAATAAGTTTGGTACAACTGTTGGGTAATTGCTTGTAGAAGCATGCGATTTTGAATCCTGATTTTATATTACGATTGGACTGCCAAAAAGTTAGATTTTAGTTTGGTTGGCAAACACCTCTTCAAATGGCAGCGGAGGTATCCAGCTCTAACAAAACTGGCTCTGAACTGTTTAAGTCTTTCTCTCTCTCTCATTTAATTTTTCTGAATCTTATACTTTCTTTTGATGTGCGTTATATAGAGGAATCAAGCTCTTCCTGCCCACCATGTATCGAAAATGTTTGATTATGAACCTAAGGTAGAAGTTTACTTGGAAGCAGGATTGTGTCTGTTAGATGTTTGGCTGTCTGCTGCACTCTCCGTGCATGCGAGTTGCAACTCTCTATGATAATGTGACAGACACCTGATGGTGTATTGGTCTTGTCCATCTGCACCATGTAGATTGATGGAGAGGATTCGGATGTCACACTTCTGTTTTTCTCCCGTTCTTTCTTTTCTTGTTTCTGTTGTCATTTTATGTATACAATCTTCAGTTTTATGTTGCCTGTTGTCATTCAATTATTGATTTTGATTTTAAAAAATTGAACTCCTGTTTATCTTTATCTTTCAAGAGTTGTTTCTTTCTTTTAGGCTGGTCAAGAATCTTTTCGGTCCATCACGAGGTCGTATTACAGAGGTGCAGCTGGCGCTCTTCTGGTTTATGACATCACCAGGTATAGAAGAATAACTGTACTTTTTATCACGTTTTCTATTATTTATGAACTTACAATTAAGGTTTAGTTAGTAATGGTTGTTAGTAGGCTGCATTTCTCGGTATTAAGGCTTGTGTTTCGATTTTTTGACCTGTTTCTTTGTAATGCTTGGTTATTGGAGAGGATTACTTATCCTTGTAGCTGGAAACCAAATTAGATTGTTGCTGCGTGTTGCTATACAACATCTCAGTGTCTAATGTTTCACTAACAAATCAACAATAAGTGCATACTACAGTTCATGTAGGAAGGAAGCTGATCTTTTAATTTAATTTCAGTAGATAGAAGTAGGAAAAATTCCTTTTTTATACCAAAGGTCTGCGCTTTCCAAATTCTAACAGTGTGTTGGCAGACATTAACTATTCTCTTATATCATATGAATGAGTGAGATCGATAAACTGGAAACATGTTGTGTTTCCCAGGAGGGAGACCTTTAATCATCTTGCAAGCTGGCTGGAAGATGCTAGGCAGCATGCAAATCCGAATATGACAATCATCCTTATAGGAAACAAAAGTGATCTTGCTCACCGAAGAGCTGTAAGCAAGGAGGAGGGAGAACAGTTTGCAAAAGAAAATGGGCTTCTATTCATGGAGGCATCTGCCAGAACAGCCCAAAATGTTGAGGAGGTACTATACTTAGAGCAAATCTTAGAGAACTTATCTCTAGTAATTTTCCTTCTGTCATTGTCCAATTTCTTTACTATATTTTCTCTTCATCTTATGAGCAGGCATTCACAAGGACTGCTGCCAAGATACTTCAGAAGATAGAGGAAGGAGTCTTTGATGTATCGAACGAGGTAAAGCACTGATCACTGACTTAATGCCGTGACATGTCATTCCCTCTGCTCATTCAATGCATTGCTGCTACCTGAGTGTTCATATAAAGTAACCTTGTCTGTGGTGATATACTTGTCTTGGTCCGAAGTGCAAAACCACTTTTGTTTCAATCTTCTAAAAGCTTGCTTTTTTCACCATTGATATAATTACCTTGCAACTTGAATTACTCATGTTTATATTTGCCTTCCAAGAAGCAAACCAAAGAAATTCTCGGTAATTCATTTAAATATCCTTGTGGCTTCGTCAAAGTTGGAAACATGCAGGGAAGAACACGAAGTTCTTGAGTGGCATTCATTTCTAGCACCATCATGATATTGTGACTGGTCGGATACAAATTCCGTTGTGTAATTAATTAATTTATTCTTGGTTTCTGCAGTATGTTCAAATTTCTTTGTTGTACATAGATACTTCGTCTTTGCCATTTTCCTAGGAAAGATATACGTATAACTATCTTGACTTGTTTTATGTTCGAATGAATTGCAGTCATCCGGCATCAAAGTTGGCCATGCACGGCCTCAGGGCTCAGGAGGCGGCAGAGATGGAGCTGTTGCTCAAACAGGTGGTTGTTGCAGCTGATTGTAGGCATCTCAAAGTTGCTGAAAGAGGTCAATCCTTTCTCTGATTGTAGATATATCAAGGGGTTAACCTTCTACTGTCTGGCGATCGGCTTCCATGAACTCAGAATCTGATTGTGAAAGAAATTGCACAGTTCAAGTTATTTAAATGAACTGGCATAGGAAAATCAAACAGAACCGCTGTGGAGATGACTGATTTTGATGTACATTGTCCTCTAATTATTTCCTATCATTGTTGATTGCTTTAACCTTTTTTTTTCCTTTTCTTTTCTGATTATACAAAACTAAATTTGGATTAGATTCTGCTAACAGAAGAGGTCAATCCTTTCTCTGATTGTAGATATATCAAGGGGTTAACCTTCTACTGTCTGGCGATCGGCTTCCATGAACTCAGAATCTGATTGTGAAAGAAATTGCACAGTTCAAGTTATTTAAATGAACTGGCATAGGAAAATCAAACAGAACCGCTGTGGAGATGACTGATTTTGATGTACATTGTCCTCTAATTATTTCCTATCATTGTTGATTGCTTTAACCTTTTTTTTTCCTTTTCTTTTCTGATTATACAAAACTAAATTTGGATTAGATTCTGCTAACAGAAGAGGTCAATCCTTTCTCTGATTGTAGATATATCAAGGGGTTAACCTTCTACTGTCTGGCGATCGGCTTCCATGAACTCAGAATCTGATTGTGAAAGAAATTGCACAGTTCAAGTTATTTAAATGAACTGGCATAGGAAAATCAAACAGAACCGCTGTGGAGATGACTGATTTTGATGTACATTGTCCTCTAATTATTTCCTATCATTGTTGATTGCTTTAACCTTTTTTTTTCCTTTTCTTTTCTGATTATACAAAACTAAATTTGGATTAGATTCTGCTAACAGAAGAAAATAAGAGAGTCGAAAGGGTTTTAATCGTTGGCGGGGTAACCCTTAATATATCTCTTAATTGGTAAACAAAGTACCTAAAAAAATATGCCTCTGGTTAGAAATATTAAATTTGCCATCTGATCCTGGACAGCATTATCAACTCTAGACGAACCAGCCTTACAGCTTCGTTCTAGTTCTAGTTCTAGAATTATGGATAAACTTGGAAGAATTTCGAACATCGCACGAGCGTTCCTCCACGTAAATAGCAATGAAGCACTTGATCTAGAAATACAACTACGAGAAAAATGTGAAACAAAAGACAAAATAACATTAAAACAATGACCAATTTCGGACAAGTTCTAATCCAAAATCTTCTTTTCATGTTCGTTCTATCTTCCGCCTCCGGTTCCAACTCTTAGTCGAAGATTGTTGAGAGTTCTGGAAACTAACATCAATCGTGGATCATCCTCTGGTATCTCTCTTTCCTGAGAATAGAAGGGTGATAAAGACCGAGAGTCGCCAATAAGAGACTGATACGATGCAATAACAATATGAGAAACCAAAAAACAAATTAAAGACTCACTTTCAAACCATTGTAATATGCTTCGACAGCTGGGAGTGATGGGGTCATTTTACGAGCTTGCATCATATCCCATATTAAGTTGGCAGTTGTATACCCGCCGGTCTGTAGAGCAATATAATGGATTGTTAGCCCTGGCCAAAAGCTAATAATAATGGATGAAGTAAATTACTGTGACAGAAACGTTAATAGAACGTGAAATATCATTTGAGGGTTGGTCTGGAAACCAAAGATAGTTGTTTGTATCTTTCGGGATTACCTTTTCACCAGAGGCAGCAAGGAGGAGATCATTTCCCATCTTAGGATTCAGGAAGAAGCCCCTAGAATTCATATTAATCTGGATGATGAATAAAAAATACATTAGCAAGAGGTAACCACCGTTGACGACTCACTTCAAATAGAACCGGGGGCTGACTGCTTATCAACAAGATAGTTTTACATTAACAGATACAAATAACACATCAAAATAAACTCCTGAAGTCTCGGCATACCAGTGTCTCTTGAGCAAGTTGCATTCCCCTGGGTGTATGTCCAACCATCGCTCCTTCAGCAAGTGTCTGCGACAGGAAAAATTGCATTATTGCCCAGTTTAATGGGCTTAACAGGAAGCATGAAATGTAAGGATAGGTGATGTCTAACAGTCAAGAAAATATGAACTTGAACGAGATCATAATTGAAGTTGTGCAATGAATAGCAATTAAAATAGCTACAACAAGAAAGGTGAAGTTCACAAATATTCAAATATACTAGATCGAACTCTTCAGAATGTCGAGCAAAATATATCGCAAGGCGTGAGACTTTTTTCCAAAAGGTTTGTTTCTTTCATGACCGCATATCAGACTTGTGCATGTGGCTAATTCAGAAAGCAACATCTGGCATGATGTGGTTTCATTTTGTTCAGAACTCACCACATAGAGTTCTATCATAGCGGGTCTGTTTGAATTCATGTAGTCTTCAAAAATTTTGACACCGCGATCTATGTCACCGGCATGAAGATAGCACCTGCATGAGGGAGTCACCAGTAATAAACCTCAGCAGAATGGATAAGCAAAAGCAACTTTTTACATGACATCTGGAATAGAAGAAAATGCATCTGTATCATGCTAGCATCATTTATATCCAGAATTTCGTGGGAAAAAATGAATATAATAGGAAGATTATTTCTGTAACTCTTTTCCTAACCTGTTCTTCTCTAAACAATATAGAAACTCATCCTTGAATTTTTTTATATGTTTGAAGATCAAGAATAGCTATAAGAAATAGAATGAAAAAGCAATGCATATCCAACTGGTGCCTTATCAAGAAAATTATCAAGAGTCAGAACCTCATTCCTTACAAGTTCCATCTGCGTGGAGCCTTGTTGAAGTTAATTCTGAGAAATACTCGAGAATTGAATCAACTACTGGGTAGATTTTGGGAGAAGATAAAGCTAAAAGTCATTGACGTTCACTTCTTCCAGAGATGGAAATTGTACTAGAAGTCTAATTCTTTTTATCTAATCTTGCAGTCCAATTATTTGTGAATTAACCAACTTTCCGATCAAAAGTCTACTAGGAGGTGGCAGAAAATGGCCAGAGTTTCTTTGCCAACATAAAAAACTTATTTTGTAAGACACTAATGGTAAATATAACACAAAGTCCAAGACTACCATAGAGAGTACAAACTAAAATAACATTAGATGCCACTTCTAATTTATGAGCAGTTACAGTTTGAGAGCCAATTGAATTTTTCGTATCATCTAAAGTTGAATGCAAACATTATGCTAGCATGCTACCTTATATAGCATGGAAAAAGCTGGACGACATAAATAAATGAGGAAAATTGATAGGTAAAATATCATAGGTGGCCTGCCATCAGGGGATTTTCCTTGTATTACCTCATAACTTGCAACAAAATAAAAACATCTGGCATTTTTCCATCCTTCTCGAGCATCTCCAGAAGTCTTTCAATTGCCTGCCAGATTACAGATGTTCAAACTAAAATGTGAGCAAAGACAGTTATCTTGGAGATCACTTTCTTGTAAGCTTTGGCACTGTTAGAATATTTAAATTTGTTCTTATCTTTTCCTATTTTACTTCAAGTAGGTCTCTTCTATAGGTGTAGTTTTACTTCAAGTAGGTCTCTTCTATAGGTGTAGTTATCCTTAAATTCCATCACTATAAATAGAGGTGGAATCATCATTAATCAATAATATAGATTCATCTCTTCTTTTATCACTTCGTACATGGTATAAGAGCAGGTTCAGAAAAAGTGAGAAAGAAGTTGTATATATATATATATTTATATATATTTCTGAAAAAAAAAAAAAAAAAAAAAAAACAAGAGAGAAAAACCTAACCCTAGTTTTTTGCAACCCACCGCCACCCCCTTCCGCCGCCGCAGGTCACTCGGCCGCCGCGGCCGTCGGCCCCTCACCTTGCGCCGCGCCCGATCTGAGATGCTCACCTGAATCAGCTTTTCGTTGCTGACTGCTCTCCCTGCTGCTGCTGTCCTATCTATCTGTCTGTCTATCCCCCCTTGATCATGGCTACCGTTGAACATAAAGGTGCTCTTGGCACCACTGTCAAGTTTGAATGGCCAGAATTATATCCTCTGGTCCCAAGCCTTTCGGTTGTTTCTTGGGTCTCAAAATAAGCTTAATCATATTTTGGCTCCTCCACCAACCTCTACTGATGCTAATTTTTCGACTTGGCAACAAGCTGATTACTCGGTTATGACTTGGCTTCTGAATAGTATGGAGGAAACTGTCGGTTCCAATGTTATGTTTCTCACTTCTGCTAAAACAATGTGGGATACTTTACATGACATGTATTCTCAGGAAAAGAACGTTTCTCGGGTATTTGAACTGTATGAGAGACTTTTTTCCCTCAAACAGGATGGCCGTACAGTAGCCGACTATTTTGCCTCCTTGAAGGGCACATCTGATGAAATTTTGCTATATCACCCCTTGAGTTGTGATGCTCAGACTCGCAAGACTCAGTGGGAAGATTTTTTGGTGGCGAAGTTCCTGTCCGGCCTCGACAACAATTTGAAATCGGTTCGTGATCACCTCCTAGCCAGTGACTCTGTGCCTACGTTATCCAATGCTCTGTCTCGTGTCCTCCGCGTGGCTACTATATCCTCTGACTCTTCATCTGGTCCAACCACCGAGTCCTCAGCCATGGCAGTTCGTGGTCGCGGTCGAAACTCCTCCCGAGGCCGTGGTGGTCGTGGTCGAGGCTCCAATGCTTCTACTAACTCCCGTTACTGCACCCATTGTGGTCGAAACTAATCATGTTGTGGAAAAATGTTGGCTCAAATATGGCAAACCGGAGTGGGCCAATACAGTTAAAGGTGATGGTGAACCTACAACATCGGAACCTTCTGCTAATGAATCTGATTTGGTTACCCTTAGCCGTGAAGAATATGAACAGCTCCTCCATCGCCCTGTGGCTAATTCCACTGCCCCTTGCCACAGCTTCCACTCCGGGTGCCTTTGCTGCAACTCCTGGTGAGTCTTGGATGCTAGATTCAGGTGCTACTACACACCTCACTGGTAATCGCTCTCTTTTTTACTCCCTCTCTCCTTCTCATACCTCTCCCTTCGTTCGCCTCGCTGATGGATCCTACTCTCCCATATATGGCTCTGGTACTGTTCATCCCACAACACCAACTTACCCTTAATAATGTCTTGTATGCACCAAAGTTTCCTGTTAGTCTCCTCTCTATTAGTCAACTTACAAAAGTCCACAACTGCTCGGTAACTTTTTTTCCTTCTTACTGTGTGTTCCAGGATCTGCAAACACAGAGGACGATTGGTGGCGGTCATGAGCGTGGTGGTCTCTACTTTCTAGATCATACTACACCTGTAGATGCTCGTGCTCTTTCTGCCTCTGTCTCCCCTCTTCAGTGGCATTGTCGTCTTGGTCATCCATCCTTACCTAATCTAAAGAAGGTTTTACCTATTCAGTCTACACGCTTGGATTGTGAGTCTTGTCAGTTGGGAAAGCACCATCGTGCTAGCTTTCCACCTCGTCTTGACAACCGTAGTTCCTCTCCTTTTAGTTTAGTTCATTCTGATATTTGGGGTCCGTGTCGTATTGAGTCTATTGGTGGGTTTAGGTACTTTCTTACCTTTGTTGATGATTACTCAAGAATGACTTGGGTCTATTTACTCAAGGATAGGTCTCAAGTACCTAGTATAATCACTTCCTTTTATAATGAAATAAAAAACTCAGTTCTCCGTTAATATTCGTATTTTCCGTACTGATAATGCTCTTGAATATGTCCAAAAAGCAGTTTCTAACTTCTGTGATTCTCATGGCATTTTACATCAATCTTCTTGCTCGTATACCTCTCAACAAAATGGTGTCGCCGAACGCAAACATCGCCACCTTCTCGATGTTGCTCGCACTATTTTGGCTCATACGCATGTTCCAAAATCTATTGGGGGGATGCTATTCTCACAGCTTGTTATCTCATTAACCGTATGCCTTCTAGTGTTCTCAGTGGGGATATTCCGTATTCTTGTCTTTTCCCTGGTAAGCCTCTCTTTGGGTTAACTCCTCGAGTCTTTGGGTGTGTGTGCTTTGTTCATCTCCATTCTCCTAACCTCGATAAACTGTCACCTCGTTCTGTTAAATGTATATTTTTGGGGTATTCACGAGCACAAAAAGGGTATCGGTGTTATGATCCTATATCTCACCGGTCATTTACCTCTGCCGATGTTACTTTCTTTGAGTCCACTGCTTATTACTCTAAGACCCCTTCCCCTTATGTTCCTCTTCCATCTCTTCCCTTACCGGTCCCGGCACTCTCACATCCTCCCCATACCGAACCACCTACACGACCTTTACAGGTGTATTGCAGGCGTACTCATTCTACGACTACCATGCCTGTTGATCCGCCAAGTCTTCCTCTTGCTGCAGCTCCTGGCACCCCGACCCCTATGTCTGCGGAGGATCTTCCCATTGCCCTTCGCAAAGGTAAAAGGTCTTGCACTGCTCATCCATTGGCTCATTCCCTTTCCTATAAATGTCTTAGTCCTGTTTATCGTGCTTTCTCTGTCTCTCTATCATCTGTTTCTATCCCTAATTCTTATTATGAGGCACTTTCGCATTCGGAGTGGAAGGCGGCGATGGATGAGGAGATGTCGGCTCTCCTTTCCCGGGGAACCTGGGAGCTTGTCCATCCACCTCCTAACGTCGACGTCGTCGCTTGTCGATGGGTGTTCGCCCTCAAGTTTCATGCTGACGGGTCCCTAGACCGATATAAAGCTCGCCTGGTTGCCAAGGGCTTTACTCAGACATATGGGGTAGATTATTTTGAAACATTCTCCCCTGTTGCTCGTCTTAACTCTATTAGAGTTTTGTTTTCCTTGGCAGTTAATCTCCGTTGGCCAATGCATCAGATGGACATCAAAAATGCTTTCTTATATGGTGACTTGAAGGAAATTGTCTATATGGAGCAACCTCCAGGTTATGTTGCTCAGGGGGAGAAGCAACGAATGGTGTGCAGATTGAAGAAAGCGATCTACGGTCTTAAACAAAGTCCAAGGGCATGGTTTGATAAATTCAGTACTATTATTGGTGAGTTTGGATTTTCACGGTGCCAAGCAGATCATTCAGTCTTTGTTCGAATTAAGGAATCAGGTACGGTTATTCTAGCAGTCTATGTTGATGATATCTTAATCACCGGTAGTGATGTTTCCGGGATAGAAGAAAGCCAAGACATACCTAAGGAAGCACTTCGTCACTAAAGATTTGGGGAGGCCGAAGTATTTTTTTGGGGATTGAAATTGCTCATAGCAAGCATGGGATCTCTCTATCTCAGAGAAAATATGCCTGTGATCTCCTTCAGAAAGCAGGTTTACTCGGCACTAAACCGGTGGACACTCCTATGGAATTTAATCCTGATTTTTGGAATGATGATAGTAACTATTTGGAGGACAAGGCAAAGTATAGAAGACTTGTTGGCAAGCTAATCTACTTAACCGTAACTAGACCTGATATCTCCTTTGCAGTTGGCCTAGTTAGTCAGTTTATGGATAAGCCACGATCAGTTCATTGGGAAGCTGTTCTAAGGATCTTGAAATATATAAAGGCATCCCCGGGAAAAGGATTATTCTTCCAACAGCATGGACACACAAAGATAGAAGCCTATTCTGATGCAGACTATGCAGGGTCGAAGGATGATAGAAAATCTACTTCTGGATATTGCACCTATGTTGGTGGGAACCTTGTGACTTGGCGTAGCAAAAAACAAACTACAGTTGCTAGGTCAAGCGCAGAAGCTGAATATCGGGCTATGGCTCACACCACTAGTGAAGTTTTGTGGTTAAAGAATCTTTTGAAAGAGTTAGGTTTTACGAACAATGATCCTGTACCTATGCACTGTGACAATCAAGCAGCTATTCATATTGCCAGTAATCCTATTTTCCATGAGAGGACAAAGCATATTGAGGTTGATTGTCACTTCATTCGTGAGGCTGTCATGAGTCAGAAAATTTGCACTCCCTTTACTCCTTCTTCAGAGCAAAGAGCAGATGTTTTTACCAAGGCTTTAGGAACAAAACAATTTAATATTATGTGTAACAAGCTGGGCATGATTGATATATTTGCTCCAGCTTGAGGGGGAGTGTTAGAATATTTAAATTTGTTCTTATCTTTTCCTATTTTACTTCAAGTAGGTCTCTTCTATAGGTGTAGTTTTACTTCAAGTAGGTCTCTTCTATAGGTGTAGTTATCCTTAAATTCCATCACTATAAATAGAGGTGGAATCATCATTAATCAATAATATAGATTCATCTCTTCTTTTATCACTTCGTACAGGCACTTTGCAACACTAATTTATCTGCAACTTAGGCATTCCTCATATACATGAACAGTAAGTGTGTTCACTAGATCAGTCGCCTATGTTCTGGCAAAAGGACGTAGATTCCTTGTTGGGAGTGTGCGCGTGGTTTTATATAATAATTTATGCTTACCAAGAAGGGTGAGTGTTAAAGCTGGTCAGAAAGAAGCAAAAGGAGGAATCACATTTTACCCTTCTCTTGCTTAGGATGAGCATAACATCTTGGAATACTAATGCTAAAACATGATGCTTTTAAACTTTTGAAGTATCACTATTTGCAATTTTATTTCGTGGTGTGATAATCTGTCATTTATTCTCCCATCCCAACCAAACTGAACATTATAATAACTATCTGATACATGAACCCAAAAAAATAAAAGAAACCACAAATTTTCACCTAATAATGTAGACCAAAGAAGGTGAAAATAAAATCACATAAAAAGATAACAAGGTAATAAAGGGAACACAATTCTATCCATGTAAACAAGAAACAAGCAGCTAGTAGAAATGTGGCAAGCATTGGCCCAAGTGATCCCCAAAAATCATAGTTGAAGCAAAAGCTTGAATCACAAGGAGATCATTCTCCCAAGATCACAACCAATACAATATGACAAAGCAAATCAGATAAGCAAGTAACTAAAATGTGGGAATAAGCACGAGCCCTGCGGCGCATATCCAGGTCAGAAGCAGCAAAAAGTTTTCTTTTGTACAAAGGACCACTAAAAACAAGATCAACACAAGAGCGGAAAATTTAAAAATAAAAAGAAGCAAGAGGAAACAACTGCAGAATATCAATGAGAACATTAGACAGTTAACTGGTTACCTGGACGTCCCCAAGGTCAGCGCAAGCATGAAATGCAACATGGTATACAGTCAACTGTTTGGCTATAAATCCACCACGGCGATGAATATATTCTGCAGTAGGAAGATTGTACAATTCTTCTTCAGAAATACCCATCATAACATTTTCAGCGTTGTCTTTTGTTTGATCAACCGAGGACCATCCTTTAGACTGCTCAACAAGCTCAATAATCTTTTCCAAAAAGAAAATGACATCATAAATTTCCCATACATCTTTATTTGTGAAGTCAGATATGTTAAAAGGAATAGCGAGCACCAGCTTAAATGAAACTCAACAGGAGAACTAGATGATTACTTTGGAAGTTGTATCGTCAGAGAGGGCCGCCTTATTCTTGTGAGCGATTATAAGTCCAGCATAACTAAATTTGTTCAAACCGAGGCCAGCAGCAGTCAGATCCCGGACTATAGCATACCTACAAAATGAAAAGATGATGTACCATTATCACGTATTGCAACGATGGCTAAATATCACAGGTTGCAGCTCATAACTAAATAAAAGAAGCATTATCAATCAAGAGAACAAAAAAGTAAAAAATGCTGCAAATTATCACAAGAAAAGACTATAAGTAGCAGAATTAAGGGCGTGTTCTGTCTTAATTGTCATTAGTTATCCATCTTCTTTGCAGAAAGAATAATTAATATTTCACATCTCCTCGAACACATGCATTTGCAGTGAGTAAAGAAAATTTGTTTTAAGCCTAGATGACAGAACAGTTGCTAGAATAAGGCCGGAGTTTAAGCACTGAACAATAAGCTTACACTCGATCTAATCTGCCAGATGCTGCACATGCATGAAGTAGACATATGTAGGTTTGCCCAGTAGGTTTCACTTCAAATCTCTTCATTTCTTCTAGAAGCTTCAGTTCAAATGCCCAAAAAAATATGTAATTAATTCTTCAAATACTATAAACTAATTTCTAACATAAAACAAGAATGCGCCAAGCCAATATGTGAGAATACCCTAATCGCCTGATCCGAATTCTTGCACTTTCCACATGTAGATATCAAGTAGTTGTATAACGCAACCTGAGGAAACATAAACAGCAGTTTTCATTATCATGACTAGCAACTGTGCAATAACTGTTTGTAGATACATAGAAAGAATTAGCTCATTCCATGCTCCGGGATCATGATCCACACCATACGTAAGCCATTTGATCTGCATTGCTGATTTTTTTATGTCATTATTTCCTTCTCCAATTCTATTGGCACATATTAGATTTGAGTAGTGCTCCAAGAGGAACATGAAATAACCATACATTCTCAACAAATTTTGTCAATTCACGATCAACAAACAATAGAGATCCGCATCATCCCAGAACACAAATGATGGTTTCATGCAGAAACTTATTGACTTGCTATGAATGATCAACATAAATAGTGAAAGCAAAGTAGGGAAATACATACATCAGGAACCAGACCCATAGATTTCATTTCGTCGCGGAAAAAGAAAGCATCTTGCATTCGAGCACCTTTCATTGTCCCCACAATAAGTGAGTGAAATGTGTCCCTCTCTGGCTTCACTCCATCCAGCATCATATCATCATATACATCCCTCAACAAATAATGCCTAAAAATTTTCCCAAATCACACGTATAATTGATTTCAGAACCAAAATCAATTAAAAACAGAAATGTCGAAATCTGGACCTTTAATGTCACTAAGAACACTGCATAAAGAATTTATTCATTCAGTTTCAAAGGAAAATACAGTCGATACTTTTCCAAATTTCTTTTAAGATACAAAGTAATTAACCTTCATTATTTTCTGCAAAAGGGAGGGTGACAAAATTCAGTTTTCTAATATTAGTTTCATTTTCCTCACTATATACTAAATCCTAAATCCAAATGCGACATCGCAGAATTTAAAACAAAAAAAAAAAAAAAAAACCTTCGCTGAGAAGTGAGAGAGCCAATGACAGTGTTATATTCAGCCTCATTGTTGGCATAATTTCGCTTCAGGTATTCCGCCGACGGCGCACAGAAACTCCGACGCCCCAGTACACGAACCACCGCACGATGATTTCCTGAGTACACAAAAGATTGAACACCAATTACGAACAAATACAAAATCAAAACATTCATAAATCCATACACATACGTCGTTTGTGTTAGTATATCAGGTAGATTTCCAGTAGAAGTACCTAAGAGTGCACGGACAAGCTTCATGACAGAAAATCAGTCCAAACTGAAATCGATCTTTTAGGGTTTTCTTCAGCAAGGTTGAACAAAAAGGGGGACTGCGCATAAACCCTTGAAGCTGGCCAGCTGACGCGCCTGAGGTATGGAGACTGCGTGCACTTTCAGGTGACACCCTTTCTTCTTAAAACGTTAGTCTGCAGTTCAGCGTTTCTTTAAATCGGTTTATCTTGAATTAAAAAAAAAAAATCTTAAAAATATTATTAGATATCAAAATAAAATTTAAATATATTTCTATTTTATTATATATAAATTTATAACATAACAAATGCTTGCTAAGAAAATAATGGCGTGAAGGAAAAATTTTGATAATATCATTACACATATATTGAAAATCGTAATATTTTGAGAAACAATTGATATTAATTTGATTAATACAGGATAAATGTACTTTGAAGGAAAAAAGGTCCAACTTTGCCGTTGAGGAGGCCTAACGTAACTGGCGAAGCTGAGGCCCCTAATAACTTTACTTTCGATTAATAAAATTCATCACTTTCGATTCAAAAAAAGGTCTAACTTTGCCATGAATTCCACCTCACTCCAAACAACTAATACATTTTGCCATTATACAGGGTAGATTTTTTAGGATAAATTACATTGACATCTACCAAAGTTAAATTAAAATACACACACCTTCTACTTTTTGTAAATTATAGCTATACTTGAGAGGTGTTTTAAATATAATTTTCTTCATGAATGTTGTGAAAGTTTTACATCTGAATAGGAAGTGTAATTGTAATTACAAATATAATTTCAAAGAGTGTATTTGTATTTTGTAAAATACAAAGAGTATTTATGTATTTTACCCTCACTTTAGGGGGTGTCAATGTAATTTATCATTTTTTTTCGCACTACATTTTTTTAGTGACTGAAATTAGTAGTTCACTTAAATGCGGTCTAATAAGATCAATCAATCATATTACAAGTGCATTAATTATAATCTTTTTATATGTATAAAACAATTAACTGACAACAAAACAACTAGTTTTACTAAACGTGAAATAAATCAATTCTAATAAAAGTGGTGTCTAAATAATAAATTGGGATAATTACACTCCCCTCCTTTGAGGTTTGGTATAATTACACGTAGATCTTCTGTGGTTTGAAAAATTACACCTAGTACTCTTACTTTTATTTTCATCCTACAAATAGATCCTTCAACTAATAAAATTGACAAAATTTGCTGACATCAACAGAAAAATTGAATGAAAATTCATTTTTACCCTTGAATGACTTATTGCATGTCACAATAAATATATTTTTGATCAAACTACACTTATACATTTCACACGCTTATGTATGTGAGTTGTTCTTATAATTAAATTAAATATAAGTTAATAGTGTAATATATTTAATATATATATATATACAGTAGTGTTATATAGAATAATTATTAATCAATAAATAAATTAAATCGGTCAAAATAAGTTTAGCTCTTAAAATATATAGATATACACTTTTTTTTTAACATATTTGTACACTAAAAAACTATATATATACACTATTTTATAATTTAATTAAATAGTCTAGAAGACATAGATTCTGATCACTCAATCGTGTAAACATATCACTATGATAACATAATATAGTATTTACATCCCTTGTGATATCTTAATAATAACGAAAAATATTCCCTGGAATTTTATCTTTCTAGTCTAAAGGGTCTGTTTATTTCTACACATATAGGGCGCTAATTTTATCGTATTACTCTTACAAATCTTAATGTTCTCTTTTAGTTTGTTTTTTTTTCTTGTAGCCACATAATAAAGGTAGAAAGGTAAATTGATTACTTTTGTTAGAAAGTCTTGACATCTTTTATGTTTAGAGGTACTATGAGTAATTTTTCAAACCACATAGAATCTACATGTAATCGTACCAAACCACAGGGGAGGAGGGGAGTGTAATTATCCCTGATAAATTTGATAACTAAACCAACAATTTCTTGATATGATCACATGATAACTAAACTAACAACCATTCTAAAATCAAAGAGAGTTACAAAACAAGAACCAACCTAGGATCAAGCACAATACCCAGGATGAACCACACAAGACTTCACATTTTGGGAGGATTTGAACTGATTTCATGGAGTGAGCTGCAAGAAGATATAGTTCCCAGCAAAAAGATCACCAAAGGGTGGTTTGAGAACGGTGATTTCAATAGACTCGGCTGCAAATTTTCATTGAAAATGGGTCTTTTCAACGAGATGGAACTAAACAAACAAGCTTCCAAAATCTGAAATAGCGTATAACTGAAAACTATAGGAAATGAAACCAAACGCCCCATTTGTTTCTAGTTCATCAACTGTTTTGAGTAATACTGCAGTGTTTGGCAGGGAATAACGTCTTAACGAAACTATAATCCAACTATATGAGTTCTTGCCCGGATTAGGTTCAACAGAACTGAAACTGATCACATGACAAGT
Organism: Sesamum alatum; assembly: GCA_034509735.1. Taxonomy (NCBI): domain Eukaryota; kingdom Viridiplantae; phylum Streptophyta; class Magnoliopsida; order Lamiales; family Pedaliaceae; genus Sesamum; species Sesamum alatum. The sequence continues at coordinate 571,038 of JACGWO010000005.1, forward strand.
ACATTGTACTTTGCCTGCAATGTAAGAGAATAACCAATCTCGTGCGAATGGCAAACGGTACTCACCATAAAGAGAACTGTGTGAATTTACATCACTGTTAGGCAAAGTATTTAATCCAAATAGTTGCCTGCTGCCTGAGCAAGCCACACTTGTATAATGCAGCATCATGATAAATGGCAACCTTAAAAGCTCACAGTAAGAAACAGCAAACTGAAACAACTGCACCGTCTGCGTTTTCGGTCTGATTTCATCAACTTCTTTGAGCTGGGACAGAATAGAATCAGTATGGCAACCAATCATGTACAAAAAGGTTATATGACTTCGTTCTGTACAGCGTCGGGAGCATTAAGAAAAGACGGGAGCTACCATCTTTCCGCGTCAAGAGCTAATGTAAAGAATTTGGTGCTGGTGTTAGTATCGATGAAGTGGATGAGGATACTTCGTAGAGCTTTATTCTTGTCTCAATGGGACTCCGGCAAATTGGACAAAGCTGAAGTTCTCGACCACACTCGCAACATGTCTGAAGAAAATGGCAAGATGTTATCTCGGGCTTTATGATATCCTAATAGCACTTGAAATTATATGTCGAATAAATATGTTACCTGGTGACCACAACCAAAAGCCATGTCTTTGGGACTAGTAAGGCAAATGGGACAAATCTGTAAAAACAAGTTTAAATTAAGTTTCTGATCACATTATCAAAATAAATATAAAACTTTCGAGGCGAGGAATGAAGCACTTGAAGAGGGCCGGGTTGAAATCTGAAAGCATGCGTTATTTTATACTGGTTAAAAGGACTCTATAGATGTAGGTATAAACATATACATACAAGTAGAGATACCTGGTGTTCATAAGTCGAAGTTGGAGCAGATGGAGCCGTATCAGCAGAAACATTGTGTTCGTAGTACGAACTTGAGCTGTGCTGGAACGTATTTGTGCGTGAGGGTTTTGTGCTGATGCCGAATGCCCCACCATAGACAGGAGGAGGAAGAGGAACCCTCTCAGGAATATTTCCTTTCCGTCCACTATAACATACCAAAACATGAACAAGGAAACAGAAAATTCACTAAGCAGACGTGCACGTACTGTCATAACTGCAGCAAAACGTGTCATAATACGAGGAAAGTGGATCAAAGGTTACCCCAACAAATTAAGCTCCATAGTTGCTTTATATTGAGATGGAATTTCCATCAATGCTGAAAGAGCAAACTCAGTTTCTTTTCGAGTTTGGTGCACGTTTTTAGCCATAATCTCTGTGAAATTGACAAACTAGAACCCCAAGAACATCTCAGTAAAGAGTGCAAAATATACCAAGTCAGAAATACAGTATATTATATGAAGCAAAGCCACCGACCTGGAAATTATCAAAGTCTCGTGCAGGGATGTTGTCATCAAATTCCTTCATCATGTCCCAAGGGCCGTCTCCCACCCCAACCAAAATAATGGATAAAGGCAACTTGCTGCAAATATTACAGCAACATCACTCCAATATCAACCGGAGTTGAGAAACGTAATTGTATACATGTTTAAGAATATTTACCTAGCTTCAACAATTGCTTGAACAGTTTTCTGCTCCTGAGGGCTTAACTGACCGTACTCGGTATCAACACTTCTCGTAACCTAAGAAGTGAACAAGATTTTGAGATGTGATAAAAATGACGCAAAATCACAAGAAGAAACAGCTCTAGCATTTGATAGGGCAGTGAATTATCTTCATCAGAATGCATTCATATTTTTGAAACAAATGATTTCGTTTCAATAATCTCAGCAACAGATATACATTTGTCTTTTGCTTAGAATTATAATAGATAACTAACAAATAAAGAATAGTGACACAAATTACCGACGTGTTTCAGGGTAACTTACCTGACCATCTGCAATAATCAGTAAAACGTGGTACTGGCCTCCACTCTGCTCAACAACAGTCATAGCCATTTCAATTACCGGTGCAAATGATGTCGGTCCTGTGACAAAGTGAGTGTCAGCAATAGAACTCAATTCTAATGCTAAGCTCAACAAGATAGGCTAGATGGGAATTCAACCTGCCAGTTTTAGGTTGGGAACAAGTTCTCTATATCGGCTCAAAACTTCCTCAAATCCATTGCAAAATCTGTCATCAGGGTAGAAACTGAAGACATCTTGATCATGGGTGGATGCTGCCAAGATTAATTATAAGAAAGAAAAAAAATCATAATTGCAGAGTAAGTCAATTATAAATTTCGAACGAGTCCAAACAAATAGGTATATCATGAAGTACCATCTCCAAATCCGAAACAGGGGATCAGGTTATCATCATCAAAAGCGGCCAAGGTTTTCCCGATAATAGTTATTGCTTGTTCATAGGGATTCAGACCACTTCCAATGTGATGTAAGCTTCGACTATTGTACGACCTCTTGCCTAACAGTGAAACCAAGCTCAGAATATCTCTCCACGAGCTCAAGTACTCATGCTAACTACATGTAATTACAAAAAGAAAAAGAGCCAACCTGTCCATTCATTGCTCTTAGTAAAATCAATCCCAATAATCAGGTTGGAAGACTCAAGACCAGCACGTGCAAGAGCTTCAGTCACCTGTAGAAAATAGTCTCATATTTAATTCTTATGAAGAAGATCAAATATTCAAGAGACTCAGACGAAAACCAAAGAAATCATCACTTTATCAAACAAAACTTCTTAATTTGGACCATGATACCAAAAGGTATAAAAACTATAGTTCCAAGCTAAATGATTACTTTTCAAGATCACGACGTCTAACTCCCAAATGTTAAACCATTCCCTTCATAATCAACATCTTATTGTAGCCAAGACAGTGTTGAATTTACAACTAGTACGATCAAAGCCATGCATATACATACACATACCTCCTCTAACGACCTATAGTTGTCCGCAATCCTCGAATACCTCCTGTCAAGCTTCTTCTGCGGAGCACGCACTTGAGGCGGAGGCGCGTTATATTGGATGGGCGCATGCGATACAGATGGAGTCCCATAATCTTGAGGAGGAGCGTCGTATTGATCTTGAGGAGGAGCATAGTATTGTTCTTGTGGTGGATATCCTGCCGGATAAGGATGCTGCACAGGATAATTTTGGGCGTACTGCGAAAATGACGACTGCGCATAATCGTGCTGCCACCCAGACGACGAAGTAGAACGCGTCGTTGAAGGTTGCCTCCAACTCCCCCCATCCCTAGAGCTCGAGCTTTTGTTTCCCATCAAGTCAATTTACCCAAAAAAACACAAGAACTCTTCAAATAGCACAACTCCAACACAGAGTGAATCACAGAAGCCTGTCAAAATCAATAATCCCCAAATATCAAACACAGCACAAAGCAACCAGAAACACTGGAAAGAACCCTTTACTTCAAACAATAAAACCCTCAAAATAACTTACACCAAACAATCAAGAAAACCCAAATTCCACAGAAATCAATCCCTAATTTCCTGAATTAACAAATGCAATAAAATTCTACACAGACTGTGCTAAGAAAATGAAGGGTGAACATCAATCAAACAGGCTATAAAAGCCGACTTCAGAAAGACCCTCAAAGACCAAGACTCTTCCACGCTACTCTTACCAGATAAAGATAAAGATGTACTACTTTATCTGCAATAACTCCATATTATCCCAAATAGAACTAAATTCCAAAACAGTGATAAACTAAAAAGAAATAAAAAACTGAAAAAACACGCAACAAACATCATCAAATTCATACGCGCACACTCAAACAATCATAACTTGTAATCTAAGCAAACAACAACTAGTTCTTGTCAAGAACTTAACCGCATTTTTCAAGATCCCATTTCCGACATTGAATCAACATCAGCAAAAAAAAAAAAAAGAAACCTGAGCGGGGGAAACAAGATTCTGGGCCGCATTTGTTGTCAATCAGCCGTTTCGGGATGCAAGAATCCGTTTGAAAAATGGGAGAAAGACGAAGAAAAAGGGATGTAGCTTTCCTTGATGATTCTTTTTGTCCCTTTATTAATCTAATAATATAAATTGGTTTGATTTGATGAGAAACACTGGAAATTAGTAGGCAGGTGGAATTTTCTTTTACCCGACTTTTTGAAAGATTGATGATTGAAGAAAAGGGACCTTTAGTCTTAGATGTGCCCGACAGACAGACTAGTAGAGTTAGTTGTTGCGCACACTCATCAATGTCCTAAGAGAAACAACATAGGAAGGTTGGCCACCAAAAGTTGTGGCTTAATTCTGGCTTAATGGATAGGATGGAATATTATAACTCTCTATCATGTCTTGTTTTAATTTTTGCTAAAATATTTCATAAGTTTTACCGAAAATTTTAGTTCGGACCTGATCCGGTCAAACCTAAATTAATCATACGACAAGTACAATATATTTATCGTGTTATTGGTGTACAATACAGGAAAAACGACCAATTTTATAGTAAGTGTATCACACTTGCTTTGGTTTGGTTCGGCAAAATCTCGTCCGGGTAAGAATTTTCCAAGTTCTACATATATATACATATATATATATATATATTTAAAAGAGTGTTTGCAAATGCTAAAAATAAGTATTACGAAAATGAGGTGAAATTAGTGTTTTGTTTTACAGTTATGTTTTTGACTTGTTTAAATTAAGTTATTTAAATCAAAAGTTATAAGTACTTTTTTACCAATTTCTACAATTTATTGTTAAAATTATAAATATTAAATTATTTTTTTCAAATACTCAAACTATTTTTTTTTTAACTTTTGTTTTTGAACATTCACAATTTTTTTTATTACGACTTAACTTATCATTTTTTCGACAACTTGTTTCCACCACAGAGCAGAAGCTATTGCAAACAACCCTTTAATTTATTTTTGTATTTGTCAAGTTGAGAAAATATATGTTTATGATTTTAATTTTGGACAAACTCGTAGTGCAGTATAACTGTAAAAGTAGTATTGGTTGTGTTTCGTGTTCTTGACAGATAACTTCTTTCATCACTGATTATATTTCCTTTATTTGGTCTTAATTAGATATTTATAAGGTTATAAATAATTCAAGTCGAGTCGAATACATTATTATTCAAGTTTATTTGAATTATTATTGAGCTTCAAAAATTATATTTGAATTTTGTTTGATTATTAAAAAAATAGAGTTCAAACGAGCTATCGATATGAGCCAAGCATGATTAAATTGATATTGTTAAGTATATTTTATTATTTTTTCACTAAGTTAATTGAGCTTGAACCGAGTTTGAAAGTTTATCGAACAAAAAAATTTATTCAAGTTTGATTTGTTAGGTTTAACAAATCAAGTTCAAACAATTTTTACCGATCAATTTTAACAGCAATTGTCCTGTATTTCATCCTTAATCCGCTAATTGCGATGCAGTTTGAATTGGACTGATTGATCGAGGGGGTAATCCGACAATTTTGTTGAGCACCCCTAAATGTTATGTATTTTCAAATTTAATTATCGGACAAAGAACATGCGGGAAGACGCAGTTGGGCTCTTAAATTGGACCAGTTGGAGACCATTAGGCCCATTCCATACTTCTGGGCCGGTGTCAAGTTCCTGGAATACGCCGTCAGCTTTGAAGTGGGCGTTCGAGATTGGAGTAAACCTCTTCTAAAATTTGCTATAATTATAAATATTTTTTTTATTATTTAAAAAAGTATAAATACTCTTTTAAAGTTAATGATTGTATAACAAATGCTCATTTTGACAGTTCATTGTAGGGGTATTTGTTAGACGATCGTTAATTTCAAAAAGTATTTGTAATTTTTCAAACGATAAGAAGGTATTTGAAATTATGACAAATCCGAGAGGAGCTTGTTGTAATTTACTCTTCGGATTACAGCTACCTGGTTGAAAATATGATGTTGTGCAATATCCCATTTGTCTCTTTGTGTTTATACTTTTTGTATATTTTGAAAAAGGGCATTTCAATTTATAAAAATATTTTAAAAAATATATAAAATATAAATTCAGGGTTTAAAAGAATATTTTGGACAGTTCAGTTCAAAATGTTGCTATAACCCTAATAAAAACTAACATAATGGGATTATTGTTAGATAAACGTTAGATTTATAGGAGTATCGATAATTTCTTAAATAACGATGAATATTTTGTAATTATATCAAATTTTAGAGGAGCTCAATGTAACATAGCATTTAAGGCAAAACAGAGATAAAATAAACATAAGATTTATTCTTAAACGTGATAGTAGAATAATAGCTTTTAGTTTAAGGATGAGACGTCGCCGCAACTCCACCGAAATATAAAGTGGATTAGAACCGGTCCTCGTACTTAAGTCATGAGATTAGTGATGTAAGCATCAGATTGGATTTTCTGTTGCAAACTGTATTTCATCTCTTACTCCATTCAATATACACAAATATTTTCCAAAATAAAATACATAATATTAGTTTTATATACATGGCGTGTATGTTGAATGGTGCAGGAGATGGAATACAGTTTGCAGCAGAAAGTCCCGAACCAATCCCCCATTCGTATTTTAACCAATTGGATCTACGCAAATGAACTACACATGTGATTGGTTGATTGATAATCTTTTTTCCAGTGAGGAATCTAAACAAAAAATTCAATTCCAGCTACTGCAGCAGAAAAGAACAACATACTTAAGCAAGAACAGTGCCACTCCCTCTGCTTAAAATCAGGAGTTAAAGCCAAAATCATAATCAAATCCACAACACATTTTTGGTGTGAACAACCCCATCAGCTTTTCAACTTCTTGTTCTTATTTAAATCCATGCAAGTCCATCAATGAATCTGCACCATTACACACAGTTAGAGCAATGGCCTGTGCAAGAATCCTTTATGTTACTGTTATACTAGTTTCAATGGCACTGAACAACGTAGCACGACGGATCCCGTCGTTGCCACAGTGTGATTTTCCAGCAATTTACAACTTTGGCGACTCAAACTCGGATACCGGTGGGATATCAGCAGCGTTTGGGCGGATTCCTCCGCCTTACGGCCAAAGTTTCTTTCCAAGGCCTGCAGGAAGAGCATCGGATGGCCGTCTCATAATAGACTTCATCGGTACTAACATCTCTTTGTTTTGCAGACAGTAAAGTAACATGCTGAATCTGACTTGCTGTATGTTGCAGCTGAGCACTTGAGGCTGCCGTATTTGAGTCCATACCTTGATTCGATAGGCACAAACTTTAGACATGGTGCCAACTTTGCTGCCGGTGGATCAGCCGTCCGTAGGCAGAACGAGACGATATTTGAGAGTGGCATTAGTCCCTTCTCGCTCGATATACAAATTGTGCACTTTGATCAGTTCAAAGCGCGAAACACTGAGATATATCACAGAGGTGATTCTTGAATCTTGATCAACTTTATCTTCCCTTTTGATCTTGGAAAACTGATTTATATTCTTTTGGCAATGAATTTTCAGCTAGGAATGTGTCCGGCAGAAGCCAACTTCCTCGGCCTCAAGAATTCTCCAGGGCTCTATACACATTTGACATCGGTCAGAACGACCTTATTGCTGGTTTCAGACGGCTAAGTACACCTCGACTAAGGGCTGCAATACCGGATATCGCTAATCAACTTGCTGCAGCAGTTACAGTGAGTTACTTACATAAGATTCCAACTTATAGTACTTGTGAAAAATCTGTAGCAATATCAAAAATGTCTGAATGTATTTCCTCAGCATTTATACCAACAAGGGGGGAGGGCTTTCTGGATTCATAACACAGGGCCAGTCGGATGTCTACCTGCAGCCACTCTTTACATCAGAAAGGCGAAGACCGACAAATATGGATGCAATAAGGGTCAAAACGGTATGGCTCTTGAGTTCAACAGACAACTTAAGGCCAGAGTGTCCAAATTGAGAACAGAGCTTCCTTGGGCTGCCCTGGTTTACGTTGACGTCTACTCAGCTAAATATCACTTAATCAGCAATACCAAAACTTACGGTCAGTCAAGTTCAGGCCGTCTTTCTGTTCATCTGCAAATTTAATTTGATTTGTCTTTTAGGATTCTTGCAATGTTTTAGTACCTAGAATCTTAACAATTGGTACATATGCAAGAAAATGACATGATCGTTTGTGGCATTTGACAGGATTCACGGACCCCTTAAAGATATGCTGTGGCCATCATGAAAGTAACATCGACGTCTGGTGTGGGCAGAGAACAATAGTTAATGGCTCAGAAGTAATAGGAGTCTCCTGTGGATCTCCTGACTCATACATCAGCTGGGACGGCATACACTACTCGCAGGCTGCAAACCAGTGGATTGCCAATCACATACTCAACGGCACATTTTCTGATCCCCCGTTAACGCCAATCACTCAAGCATGTCTCAAGCGTTGATGAGCACATTATCACATCCTAGCTAGGAAACGGTCCAAAAACACCACTACTATCTATTTCTCAACTTGTAAGATCATAGGCCTAGCTTGATCAATCGTGTAATGAATCAGATATGCTTATCAGGGTTGCTTCTGAAACCTGAAATCACCTGGTTTGAAACTTCAATTAGTATTAATATATTGTCTAATATGTCGTCTGAGTTAGCACTGCACTGACCTTGTTCTTGTCAATGTCAACTTTTTAGGTAACTGATTTATGCACCGAAAGCTGGTTTTTTCAATATATTTGTGGCTAGTGATCATACATAAGTAAGCAAGTGATCTTCTTGCTAATGTAATCCGACAAGGATGAATTGTTAACGTTGTTGGTGTATAAATAAACAATCTTGTAGTTCTGGAGTTCCCAAGAGATTACATCAAAAACCTGCTGCAAATTAAAGATTACTTGCCAAAGCTACTAATTGTATAATCTGAAAAAAGATTTAAATCTGGAAATTTGATCTCCTTGATCTTCCCCATTTCACTCAGAAAAGCAAGTGATTCATGAGTACTGTCAGATCAATGCATGAACATCAGAGAATTAGGAAGCTGTACTAGTCATGATCATCAACAAACTAAATGATCATGAGTGCAAGAATGAATTCTGATGCATGATAGAGTACATCTGAATTATTAGACCACCTAAGAATTATTTATACCATATTATTACCATAACCTAATCATACATACCACAATGCAATATTGGTAATAAAATCCACTTCACTGGTTGATGATGACATTGAAGCATGTATGTCAATCTCCTTTTCCACCACCTTTAGGCCTTATTAGTCACCCCACCGATTCACTATTAAATATTCACTCACTCACTTTCTTACCATATCTCTCTCTCTCACTCTCTCTCTCTCTCTCTCTCTCTCTCTCTCTCTCTCATCCCTCTCTCTCTCTATATATATATATATGTGTATGTATGAAAATCCAGAAGAAAAGAGAAAATGGGGTTGTTAATAAATTTGGTTATATGGGTTTTTTTGTCATCACCAAGCTTAAGAAGTACAAATGGTGATGAGGTGATGATAAACTTACCAGCGTGTGATTACTCGACCATGTATAACTTTGGTGATTCAAATTCAGACACTGGAGGCATAGCAGCAGCGTTTTATCCACCGGCGTCACCTTCCGGTGAGACCTACTTCCGGCGGCCGGTCGGCAGGGCCTCCGATGGCCGTCTCATCATAGACTTTCTTGGTAAGAAGTTCATGAATTAACTTCAAGAAATGAAGGGTTTTAATTATTATTTTTTCTTATGTCATTAATTTGCAACGTTGAATATTTATGTGTATGGTTTTTGGTGAAGCTGAGAACGTGGGGGTACCGTATTTGAGTCCGTATCTGGATTCAGTAGGATCCAGTTACGAGAACGGGGCGAATTTTGCAACGGGTGGAGCAACCATATTACGGCCAAATGGATCTTGGTTTGACACTGGTCTCAGCCCCTTCAATCTTGAAATCCAAGTTGAGCATTTCACTCAGTTTAAGGATAGAACAACTTATTTATATGGTCAAGGTCAGTACCACACAATTCAATATATATATATATATATATATACAATGCCTCCAAGAATAGGAAAATTCTTAAGTGTATGCGTCTGGTCGAACACAATCAATTATATAATAATTGTGATACACTTATCATATGATTGATCATTCTTTTGAAATTATACATCAATCACATTTATTCAGATTTGGCCAAACTGAATTTGGACCGGAGTTTCTTGAAAAAAATATATGTTTTGTTTTCTTACATTACACGAGTAATTAATATGTAAAAATAATTTTATAGTTAGAGATAAAATTATCATTTTATGATATTCGGAGGCTCTTCAATTAATGCTAAACTTATGAATATTTTTTATAGAAAATATTACAATTTTAGTATATTAACATAGATGAAGTGATAATTTCGTTCAGACCAATTCGATATTTGCAATAAAAAAATTATAATTTATGAAAAATAACTATTTGATCCAAAACCCCTAATTTGGCTGGAAAGATTAACCCCCACCCCCTGCCAAAATTTATCGGTGTCACGTGCAAGCCATGTCACAAACTCTATTCAAATTCGTGTTTTTTTGGACATAAATTGTCATTTTTCATAAATTACAGTTCTTTTATTACAAATCTTGAATTGACTAAGATTGAAGCTGCCACCACTCTTACATCAGTGGACCAAAATTATATTGTTCCCAAAATTTTCATATATATTTTGTAATTTGTCTTGTAATTTTGTGATACAGGCCAAGACGAGTGCACTCGAAAAAGACTCCCAAAACCTGAGAACTTCTCAGAGGCTCTCTTCACTCTGGACATAGGACAAAACGATGTCGCCGTAGGTATCCGGAGTTTGAGCTACGAACTCCAACAAGCAGCCGTACCCAAAATAATCAGCCAGTTTATTACACAAGTTCGAGTAAGCTGGACTACATGCCTAATACATATCCATAGTTATTGATGTTGTTATGTTATAATATTGTACAGATGTCCAGATCGATAGTTATTACACGTCAACCATGTAAGATAATATTATCTTGTTTTTCGTGCACGTTTCAGGGTTTGCACGAGAGGGGGGCGAGGACGTTTTGGGTACACAACACGGGCCCGATCGGGTGCTTGCCTGCGACAATTGCGAAAGTGAAAGAGCCTGCGGCGGGATATCTTGACGAGAATGGGTGCGTCAAGGACCAGAATGATGTAGCCTTGCAGTTCAATCAAGAGCTCAAGGATGAGATTGTGAAGCTAAGAGCAGAGCTGTCTGATGCAGCCATTGTCTATGTCGACATGTTTGCTGCCAAGTATGAGTTGATCACCAATGCCAAGAATCAAGGTCATCATCATTTTGCACCAAAATAAAGTAAACCTGAATTCATTGTTCAATATATTCGATCTAGACGCATCTCTTGTCTTCGCTTTGTGTTTTTTCGGGAAAGTTAGCAATGTTAGTCCTGTGAGTATGAATGGGTGGCAATTTTAGTATCGTATGAATCTATTTTGACAATTTTATCCTATGATTCTAAAAATTTTGCATATTGAGGACAAAATGGTCGGAATTTGCTATAAAGACCGGAAAAGTGCACCCAATTAAGTTGGTCATATGCACGTCACATGCACTTTTCCGGGCCTTTTAGCAAATTCTGACTATTTTTGTCATTAATGTGCGAAATTTTTAAAATTACATGACAAAATTACCAAAATTGATTCATAGAGGACTAAATTTGCCACCTATCCATTCTTACAAGACGAAAAGTGCAAATTGTCCTACTCTACTTCAGTCATAAAAGCGCCCTCACATGCATACCCTTGTGTCACCTGCCGCCCCTTAGCCAAGACGGTGTTGCCCCTCGGCAGTGACTTGCGGAGGATGTGAGGGCGGCAAGGGGATGCCGGCCAGCACGCAGGTGCGCAAACGGCAAGTGAGCAGAGACTCTTACCGATTGGGGATTGCAATACTGTTCGTATGGAAACTTTCTTGATGTGTGAGGATGCTATCCGCCAAGTATGAAGTCGTTTCATGAACGTTTGGGCACGGAGTTATAAGGGCGACTACCGGGCGCCATCCTGTGTGCGAGCAGGAGATTGAAGTGCAAGCAGAGTGCTTTATCTTTCGATATTTGCAAAACCGTTTCAATGGTATGTTCCATGGAGTGTTGGGAACATCTCCACCAAGTTTCAGAGTTAGAAGGTTCTGATTGAGTAGGAAACGACGACAATGTTTGGAGCCTGCCAGTGCAGTGGCGAGAAGGCTGTTTCAGAATATTGCGAGGGCAATTCCCCAAGATGGATGATCAGATGGGGCTGAAACTGTGGATTTAGGATGTAGAAGTCGTAGGCTATGCAACAGTTCAAGCGGCACGTGATTTGGACGTCGGACGAGGGAGATAGCAAAAAGGTGAGCTCCTCGGCCACTTTAATGTCTACTGCTGGAATAAGGAAAATTATTTTTACGTCTATTATAAGGGGGGCATGCAATGGTGAGCTCCAGCCAGCCTCCCCCATGCAGCAAGGCACTAAATAAGCAACCCTTGGGGGCATGTTGGGGCCTCCGAGGGCCGGCTTTAGGCACCTCGAAGGGAGGGCTAAAGTCCTCGGACGGGATGGGAACCGGACGGGCGGCGTAGGGCCTACGTTGGGCAAGAAAATGGTCGAGAGGTTTCGTGTTATGCGCAAGGTTGCCACGCGGGCTGAGGAAAATCAGGAGCAACACCTCTAGGCCGAATGAGCAATCGAGGCAAGCACTCTAAGACCTCGTGAGCTAACTTGTGACATGCGGTATTGGTATCTAGCCGTTCACGGGGGTCCATTGGCTAAGATATGCGATCGTGGGGCGACGCAACATTGTGGGCAAAGTGTGAGGCCACGCCGAAAGGCAAGAAGGCATGTTGGGCATGCCGTGCGGGAATGATGCAAGATGTGGGCATCCTGGGCCACGGACTTATGATGTTGTCCTACTCGGGCGAGGCATACGAGACGGGCATGGTGAAGACATGCGCCAGGGATGTACCGAGTGAACGTTGAGCATGCGATGGGCGTTGTGGGCAAGAATGGCCCATAGTGCCGAGAAGGAGCAAGGATGCTCCAAGCCATTGCGAGATGTATCGAAAGGACCCGAGATTGTGGGCGAGATACATGATGGCGAGCTAGCTAGTTGGGGCCGGACATGAAGACACGCAAGGCATGCGGGCCGCGACCCTCGACGAACATGGGCATTTCAGATAGGCGAGTTAGGGAGGCGTTCGAATGTCGCGCTGGTGAGCTGCGAGTGTCGAAGACACACGATGGGAATACCGTTAGGACTCGAATGGATGAAGGCCGGTCGAAGGTTGAGTGCAACATGAGAGGCATCACGGGCGAAAATGAGATATTCCGCTGCGACAAAAAAGTCCGCCCGTGACACCTTGTAAGAATGAGTAAACTTTGGAATGTGAAGTATAACCCAACATTACAAATTGGCTCAATTCCTACAGATCCCAGTCCGTGAGCTTGTGAGTAGCAAAAGATATTCTTTCGGACAAAAGAGTAAATATAAACATGGATGTCTGAGTACTATGATTATTCTAGTAAAACGAAAAACTTGAGCAATCGTAGACGTAAAAGAATTCTTCGTATTTGTCCGTTTCTTCTTCTTCTTCTTCTTCTTCTTCTTTTTTCCCTTTTCAAGCGCTTCACGATCAATCTTGTTTTGCTAATAACATCATGTTCATTTGCAGGATTTGAGGACCCTTTCGAGATCTGCTGCGGTTATCATGGGATTGGGTACGATGTTTGGTGTGGGAACAAAGGGACTGTAAATGGGAGTGAAGTTTCTGCTGGTTCTTGTGCAGATCCTTCTAAAATCATCAGCTGGGACGGGGTGCATTACACTGAAGCTGCAAACCATTGGATAGCAAACCGTATCATGAATGGATCTCTGTCCGATCCATCGATCCCAATCACAAGTGCATGCCATGCAAGAGCAAATCTACTTCTCTAACGTTGCAATTCAGTTGTCTTAGCCAAGACAGGAAGATTTATTACTTTGGTACAGACATAAAAAACCTTGTTTATATAAATCATCACCTGTTCAGTCACATGAAAGTCAATCTATTGCACTAGCAAAACCATGGATTAGAACTGTCAGAAATTCGTGTCTGTAATAGAATTAAATACATGCATTAGGCATATACGTCGTTATCTTTACAGATATTAACAGGATAGGATCACTGACGATATCCTTCTGGAAGAGGAACAACCCGGTGGAAGGGTACCGACCGCTGAGGCAAAGATCCGTCCTCTTCATCATCGTCAAACTCCAAAATGTAACTATCAAACCCAAAAGAATTCGTTGTTTAAATAACTGGAGATAATATCGGATTGCTTTCCGTATCATGTAAGAAGGAAATGTAAAGGAACAAGGAGAAGTACAGAGTTACTTACTCGTCGGTCTTCCTCTGTACGATTGTAATCACCATCATCGGACGACATGCAAAAGAAATATCATTACTTTTGCTTTATTTATACGTATATGTAACATAATGAGCGATTAATACCTTGCGAGCTTGGACGACTGTTGCTTTATATAGTGCGGTGGTTTCTGGATATACTGCTAAAACATGTTTTCCAGGAGGGAAATCGGTAACGCTAGAGAGATCGGTCCGCTTGGGAAAAGGTATAATATGCGACATAGGCAGCTTGTATTTTCTGCAACCAACAAGACAAAGAAAACTCGTGGACTGATTAACAAGAATATTAACACGGCACAAGTGCCACTCTCAGGACAAAAACGGCAAGAATGGCGAGGTTTTATGTTCTTTTCTTACCTTCTATGTTCTTCGACCTATACCGGAGTGAATATCTATACTATTATAAAAGAAAACATTTTGTCGTACCAACTTTTGAATACTCAAATTTACTCTTTAATTCATTTTCCTATAAAAGAAATTGGTTAGAATAGTAATTTCAATGTCTTTTAATAATTTAATAATTCCAAAAAAAAATTTCTCTCAATTCACTAACGTTATCTTTCTTCCACGAACTTCTTTCTTTCTCATTTCCTCACAAATTTCTTTTTTCTCTTTATCTCACACCACAGTTCTCTTTTATATGCTTGCGGGATTGCATGCGACGACGACTAGTAATATTAAAGTATTCAGATATATAATAGTACCAAATATATCTGATAAATAGATCTAGAAGAAAGGGGGGAAAGAAAGTGCCAACCTCTGTCCACTGCCCTCCTCATCGTCACCGGGTTCCTCGTCCAGGACCTCAAACCTACATACAGATACAATTAAGTGATGCGGTAATTAAAAAAAAAAACATGTCCCGGGAAAAAGAATCAAGTGTAGTTTGATCTAGATGTTCTGTTTATTTCCCATCAATTACAAGGGTACAGAAGAGTTTGCCAGAGATTTCTACAATCCGGGAGCGGTACTTACTCTCTTGTTTCCTTGTCAAAATGGATTACTTTAACCACAAACCACTCATCCTTTCCAGCATCCTCCTGAGTAACCCTTGCTGCTACCTGAACAACGTTGAATTTTCGAGTTAAATTAACATTCGCATTCCAGCACAAAGAAATCATGACATTACAATGGTATTGACAGAGAGACTGTTCAATGTCCAAACAAATAAAGAATATACGGCGAACGCATACTTGTTCACCCTTCAAATTTGCAAGAGACTCTAGATGACTTCGCATGGAAGGAGACAATCTGGAGACATCCGAATCGGCCTTCATCCTCTTTTTCTTCTGCTCACTACCTTCTGCAGTTCATGGAATTCCAATATAAGATTGAGAAATGAAGGGGATTAATCTATATAGATATTATCAAACTTGGGTTCAATTCCATTTTATTTCATCATTATATCGCTCTCATTAGATAACCATAAGCATCTGTGTCTTATCCTATTCCCGTGAACAGGTTTCCCTCTGTTGGAAAAGGATTAAAACCTTTTTTTCCGATTCTCCAATTCACATGTACAATCTTTTCAAGAAACGGAAAAGTGGGAGTTTAGCAAAACGAATGACGATGTTTAAGGGATGAATAGTTAAAAATATCGAGTTTGAAGCATGACCATGAGAATAAAACCCCAAGAACTAAGATCAGTTTACAGCTTTGGAAATCCTTTCCACGACATAAAGCCAGAAAAACGTACTATAGAACATTTGCTGTTCACAGCAGGTACAAACCTATCCTTCTCCGATGTTGTCCAGCAGTACCAGAAGGTAATAATGCATCCAGTTGCCCTAACAATTGAGTGGAAACGCTGCAAGAATAAAGGAATAACTAGCTAAGTAAACAAATATGTACCCATATGCACGACACAAAACTTTCAACAAGAAGGTATCATGGTAGACAAAGTAGAAAGAAAGCAAGATAATTCAAGCATGCATGCCTCTTTATGTTAATGGTGGAACGAAACCAAAGATTAGCTAAGTACAAGATAGAAACGCTGACTTCAGCAGTGCCTCCAACTTAAAGCCATTAAATTGGCAGGAAAGAGCACTGAGAACGAATTTTCAGAAGATCAGAAACATCTGAAACGAGGGTACAATTCAAACATACGTCACTTCACTCTCCGAAAGCTCTTTGGCTTGGATATATAACATCTTAAGCCTTGATAGAGAGTTATCACCAGGCTTTTCAACCACCTCTGGAGCTGCATGCAAAGAATAAAAAAAATAAACATCAAAGAAGAATGTAAACAAATAAACAGCAGAGTCGAGAGTCTTTCACGAAAACTATGTAATCAGTAGAAGTAGCCGATAACTGTCTTAAAAACAGATTAAATGTAGTAGTGGAGTGCACTCTAGTTAATCGTCTACTCTTTGCTATGAAGTTTACCCATACAGTTAAACCAGTGCACACCGCATACTCGTTTCACCTACAAATAAGACAAAGAATACATAGGAAACACGCTCGAAATAATTACTACATGAAGCAGCTAAGCATGAAGACAGGACAATTAATTACAAAATGCCAATTTGTAATCAAATCAAGAATTTCCCTAGTGGATAAGGATATAAATAAGCTTGAACTATGAATCTACCAACTCCAAATTTGCCAATAGCTTGATTGTTGAAAGCTCGTTTGCGCCCGACTCCATGAGGTAAAACTATTAAAGAATAGAGAAAAGTATCAAAATAACTGGAGCTTGAACAATGTTCAGCTCAGCGGTGATCCTTTAGCCATTCATTACATAATCAAGCCATGTTCCGACAAACATTGTCTGTTCAAGTCAACCGAATTGGCCTACACTCTACACCCCATAAATTAATAAATTCATCCTACATATAAATTCAACAAACGGCAAGTCAAATTATAGCAGCAACAATAGAAGAGAACAAACTTTATGCGGCACATTCATTAAAGCCCATGCACCGTTTCACATCACGATATGTTCCAAACACAACGAATTAAGACACATTTGTCTTTTCCTCATTCAGGACAGTTCTGAAGAGAGAGAGAGGGAGAGTTCTTAATTCTGATCAAGAACGAGTTAATTAAACAATAATGAGCAGCAAGTAAAAGTAATTATTGACTCACTGGCTTGCAGTTTCTTGTGTATCTTGTTGATCTCGATGAGGACTTCCTCCTGCTCTTTCCTCAACCGATCGAGCTCCTTCGAGTTGTCCAATATTCCGGCAATGTCCGGCGACGACATCGCTCTCCCCTCCTTGGAGATCACACACTAGCTCCGGTTCTTCGGAAGATTCTAGAAAGTAGATTCTTATTCTGGGTTCTCGATCATTGGCTTCATAATTAAGGATTTCTGACTTGTCTCGGGAGAAAATCAGAAATTAAAATTCCTGAAGAAAAGTGTTTTGGTGAGAGAGAGAGAGATTTTTTGGGATGAAAAGTCCTTTGAAAATTAAATTCTTCCAATGAACATGCGGCTACGATCGTTGGGCCGTCAAAAGTACCCGATAGGCGCCACGTGGATTGTGTCGGAGCTCCACGGGTCATGTTTCATTGACCCGATATTAGTTTCTATTTTTACGATATTTGACCTCTTGAAGTTTTTATCCTATGTTTGATTTCATTTTCTCTTTATTTTTAAGATGTCAAGAAAATAAAATTAAATATAACATTACTCAAAATATATTTATTGGGTGTTTTCGATAATTTTGACACATTCTCCCATATATACATATATCCATCTATAAATAAATAAATTTACTATATACATATATATATTTATAAAAATATATAAAAGAGATATGATTTGATAATAAACAGTATTTTTTATCTCTCAATATACAACACAATACATATAAAAAATATAAATACTACTATATATATGTATAAAAATATATAAAAGAGACCTGATTTGACAATAAACAGTATTTTTTGTTTTTCAATATACACCACAATACATACAATATATTTTTTACACTATTTAAAATTAACTCAAAAAATAAATTCAAACATACACCTTATCTCTAACACACACTTATTTATCTTTATTTTCTCTTACTATATCCACATGACAAAATAAAACATTTTAAAAATAAAATCAAACATAAGGTATATTTCTACCATCACCATCAAATTCAAACCCACAAATTCATTGCATTGTCATAAATACTATCATTACATTACATTTTAGGCCTACGTTTATTTGACCTTAAATTAATTAATGTGTACTATTAATAAAAGTATTAGACACAAAATATGTGAAGAAATAGCTATTTACTTAATTTTAATGGTATAAGACCTTTTTTGGCCACTTTACTAATAAAACAAGTTTATTACTCTAACATCTATACTAATATAAAAAAAATTCTTATTTTTACGCATAAAGATCGATTACTTACATCGTGATACTAAATTTTTGTTACGTTAATAATACCCTATGTTGGTTTCTTTTCTTTATTTTTTCTTCTTTTTTAAACGTGATGTGTTGGTTTTTATATTTTTCTTGTGTGAAATATTATTTATTATATGCACTAAAGAACGGCGTGCCATGTCGACTAATCTTATAAAATGTGAAAAATATATTATAAGATTTAGTATCTTATTATATCCAAACGTTTCAGAAATTTATTTTTCAAGTAAGGTCTAATATTTTATAAGTTTTTAAAACATCTTACATTATAAAATATAGGAATTTGTAAAATATTTTAAATAAATTTAGCCAAATACTTTTGCCAAACACTCAAGTCAAGTGGGCAAAGGGCGGGATTAGTAATCCACCTTTATCAAGCTTAATATTGACTTGGAGTCTTTTATTACGGGTTGACGAAAAAATAAGTAAACAGATATTTGATTGGATTATGATGGATATCCAACACAATACTAAAAAAGTAAATAAGACCTCCCGAATATAAACAAATCAAGTCGAAACAAATAGATTATTATTCAAAATTATCCAAATTAGTAACATGTTTAAATCTTATGTTAAGTTTGATTTGATTATTTATCAAATCGAATTGAATGAGCTTAAATATAATCGAACATGAGTCAAACTCAAATATTTTGACATATTTTTATTATATTTTATTATTATTTTCATTAATTGAACCATACTCTAGTCAAGCTTGAAGACTTTCCTTACAAAAAGACCTGCTCAAACTTGGTTCGTTAAATTCAACAACTCAAGCCCAAATTAAGTTTTATTAATCGATTTTAATTTAGTATTAATTAATTTAATTTATTTTTCAGTCCTAATTATTTTTTTAAGAATTAGATATACGGATTACAATACACACTTTATGTGAATAATTATGATCTAAGTGAAATTTAAGCTAAATTGGAAAATATTTATAATTAAATATGGAGGGCATTTGAAAGATTTCCTCATTTTTCTTAATGTTAAATAAAACCCAATATATATTATCATATATTATTTTATTTAATATATACATATTCTATGCATACGAAATATTTATACATTTTAATAATATAAATTTTTTAAATACAATGTATATTTATTAAAGGGTTTAATGCAATTTACCTCCATTTGATATTACAAATGAGCAAATTATCCCCTTATAAAAAAATAGCAATTTACCTCCCCGTATTTTTTAAAATGGAGCAATTTACCTTCTTGTCTAGGGAGGTAAATTGCTCCATTTTGAAAAACACGGGGAGGTAAATTGATTCATTTTAAAAAATATGTGGAGGTAAATTGTTATTTTATTTTTCATATGGGGTAATTTGCATATTTACAATATCACAAGAGGATTGCTTGCATTTTTTCTATTTATTAAATATAATATAAAATACACTGAAAGTATCACAACTGATTGAGAGCAATAACGTAAGCAGATCATATCCCGTCAATACATGCATAATTTTTTTTTTCTCGTTTAAAAGCTTAATATGAGAAATTTTCTAAATTAGTTTGGACAGGCAAATTTTGATTAACAACAAAATATCAATATTTTAAATAGTTAATTATTAATAAATAATTGTAGATAAACACGTAAATGTAAGCCTCATATATATAAGTTTTAAATTGAGACATAACAGCAGAAAGAGAAGCTAATGAGACAAAGCTTCTCTACTACTCCATCAGTTACTTCCTCCATTGCATTTATTACAGTATTTATGTAATTACAGGTAAATTTTTTACAGTTTAAAAATTTCTATATAGTATTACTGAAATTTGCTTCTGTTCAATAGATAAGTCTCTACATTATTTAAAATTTATCGAATTTATTAATATTAATAAAATAATTAGATAAAAATACATATTTATCCGATCAAATAAATCTTTGGATAAATTACAGCTCTTTCCCATGAGGTATGATATAATTACAAATAGTCTCTCATTGTTTGAAAAATTACAAACAACCTCCGAGGTTTGTAATCATCTAACAAATAACCAAAATTCATCCATTTTTATGGGTGCACTAACCAAAATGTCCTTATGCAAACTAAATTATTCTTAAATTTTTTTGGACTACAATACGAATGGAGAAGTTTTTTAAGTTTTTTACATAGAGGAACAATAATGCAATTTGACTCGGTTAATTTTTCTATAATTTTAACTAAAAATTAAAGGACAAAATGGTCATTTTCAGATATTTGGTTAAAAATTACAAATCTCAGAAATATTTGTAATTTGTCAAACAACGAGAAGTATTTGTAATTATGTCAAATCTCAATAGAGGTTTACCCAAATCTTTTTATGATAAAAAAATTTGTTTGTTGTATAAAATATGAAATTGTATTTATATTTATTATATAAACCCAAAGATTACGCGTGGGTCTGTAATCTTATAAAGAAAAACCACAAAAAATAGAGTTATTTTTATTTTAGTCCCTGTATTTATAATTAATTTTCAAAATCATTCAATTCCTTTTATTATTTTTTAATTTCATCCTTCCAGTGAAATTTTGATCAATCTTTAGTCAATAAATGATATTTGTCCAAAATATCCCTCATAAATGTTATAAAATATAAACAATTATAAAATCATCTCCTTGTTTTCTAAACCTATTTTAATTTAGTCTTTTATAATCGTTAGAAAATTATGATTATGAAAATTTAATTGTTTGAAGGCCACTATTAATAATTGGAGTTTGGCCCTTTGCCAAACATACTTCCTTATAACTCTATGGTGAAATTAGAAATAAAATACACAAATCAATTTTGACAAATACAAGAAAAAATCAACAAGAGGTTTGCAAGTATTCAATACTGTTTATCACCTATTTCATATAAAAATCAGTTATCAACCACGTATCATTTCAACCAATTACTGTTTATACATTGGTCATGCATTCTTCAAGTTCAACTACCAACAACGGTATTAATGTAGCGACGATAAAAAATACGTAAAATATGTGATATATATATACTATGTCAATATCACAAGAAGAAATATAACATTTAACCATAACTAATTATCATGGTTAAAAATAAATAATCGTAGTAAAAAGTCAATGACCACATCCATGCAATGGTTGTTAGACGTAGTTTTTGCGAGTGTGACTAATATACTTGTCATGGCTTACCAATGATCTCTTGGCCTAGTGGTTAAGGTTGAGGTCCATGACCCTAGAGGTCATGGGTTAAAATCCCCATCAATACGTGGGATGATAGTCTACTGTATAGTAGGATTGTTTGTATACTGTTATAGCAAGGGGTTATTTAGATTTTATTTATGTAATATTGTTGATCAATGTATAATTGTTGTAATTGTTTCTATTAGAGATTGATAGTCGACAGGACTGATTGTAACAGATTTAGATCAATTAATAATATTCATCGTTTTCACTTTAAAAATACATTTGTCATGGCTTAAATAGTTCTTATGGTGGATAAGTTAAATTTTTACATCGATTTTATCTAATCGTGATTAATAATTATTTATCACGTTTTAGTTCATAACTATTAAAATTGTCGGCAATAGTAAGTTTTTTAATATATATTCAATTTTGCCCAAGAACCTAAAAATACATAAGATAAATATATACAATGTCATAATATATAAACCCACATTTTTTTTTATTTTTTGATAAATATAAAGAAAAGTACAATAATACTCTTCAATTGTAAGAAAAATTGGCTGAAGAAAAATTGAATGGTTTTGAAAAATCATTAAAAACACAGGGACTAAAATGAAAATAACTCCAAAAAATAATATAATCCCGCAGGCACAAGCAATCTGGTACGAGGACTCTATCAAAGATTTGATTCCAAGTAGTGGAAGGAGGAGTCCACTGATTCCCGTCTCCATTTTTCACGTACGCATATAAATCCCGTTTGCGTTTTTGAAGAAGATGATCGTAAACACAATCAGCTGATGATGATGATCACAGTGGTTTTCTGAATCCGCCTTCTCGGACGGAAATCAACTCATTAACACACTCATCATATATCATCCTCTCTTCCCTGTTCAGAGTTGTTTTTCCGTCGTGGTTTGCTTGTTATCACGAGTTTTCTAAAACCCCATTTTTCTTTACCTCCATCTACTCGTGTCGTAAAGTGATTCAGAATTCTTCAAAAGGTAAATGCCGTTGTCCGACATTTTTATCATATATATATACGTACATATGTGTATGTGTGTGGGGTTATGATTCTGGGGTGTGTTTTGGTAGTAGAATTTGGGAGTAGAATGTTGACCTGGTTTGGTTGAACATGGCGATGATTTGTGTTGTACAAGTTTGAACTATTAATACACATGATTTTGTCATGGGATTTTAATTTCGAACTTGGCCTATTCTGATGTATACATTTGAATGAAAGCCTTGGATTATGTTCTTGATTTTAGGTCGATCAAATGACTGACAATGTGCATTTGATTCTTGAATCAATCGGAAGTTGAGGGATGCTGAAATCCAGAGTGACAGCTGCGTGCTCATTTGCAGCAAAGTTTGGGATTAATATGGGTTTGCCTGTCCGGAGGCCTACAGTTTCAAAGTAATTCTGCAGCTCCAGAATGGCTCATTTTTAGACAGATTGATTGAATTTAGTTATCGATTTGCAATGGTAAACATCGATGATCATTTAGTTCCGTGTTGTTGGCTGCAGCTTGCATAAAAGAGGAACAAATGAAGGGATGAGGCTACTTTTAACATCTTTCGTGGGGATTATATTCGGCTTCTATTTGGGCGCGTCGTTTCCTATTATTTCATTGACAAAGGCAGGCGGGCTTCGCTCTTACTCTGTTTTAATTTCTTTTTGGATGGTTTAGTGCTGTGTTTGTCACTACAATGTTTGATTCTTTAGCATTCCACTTACGAAGATCATTTTGTTGCATAATCTGATTATTTCCAGGTTAATTTACCATCAAGTATATTTTCCTCCATTGATCTTACTTATATTGAGGATAAATACTCAAGCCTCCCCAACCAAGCTTTATTAGATGTATGGTCTTCTGTTAAAGGTTACAAAGGCACCTCACACAGGATTAATAATGCTAAGGTTAGCTCTTATCTGTTTGTCTGATTTAAGGATTTTTGTTTATCTGCCGGTAGTATTCAAATCCTACTTAAACCATCATTAGTGGTGTTGCCTACTTAGATTTCAGTGCTGACTCTTATAGCTAGAACTACCCCTTCAGTTGCTTAAAGATATTGATAGGATTTTCTAGATGAGATTTAAGTTCAATGGATAAGAACGCAACAAAGATATTATTTGTTGTATGCTATAATGGGGAGCTCAATATATTATGAACGGGTGGCGTGTGAGTGAAGAATATCATCTGCTTATTTTTTACCAGTTTCTTATTTTGAAGTTGATTATATGCAGATTTGGGTCCCAACTAATCCTCGAGGTGCAGAGACACTACCACCGGGTATTATTGTGGCCGAGTCTGATCTGTACATCCGGAGAATGTGGGGTTTACCTAATGAGGTGTGTATGCATTCCAAATTGTCATATGATTTTCTCGTTTTAACTGTCATTGCTCGGCAACAATAGGCCAGGAAAAGATTAAGCACTTGGCTTTTTCTAGCAAATTCACAGTATCTGCTTAAGATAAATGGCAAAGACATGGCTTTATGAGGCCTTCAAACTTGAACATGATTGGGATTGATATGGCCGAGAAGGAAATTCATGTACATGCATTCCTCTTTAGCGGGGCTTTTAATTGGCAGGGTTGCAGAGTCCATATGATTTTCCTCTCTAACTTAATCCTTTCCAATTGAACTGTGTATCATTTTCCTGTCAGTTTGATTAATTGATCGAACATTTCAGGATGTGAGTATTAAACCAAGATATCTTTTCACCTTTACCGTGGGCTATGATCAGAAGGGCAACATTGATGCTGCCGTAAGGAAGGTAATTATGGAACTTCTCTGTTTCCTCTCTTCCAAGTGAGTACTTATTTGTGCTACTCCATTATTATGTTTTGTTTTCGTTGTGTGACAAAGTCGTACAGTTGACAGGGAACTTTACAATTATGTTGTTTCATTACGATGGTCGGGAAAGTGAATGGAATGAATTTGAGTGGTCAAAACGGGCTATCCATGTGAGTGCACGGAAGCAAGCGAAATGGTAACTATAACGGGCAATTATCTATGATGGATTTTAATTCCATCCGGGCCGTGTTTGTGACGGAAAACATAAAAATATATTGTTGTTCTTGATAGGTGGTATGCCAAGCGTTTTTTGCACCCAGACATCGTGGTATCCTATGATTATATTTTTATCTGGGATGAAGACTTAGGGGTTGAGAATTTTGATCCGGAGGAGTGAGTAGAAACAGCTTATTATCTTGCTTATGAAAGCTGTTCAGGTGATACTCTTACTGAAATTGTCTTCCTTGGTCACAGATATATAAAACTGGTGAACAAGCATGATTTACACATTTCACAGCCTGGTTTATCCCCTGATAGTGGACTGACATGGGAAATGACGAGAAGGCGACAGGACATAGAAGTTCACAAGTATGAGCAGAAGAACACTTTTATCTCAAGGGATAATTAATTACATGAAAACCCCTAGAAGTTTGGTCTTACACAGAGAAACTTCTCACCTTTGGAGAATTACACCGAATCCCTGCAATCATGTTTTGTATTGTAGATTCTCCACTGAAGATCGGATGGCCAGGGAGAATATGGAATATAAAGCATAATTACATGGGCTTGCAATGTAATTTTTCAAAATTGAGATGTTTTTCACCTAAACCTCCGGGAATGTATATGCAGCTGTCCCTTATTTCAATCTTATCTAGCCCTTCTCATTTATAGATGATCGCGGATGTTCACTTAAATCTAAATATTACTGTTGACATCAAAATATCGATTACTACGTACAGGAGCACAGAGGAAAGACCAGGCTGGTGCACAGATCCTCATTTGCCGCCCTGTGCAGCGTATGTGGATCAGTTGATTACATCAGTGTGTATATGTGTTTTCCCTAAGAAATAACAATTTTACTCCCATCAAATTATGGCTGAACAGATTCGTGGAGATCATGGCCCCGGTATTTTCTCGTGATGCATGGCGCTGTGTCTGGCATTTGATTCAGGTACGAAGACGTTTCTCTAATTTTCTAGTTGTTAGCATGTTATATGTCCGAGAAGTGGCTAAATAAAGATTGTTGGTCTGAAAACTAGTATGCATGTTTCTGAAATATTACTAGTACTGCTACAGAATGACTTGGTGCATGGATGGGGGCTCGATTTTGCTCTTAGGATGTGTGTCGAGGTTAGTTATCACTTCTATGACATGAAAGTCGTTCCGTTGCTCATCCACAGTCACTTCTTTTCATCTCACTGCATCTTTCCCTATAGCAGCCTGCTCATGAGAAGATAGGAGTCGTCGATTCTCAATGGATAGTGCACCAAACTGTTCCTTCACTCGGGAACCAGGTATATGCGACATCTTGTCTGTAGTAAATCAGTTTCTTCTTGGTTTCTAATTCGTACGTTGTTTCCACAGGGTGAAGCACAGGATGGCAGGGCACCGTGGGAAGGGGTACGTGACAATTAACTCCACTTTAGGGGTGCTAGTATAATTATCTCAAAATATAACTGCATACCCGAATCACTCTTATATCCCATTTCCTATTAGCAACGCACTTCTTTTTCGTTCATTTATCATATGAAAAGTTATGCGAACTCAACCTCAACTACTATATATGAAGAGTTGTAAAGTTAAGTCCTCCTTTTGTTCCTTAGGTACGGGAGAGATGTAGAAACGAGTGGGCGATGTTTCATGATCGTTTGACTGTTGCAGAGAGGCGCTACTACCTCAGTTTGGGACTCTATCGGCTTAATTTGACAGCTAGTTAGTGAGATTGTTGTTATTGCAACATCTTGGTGTTCACAAATTCATTCTAATTTTGATAGTTTGTGTATGTATATCATCTGCCCATACTCCTCCTTTTTCTTAGTGCACTTTTGGTGTAAATTGGGTGAAAATGCAATTTTGCAATTGATGTGGCACTAGATTGAAATTTATTTTGAAGTAGATGAGTCTTCTTGGATGATAACATTAGTTGGCCATTGAAATATGAAGTCAGAGCGGACAAACAGAACCTTTTATTAGAGTCTTGTTTGAAAGTGAAGTAATGATGTTGTGTAATTAATGGGGTTATGGAATAATTTTTCAATTTTGAGGTGGAGGAATTGATATTTTTTACAAGTTGGGGGGCGAAATGTTAATATTCAAAACCAAAATTTGTCCACGGGCACGGAGACGTACTACTTTGAATTGACTTTTGGGCTTTGCCGCTCAAATAGTTCCCAATTTTTCGAAAAATTTCGTTAACTTTCCTCATTCAATTTCGTTCGTTCACGGAACCTCGAAGTTTAAGCTCCAAGTGAATGTAGCCATGGCCGCTCCGGCCGGCTATGAAGATCCCGACGAGTGGGAATTAGTAAATGACGACGGATTCGTGCACAAGCGCAAGAAGCGCCCGCGCATCGACCCCGGCGGGGCTTCATCGGCCGGCCAGCCGCCGCCGGATCCGGAGCTTGAGAAGAAGCACCGTCGTGAAAGGAAAAAGAGGGCTCTCCTGAAGCTGCGGGAAAAGTTTTTAGAAGAGATCAGCCGGTGGGAGCTTTTGTCGAACACCTTGAAGGAAATGGAGGAGACTGCACAGGCGCAAGTGCTGGAGCGACAGGAGCTGTGTCCGACGACGTCGTTTGCTGCCGCTTCGAGCTCAGAACAGCATTCTGCTTCAGATGCGACCTGCCAGAGAATCGTTGATGATCTCCTCTCTCAGGTAAATGCTCCAAAACTACTTCAGGAGGTCCAGATGTACTTGCTAGTAGTGTCTTACTTGGAATTACTATCAATGCTCTTCCAATACTGGATAGTCATTATTCTCATATTATATGCGGATGAAAGATAACAAAGAAAAGGGAATTAGTTGATTTTTTACGCCATTACTTTGAATTTGTAGGTTGAAGCACAGGAGGCTATAATTCGGGATGTCTCGAATTTATGCGATGTAGCTGAAGCATTGTGCAGTGCACATGAAGAAAGATTGAAGCAACAGCTGACCGACCTACCGATCTGGGAACTGTCGCCACATGAGCTAATGGCTGCATTAGGTGAACAATAGGCTTCTGTCAAGAATATGTAGTAGGTGTTCTGATTGAAAAACCAGTAATTAGGAGAAACTGTATAATGGCCGCAGTTGTTTAATTTGTATGTTATGTGTATTCAACTGTAGTGCAACGAGATATGTTGTTCGATCAGTTATATTGTAGAGTTAATTTTTTAGACAGAAACTAGTCGTTTTCACAGCAGGCTCTTTGATGATTGATCTTGAGTGTGAGGACGAACATTTCTTACTTTTGATGCTCGAGAAATGATGGCTGAATTGTTCTTGATCTTTTGCGTTCACAATTTCAGTCTAGGGGCTGCAGGGTTTTTGATATCTCGAGGATGCCTGTCAATAGAGGTCTAGGAATGAAGTTTGTGTAATCTGAATGTCGGTTTTTTTGTCTTCCCTTCATTCCTTGAAGAGCTAGTAACGGTGCCTAAATGTTCCTGTCTGTATGTGAGATCTTGTAAGAGGAGATTAATAGTTGTAGAGTTTATTGATGATCTGTTTTACCCTGAGATCATGGATTTTTATTTGATATTTCTGGAAAATGCTGTTGAACCTGCGATGTTTGGTGTTGTATCTATGAGTACAGAGTCATGATGTGTTATAAATTGAGGTTTTGTAAGCTGCTGCAACAAGGTGGATGATGTTGTTTGAGAAATTTCAAATGACTATTACACTAAACATCTATTCCATTCTGTGGGTATCTCAGAAAAGACTTAAAGATTTGCTTCTTACATGTTAGAAAAGTGACACCTTTCCTGTTGTCTACTGTTAATTTTAGCAACTAAGTAAAGGGTTGTTAGTTTAGATTGTGTTAAGAGGGAACTCTGTCTTCCTCGCTGGAGAAACAATCTTTGGTTCAATATTTGTTATGGTTTCCGTCTAATATAATTCTTGATACATTAGCGAATCCATCGTTGCTCGATTTTCTGAACCAGAAAGATGGACGGGACGTATTCTTTTGACAATATCCAATTTATAAGCCGATGAATCCACCTCAGTTCCTTGTGACCGTATCTGACATTGAGACGACGATAACTAAGATTTGCAGAGATTTGCAGAAAATCTTGTAGTGCCGGACATAAAAACAAGTTCAAGCACAAGATACAAGCGTCGATGGCCATCATGTGAACAGAGAAAAACCCTCATCCTATTGTATTGAGCGCATAAGTCAATTGTGTACAAGTTGGAACTCTTATTGTGCATCATAAAGCAAAAGAAATGAAAGAATTAACTCCTCAAGTTTTAGAAAGCAAAGGGTGGATAGATTCCTCTACTTCTCATCTCCTTGAAATAGTTCCAAGATCAATTTCATTTAGAAAAGATGGCACGACTTGAACCGGCTGGAAGGCAAAACCAGCCTTTTTGCATGCATCCTCAACAAGCTTTGCTTGAGAAGGTCCTTCAGGACAGAATACAACAACGGCGCCTCCACTGCCCGTAAACTTTGATGCAGCACCCACTCGTCTAGCAATTTCGACCATCTCTATGTTTAGAGCCCCAAGAACCTCGTCTCCAAACATTTTCCTGAATACAACATGTACTTGAATTCATCACTTAACATAGAAATATGCAGTTCTTGATAGCAACTAAACAGAGATGATTAGTAATATAAAGTTTTCCCAACAAATAAAGTCGACATTTTGCTCATGCTCTTACCTTCGCAAATCAAAGTTACGGTTCATGAGGTTTGCAAGTTTGGCATAGTCCTTTTCGATCAATGCTGCTCGTCCTTCTAATGCAATATTTGCAATCTCTTCCATTGTTGATATAATGAACTCATCACCATTTAACCACCTTTGTCGAACTGTACTATGAACCTGTATTGCAATAATCTTCCATCAATAAATTAATTATAGTCGTGAATAAATTTAGTGTAAAATCTAAAGTACATTATTTGTTCTTTCAACAATGGCTAACGATAACTTTCAAAAACATTTGCATCTGCCTTCTACTGAATTGGATTAGAAACTGAGAATAGAGTGGTACTTCGACGATAAGATTATTACCTTTCCCGAGTCACTGGGGTTCTCAGCATAGATAAGATAGAGAGGAGGAAGTAGATTCAGATCCATAGGTGTATAGTCACCATGGCCCAATTCTTCCATTCGTTTCTTGTCAAAATCCTTACCGATGGGAAAAAGAAATTAAAAAAAAAATCATTGCGCAATGGATAAAGATAATTTCACTTCTAGTAAATAATAATACCACTGCCAGTCTCACTGCATACCATATAGACAAGGCCACCATAGACCTGAGCTACTCTATCCTGTAGGCCAGCAACAATACCGAGTTCCTTCTCTGCATTGAGGATAAGGTTTGGCCGGACCTCAACTTTTATCAGGTGCCTGACTTGGTAGAAATCAAGAAGGCAGCTAAGAGCAGCACATACAATAGCACTTGATCCGGAAAGGCCAGTCTGGTTCAGATCACAACCGAAAAGAAGATACATATATATAGTTAGCTGATTTTCACCGAAACAAGGAAAGGTGTACCCAAGCGAATTATGAGTGGACGAATGGATGAATCATACACATTTTAGTGAAAGGGCATCAAGAAAAATCCTCCATACAAGAGAAATAGTAATAGAAACGGACTAGAAATTAACAAAATATCATCAATGTTGTTTCTTTGGTTTACAGAATACAAGAATATATTGTATTGGAGTTCTTGAACTCTTTGGTTAAGCAAAATGAATCAAGAAAAATAACTGCTGCATCAAAATTATGCAAAATATTGTGCAAGTGACAACATTAAGAAAATATTGTGAAACTCTAAGGCTGTCAAACATCAAACAAAACATACTCATTGTCCCAAGCTAGAAATCCCACCCCAGAATCCTTATGCTACAACTCGTTGAAATAACTTGTACAATGCATCATTCTCTTATGCATAAAGCTGGAAACGTGTGATCCTCTTTTAGATATGTATTTTAGCAATTGCATTGAGACAAAAAGCTATACTTATGAACTGGGCTGTGAAGAATTAGTTACGTTCAATTTGTGGGCAAAGTATGGCTATAGCTAAGTGCTTCTAAGAGTAAATCATATAAAGCATGACGATTCAGAATGTATTTTTCCATGATGCTCAGGTTCAAGCCTACAGCAGATGTAAATACCGTGGGACATAAGCACTACCTGACGAGGTATGTTTGTATCATAAGACAGTGTGAAATTCCTCTCGTGTAAACTGATGCCATTATCCTTGCAATGCCTATGGAAAATTCTACAAATCGCCATGAGCAGACGTACACCTCCATAATAACCATCGGTTTGCAACCGATTAACCTACACAAGAAAAACATATGACCCAAATTAACATCAACCCTTTAATGTCATATCCTTTTCACCAGAATTCCGCGAACCACATTGGCCATTGATGCATTTCAAGAAAGTTACAACATTGGATCAAGACAAACAAGTTGGAGAACTCAATCATCCAAAATCGAAATTCCACTTTCCGAGCAAATCAACAACCACCCTTTTACATTAATCTTACTCCCAACTAAAGTTCATTAGCCATTAATGATCGATCAGATCTACATCAAAAGCAACAGCACTTCACAAGAACAAAGAATTTCAAGAACTCATCATCCAAAAGCACAACCAAATGCACTAGAATTTCAAAAGATCCAACATTAACCCTTAATGCCATTCATTCAATCAACCTTTAAAACAATCTCAAGAAACCCGATTACCCAAACCATAAACGGACTCAACTAAATCCCCCAAATCAAAATCAAGAAACGACAAGCACGAGATCTTTCCAACAAAATGGGTCAACAGAAACAGAAAAGGAAACAAAAAGAGAGAGAGAGAGAGAGAGACCAGATGAGTGAGGGAATCGAAGTGAACTAGATCGTGAATTGGGTGGGGAACAATCAACAATTGCTCAGAAGGCTCCAATTTGACCGAAGCCCAGAAGTTGCCGAGGCTAAGCGCTATGGTACGCCCGAAGTAGACATCGCTCGGGTTCCCCAGAAACCCGATCCGAGCATACGCTCTGTGCTCGATCACCTCAGTCGCCATGTTCTTGATTCTTGCCCGCCTGATTTTCCTTCAGCCGCAGACAGTTGCTCTGCTATTTACACAGAATTACTGTTCGGTCATACGCAGTAATAAACAATGTTGTCCCGATTCACTGTTTATATGAATGGATTGCACATCGGATGAGATGAAGAAACGTGATTGTTGTGAAAATGTAATATCTAATATATATGGAAAATTATTAATGGCGAAATGGGATTTCTATCCAAAAACAATTATCAGAGAAAGATGTTGATTATGGGATTCTTGAATTTAAAGTAAAGTAAAAGTTTTTTCATATTTTAAGAAGAAATCAAAGTCAGAGAAATGAACCTTCAAAAAGTGAAAAGCCCAAATATACATTGATTATTATAGTAGTAACTTGTGGGTGAATTATTTTTGTGATATAAATTGTACTAAAGTTACGAAATAAATTTATTTGATTTTTAAGGATGATTACATTTACACCTTATCAATTTACACAAATTATTTTTAGCTCTTGCATAATTATGAAAAGCAGTCAAAAAGCAAGGATAATTTGTATAAGAATGTTGATATTTCTGGAGGTTGTATACGTAATTTTTCAAAAACATACAGATGATTTGTGTAAATATTATTGACATTTTTTATGGTTGTAAGGGTCATTTTTCAAAAGGCGTGAATGCTTTGTGTAAATAGTATTGATAATTTTTATGGTTGTAAGTGTCATTTTTCAAAAGACGGGGATTGCCTCTAGCAGCCCCATCAGTGTTGAGTTTCATCGGCTTATTTATTTTATTAATATTAAGAAATTAAAAAATAACAAAAATAATTATAATATATAATATATAACAACAATGGTAAAAGTCGAACTCAAAGAGATCGACTTCAACTTTTTCCTTTTTATTTATTTATTTATTATTATTATTACTACTACGTATATTATATATAATTTACTAATTTATTTATACTGATAATTATTTAAATATACAACAAAAAATATATATTAACACAAAAAAGTATAATTACATCAAAAAAATTATATTTAAATCAAAAAATAAAATTTAAAAAATTAATTATAATAATTACAATTCTTAAAAATGATCGTCCGTCCCACAAGTGCGTCGGTGCCGTTGGCCCTGAGGTCTTCTTATTTCTTCACCCATATTTTGTATTGGTTTATCTTCAACATTATCATCATTATCTGCATTCATATGCAACCGACTTGATGATGTTGCAGAACTAGACTCTCCATAATCACGACATGCACCAAATGCTGGAAATGGAATTGGTGAGATGTTATATTCTGGTGCATATGTTTGACTCGTGCCAAGGCCAAGGTCAAGATCAACTTGTCCATAATAAGGTTGTTAGCTTGGCATGTATGAAGCTGAATCAAACCAATCACTTTGTTGGGGCGGTTGAAGCACGTAGCAATCTTGATATACATTTAGAGGTGTATGCACTGTGGATGGACCAGCTATATTTGCCCCAACAGTATCATCACCTCTAAGTGAACTTGTAGACATTGCTACTGTTTCTCCTTTGTCTGTGGGACGTAGACGGAACATTATAATGTGGCGCTGCTTGTTCTTCGGGCTGATTATCCCTCGAAAATGAGAAAGCATTTCACGAAGTTCAATCATTTTGATATTAAACCGGTTATGCATTTGCAAAGCCTCTTCGAAATTGGTTGGTGGAGGTTGCACACTTAAATGAAGGGCCTCTGCATATTGCTCTTGCACCAATTTTAAAATAATGAATTTAAATCTAAGAGAAAAATGGGTGTAACATGAATCAAGTTTTATTGCACAACATACCACATGTTGTATTGTTGGTGCATGTCCAGGTTGATGGTCACTCTCTACACGTCTATCAGTAGATGATGAGATGAATCGACGAGTTATTCTACCGTACCAATCCCAATATCCATTTTTTGTATCTCTTCCGTTAGAAATGGGTGGTCGACGCACAACCGTTTCATGTCATCTATCACATCTACTAACGTGTAACGCGTGATGAGTCTCCCAGTGTGTGCCCCCACGTGCTCTACAGGAGATGTTATGAAGGCTCATTTCCCGACTATCTGTACCCTGTGGGATGTCTTGCCTCATATCGAATTGGCGAAGTACCCGTTCAGGATAATGCATTTCAACAATAGCATAAAAGATTAGAGGACATATTGATGTCCACAATTGAGGGTTGAACTCATCTGAGTGGGCTAGAATGTTCTCCAAGTTCATGTCGTACGGCTGCCAAAGAAACTGAAATAAAAGCAAATATGTTAAATTAGTAGGTAATTAATATTCATAAATAAATATGCGTAACGATGAGTCTTGTTTACCTGATCAGTTGGTTGCATATGAATGTAGATAATGATGATAATGTTGAAAATGAACCAATACAAAATATGGGTGAAGAAATAAGAAGACCTCGGCGCCAACGACACCAACGCACTTGTGGGACGGCTGGTCATTTTTAAAAATTATAATTATTATAATTAATTTTTTAAATTTTATTTTTTAATTTAAATATAATTTTTTATGTAATTATATTTTTTTGTGTTAATATATATTTTTTGTTGTACATTTAAATAATTATCAGTATAAATAAATCAGTAAATTATATATAATATACGTAGTAATAATAATAATAATCATAATAAAATAAATAAAAAAAGGAAAAAGTTGAAGTCGAACTCTTTGAGTTCAACTAGTTCGACTTCACAATGTATAAAAAAAATAAAAAATTGGCAAAGTCGAACTCTTTGAGTTCGACTTTTACCATTGTTGTTATATATTATATATTATAATTATTTTTGTTATTTTTTAATTTCTTAATATTAATAAAATAAATAAGTCGAGTTTCATCCATCTGTCTGGTGGCCTTATCCAATGCACAAATTTGATTTTTTGCTTTTTCGATTTAATGTGCAATGGGATCTTAAGTTTGATGACAGCAAAGAGATCACCCTTCCAGTGTTCAGTTTTCCAGAGGTTGGTTTTATTAATAATTTAAAGGTGATTAAGGGTCTTAACAATGATGGAGGAAGCTTTGAATGGGGCACCTTTATGTTTCACCTCATTACGCATTTTCCAGATGTTCCACAGGATATTCATAGGGATGATGTCTCTGATGTGAATGTGCTATAGGTTTCCAGGCCTCCAAGACTGAAGGAACATAGTGAGGTTTTGAGTTTATGGGAGGGTAATATTGAATTTTTCAGCAAAGTAGTTCCAGACTTCTTTCGAGTGAGTGTTCTCAAGAAAAAGATGTGACTCCGTTTCTTCGGGTGAACAACAACAACATTTGGAGACCATTATGATGCCTTTCTTTTTTAGTTTTTCGTCAACTGGGATCCACTAGTTAATAAGTCTCCAAAGGAAGATGGATATCGAAGGGGTGAGGAATCTAGACCAAATGCGTTTAAAGATAGATGGAGAGGTATGGTGGTCCCTGATATTGTCCCGAGCTGATGTGGTGGTAAACCTGCCATTGTTTAAAGCTTCCAATGGGGATGGTCGGGCTGATTTTTTAGGATAGGAACAACAATGACAAGATCAACAAGATGGGGTGGGAGAACCTGTTGGAGTTTGGGGATGCTCTATTGCCCTTCTGTCCAAAATTGTTTGACTGGGACATGACAGGTTATTTTGTTATTAGCCAATGCCAAAAGGAGACTTCTCCCTGGCCCAAGCTCCAGAAAATGTCTTTTTGAGTTTCATGTCTAACAGAACACAGTCTTTTCCAAATAGGTGAATCTGTTTGTGATTGTTTAGCAAGACCAAGGAATTCACTGGTACAATATTTTTTAATAGTGAAATGGGCCCACAGAGAATTGTTCATTCTAAGCCTCCACCAAAGTTTTGGGAGAATGCCTCGACAATATCACGAAGGTTTCTGATTCCAAGTCCCCCCTCAGCAGTAGGATAGCAAACCTTTTCCCATTTAGCCCTATGTATTTTTCTTTTGTCTTGGGTGGATCCCCAAAAATATCTAACAAAAAGTTGTTCAAGTTTTTGGATGATGCCTGTAAGGGGGTTAAGGACTTGAAGGAGATAAAGGGGCATGGCAAACAAAACACTTTTAATGAGTTGTAATCTTCCTTCAAATGAGAGGTGAGAATTTTTCCACCCTGAGATTTTAGTTCTAACTTTGTCAATGAGAGTTTTAAGGAGGACTTTTTTCTTTTTTCCTCTGTAAAGAGGGGCACCCAGATAAGTGATTGGAAGATTTTTCATAACAAAGCTAGTAAGAGATTTGATCCTTTGAGCAAGAAGATTAGCCTTCTTACCAGCGACAAAGGAGCCTTTGTGATGATTGATATTTTGGCCAGAGATGTTCTCATAGTGTTATATAATAAGGTCATTTCACATATACACTATTGTTATATAATAAAGTAAACACATTATTATTTTTTATACAATCAACATAGTCAGTCTAAGTAAATTGATTACAATTAATTTAGAATTTCATCAAATATTTTAATTTCGATTTATCCTAACACCTATTAATTTCATAACACAAAGTAAACGGAGCGTTAAGGTTTTCTTTAAGTCCGGGCTTTTTTGTTGCAAAGCAATACAAATTTGACATAATGTGATTTTTCTTTCTTCTCCATATATTTCCTTGGCAAATTACTTTTATGCCCCTGACTTTGTCGTCATGTTTTGTCATTAGCCACAAAATTTAAGTTAGTATGAATATTTCAACTTTATTCTTATTGTTATCCACCAAGTAAATATGGGATTGTTTTTTATCACACCATTGCAATCAAACCAAATAATCCAACAACAAATAATTCATAATTGATCCTATCATATATTTCATTTTAATTTATTCTATCACACAATTATCCCATACTACAAGGTAAACGAGGCATTTTTCTAGATCATACTTATGAAGTTGTCTTGTTATGATAGTATGATTAATGAAGATGCGCACGTGTCTGAGGTTATGACGCGATTGTTTTTATTTATACTTTTTATTAATGGGAAAATCTTTAAAATATTTATCATGGTTGATAAAATATAGATTGCTTAAAATACCCTTGAGTAGACTTATTTATTTTAATTATGGTTTTATTAATAATTTTTTATTCATTATATTTTCTATTTTGTTAATTTTGCTTAGTTGTTCATTTTATGTTTCTCTTTTTTTATTTAATTAAATAAGTATAATAAAAATTTAAATGATTGCATACGCCATTAAGTATGCTTCAAGTCAACACAATATTCATTTTTCGTTTTATTTTTTTAGATTAGTCTGATGGCACATCGTTTCTGTGTGCATATAATAAAAAAAATTTATATTTTAAAATGTGTTATAAAGAAGAGTAAAATATATAAACTAACACATCACATTAAGAAAAATAAAGAAAGAAAGAAAGAAAAGAAAAACTATTTATCAATTAATATAAAATTTAGAAAGTTAAATAAAATAGTTATACTTGCCAGTTGAAGGCTACTTTTGGTATGTAAAAAATTCGGTGCGGCGGTGTCATTAATCTCAATTTGTGAGTAATTTTTTTTTTTGGTAATATATAATAGTTTAGACAATAGGAATTGGCTGCCACAAATTCAGTGTTAAATCTTATGGGCCTATATAGGTCCTTTTTGTTGTGTTCATTGGGCCTTCTTATCTCTCATTGGGCTTGAAAATTAGTTAGGCGGATCAGAATATAAACGCCATCTAAATTTAGGAAATTTTTTGGTAACTTTCAGAATTTTAAATTATGAAATAATCATATTCTTTCAAATACGCGTAAGTCCTATCATAATAAAAAATATATAATATTTCAAGACTCAATACTTTCAGAACCATCAAAAGAATAATCCATAAATCTTGATACCCTTCGACCATTTTGTTTAAAGCTTAAAACAAAAAAACGTGGAACCCTATTGAGTAGGTCAGCAGGCTTGATCATATTGACCAATAAACAAGTTCAAGATGGCTCAGTAGACAGTTGGGATTTCATGCCATACATATTCATAACATTTTGGGACGCATCATACTGAAAAAACTCCAACAAACTCCTTTTAGATTTGCGTCGACCGATCTGTCAACAACAGGTCAAACGATTTTTGCAAAATTCGAGTTGACTGGGCTTGACTCAATCAAACAACTATATCTCAATCTAGATAGGTCCAAATTTCAATCCGCTTTGTTTTGTTAGTTAGCTAATGCATGCAGTTTTCCAACGATATATCATATGCTGCAAAATGACTTTCAAATTCTTCTCCCAATCAGCCTATAAATAAAGGTCATCATGTAGTCACAACTGTAACTTGTATTGTTCATTCTTTACTCTCGGCTAGCAGCAAGCTTCCTGCTCATTTTCGCACTCCATACACATTTTCACTTATATTTTAGTATTTTTACTTCAATTGTTACATCATATTCTTACGTTATTTCAAAAAAATTTAATTACTTTATTTACCAATTTATTGCTAACTTAAGTATCGAAGTGCTAACCTCTGTTTTATAGGTTACTCCTTTAATCTTAGAATTTTCTTGAAAATCATTCGATCATTGTGGTGTGTGACTGAACTTCGACACATTAAATCTATTTAATAAAACATATTATAAGTTAAGTACTCATCGTTATCGCTTATTAGCATACCTTACTCATATTTAATAAAATTATAAAAATTAAGTTATTTATTCAGACGCTCAAACTTTATCTCACTAAAAATAGTCATTCTCAATAAACTCTCTATTTATTAGTTAAAAGTTAGGTAGTTCTATAAATACGGCTTTGATGTTGCGATCTCACTAATATTAGCAAAATGTGCAAAAATGAAAAAAAAAAAAAAAACATTATTTGGATGAGATCCTCTTGAAAATAACATTTTTTCTCAATATTTGAAAATAATATTGAATTACTTCATATATATATATATTTACTTTTTCATCATAATATCTAATATTTTATAATAATTACTATATTTTATTTTAGGATATCATCAAATACACGATACATAAATTGAATATATATTTTTAATTATAATAAATTAATTTTTTTGGGTGGAAAGTAAAGAAATAGGAGCTTTTCAGGACAAAAGAGTAAAAAATGCGCACGGTTACATACCATGTGGTCCTCCGCACAATTTTCCTCCTATTATTATTATTAATTAATTAATAATAAATAATATGAATATATAATTTAAATTACGGGTAGAAATTTGAAAGATTTTCAGTGCATAGCTTTCCATTATTCCCTCTCTCTTTCTCTCTCTGAAGATTGAGAAACTTTCATGAGAGAGAAAGAGAAGAAGAAGAAGAGGAGGAAAAAGAAGAGGAAGACGAGCAGCAGAACGCCGTCGAAGAGAAGGAAACCTCCATAATTTGTAAACATAGAATTCAAAATTAGGTGCATGAGAAGAAATCAAACGAACCCTTGTTTCTAGGAAGGAGAGTACAATTCCGTTCCTTTGTTTTGGTATTTTTTGAGGAGTTTTTGTTGATTAGTTTCTCTTCTTTTTTTGTTTTTTTTTTCTCTCATTCCCTCCGCTTCTACACGATCAGGATTCTGATACGTACGTAAACACGGACGGAGGGGGAGGGGGGATTTGGTGAAAAAGTGAAAAAAATTTGTGATTTTTTTGGTTGTTTATAGGGAGATTTGTATCAGGGTACGCAGAGATTTCGGAAGGGAATAGGAATTTTGAGGGAGGAAGAATATTTGCGGCCGCCCGGATGATATCCGGTGGTTATTATAAGAAGTGTGATGATAAATGTGAAGATGTTTGTGGTCAGGTATGCAATACTTTCTCTGGTTTTGGATCTTCTGATGGGAAATCAAAATTCTTGTGCTATTTTTCTTTTAATGGTTGGAAAACTTTAACTTTTGGTTGTTGGAAATCATCTGATGGAATACTTTTTGTTGGTCTCTTTGCAAATTCTGAGCTTTTTATGGATTCAGTCTTGTTTGTAATTTATGCATTGTTGTCTTTGTGAAATTCTGTGTGTGAAGATGCTTTCTTAATTTTTCGTGATTGAAATAAGAGGAACTCTTTGTTGGTGGTGATGTTGTATCATTGTTTACATGATAGGTGTTTTGTTAATGTCAGGCTGAAAAGTTGGTCGAATTTTTGGTACCTTGTTATGGTCATGAAAGTTCTTACAGGAACTGAACTACGACTTAGATTTTGGAGAAAAAAAATTGAGTTCTGACTGCTTATATGGCTTCAGAAATAAGTAAAGTTGGTATTATTGACCTTTTCACAATGGGCATTGTAAGAATTATCTGTTTTCCAATGTTATGATGAAATTATCTGAGGAACTAATACTTGTTTTATCTGCAGCAAGCTTCCTCAACACTCTTAAGCATGTCAAGCGTCCGGTGTTTTGTCCAGGGACTAGATCTCAGATCGATTTTCTTTTTGTTCCTCGTTATCCCATCGGGAGTATTTTTCATATATTCTCATGGGCAGAAAATAACCTACTTCCTGCGGCCGCTGTGGCAATCTCCTCCGAAGCCTTTTATCCCCATAACCCACTACTATAACGAAAATGTCTCAATGCCGGCTCTTTGCAAGCTCCATGGTTGGGGTGTTCGTGAGTTCCCAAGACGTGTATATGATGCAGTCTTATTCAGCAATGAAGTCGACATGCTGACTATCAGATGGAAAGAGCTATATCCTTACGTCACGCAGTTTGTATTGCTTGAATCAAATTCCACGTTCACTGCTTTACCTAAACCTCTCAACTTTGCTATCAACCGGGACAAGTTCAAGTTTGTTGAGCCTCGGTTGACATATGGAGAAATCGGTGGAAGATTCCGGAGAGGTGAAAACCCGTTTATTGAGGAGGCATACCAGAGACTTGCACTTGACCAGCTTCTCCAAGTTGCTGGCATAGAGGACGATGATTTGCTAATCATGTCTGATGTTGATGAGATTCCCAGCAGGCACACGATCGATCTCCTTAGGTGGTGCGACGATATACCTCCTGTTCTCCACCTTCAGCTCCGGAACTACCTGTACTCATTTGAGTTTCAGCACCGTGACCTGAGTTGGAGAGCTTCAGTCCACAGGTATAAGAGGGGGACGACTAAATATGCACATTACCGTCAATCTGACTACCTTCTGTCGGATTCGGGCTGGCACTGCAGCTTCTGCTTCCGACGTATCAGTGATTTTATATTCAAGATGAAGGCCTACAGCCATACTGATAGAGTGAGGTTCTCTCATTTCCTGAAGCCCAAAAGGATTCAGGATATAATCTGCAAAGGGGCTGATTTATATGACATGCTCCCTGAGGAGTACACCTTCAGGGATATCATCGGGAGAATGGGTCCTATCCCACGTTCCTTTTCAGCCGTTCATCTTCCCTGGTATCTGTTGGAGAACGCGGACAAATACAAGTACCTTTTGCCTGGAAATTGTGTAAGAGAACACAGCTGAGCACGTTGAATGCAAAGAGGCACATTTCCTGGAAACGATATGGGCAGTAACGTATACAAAATCCAGCTGATGTTCAGGGAAGACCTGGAAAGACACATTTGCGCCCGCAGATAGTTATACTCGGATGCATTCTCAATCCAAGAAAAGAAGCTCACTCCATTTTTTCATATGAAGGGCTCATCTTGATGGCTGGCGGCCTCCTCTCATTTCAACGTATTCTGCATTTCATCGGTTCACGACCACTCCGAGGTTTAGCAGTCCGGAATTTTTTTTTTTTTTTTGATATTTTAATCCTCTTCACAGACTAAAGTACTTGTGTATTAATCTTAGATAGCTTGTTTTCTTGAACCTCCTTGATGTTTACTTAATAGGACTGATGAGATGCTGCTAGTGTTTGTAGTTTTTTCTTATGGGGGCATATAGATCATATGTTTGTTGTTCTTGGATTGCTTTTACACTTAATTCTTGGCCGTACATATGTTGTATGTAGTTCAAAGGATGAAACCATTTCCTTTGACGTTTGTTTCCACTTGAATATTCAATTAGTCAATAGTTCTTGCCCCCTCTGGTGTTGGTGTTAGTTGTTCCTGATGTGGTAGTTGCTGCATCAGCCAATCAAATCGCGTCACCTCATACAACATTCGGACAAGGGGGGACCCATATCGCTTATTTATATTGAGTGCACCTCTTAATTGAAGCCACGATGAACATTTTTATCATAGTCAGCTTTCAATAGCACACACTCCACATCCAAATGTTTTATGGGTGTAATTTAAATGAATGGGGAGAAATTGAATTTGGGCAAAAGCGCGTACCTTTAGAAAAAAAGGATATTACACAACATTCACCTCAGGTACAGGAAAATTACACATAGATACTCTGTGATTTGAAAAATTACATCTGATATTTTATATTTTTATTTTCGTTTAACAAATAAATTCATCAATTAATCAAAATTCATCGAATTTATTGATATAGATAAAAAAATTGAATGAAAATTCATATTTACCGGATTAACTTATTATTCAATTATTGTAGGTTAAACAAATCCATTTCTGACCAAATTACCATTAAACATCTTCACACTTGTAAAGATAGTTTGGTCAGAATTTTTTATTTTTTGGACGTGTAATAAATAAATTGGAAATAAATATAGATTTTTATTCAGTTTTTTGTTAACATCAATAAATTTAATGAATTTTGATTAACGGGAAAATTTATTTGTTAAATGAAAACAAACCTCAAAAGTGTTAAATATAATTTTTCAAACTACATATAATTACACCAAACCTAAAAATAAATAGCACGACATAATTACACCTTAGAAAAATACATTCCTAAAGTTGAGATAAT
Source organism: Sesamum alatum (assembly GCA_034509735.1). Taxonomy (NCBI): domain Eukaryota; kingdom Viridiplantae; phylum Streptophyta; class Magnoliopsida; order Lamiales; family Pedaliaceae; genus Sesamum; species Sesamum alatum. Next base: position 613,597 of record JACGWO010000005.1, read on the forward strand.
GAGGAAACTAGTGTAAAAGCGTGCTTCAACCACACAAATATGATCATACATATAAAATAAAATTCACTTTTCTCAGACATTATATTACTACATAATAAAATTCAATTCATGGAGAATACAATTGTGATATGGCAACAAAATTTCCTCCACAAATCTTTGAAAAATCATGATATATTCCCATGTTGAAATCAAAGGCCCTGACCACTCTTGTCTGTCTAAAATCGGTCCAACCAATCAAAAACGCTGTCTTGAGAGGCAAACTGCAAATCCTGTTGCATGCAACAAAAACCAGACATGAATCTAAGACCTCAAACTCATGAAATTAAGCAACATAGACAAGTATCAAGATCAAGGGCTTACAGTGAGCTGGAAATCTGGTGGAGTATCCAGTTCTAAGTTGACAAGATCACCAATTCCACAGGAAGAATTGCCATCTCTCTGCTGTACATCACCAAGATGAGTTGATGAGCCATTGTTTGATCTTAGATCTCCGGACGCAGCACACGGATCGAACATCTCGTTGCATAACAGGGAGTCGGCTCTGCTTAACTCAACGGCTTCACAGTTTCCAGACAAGCTCGTCGTGTACTGCATTTCATCCTCCAACCACGAGCCACAAGAAGGACGACACAGCTCCTTGCGATAATCCTCTTCCTACAGAAGTCGGAAGATGAATTATCACACCTCTTCTACTACATAACAATTGTATTCAGAGACTCTATAACATAATGTTCATATGGATATATGAAATGCGTAAAGATGCTTCACTTGAGCGTAAAATGCTGCTACCGACCTTAATGAGTGACTGCATGAAATAATTTTCCGAGCCACAATCAGAAGGCGGAGTTTTATCTGGCCGAGGAGGATCAGGAGTGTTTGTCTTAGGAGTCCTAGGAATTACTTGAGCTGTGCCTGCATCAGATTCTTCAATCCCCAAAGAAGTTCCGGTTTTGTCATCAGTCTCTTTCGGCAGCTGATAAAAGATTTTTGAAACCACGTATTCTCCTTCTTGCTCATCTTCATTTGTCCCGAGATGGAACTGATGCATAACCCAGTTGCATTTATCAGGCTTGGTCCGCACGGATCCCGTCTTTGGTGTTGCATACAGAACCATGATTTTCTTGAAACCTATATGAACTCCGTTTTCCATCACAGGTTTGGTTTTCCCCGTCTTGTGCCAACGAACGTGTGCGTTAATCATGCTTTCTTGATCTTGGATTCTCCGGCGCTTCCTCCGGCCACTAGCATATGCATTAACTATTTTATAAAAGAAGTGGATGCTGCTTCCATCTTTTTTAGCTCCTGAAGCAATACAAAAATGTTGTTTAGCATTGTATTGTAAACTAGAAACCAGAAAGATTTCATCAATTTGATCATATCTCCAAAGTAAAATAATAACATCTTCAAGTTTGAATCCTTAAGGGCCAGTTTCAATGCATCACAGTTTCACATTCCTTCAGAATCATCTTTCATAGAGCCCTTCCCTAGGCAAAACACATAACGACGATCTAATGTTACTGAATCATACTTCTTACTCAGAAAGTGTCGTGCAAATTTTTCAATATTTCCAAGTTTGAGGATGCAGCATTATAATTATTTCGCTTCTTCTATCAACATTATATGCATGAACCTTGAGTTAATCTTGTGATGCTGCTGAATTATGTAGAACACACAGAAAAAGGAACGAAAATATATAAATAACACACTTATTTCAGACTTAAGTGCCGACTCACCAGGAAGATTTTCAGGATGAGTGTAACAAATCCCCTCGCTACCTTCCAGCGTTGGAATAAATTCATCAATAAACGTGTGGGGCTTTAAACCCCCCACCCCATGTTTTGCCGCCAAATGATCTAACAATTCGACATCAGACGGATCAAATTTAACCCCGGCAGGCAGGCCAGGCCATTCATGGGAAACCTGCATTGCAGGATATAGACATTAATTTCACAGTAGGAAATGCAGCCAACAAAGTTACTTAGCACCAACTTTGATGAATCAACAAATGTAGTAATCTAAGTATAACAGAGAGCGGATAAAATTTAATAGATGCACGCACAAATTGATGAGCAACTGGCTCAAAAGCTACATGATACTGCTTAAGTATCTGAAAGAACCATTGAGATAAATGAGAGAAAATTGAGCTTACATCACTATTATCAATTAGATGCTGGCAATTGGGGCATAGCCGATTCGCTCCACAATCTTTGATTTGATATGCAGCCGGCAGACCAGCATTTTTCACCTTTTTTGCAAGTCCTCTACTATCAATAAGCCAAGCCCTGCATTACTTGAAAACGTAAGTTGGACCGAACAAAGAAACACATTTCAACCGAATCAAGAACAGCATTGCCAAGAAACAGCTGAGGAAACTCAACTTTGACACAGAAATTTGGGCATAGCCCTTCGACATTCGACACTCCCAGAAGTAAAACTAAAGGAAAGACATAATTTTTCTGCTGAATAGGAGAACCCCTGATCATGAAAGACGGATTTAAACACGACAGCTGATAACAAAAACAAAATGCACCTTCTCTGTTCTAATTCAAACTAATGCATCCAAATCACAAACATGAAATAGACAACCTAAGCCAAGGCCCGCATGTTATCTGCAAGATTAGAACAACATGGCTGTACTTCACCAGCAAGCCCTTCATTTCGAGTTTTGATTGCTTTAATTTTATGACAGATTACCAGCTCCCAAATTCTCAAAAACTCAATAATCTGGTTAACAACTTCATTACATTTAAACCCAAAAGCTCCCAAATTTATTATTTCCTATATATCATTCACACCATCAAATAAGCAATATGGAAAAACAAAAGCATTTTTTCTTAAAAGATAGGAGCAGAATGTTGATTAAAAACCCAGAACTGAAAACAGAAAAATCAGTGTATATCACTCATCGAAACGAAAACTCTGATCGAACCCATCAACAATGATCTCCCGGAATGCAACTGTAGCTCATTGAAACCACAGCCTAAAACCCAGAAACCAGAAACGAGTAATTCCATACATATATTCTTGGCCTATTGAAATCATTCGGAATCAGACCCAAAACAGCTTATAGTTCGAACAGATAATCCCTTCGTATTCCAAGACTCAATTATTTACCTATCCATTCAAAATTTATTGAAGCAAGATCAGAATTTCAGATAAAATGGATTCGTGCATTTTATATACCTAGCCATGAACAAGAAGAACAGGAATCACCATAAAACTACTAGAAAATGAGCTCGAAGCTGCGAAGAGAGTGTCTGATTAATACTTGCCGCTTTTCTCCACTCGGCTAAGTAAAAGAGTGTGTGAATGAGCGGGAAAACCCATCAAGAGCCTCGGAAACACCGAGCCTGAGGCTCGGACACGGCATCTTATGCACACGAGGCGGCCCGACAGTGGGTCCGAGGTTGACTGAAGCTGACTCCGAGCCTCGGGCTGGCAGAGAAGCATAGGCAACGGTAAACTGTGTGGGGAACATAAGACTTGCCCTCCAAGCTATAATTGGAAATCGACGACTCCAGCTGCGAATTACCTGTTTTGCCCCTGCAATGATCTCGTGTAGAATTAATTGTATTGAAGGTGAGTGGTGGGGGAATTTTAGTATTATATGAGGGTAGTATTGAGAATCCAAGTACGACAGAAATTTCTCATGATTATTCCTTCTATGTGTGTGTGTATTTACTATTTACAGTGAAATCTAGCAGAGTTGGATTCACTGCAGGCCTACTATGTAGTGTTATTTTCCCTACGTCACCTTGAATAATTATAAAAATATATATTATTATTATTATTTAATCAAATATTATTTAGTATTTATTACTACAATAAAAATTTTATAAATTAATAATGTGGGGACTATATAATTTTATTAATTTAAAGAATTATTAACTAATAGAATAAATTAATAATTTATTTATTTAAAGAGATTTTTTTCGGTTCAAGGAACCTACATTATTCTTCATGAATAAAGTATATACATTTTTTATGCAACCAATTACGCGGAAGGAAGCATTTATAGAGACAACACTATTCACAAATTTTTGTTGTAGTATGAGAACGCAACACTAGAGCTTTTAGATGCAGTAAAAAAGGTTAGAGATGTAATACGACTAGATTTAAATTTTAAGAAGAAGTAAACAACAATGGAATCATGTTTTACTAAGGTGTTCTAGTTATATTCGTAATTTTATAAAATTATTAATTTATAATATTGAATGAACCATAAATTTATATAAGAGTCGTTCGAAAAATTAATATCTTATTATATTATCAAAATTATTAATTTAGACCATGAGCCCAAATTGGGATCCTAAAAAATATTAATTTATCAAGTATTAATTTATAGAGGTTCTACTGTATGTCACTCCTTTCCCAATTGATTATGCATTAAATAAAATAAAAAAAAATTAATTATGGGGCATTTGATTATATTTTCAAAGACCCTTTTCAAGTTTAGATTATTTCAACATTTTGGAAATTTGTTTTTTTAGTATAATTCGATTAAAAAGACCTAATTCTAATGGAAATTTGCAGTCTAAATCTAGTGAAAACAACATTTCCATATACACTATTAGGTCTCATCATTTCTTTTGTCTTTAATTATACAATAGGTCTGCCAAAAATTAAACAATATGTTTGGATTCTATACATATATACATTTATTAAATATTTAAAAAAGACATAATTTGACAATAAACGATATTTTTTGTCTCTTAATATAAAACACAATACATACAATAAAAATAAATATTACTATATACATATATACATTTATAAAAATATATAAAAAAGATACAAATTGACAATGAACAGTGTTTTTTATCTTATAATATACAACACAATACATACAATATATTTTTTATACAATTTAAAATTAACTCCAAAAATAAATCCAAACATACACTCTATCTTTAACACACACTTATATATATTTATTTTTCTCTCTCTATCTACAAAACCAAAATAAAACACTCAAAAAACAAAACCAAAGATAATGAAAATCAATAAGCTCATATGCAAAAATGGGACTTTGGGGATGAGTTGTAGAGGTAGAAAGAGTCGTCGAGACATGTTGTCATGTCATCTTAATATTTCTGAAAATAAAAATAATATTATATTATAAATTCAAAATAGTATATACAAAGTATTTATATAATAAATTAAATCCAAATAGATTTTCATTTCTCATACTTACAAATGGAGATTTGGAAAAACATACCATCCATATTTTTATTTCTCGTACAAAAACCAATAGAACATTTTCACTCTATTAGAAATGCTCGAAATTGAAAATAAAAGTAGAAACAAAACCAAATGCCCTATTATATTTTGTAAATATTTACATTTATTTTCATAAATTAGTACCAATTATAATTTTTTAAGTAAAAGTGCTTTTTTTAAAGTATAAAATTTATGTGAGACATGTAAAAAATCAATAATGATGGATTTTAAAAAAATAAATATTTTGTATATATTTACATCTAAATAATATTATAATTTTCAATAAATTTTAATTATTATTAAATTAGTGAATTTCATATCAAACACAATACGGATCCTAGTTCAACTGCACATTCTTGATATTGTTGGTAATGAATTTAAATATTTGTAACGTATTATCAAGGATTTAACTCCGTAATTTTGAATTAAATGTTATAATCCTAATTTTGAATTTGGAAATTTGAAGGTGACTTGCCATTTGAATCTTCTTTAAAATTGAATTTGAATATTCATTACATTAATCAAGTGCTTAGCGCTATCATACTCAAGTCAACCGTTATAACTTAGGATAAATTACAATGAGCTCTCTAAAATTTGTTATAACTGTAAACTTTTTTTCATTATTTAAAAAATTATATATACACCCAAAATTAACAATCGTTTGATAAATATTTCCCACAATTGACTGTCATGAGGGAGTATTTGTTAGACGATCGTAATTCTAAGAGGGATATTTGTAATTTTTGCAAACAAATAAAAAATAATTATAATTATGACAAATATCAAGGGAGTTAGATATAATTTACCCTATAATTTAGGGATAATTACACTCTCTTCCCCTAAAATTTGGTATAATTATACTTAGACCCCCTGTGATTTGAAAATTACATCTAGTACCCTGGATGTTTGTTTCTATGTAACAAATAGGTCCCACCGTTGGCCAAAACTCACCAAATTTGTCGATATTAGCAAAAAAGCTGAATGAAGGTCGATATTTACCATTGATCGACTTATTACTAATTTACTGCAGGTCAAATAATTCTTTTTAAAACCAAACTATCATTATATATATTCACACGTTAATACATATGAGGAGGTATATCTTCACCGTTATAAGGATAGTTTGGTCATAAAAGATTTTTTTGGCTTGCAATAAGTCATTAATAAGTCAACAAGTAGTAAATATTGATTTTCGTTCAGTTTTTTTGTTAATATCAACAAATTCGGTGAATTTTGACTAACGGATGACCTATTTGTTAAACAGAAGCAAACCTTAAGAGTACTAAATATAATTTTTCAAATCACAGGGGACCTAAGTGTAATTAAACAAAACCATAGGCGAGGGGAGTATAATTATGCCTATAATTTTGGGATAATTACATTTACACTCCCTTACCTATGGTCTATTTACACAAATCACCCCTACCTTTTGAATAATTACACATACATCCACTAGAATGTAAGCGTTACTTACACAAACCACCCCTATTTTTTTAGAAAATTACGCTTACACCCCTCAAAAGTATTGACATTATTACACAAACTATCCCTATTTTTTGCTATAAAAAATAATTTCTATAATTATGCAAAAAACAAGGGTGATTTGTGTAAATACACTATAGATCAGCGGGTATAAAAATTATCCCTATACTTTATTATGCACCTTTGAAGAACGACTGAATCTCCACCTCGAACAACATTCTTTGAAGATGTGTAAACATTCATCACATTCTGAAGAACTATTTGACAGTTGCATTGACAGGAACAGCAGCAGAGTGTCATTGTTTATTAGTATCTGAATTCTAACATATGAATGGAGCAAAGGCCTTTGGATGGACCTTATTTTACATCTACTAATACATCACAGCAACCCAAACTCCATCATCTACAGCTCTTAAACTGTGAGTCAGATCAAACGAAAGTTAAACGACGACGACGCCCGTTTATCTCTTGCAGCAGACGTCGAGCTTCAATGCGACCGACCTCTGCAGTGGTTGGAGAATTTCGACGTTCTGTGGAGATTAGTAGCACTGGTTAAAGCAGAAGAAGAACCCCTTTGGCTTGTTTTCCATAGGTGTCTTTGGTGTGTCGCAGGTGTCGCCCCGTTTGGCCATCAACGAGCTGGTGCCTGGAGACTCTGGTGTAAAGACGGCGTTCTCAGAAGTGAAAATCCGGTGTGGTATGACGGGTTCGGGCGGTGAAATGGTGGATAGATAGTGCAGGAGCATCTGTATTATCTGACTGAAGTTGGGCCGAGCGTTGGGGTCCTCCTTCCAACATGACGTAACGATCAAGGCCAAATCCTGTGGGAGGTCTTCGGCACTTGGCCTTACGTTCTGAAAAGAAATTTCAAAATGAGATATGGAGTAAATGTATGAGACGAGCGCACAATTAAGAGGAAGAGGGACGAGAGTTACTTTGAAAGCAGCGGCATAGGCTGCCTGCAGATTCGACATGCCTTCGAATGGTAGCTTATTATGTATGAGCTCCCAGAGCACAATGGCAAAACTGTAAGCATCCACTTTGTGGTTATAATGCTTTTTTTCTCCATGTCTAAGTGTGACTGTACTATAGAGCTGCAACGAGGAATTAAGAAAAGAAGACGGAGAGATTTTCAGCAATTCGGACGACCCAAAAAATCACACGAAGAAACGAGAATCAGAAGAAGGAAAAAACGTCAGTCGAACTACCTCTGGAGCCATCCAGCGATAGGTTCCCGTCTCAGCAGTCATCATCTCTGTCAATGACTCTTCTCTTGCTAAGCCAAAATCCGCAAGTTTGACAGTTTTATGGTCTGCCGTCAACAGCAAGTTTTCTGGACGAAAAAGAACATCAAGACAAATACTAAAAGATTTCAACTAATTATCTAAAAGAATGGCCTTGCATCAGTTGCAGAGAACGAGAAAGAAACACAACAAGAATTATTATCTTTATTGCCGATCTTGATGCAGTATCGAACAAGCACGCAGTGTTATCCTATAGGTAATTAACTTCAATTTTACGAGGATAGATCATACGTTAAAACTTTTTCTAGTTAATCCTAGATTTTGAGCTAACCAGTTCCTGATTCAATAGCAACAGTTATTGAGCTGTCGCAGCTCAAGAGAGTGTATGATTCCCACAGGACATTACATACACAAGAACGATGATGACATAAAACAAGAAGTAGGTTTGTCTTATGCCTGATAGGTGGATGATAGAATACACGAAAGTACGGCAATAAACATAACGAAGAACAGCTCAGGATTACATAAGAGAGTCCAGAGGTAAGAAAATATAATGATTACCAGGTTTAAGATCACGATGTATGATCCCGTGTGAGTGCAAACATTCCATTGCACGAGCTATGTCGAGAGCAAATCCAATAGCAACCCGCATATCCAGGCACCTCGGCCTTAAATTAAGCAAGTACTTCCGCAGTGTCCCACCAAGCAGAAGCTCGGTCACTATCACCATTACAGGTTCCTTGCAAGCTCCAATGAACTGTAGAGAAACAAAGAGTCACTAAGACACTGCCAACTTCTCGTAATAAGAGTTCGTGTATGTAGTAGTAAATGGACAACCTTAACTAAATTCTTGTGTTGGACTCTGGACAGCATAGCGACTTCTCTTCCAAATCGAGCCTCCCTCTTGGTAATCTCTTCCGGTGTCTCTCCTCTGTGAACAATTTTGATAGCAACATTCTGGTTTTTGTATCTGAAAGATGGGGCAATACATAAACGGTCAAACGGCCATTTCATAATCAACAGATTATGCAACAACTATGCTTCGGTGAAAGATCCTAGCACACCAGTATGCTATCTGATGTTACCCGATCTTACGAGCATGCCCGTTTGCAGTAAAAACTTAATCATGTTCTATTTGACTTCTACTCATAAACTAACGGCATACTAATTCTCACCAGCAATACATAAACGGTCAAACGACCATTTCATAATCAACAGATTATGCAACAACTATGCTTCGGTGAAAGATCCTAGCACGCCGTTATACCAGCTGATGGTACTCGATCTCACGAGTGTGCCCGTTCGCATGAAAAACTTAATCATGTTCTATATCTGCTTCTACTCATAAACTAACGGCATACTATTTCTTACCAGCAATACTTAAAAAGGTCAAATGACCATTTCATAATCGACAGATTATGCAACAACTATGTTTCGGTGAAAGATCCTACCACCCCATTATACTATCTGATGCTACTGGATCCCACGAGCGTGCCCATTCGCATTAAAAACTTAATCATGTTTGTTAACGGCTTCTACTACAAACTAACGGCATACTAATTCTTACCAGCAAGACAAGAATCATGTATATCAGCTAAATTAAGGTCTATATTTGCAAGAAACTGGATCACATTACAAAGCTAAAGCTGAAATCTCAGAAACACAAAATAATCTTGAACTTGAGGCTTAAACCTTGTAATCCTGATAATTCTATTCATCCGCATTCATATTTCTTGAACTCATCATAAAACCATTACAGTAGAGAGATCATGATTCAGACATAAGAACAAAAAGTCAACTTACTTTCCCTCGTACACTTTGGCATGGGCTCCTTCTCCAATCTTCGGCCCGACAAAAAGAAGCTTCGGATCCACCAACCATTTGGGGTCCAAACTGAATTCTCCTCCCGAGTAAAACCCATTCCCAGATCCCATTTTCTCACTCTCAACTCTCTCTTCTTTTCTCTCTCTAAACAACCACCGACATCCAATTGAAACAGCATCAAGATCAAAACTTTATGACTTGCCCACACATTTTAAGCAAATCCCACATAAAAAAACACACAGAATTACAAATTTCTCCACTGCCCACTTCTTCTCATCACACCCCAAAACTCACACACAGAGATCACTGAAATCTTGAACCTATTATACTTTGTGTTTCTGAAGCTAAACAATGTCACCCCACATGCTTCAACCACCAAAAATCCTCCCTGAACAGAGCCAATCAATGGTTATTGGAAACAGAACAAGAACTACTAAAATAATAATTAACAAAAAAAATCCTGAAGCGAGGAAGAAGAGAGAGTTCCCTCGAGCTTTCTCACCGTGTGATGCTCTCTTTTTTCCTTTTGATCTGCGGAGATAAAGCAGGGGAAGGAATTGAGTTTGTGTCAGAAAACAGTGAGGGGCTGTTTTTAATTTTAACACTCAGAAAGAGGAGACAATGGAGGGTGTAATGGGAAATGGAGTGGATGCCCTGTTCAAACAGATACCATATTTTCTTTCTTTTTTTTTTATATATATATAATATACATATATATATATATATATATATATGGAGATGATGATCAGAGAGTGTTGTATAGTTTACTTAGAAGTTAAAAAGAAAGAAAAAGAAATAATTGAAGTTGCACATGGAAATGGATGCTGTTAAAGGGGACAACCCCACTCAACTAGTCATCACCATCCCCACCAGTTTCTGTTTCTTCATTTGCTTTTCATTTTTCTCAATCAGATCTTGTTTCCACTATTCAAATTTAAATTTTATCCGATGAGTTCATGAGTTCGAGTCTCATTATATAATTATTATTAAAAATAATTACACTTACACTATTTTTTTTCTTAAGATTAGGTATAATAATACGTATTTGATGTGGTTTAAAAAATTATATCTAATATTTCTGATATTTATTTTCGTCTAACAAGTAAACATTTTCATTAGACAAAGTTTACTGAATTTGCTGAGCAAAAATTTGAATAAAAATTCATAGTTGACTTACTGCAAGTGAAACCAATCTTTTTCTGACCGAACTACCCTTATAAGAGTGAAGATACGTCTCGTTAGCCAGTGAAGATGTGTAAAAATAGTTTGATCAAAAAAATTTGTGTGATCTTAAATAAGTCAGTAATTAGTCAACCAGGGGTAAATATGATTTTTCATTCAAATTTTTTGTTAATACCAACAAATTTGGTGAATTTTGACTAATTGGTGGTCTATTTATTAGATGGAAACAAACGTTAGGGGTACTAGATATAATTTTCTAAACCATAAAAAAATTACGTGAAATTACACCAAATCTTAGATATGGAATGCAGTCATCCCTTATTTTCATAATAATGTGTTCATGCATTATTGTTTTTAGCTTTTGAGACGAAGATGTATTGAATGAGGTAATGAATCAAATTTGATCGTGATTTTTTTTTTTTTGAGTTATTTGTTATTAGGATAAACCATAATTTTGTGTGTTATTCTCGATCCATTTGTTCAATTATTGATGTGGGAACTTGTTTTTGTTCCATATGCATTAGATTCACTTGAATGATTGATTGGTGAGGCTCAATAAATGTGTTGGAACGGTATTGTTAAATTATATTTAAAAATGAAATTATTTCTACTCTATTATGCACCCATAGTTTAAAAAAGGCATATTTTTTTTTATCGAAATGCAAATAATAATTAAATTCATAACTCTGTGTATTTCAAACTTGTATATCAATAAATAAAATAAAATAACAAATTAAAGTCATGTAAATAGCACCAAAATGCATGAGCATTACTAAGATTTGAATTCAGAACTTCAAATATTAAAGAATTATAAAACTCCAATCTATCTGCTGAATTAACACCTCGCTGATCAAAAAATTTCGTATTCACATACCTTTAGGGATGGATTCAAAAGTGAAACTTTAAGGGACCCAAAAGATTATATATACTTATACATTGGGTTCACATTGTTCTTATTGAAGCCAATATATAAATACATATAAAGAAAATTTATATATAATTTTTAAAAAATACAAAGTTTGGAAAGAAAATTTATATATATATTTTTTAAAACAATTACAAAACTTGGAGGCCCTTATATCCGTCATTGCATATCTTGCGTTAATAATTATAGAAATCATATTGCACATTCATTATGTCAATTTTACATCGTGTCTTTCAATATTTGATTATTATTCCCTCCTAGCATGAACATTGAATAACAATGTCAATAATATCAAAAATATGTAATATTAATAGCAAAATATACCTAATATTTGCATAATATAATAAAATAAAATAAAATGAAAAGTGAGATAATTTGCTTGTCTTGGTTGTTGATCTAAGTAAAGTAGAAAACAATCTATCTGTATAATTAGATCATTTGTTTTCTTCATCAATGCACATGTCAAGAGCTCAAACTGCACTCTATATAATTTTTTTAAAAAAAAATCAATTAATTTTTCAATGACTTTTGGAGTTAAAGACAGACTTGGAAATTATAAATTATTCATGAATGCATGTTCGTAGATGAGATTAGAAAGATAATTACTTAGATTAGCGTGTAATTAAGTGCGATTAACGAGTAATTCTCTTGTCAAAATCAATCATTCACATGTACTGTTCACACGTGCGGTTTTGTGGCAGCGCGAACGTGTGGAGTGGAGTGGAGTCGGACATAGCAAAAATAATAAATAATAAATAAATAAATCTAAGAACGTGTGATTAAGGTCCCGTGTTGTCTGTGTCAATTGTGTGTCCCATGTCCTAATAATACTTACCACTTTTTATTACATTTTTTTACTTAGTACAACTACGATTTTATTGTCCCTTAATTTTCCCATCTAATAGAGTTTGGGAGCATTTTAATTTAATACAATCATGATACTTAATTGTGATCACTTTTTTGTTTTTCAAATATAGGATAAATTACAGTGACACTCTCTATTTTTAGCGAAATTATAGCTACACTCTTGGGTTGTAATTGTATTATAACTACACTCCATATTTAAAGGCAAACTTACACTAATACCCCATGAAAAATATTACACTAACACTCCTCGGGGGTAATTATAATTTCGCAAAAGACATGGGGTGTTTGTGTAATTGGACTTAAACTCAAGGGGTGTCAATGTAATTTATCCTTAAATATATTGATTTGGTTTAGAGATCAAGGTCGCCCTATGTTTAAGAACTTGATATAGAGAACATATCGTTAGGTTTGTGGGTGATCTCCCGAAAAAACATTTTGATGCCTAATTCAATTGGAGTGAGATCAAATAGTAAAGAATGCTTCGACCCAAAATAGTTGTGGAGGTATTTATAAGGTCAAATGTCATGGAGGATCGACCGACCCGGGTTTCACGAGCGTTGGCGGATTTTGGAGTGCCTGTCAAGGGCGCTAGCGCATACCTAGGGGCGTAGTGATGTAATTTTGAGCTTCCAAACACAAGATGATCGACGGTCACGTTTACGATTTTGGGTTGGGTGATAAACACAAAATCTATTTTAAGTATATACTTTATATTTTTATGTAAGTACAAAAAATAAAAATACCAATACTAATTTAAAAATAAAAAAATCGAGTAATTGGACGATAAATTATATGATTATTCATTGATTCAGAGCGCGTTTGCAAATGCTGAAAATAAACACTTCTTAGCTTATGATAAAAAAAAAAAATTTCTTTTTTTTTTTTCTTTTACAGCTTCTGATTTTGAAGTGTTTAAATTAAGTTGACTTTAAGTCAAAATTATAAACAACTTCAAACCAATTTTTGCCGCTTATTAGTAAGATTGTAAATATTCAGGCATTATTCCAACTTCTTTTTTTTTTCATTTTTTACTTTTATTTTTAAATAATTTCAATTTTTACTATGATTTACTTTATAAATTTTTGGGATAATTATATAAACCCTCCTGTATTTTCGTTTATCTGCAAAAAATCCCCTTGTATTTTAAAAATATGCAAATTAAACCCTCCATGTTTTGTAAAATACTGCAAATTCTCCCTTTCCGTCAGTTGTACTTAACGGCGTTAATTTTTTTTTTATATTGCCTGTTATGCCCTTGTTACCATAACCATTGATCTTCAATTGATGAAAATGAACGGCCCAAATTTCAACAATTTAAAATATATTTTTTAGTTATATATATACAATCATATATATTTATATATAATATTACATTATATATAAATATATATAATATTATAAAAAAATCAGGGGCGGCCGCCGCCGTTGCCATTAGAGAGTTTGGTCGCCCCTTCTTTGGGTGACCGCCGTCGCCCAGATCTGAAAGGGGCGATGGCGCGACGCCCTCGTCGCGTCGCGCCGTCACCCCTTCAGACGGGGTGACGGCCCCCTTCAGACATGGGCGACGGTGGTCGCCTAGAGGGCGACGGTGGTCACCACTTCAGGCGGCTGCCTCGGTGGTGGTGGTGGATATTAATATATACTTATATTAAAAATATTAATTTTATATACTTATTAAGTATTTTAAATTAATATATTTAATAATTTATTAAAATACAATTAATCTAATCTAAATACAATTAAAGGAAAAACTTAAAAATAAAAGTAAAAAAACAAGTTTAAAAAACAATGATCCAAATAAGATAAAAAGAAGGGTATTTAGATCTTTTTAAATATAAAAAAAGATGCATTTTCGCACAAAAAGCGCGTGTAAACTACCTTTCGTCCGAAACTAATAGAAAAGACATTTTGCGTAGTGTTTTACAAAATACGAAAGGGCCCTTTGCATATTATTAAAACACAAAGGGGGTTTTTTGCATATAAATAAAAATACAAGAGAATTTTATGTAATTATCCCTAAATTTTTTTACAAATTATTTCCACCACAAAAATAGAAACTCTTACGAACAAAACTTTAATTGGAAACAAATTGATTGCGGTGGTAGGTGTGGGCCGTGTGGTTTAGCTCAAAAAGTGTTTAGATTTAAGGGCACATGCCCATCAATGTATTAATCAAATATTTTACTTTTTTTGTGATTATGAGAAAATATAATCATTAATCTATAGTTGTGTACATTAAATGACCTACAAATATCATGTGCTTCAAATAAATAAGCGAAACATCTACATGTACACTTATATTTAGGGATTTGTGGTCGAGGAATCATGCTACAACACTTAACCACATTAGCCACCCATTTTTAGCAATTTAAATTTTCTATTATAATAATTTAATGTGATCTGTACCTAGATTTTAAGGTAATGTAAATTTTGAAGGAACTCCAATAGAATCCTTAAATTTGGGGAGTTAATATGTAAAGACGCGTTAATACTTCAATACTTAAGTCAGTAAAGTATAAAATAAAAGAAAATTTGAAATAAAATGATAATAATGGTGAATGGTGAAAAATAATGATAGATAATTCGTGTGAATGATAGATTCGTGTATAGATACTAAAACTAGCTAGCAAATGAAAAAAAGTGTGAGAATGTGTAATTGCCAAATAGAGAGTATTAGAGTAATGTTATCGAAACGACTGCAGAAAAAGTCAATTTATAGCCATTGATGGAACCGATCGGAAAGTTGATTGCTGAGTGTCGTATGCCTTTGGAAAGCCCTTTGACGTGGCTATCTTCCAGAAGAATCCGTTTGTGATTTAGATAAAGATGGAGGGAGATATACCTATTTGACCGAGTCATGTCAGATCTGTCTACTTTTCCTGGAAGCTGTTACTAGTGATAATATTAGCTTAATTCTCGTCCAATCCGTGCAAATTTGACCGAGATCTTCAAGTATGACGTTTTTGATATGTGGCAAGCTATATGATGTGTCCGTCCAGATGTACGATGACGTGTCCGACTGGAATAAACTCGTTTCTTAGGCCTACGAGTTTAGTGAAAAGCAACAAGTAAGTTTATGGACTTTTACCTTCCCTACTGGTGGGTCCGGCCTACTGGTAGCCAATTGGGCTGGTGTGAGAATGTACTTTGGGTTTGGAGTCCATGAAGAATTTTGGGGCATCATAATGTTATGTGTATTTTTTTTTCAAAACATACAATTAAGTTAAAATTTAGGTATCTAACATATGGATATAAAATAGGATAAATTGCATCTACTCTTTTTGAGATTTAACATAATTATAAATACTTTCTCATTGTTTAAAAAATTATAAATACCCCCTCAAATAAAAAATAAGTATGTAGCGACTAGACGGTGATATGAAAAGTAATATTTTACACTTGCTGAATTTTTTATTTTTTTCAAAAAAAAATATTTTAAAAAATATAAAAAAAATTAGGGTGGAAAAAAATTAATAATCCATTGGAAATATTAGTCCATAAAAATATTTTAAAAAATCATAAAAAGTATATAAAATTATATCTTATAATACAAATGAACATTTTGGGCAATTCACTACAAAAATATACTGGAAACCTAACGGAGACTAACGTAATGGGTATGTTGTTAAAAGGGACATTAAAGTCAGAGGTATTTGTAATTTGATAAATAACAAGAAGATATTTATAATATATCATATCTCATGAGATGCGGTAGTAATCTACTCTATGTATTATTACACCAAATTTTAGGAGAGAAAGATGTAATTATCCCTTATAAAACTTGAATTATTTTCCTTTTTTTTTTTTTGGCTGGAAGGAAATGCTTAGATTCTTATTATTCCAAGAATAAACATATAAATGTCTTTATATGAGATTGTGATTAGGTTGTACCTTATTGTTTATCCTTGATATATTCCTAATTTTAGTGAATTCAACTACCTAAATAGATTTTGATGGAGACAACATAGAAACACACACACACACACAAATATCTGTCCAAATGTCATAAAATTATCTTTGTTACTTTTCAAGAACTTATGTTGCACGATTGACCATTATTTACACTCTGTTTTATGCCTAATTTAGACTTTGGCGACCTCTCATAGTCACAGTTGACATTAACCTCTATGCTTTTGTTACTTGGGAATTGTCCAAATTCCAACGAAAACGACCTCTCATCTCATCTCATCACACTCAACTTTTTGGTAATCAGTTAATTGATAAATATAAGGGTAAATCACATTTTGCCATTTTCAATTACGTATGTGTTTACACGTTGTCGTTTATTGGGTTTTTTTTTATTATCAACTTATCTTCTGAACTTTATGAAATTTGTGGGGAAATAACATTTTTCATCTCATAACTTAGAGTCTTTTCACTTTTGGTCCTACTGGATATGAGATTATCACATTTGGTCCTGTATCTTTTAAAAAAGTAGCACTTTCGATCATATGCTTTCCGTTAGATACTTAACGAAAAGTGCACGTGGTCGTTAAGTGCATGGGACCAAAAGTGTTACTTTTTGAAAGTTATGGGACCAAAAGTGAAAATTTCATAACATATGAGGCCAAAAGAGAGAATCCCATAACATATGGGACCAAAAGTGTAAAGGCCCTAATGGCCACGTGCTATGCACATGGTATTTTCTGTTAACAAATTTAACAAAAATGTGGCATGGGACCAAAAATGCTACTTTTTAGAAGTTACGGGATCAACGTCGATAATTTCATAATCAATGGGATCAAAAGTGGGAAGACCCAAAATTACAGGACGAAAAGTGTCATTTCCCCGAAATTTGCACTTTTCCATATATGACCATTTTTCTATTAATTTTTTTGTCAACAAAACATCACACGCAATGCACATGTGATATTTAAGAGCAATGTACTATGATGTTTTTCACATGCTCATCGCATGTGATGTTTTTCCAACAGAAAAATCGACAAAAAGAATGATCATATATGGCAAGAAGCAAATTTTACAAAGTTGAAATGATAAATTAACACAAAAAAATATTTAGAATACAAAGTGTAAAACAAGCATAATTCGAATGACAGAATGTAATTTACCCTAAATATAATAATGTAAGAAAATGATCCGAAATTTTGTATTTGCAAAATTCAAAGGTATTAACTTAACCACTTGAATAATATCTCATTCCAAACTCCTTAATTTATAAGAATGAGCGTGTTTGATCATAAGATTCTCCATTCAAATTTATAAATGTGGTTGATTTGTAAGTATCTCTATAAACGATTTGTAGTTCTTACGTAATTGCATTTGTCCTAACCTATGGCGGTTATTAAAATCAAATTATCTATTTCATTTTATATTTACTAAAAAGGAAAAAAGAAACCTTGTCAACAATCAATGTGTAGTACCTGTCATTAAAAGTTGTTAACCAAAACATATATTTAGGCAAGAAAATGACAAAAATATTGTTAAAATTTACAGTCCAAACTTTTATTATTTTCATTATCTATACTATTATAAAAGAAAACCTTTTGGCATACCAATTTTTTAATGTCCAAATTTACCCTTCAATTTTTTTCGTTCCTTAAAAAAATTATTGATTAAAAAAGTAATTTTATTGTTTTTTCCTCTCACCCACTACTCCATATTTCTCTCACCTCACTCCATATTTCTATCTTCCTTCACAAATTTCTTTTTTCTTTTCATCTCACACAATTTTTTTATATGCTCGCGAGGATCGCGTGCAGTAACGACTAGTCTTATAAATGCTAACAACGAGGAGAATAAGGCACTATGTTTGTTTTTATTTAAATGGGTCGAAACATGTTCAATATTTGTGTTTGGTCTGAGTTATTTTAACTGGATTTTTAGCTCATTGTAGCCCATTTTTCAAGCAAAATAATATATATATACTATTATAAATATATATAAAAGATATATAATTTAACAATGAACAGTGAATTTTAGATAAAAAAAAACAAAACAAAAACAATATACACATATATATATATACAATTATAAATACATATACAAAAGATATGATTTGACAATAAACAATGAATTTTGTCTCACAAGAAACAAAACCAAACATACAACACATATTTAACAATATATTAAGTTATCTCCATAAATAAATCCAAACATACACATTATTTTCCACACACAGTTATTTATCTATGTTTTTCTCTATCGATCTCTATAAAAACAAAATAAAATAAAACACTTCAAAAATAAATGACAAACATAGCAAGAGTGGCTTGAACATAAAAGTATTAAAAGAAAAAAAAAAATAGAAAAGGGTTTCTTATGCTGGTTAAGAATAAGAATAATAATAAAAATAGAAATAGGATTTTCATGTGATGTGAAATGGGAAAGCAGAAAGGGACTTTTCTCGCAAGGGTTGTTAAAATTTGACATAACTGAAACTGCGGATGTTCTTATGCGTCGGTGGACATTACTCTTTCTCCTGGCTAAACTACAAGTACTTTATCATTCTTTGTAAAATTATAAATATCTTAATTCCATTTAACAACAAATTCATCAAATTTTTATGATGAACAAACAAAATATCCATTTGAACTATAAATTATAATTTTATATATTTTTATTTTTTTTTTATGATTCGTGAATGTCTTAAGGGCAGCGGATGGCTCAAAGAGTGAATCAGATACAATCGGATTGCACTGTGTGTCGAGGAAGCTGAAGTCTTTGTTGTCGACTCCAAGTGGGTTGAACCTTTGTTATTGAGAGCCCAGTCGGAAATATATATACCAAAAATGGACTAGGTAAAGCGTGTGTGTTTAGATGGGGATCTATAATGCCAACGCTTCTTCGTTTTGCTTACCAAAATGTTCTCGCGGCATACCATTATTTGGTCATCTTTTCTTTAGAATAAGCTGTCTCACCCCTTCTTTCCGTTTTTAGTTCTTATTGTTCACATCAATATAAATTTATTAATGGAAGAACTATACATATTTTCAACCCATGATTTGAGTTTTGTTATAGAAATAAAGCTTATGCCTTTTGCTAGAATTAAGTCATGTATACATAATTCATAAAGATTCGAAATACTTGACTTTCCCTACGATTGTTTGAAGTATTAGTCATCTATCTACACTTATGGAAGCTTATTCCTCTATTATTCAGTCTAACCCCGAAGATTGGTTGCTAAGATTCACTAAGGCCGAGATCATCCCCAAGCACAAGTGCATCGTTGTGTGTTATTGTGTAAAGGTGTACCTTACTCAACGAATGTTCTAAGGTGAGAGGATGTCTCAAAAAGTGAATCAGATGCAATCGGATGCACTATATGTCGAGGAAGCTGAAGTCCTTGTTGTCGACTCCAAGTGTGGCTTGAACCTTTGTTATTGATGCCTAGTCAGATATATATATATATATATATCTCACAAAAGGATTAGGTCAAGCGTGTGTATCTAGATGGAGACCTATAGTGCCAACGCTTCTTCATTTTGCTTAGCAAAATGTTCACGTAGCACACCATTATTTGGTTCTTTTCTTTAGAAGAAGCTGCCTCATTCCTTTTTTCAGCTTCAAGTTCTTATTTTTCGCATCAATACGAATTTATTAATGAAAAATTTATACATATTTCAACCCATGATTTGAGTCTTGTTATAGAAATAAAGCTTAAATGCCCTATGAATATTTACCATACCCACCTTTATTCTTTACATTTTTCAGATATATTTTTTCTTAAAAAAAGTCCAACAAGTAAAATAGTAATTTCACCTCCCATCTAGGAGCTACATATTTATTGTCCATCTGAGTATAATTTTCTAAATGAGAGTTATTCGTAATTATATCAAATCTCAAGAGATATATTTCTCTTTTATTCAAATATACATATATTTCACTTTGCCCATTGGTGAATTTTTTTAGTTAAATTGAAAATTTTCCAACTAATTTAGTAGAGCCAATCAAGATAAAAACATTAGGGTTGTATTTTGTGTGCTTCAGATATACACTTCATGTGCATAAAAATTGCATGACCTGAATATTATTAAATAAATAAATGACGTATATATAAAGTACCAATTTACAATAAAAATTTCTCAGAGTATCACGATAGGATTAGGACGTAATTATATGAAGAACAATACAGAAATTGTAACTGGGAGAAGTATGATTTAATTAAAAGGAGGGCAACATGAATATCGACAGCTTTCAACAAGATATATCATCATTAAATGATTCAAGAAAATCCATCATGTCAGAAAATGGAGGTTCATTCTTACTCCATTTGTACTTCATGGATTGCATGTCATGCCATAATTAGGTGCAGCCTTAAATAAAATAAAAAAATAAAATTACATCCACACTCATTAAACCTAAATACAGAAACATCCCTTGTCTTTTATAAAATTACAGATACACCCCTAGAGGGTGTTAGTACAATGTACCCGGGAGCGTGTAAGGGATGTACTTGTAATTACAACTACAACCTTAAGGGGTGTACTTGTAATTTTGAAAAGAACAGGTTGTGTTTGTATAATTAGACTTAACCTCAGGAGTTGTCAATGTAATTTATCCTAAAGAAATGATGTTTGTTTAAAATGTGATGAATTTTGTTCGGCCGAACTTGATTTGAGTAAGAAAAATTCCTCAAAGATGTATCTAAAAAGAATCAACATCCTCACAGGAGTATATATAGACTATTGCACATTGCAGTTATGGAAAATCTTCCCCTTACAACATCTTTATAAACCTCCTTTACATCCTGTCTACACTACTTATGTTACTACAATGACATAATCCTATTGGTTCAAAAATGATAAGCAGAACAAATGTGATAACGAAAGATACGATCCACCAACCTTAACGGCGTTTGTATAAACAAGGTTTCAACTCAGGCCATTCGACGTCCTTAGATTTTTGTTTCTCCTGCAGAGAAGAAACAAGAATGCTGTTAGTAATCATAACAAAGAATTTCAATCGTGGCAGTTTAACAGCATCAGACCTTTTTCTTGAAGTGGAACAGTATAAACATTTTGTTGGAGAAATCCTGCACGGAACATATAACTCTTAGGGTGGATCGTAAACGTTGTTAAGAAATGAACGAGGGGTAAAATTGAAAAACCTTGGATGTTGAGGTGAATCCTAGTTCACATATGGCCTTCACGAACTTATTTGGGTCTGCTCCTCCTGTAGTAGGATCGAACCTGCTTTTCACTTCAGCTATTAAAAGCCAGCCACTTCACAGAGAATAAAACTTGTGTTATGAACTGCAAAATCGTGAAATAAACATTTCGGAAAATTAAAAGCTTTAGAAAAATGCAATGCATACTTAGGCTTAAGAACTCGATTTGCTTCCTGGAGGTAATTGGGGAAGTTTGTTCCCATGAGAGACAAACAAAAGACAGCAACATCAACTGTCGAAGAGTCAAGAGGTGTCTGCATTTGCAGTTGGACATTTTCAGTGAGAGAGATAAACACACTGACATGAAAATGGGAGAAGCAATCTCATTGCAAATATGGTATCGTCCCAAAACTTTCATACTTGACAATGCAATTCATTTACATAACATTTTCACTTCTGACCAACCTCAATAAAGATAGAAAGAGATGAAAAGGCTCGGCACATACATTGGACATGTCACATGCGATTACTGAAGGATCATTGGAGACAAGATCGAAGGAGAAAACTTTATTCTTCACACTCTTAGCGAGCCGTGCATCCCCTGAATAGAACAGAAACAGAGACTTTTACAGCCGTAGGTAAAACATGGGACTCTTTTATCCAAGTGATACTTAAAGATTCTTACCACAACCAAAATCAGCAACAACTAAAGACGGGCTGCGATCCTTTATCCATTTTATGATGATATCATTTGGCTGCTCAGGCCATCGTGACATTTGCTCTTGGTACCCGGAATGATACTGGTAGACGAATATAAGTTACAATGTGAACTGCTGAATGAGCTGGCCATAATCAAAGGAACTTCGAAGAAAATATGCTACGTATAATTGGTTTTGCTGAAGATAATGTCACATGAGACATCATGGGGACCCCTTCCCCCCGGGAAAGGGGGGGAGCGTACATACATTAAAAAGACTAATCGGAAAGAAAAAGAAAATGAAAGTGAAGAACGAAATAAGGCAGATAAAAGAATAGGGACATAAAGAAGGTGAATGAAGTTGACCAGCTTCATTATCCTCTAAGCCTCGTGTAAGACCAGACCTCCTAAACTATTTCGTGAAAGAAGTTGCAGAACTACATAAGGCCTATTACATGTCCTGTAAGGCAGGCAACTTGTATTTCTTATAGTCACATGACCACAGATTTGGTGTCAATGCATATTAATATTTCAAGACTAACATTTCCGGCAGTAGATTTGTGTTTCCAGTCCACAACGAAGGTGGGACTACATGTATCCCTGATCTGAACCCACAGCTGATTGAATTTTTTTTAATCCTAACATGCAAAAAGTAGAGAGATTGTAATTAAAATCATAGGAAAGTAGATCTTATTTGGTCATACTATCAGTCACGATGTGAGTATTCTCTTAAGAAATTCACTACAAACTTAAAACCCAAGTTCAAGACAGTTTAAAAGTGAAGTAGGCGGCGCAGCATTCTTGCTCTCCATCATGCTAATGAAATCCATTGATACCACAGACATGAGACAACAAAGCTCTAGTTTAGAAATAGATAATGGAGGATTTCCCCTTTAGCCAAGTAAAAGAACTAACATAAGATCATGCCAACTTACCACATTGAACAACGATGGATCCTCTGTAAAATACTTCAGAGCCTCATCTCCGCTGTTTACCCAAAGGGAAAAAAAGAAAAGAATCTTGAATATTCTAAGATAGAAAAACTGAAAAAGAGACACGTTTGAATGTCCAATTGAAAAGGAATTCAACAGAATTCGGAGCTACATAACTTCTTTTCCATAACATTCATCAAATGAACAAACGAAAGGTAGCTTAAATATGTCTTTTACAATTACGACTCGCATTTTCAGTTAGAAAAAGAAAAATTATCCACTCAATACAAGCAATAGATTTTTAAGTATAACTAAAAGGAAGCAATTACCATACCTGCAAGTATAAAGCTTCTCATTGATCATGCGGAAATAACCTCCTGATAATCTAGCTTTCATCTGAAAATCAACAAGTTTTTTTGTAAAAAAAATTCAAATAGATAAACCATAAACATCATCATAACTCGAATTTTCATACTATTCCTCAAATTACTAAAATAATTTTATCGTACTTTGTCCAGGAAAGAAGACGAGGACTTTGAGCCACTCCTAATTGGAGAAGATGCGACGACAGAAGAAGATCCATTATTTGTCACGGCGACTCCACCGGCGGTACTCTTTCCTCTACGGCGATGGCCCCTTTTCCTCTTCGTGCTCCGCCGCTGCTCCTCCGTCATAATCAAAATTATACTCCGCTAGTTTCCTCAAAAGCGAGTAGTGTTTTTTGCTCAGGTTCAGCTGTCGATAATCAGTAGCGGGAGACGAGGGCAAACGTCCCGAAACGGGCCAGTTTGGCTGATGGCCCAATTCATATTTGGGCTGAAGCCCAAATACTCGAGCAGTAACTTTTCGGTACAATTCCTAATGGATTGGGCCAACATCTACACCTAATTGTCCCATTTGGGGTCTCAGGCCCAATTAATATATCATAAATTCATAATGATACCCCTCAAATATTTCCCTTAAAAGCCCAAGAACAAAAAAATGGACCCTTAGTCGAACAAATTGTTTTTTATATGTTCATTAACAAACAATAGTGTTATTAATTAAGTGAAAGGGTCTCATAAAAATAATACTTTTATTTTTATGACCTTATACTTTCACTTTTTCTCTTAATTTTGGATGGAAAAAAAATTAATCTCTGGATTTATTTCATATACTTCCAATTTTATTTCTCCATCATCTATTATCTCTAACCAAACACTAAATTTTATTTATATATCATTTTTTATTTTTACTTTTCTTATTCACCTAATTATCACTCCAACCAAACAAGCTCTTAAACACCCTTTTTTTTTTTTTTTTTTACCTAAAATAACCACATCTTCAATCATTTTGTTCTAGTAATACTTCCCTTGATGCACATTTACAATTAAAATATTTGAGTAGTTTTCATAATCTATTTATTTTATTGTTTTTTTACATTTAATTAAATTAAATAAGTACAATAAAAAATTAAATTATATACAATAGGTCGGGTGTGTGTGGAAAGTTTTGGCGTGATTCTTTGTCATTTTTCGTCATCATTTTCAATCTATTTAAGAAAAAAAGACGAAAACAGATTCAACATTGACCCTTCGAATTTATTTCTTATTTGCTTTGCTTTTGTGCGAGTAAATTTCCATGAAAAACTGGTGAGCTACGATCAGCACTCAACAGTACATGATTGCTGGTGAGCTACTTATCAAGTTCTTGGAAGCATGTAGAAATGGCAGATGCTTGACCCAACTGCATTCTATCACCATCAAGACTGGTCTCACGCATGATGCTCTCATTGCCGCGAAACTCATCGATCGCTATTCGCAGTTAACCCCTCTTCCAACAGCTCGCAAGCTGTTCGACGAAACTCCTCAGAGGACTGTGTACATCTGGAACAGCATCCTCAAATGCTATTGCAGAGAGAAACAATACAAAGAATCGTTGTTTCTCTTTTCTCGTCTGTTTTCGTATGAAAAGCCGGATCTTTACACTGTTCGGGTTGTCCTTAAGGCTTGTGCGGGGCTACGAGCACTTGATTCTGGGAAGATAATTCATGGGTTTGTTAAGAAGAGTGATCAGATTGTTAGAGACTTGTTTGTTGGGTCGGCTTTAGTAGAACTGTATGCAAAATGTGGGAAAATGGATGATGCGTTGTGCGTGTTTGAGGAGTATTCTGCGCCAGACACCGTTTTATGGACTACTATGATTACGGGGTATGATCAGAATGGTGAGCCGATACAGGCGCTTGATGTTTTTGCTCGAATGGCGATGACGAAAGGGGTTGTTCTCGACCCTGTTACTCTTGTCAGTGTAGTATCTGCTTGTGCGCAGATGTTCAATTTAAGGGCGGGGAGGAGCGTCCACGGTTATATGATCAGGGTGGGATTTGATAGAGGCTTATCCTTGTTGAATGCGTTGTTAAATTTGTATGGAAAGACAGGTTCTCTGACCCCTGCAGCTAACTTGTTTAAGAAAATGGAAGAGAAAGATGTGATTTCATGGGGTTCTATGATTTCCTGTTTTGCTCATCATGGGGGTGCTAGAGAAGCACTGGATCTTTTTGATGAGATGATATCTAGAGGAATTGAGCCGAACGTTGTCATTCTGATTAGTGCTTTGCAAGCATGTGAAGCTGCTCGGGATTTAGAAACGGGGAGAAGGATACATAAACTTGCTGTAAGGAAGGCATTAGATTTGGATCTCTTGGTTTCCACAGCTCTAATTGACATGTACATGAACTGCTGTTCCCCTGACGAAGCGATTGAGGTATTCGAACGGATGCCTGCGAAAGATGCTCTTTGTTTTTCAGCTCTGGTGCATGGATGTGTTCAAAATGGAAGGACAAGCAAATCCATTGGCATTTTCCGTGATATGTTGGCCAATGATCTTCAGCCTGATGGTTTTGATGTGGTTAAAATTTTTACGGCCTGTTCAGAGTTGGGTGTTCTTCAACAAACTAGTTGCATCCATGGTTTTGCTACTAAAGTTGGCCTGGACAATAATTCTTTCGTTGGTGCATCCCTCATCGAATCTTATGCAAAATGCGGTAGCTTGGACGGTTCTATTGCAGTTTTCAGCTGCATAAGTGATAGAGATGTTGTTATCTGGAGCTCTATGCTTGCAGCATACGGGTTTCATGGAAAAGGCCAAGAGGCTCTGGAATTGTTTAACCAGATGATTAAGCATTCAGATGTTAGGCCAAATGATGTGTCGTTCCTCTCGATTCTATCTGCGTGCAGTCATTCTGGTCTAGTTAAAGATGGAATTCAAATATTCAATCTGATGGTGAAGGACTATCAATTACCTCCCAATTCAAAGCATTACGCGTTAGTAGTCGACCTTCTTGGCCGTGTGGGGGAGCTGGACAAGGCCTTGGAATTCATCACTCAACTCGAAGAGCCTATTGAGGCCAATGTATGGGGAGCTTTACTTGGTGCTTGCCGGATTTATCAAAACATGGAGGTAGCAGAAATTGCAGCAAAGAAGCTGCTCGAACTGGACCCCTTCCATGCCGGTCATTACATTTTGCTATCAAACATATATGCAGTTGATGAGAATTGGGTTAATGTAGCTGGTGTTAGAGAATTAGTTAAAGCAAAGCAACT
Source organism: Sesamum alatum (assembly GCA_034509735.1). Classification (NCBI taxonomy): domain Eukaryota; kingdom Viridiplantae; phylum Streptophyta; class Magnoliopsida; order Lamiales; family Pedaliaceae; genus Sesamum; species Sesamum alatum. Next base: position 640,618 of record JACGWO010000005.1, read on the forward strand.
AAAGAAGGCAACGGGACAGAGTGTGATCGAGACAAGAGATGAAGCCTGTGCTTTCATAGCTAATGATAGATCTCATCAAGATTCTAAGCAGATTCATGAATTACTGACGATGTTAGAAGGGAAAATGAGAGCAGAGCGTAACGTTTTCAGTATGGACATCACACTTTATGATGCTAATGAGATATAGTCGTTTTCAAGTTGGTTGTGGAAGTCCCAAGACGCCGGGTTTCTCAGCAATATGCAGCATGGTCGCCGCGGCCCACGGTTTTGGATGGTGGTATTCGGGTTTTCCGGTCGGTATTCAAAGAACTGACAGTAACTGTCTGAGGGGTCTCCAAGAAAAGAAAAGAGCAACTCCCCTTGACGTGCCGCCGTATAAATGCAAGAGGGAAAAGCGGAGATATTCTCATTTTACGAACGGATAATGATTACTCCATTCACTCGTTGCAATTTTCGAAGCAAATCAGACTCTGAGACACTCTAATTTCAGTGTGTGTGACGAAAAACACCCATCCCATATCCTCTAGACTATTATTCTGCTGTCCCAATTGATCAAATCAAATTCAATCTATGCATAATATAGACATCTGACATGCATAATACGTTAGTATATATGTACCATGTAACATAATCATAGTACTGTCGATTTGGGACATGCATGCACCATCTCCTCTCTCATCTCACGTCAAAGCTGACAGGTGGTTTCTTCTATATAAGGAAAGATAAAGATTCACTCCAAGGTATTCCCACTTAGGGTAGTTACCAAAAGCTGATCAGACCGAATAGCGCATTGCTTCCATCTCAAACAACACAAAGAAAAGTGCCCTTCTCCCCCACAAAGCCAAAAAGCCAAAAACCTTGCATTCCTCCCAAGCAATCACTCCACTTATGCATTATTACACTGCATATATATACTGACAATATTCTTATCCACACATAAAGAAACAGAGCAGCCGGGCAGCCGATTCGTGGGGGCCGAATTCGAGGAAAGAAGCATGGCGGAAGCCCTTCTGTTTGGCGAAAGAGAAGCTCAAATCATGGCCGCCAGAGAAATCGGCAAGCTGAACAGTAAGCAAAAGCAGAGATTAGCTGAAAATGGAGTTGTTTCTCAGTTGGTTCTCATGCTTCATAGCCAAGATTATGAGTCCATTGAAGCTGCCCTGGTTGCTCTGCTCAATCTTGCCTTCGGCAGTGAAAGGTTGGTATGAGTATTTGCATAAGCAGAATTTCACTAAGTATTCGAATGTAAGGGAGAATGACTTTGTTCTGAAAATTTGTAGGAACAAACGACGTATAGCGAAAGCAGAGGCTGTACCAGCAATACTCAAGATCCTACAATGGGAAAATGCTACTTTGCTGGAACTTGCATTGGCTGCCCTCTTGATCTTGTCATCTTGCTCAGCAAATAAGCCTGAAATCGCGTCTTCCGGGGCGATTCAAACTCTCTTGGAACTGCTGGATTCGCAGTTTCCGACTTGCCAAAGCGTCAGCCATCAGGCGAAGTTTGACATCATATCCACACTGCACAATCTCTCAACTTCCCCACAGATTATCCCATCAATAGTGCTTTCGGGGGGCTTGATTATAGTGATTCAATTTATTTACGAGTCTGAGAAATCGTCGGAGTTGGTGGAGAAGGCAATGGCTTTGATGGAATCAATCGTTTCTTCATCTGAAGTTGCTTTAAATCAGGTATTGAACCAATAGCTCTCTTCTGTACTTTTGCCGAAAGCGTTTAGTGGGAGCCTTACGGTTGTCTTTGGTTGAATTCTTGAATTGTTTTTTAAAAGCGTTTTTACATAACTAAAATGTTATATTAAAGATCGTAAGATATCTTTTTAATTGACATAAATATGCATACAATTATGATACTTTCATAATTCTTGAAGAAAAGTATGGGAAAATGTCAAAAACATTTTAAAAAAAGTGGGATATTCTTGTTTCGTTTTTTAAAATGTTTTCAGCGTTTTCCAAAAAATCCCGAAAAAAGAAACCAAACATAGTCAAGACCTTTACATGTGTTTTTCAAATATTCGTTTCTTGATTTTCAAGTTAAATTATGAGAGGAGAGACATTTGATATTCAATATTTATTTACACTGCAGGCTTGTGAAGCCAGCGGTGTGATCCGGATGTTGGTGGAGGCGGTGGAGGAGGGCTCGGCCGCATGCCAAGAGCATGCCGCCGGAATCCTGCTGCTGATATGCAAAAGTTGCAGGGAGAGATACAGAGGGATGATTTTGAAGGAAGGTGCCATGCCAGGGCTTCTACAGCTGACCGTTGATGGGACTTGGCGTGCTAGAGACAATGCCAAAGCATTGCTCTTGTTGCTTAGAGACAGCAACAATGGCGGATCGTCAAGGGCTAAGCGGGCAAAGAACGTGGCATTGGAAAAAGTTATGAGAGAGATAGATAGAGGGGAAGGAGCTGGAGCTTCTACTCTGATGGTGGAGGAGATGATAGCCAAACTTAGAACATAGACACATTCTTTTAGGGAAATTTTTTATCCAAATCAAGTGTGATCGGACCTGAACAAATTGTATGGCAAGTGCAGTACATTGTGTTTGATCATTTTCCCTGAACAGTACACTAATCACACGATAAGTGTATTGCACTTGTCGTATAATTAGTTCAGATTCGAGCAAACTCGGATTGGGTTAAAATTTTCCTTTCTCGTAGTTGTATACATTGTGTTTTCTTTTTCTTTTTTATGGTGTACAAAAAAGGTAGGTAATGGGGGTTATTTTTTTGGCGGAATTAAGGACTGATAGCATTTTTATTTTTATTTTTTATTTTTTTTATATGGGGGATTGATAGCATTTAATATTATTACTTTGTGATTTTCAATTATGGTACTACATTGTAGTTTCTTGTATTTGTGTCAAGCAATCATTGTTTAGATCAAGATCAAACATAGAAGGTCTTTCACTTGGTACGCAAAGGATTATGTAAGTAGGTCTATGATGAGTAATTAATTACCACTTGCTGTGTAAGAAACGGCAGCTGAGTAGGCTTCTAGATTGTATTCAGAATACGAGTAAGAACTATAAATATTGCACACACGAATTTAGTAACTCTCAAATTTTTCTCACCAAGAAAAGATACTACCTAACACCTCTGTCTCCCCTCAAATTTACGAAAATGCAATTCCAAACCAAATTTGATTGAATTAAATCAATCATACAACAAGTGTTATACATTTACGATATAATTTGTCATTTTTTTTTTAACTATACACCAACCAAACACAAGTATCGTATAATTGATTTAGATCTTGCCAAACTTGATCTGGATTAAAATTTCCCCAAACTTAGGGTAAAACGTGCTGCATGATCTAAGGGGAAATCAGAACCAATGCAAATAACACAGAAGATTCCAACAGGGCTGTTATATATAGGTAAAAGTGTATCAGCTCCCTTTACTGCACACATGCCTACTTTACTGTTTTCCTGCAGACGCATAGATACCCTTGGGCATGGACAATGTTCAACAGCAAACATTTTCTTTCCAAAAAGAAATGTGTAAGCATGGTATATGAATGATAACGCCACAGCCGGCAGAATCATGAACAAGCTATATGCTGGAAGAAGAAGATAATCATTTATTCCACGGCAACACATAAACAGGCTGAAGCAAGTACGATTGAGTGTTCATTGTATAAGAACCACCTGTAAACAAACACCCTTGTCCTAGGGGTGAACCAGTAGTGAATATTGATACAAACCAGTCAACAATGTGTACTAAATCTCAAGTGACTTGATCATCGAGCTTGTAGATAAACCTTTGTTTCATTTAAGGTGGTCATTTGAGAGTGTTATTTATTCATATACTTGACCATCTCTACAAAATCGAGGGCATGAAACTCCCTTTATAGAAAGCACTTCACCTTGCTCTTCGGTAGAGACCATAAGCCACAGCAACAGTAGCCACTGCACCCACCACAGCAACAGTGGTGAGGACATCGCGCTGCTCCCATTTGCCCGTCCAGCATGAGAGTCCTCCCCATTCCTTCTTAACTGATTTCTTCTCAACAGTCTCATCTCTGCAGCATGAGAATCCACCACCACCACCTCCCTGGCAACAGCTTGACACACTTTCCGTCTTTCCTTCGCTGCCAATCTCTTGAGGTTGCTTTTCATTGTTGTTAACATTTGTTCCATTAGTAAGCTTCGTCTCCTCAACTTTTTCAGCTTCTTTAACATTTGCACCCATTTGGCCTCTGTAAATAACCATGACAAATTTTAGTTCTTGTGAATTGCAGTACTTCCAAAAGGACAAAATTTACTTCTCATAATTGCAAACCGAAGTTTCAACTATAGTCTGAATCAGATCACATCATAAAGTAGTCGTTCATAGCCTATACAGCAAAAGTTTCCAAGAGAAAGTTGTATTAGATGATGTTTCACCAGTAAAACGAGATACAATTTTACAGCTGTCGGCTTTTGAATGACAGAGATTAATTTATATTACTATCCCAAGTAGAAAGTAACCTTCGTTTTGGAAAGATGTAATTCAAACTAGACTGCACCTCATTTTTATATATATGTTTGAGAGCTTGGGAAAAATGATCTCTCATTATTGGTAAAAAAATGAAGTTAGTGGCTTCAGACTAGGTTTAGCCTTTGACAATGACAGTGGACACTTCATCCTCAATCCATGAAGAAGGAAATACGAACCTCCAAATTCGGTGAATGACTTCTCCCTTGCCAATTTGTGTATCGAGCAATTCCAGAACATCACTAGGTGCGACATACCCATACCTGCAAAACGTAAAAAGAATCAATACTTGTCATCATGATAAAGATATTTTGGGATGTATATCTACATTCAATATAATCAAAACTACTAAGACTTAACACTTATTCATATCCGAAAAAGTCTTCTGGTAGTATGACACTGAAAGTGCACAGTGTGAAGCATTGTCCTTACCAATTACCAGCAACTTTTCCATCAGGATCTGCACTAAAGGTTATCACATTGCCTGCATACTTGTGTCCTCCTACATGTGAACAAGCAGTCACAAAGACCTGGTTCTTCAAATCCTTGGATTCAATCTCCTCTTTAAACTTTTGAATCAGAACTGGGCCACAAACACCACATCTCCGGTCTCGGTTGTTATGAGCACAAACAAAGACATATGAACCGGTCAACTCCTCCTGAACTCCGGACAGCCAAGGTTTGCCATTAACAAGCACATCCTCAACAAAGCTATCCACGTCTGAGTCTTTCAAACCCCTTCAGTAAACAAACGAGAAGCCATTAAACAATAAACATTAGACAAACAAGAAGGCGAAATATAAATACAATCATAACTAGAACTCTTAATGCAACACAAACACTATTAAGAATATATCTTAAAAAACTTTGAAAAGCAGCAGTTGCTGCAAGAAGGAAGCAAATCATAGTTATACACTGTCCCAGCACTAGCCAAACTATTTAAGAAACTTAATTTACACAGCATAACATGGGAATTTATAGATCCCAAGCTGAGGTCAGCTGGTGAAAAGTAAAAGCTGACAGAATACAGGAAAAACTATAGGCCATTACGACCCCAAGCTGAAGTCACCGACATAACTAAGTTTGTCTAACAACTAATTCGAATTACCACCAACTTTGATTCGTACCTGTATATAATCATTTCCGGAAAAATGAGAACATCTCCATCCGACAACTTCACATCATCACTTCTCTCGCATATGGTTAAACGAGTCTAAAAATTCCAAACTCATCAAATTAGATAGCTAATAATGTGCTCCAAAAAACCACTTAACCAGATCTGCTCGTAGGCCAGACCTTATATGTACAGTAGAAAAGCAAACACATGAGTCCGTGCTTCACTACATAATAAACGAAGTCTACAAATAAAAATGGCCAGATCACCAAGTTAAAGCCATCAAAATTTAATGAAACCGCAAACAACACCATGTAGAAGACTGATTTGACTATATGAGAACATAATATCTAGAAATATAAAAAGCACAATAGAAAATCCATAGTAATTCTACTGACGATTCCTTCAACTCTTTAACGGAAAGCACATATAACACCTTGAAAGTAAAGCACATAGAATAAAGGACTTCATTGCCATAGTATTTTTCTGAAGATTAAGAAAAAAAACTCATCTAGCTGGGCGAGTACATTGTATCTAGAAATAGGAGCTGAAAACGCACAATAATAACTCAACGAAGATTAATAATATGTAATATACATAATAAACAAAATAAAAGCACAATGAAATCACGTTTTCGCTAATATTAACATTAATCTATTCTTGCGAGTTTGGGAGGACCAAAATCTACATACAAAACCATGTCTAAAACAGAAAATGCAAACGCCGAATTACTAAATGCTTCGTGATTTTACTGATTACTTTCTTCAAGTTCTAGTCAACGCGGAAAATATAACAAACAAAGAAACGAAATCAGCGTTTCTTAGTAACTATGGACCTTGAGGTTGATATCGTTTTTACGAGCTTTGAGAGCGGAGGCGAGCAGCTTAGGGAGCGGATCGGAGTCAGAATCCTCCACGCGCGAAGGCCACACCTCATGAGACTTGTAGCAGAGGAAGAGGTGGCGCTCGTACGGGTCAACGGTTCCGGCGAGGTTGCTTTCGTACATCTCCGCTCGCTCGAAGCCGTACTTGGCGTTGTCCTCCGCGGCGGTGGAGAAGCTCTCCGATTCTCCTGCCATCCTGGAGCTAGGAGACGATTGAGTCGCTAACTGAGAGAACCAGCGGGATTTATGTGAGATTTTTGGAAGAATTTTGGGAAGAGTTTTTGGAGATTGGAGCAACAGATATATTTGTGCGACTGAGGAGAGAGATCGGGTCGGGTGCCCAATGCGCATCGCCTCAGGTCCAGGGTTTTTCCCAAGTAAAAAACGCAAGAATACGGGGATAAAATTAAAGGTTAATTGCATTTCACCCCCTCAACTCTATCACATACTTCATTTATCCCTCTAAGTCAATGAACACAACGCTATCTTCTTGAACTAAGTAATCGGATAAAATGATTATACAATATAGTTTTTCTTAGCATTTTTCTTAACTAGGAAAAAGTACCTTTTTTTTTTTATCTAAATGTAGGTAGTTAATAACTTAGAGAGTGTTTTAAAATAAATAAATATTTTTCTTGATACAAATATTTAAGGGTATAATTGATATTATACACAAACAACGATGAGTGACATCATAGCACCAATTTTTAAATATGACAGTTATACCTATGATGGATATGTTAGTAATAATCATTCACTTACAAGAGTGTATAAGTAATTTTTATATATAAACCACATAATAAATATATCACCCTACCTTACCATACCATAAAACTATCAAGACCACTATAAATACCTCATATATTATACAGTTGTCACCCTTGAAATATTCATCTCACATTAATTACCCCATAAAGTATTAAAATATTAAAAAAAAAACCTGACATTTAATTTTTAAGTTTGAAAAGTTCATTTTATCCTTAGAACATATTTATATATTTACTTTAAAAATATGCAATTAATAAAAATCGAAAGAGTTGATCATCTGATAAGAAAATATACTTATAATATATGATAACTGTATACTTAGAATATGTATTTATATATACTAGGCACACAGCACACTCAATGCGTGTGCAAAATTATTTAAAAAACTTATAAATTATTAATAGTTTTATTGATTAGTTAGTTAGCGATTATGTGATAGTGGGCTAAGGAAGTTTAAAAGGTATTTTAGTAAATTTATTAAAAAGTATTATAATTACTATTATGGGCAATTCTTTTAAAGAAATAAAACAAATGAAAGGGTAAAATGGGGCATTCTAAAGTTGGTACGTCAAATAGATTTTCTTTTATAATAGTATAGATATCTGGTAATTATATAAAATGTGGTAATTATATGCATATATAATTTTATATTTAGGGTAAACTACATCTACCTCCCCTGAGGATTGGCATGATTACAAATACCCCATCATTATTTGAAAAATTACAAATACCCCCTGAGACTTGTAATTTTAAACCAAAGACCGAAAATTGACCATTTTGCCCTTAAATTATTTATTAAAATTGTAGAAATCACTTGAGGCAAATTGCATTATTCCTCATCTGTGTATAAACTTAAGAAACCTCTCTCTACGCATTGTAGTCCAAAAAAATTTAAGATTTAAATAAAAAAATAATTTAGTGCATAAGGGCATTTTTGTCAATTTACCCATAAAATGGATGGTAATGGGTTATTTGTTAGACGGTTACAAACCTCAGGGGGGTAAATATAATTTTTACCCTTATATTTAACTTGATTTGATAAGCAAGTAAAACTAAAATAAAATGAGCTCCGAGCAATTTAGGATTACCAAAATATCGATGGATAAGTGAAACTAGAATTAAACAAAACTTGGACAAAGGATGATTTTGGCATTTCAGAAATCCCTTTAATTTGTTTTTTTTTCAAAAATCAATTTTTATAAGGATAAAATGGACTTTTCAAACTTAAAAATTAAAGGTCAAGGCTGAAGTTTTTAATACTTTAGGGGGTAATTGATGTGAGTTAATACTTCACGGGTGGTAATTTTTATTCAACCCTATTATTTTTGAAGGAACTTCACTATTATTTGACAACTCAATACTATCTGCATCTAAAAAACTCACTACATACATTTGAATTGGAAAGAAGTGTGACTCAATGGTAATTTTCCTGTTAAACCTTTCATTTAATCCACAACCACATCAACATCTAATATTGGATAATTTAAAAAGTAATGTAACCACTTTTTTTCTTACAAAAAAGACTCTTCTTCATTCTAAAACTACTACATCAATTCATTCATTGTGTTAATAAGACCTTAAATTGGCCTTTCTTTTTTTTTCCTTTTTTGGAAATGTGATTTATTAATTTGTATATCTTGTTTTTATTTATAATATATT